>CAWUHX010000089.1:479877-1139696 GCA_963922205.1 Romanomermis culicivorax
CACCTGAGTAGCTGTTTTTCGTATTTGAATAGGCACGCATCTGCTTTTTTTTCTTCGTCTTTCGTGAGTGGTGTCTTTCGTGAGTGTTCACCATACTTCATTTCGATGCATTGCCTCCAGTTTGTTTTGCTGAAGTTGAAAATATAGAAACATTTACAATGTTAAACAGACGGAAACAAATTATGTATTATAAAGTTTAGATATCTTTACCAAAATGCCAAATTTTCCGGCTGCATTGCTACGGCTCGCATTGTGTAGGGTCGAATATCATCGTCCGGCTGGTAGTACTTAGCTCGGCTGGTAAGGCGCACGATGTTATTTTGAACGCGTTCTTTTTCATTGCCTGCATTTTCAACACTTTTCAAAAGTGCTCGTATGATATTGTCCACGGCAGTGTTTGAAGGCGCCGTTATCAATATTTTTTGACCCTGATCGAGGGCTAATGCTCGTCTAATAATACAAGTAGCTGTGGATGTTTTTCCCGTTCCAGGCGGGCCCTGCACAAACAATTTAAGCGTAAGAGTTGAAAGATATAAATATCTTGATATTATCACCTGTATTATCGAAATAAAATTCGAT
The DNA here is from genome assembly GCA_963922205.1 of Romanomermis culicivorax. NCBI lineage: Eukaryota > Metazoa > Nematoda > Enoplea > Mermithida > Mermithidae > Romanomermis > Romanomermis culicivorax. The sequence goes on from CAWUHX010000089.1 coordinate 480,457, forward strand.
TCTGAAAGGCGAACGGCCTCTTTTTGAGACATGTTCAGACGGCAAGAGTCAAACAGGTCGTTGCGATTTGCGCCTATATCGCGATATCGACAAGTAGCTGTGGGATCACGATGTTTTCCACGAATCAATAGATCACGAATGGGTTCGCTAATCTGTGGTGCTGTTTCATTGAGAGGTCGGAGCGGCATTCCGGAGGCTTCATCGATATACTTAGTGCCCATCTCTTTTTCTTTCAACTTTAACCGCCACATTGCAGTGTTGGAGTCCACCATGCTCAAGTGCTTTATGGTGTTGAGGCAGTTTAGTGTTCTAAATAAACGGTGATGCTCAACGACAAAAAATTTGAAGGTCTACGAACCCAAAAAATAAATATGAATGCTTTATACACCTATACCTTTGCATCGCCGTATCATCTCCTTTCCAAAGGATGTTGCACATTTTGCGGCCCGGTTGGCGACTTGATTCGACAAATTTTCCTAGGGCATTGGCGGCATCTTGGTCCCATTCCAGGTCTTCTGCATCGTCTTGATCTTCGGCATCAGTATCGAATGGTGCATGTTTCGATGCCATCCACTTTTGCAACTTGTTTATGCGAAACTTGAGGATGTCGACGACTAAATTGGCGCTTCTATCTAAAAACAATTGCAAGTAATAAATTTTATTATATTTTATTGTGCTCGATTACTCACTATCGGGTACATTGAGTAGCGTTGCGTCGCAATACGCATCAGTTTCGTACCATCTGCCATCACCTCCAAGCTCCAAAATCGTCAATTGAATCTTTTGATTCGGACGAACGACTAAAGATATATGTTGGATTTGAATTGCAAAGAGGTCAAAATGACATATCAACTCACAATTGGGTAGCAGCCCGCTGAAGTCCAATTTTCCTGTGGCGTATGAAGGCGGATCTAGCAAGTACTCGATTGACTGAAAGTGTTTGCTGAACGCCAACAACATTTTATCATTATCGTCGGCTTGTTGATTTATCCAGTGTAAAAAAGTATTGTAATATTCGTTCGGCGAATGATACCTAAAATCAGTTGTAAATAATCAACAATAAAAAAGGGTTTTTTGGGGGAATTTTGCGGTAAATACAATATGTAACCATACCTGTACTTGGGGGGGGGGGCTGGGGGGGACCCCTCCCCCAACTCGGCCAACCCTATACCCAAAATCATTTCCCCCCCCCACAACCCCCCCCCCAGTTGGGAAAAAATTAAAAAAATTTGTCAAAAAGTGTATGTTTTTTGGCCTTTTTTGGGGAAAATTTCGACTTTTTCCAACCCCCCCCCCCACCAACTGGTCGGAGCGGAGGTCTCCCAAAATTTCGCATTTACCCCCCCCCCTGACTGATCGTAGGTCCTACAGGTATGCGTGGAACTGTAGACCGACAAGATCACGAACGGAAAAAAATAACGAAGGACTTACGCAGCTTTCTGACATGGTTTTTCAAATTCGTCTGATTCGTCGACTGTCCGCTCCACAAAAGCGCTGAATCCAGTTTCGTAATCAAAACTGCATTTCACATTATTGTGGTCGTACGACACAGTATTCGGCGCAATATGTTTTATTGGTTCTTGAGGTTCATGGAATTCTTCGTAGTGTACTTCTACGGCGTCTAATTCATCGAAGTCCTCCTCAACTTCGGCGTTGATCGGAGGCTAACAAATAATTATACAACTTAGAATTATCACTAATGTTTGATTTTGAAAGACAAGTTACCTCAAACGGCGCAGGCTCGTCGATATGTGAGTGCGAATAGGACATATTAGTTGTCGTGAAGAAACAGGAAACACGACCGCTTGTTCAACGATAAATAAATAAAATGAGGCCTCACGTTTATCGTTGTAAACGTGAGTAGCTGTACAAAAAGTTGCTTCGCCAACAATCAACGAAAGAAATAATAAATCGTACGTAAAGGTTGGTTGTTGTAAAACGAGTAGCTGTGTAACACGTTTTCACAACGTTGTCTAAAAAAGTTACGTAAATCGCCAATATCCCCCCCGTCATAATTAATGGTTACCTATTGTTCTGAAGGTTGCGATAAGCTTTGACACTTGATCTCGGCTTCCCGTTTTGCACCAGCGAAGCGATGATGATTTGGTGGCGGGGGGCGGCGTTGATTTGGAACGGAGTTTTTGAAAAAAGTTTTGCGAATTGCGAGTGATGGATTTACAGTAAACTTTTCATCTTATTCTTTCATTTTCAGGATTCGGATATAACTTGTTTGTCATAACACAAAATGCATATTATAGTTTTATGCACTTTCGCGTTACCATGAAGCAACAATGAAAAGTTTTAGTCACTTATAATGAATGGCGCTAAAATATTTCAAAACCGAGCAATATTTTACTACTCAACTCCTCCATTTGCCACTATTGCAAATTTAATTGCAACAGTGCCCAGCCGTGGGGACGTGGACCCTGAGGTTACGCACGGCCATGTGCAAAACTTAAAAAACTTAAAAAAACCGTGCAAAAGATAAAACAAATATATAAAGAAAAATGTACACAACCATGACTAGAAAACATAGATGGATAGAGACAGAATTAGGAAATTAAAGAATTTTTTTGTGTTTTTTAAATTTTAAATTTTTTTTATTTTTTTTTTTTTTATTTTTTTTGGTTTTAATTTTTTTTTGAATGTGCATAATATAAACCTAACAAAATTAAAAAAAGCAATAAACAAAACATTAACAAATTGGGAAAAAAGTAAAACTTAATTTGACAAAAAAAAATCATAAAAACAAAACATAAACATAAAGAAATAAAAAAATTGTTAACAAAACTTAAAATTGAAATTAACGTGCAAAAATTAAAACATTTTAACATTACATATATACAAAGAGTGGTTTCTTCCAAAACAAGTGTTAATCTTACATGTATCTATAAATTGAAATGGTTAAAACATTCTATTTTCAATGTTGCGTTTCAAATTATAAAATTATTCACTTCTGTTTCGGGTTAAATTTGTACAACAGCACTAAGCTTTTGAGCATAACAACCTAAGTAGCGTTTGGAAAAAACCACATCGAATACATTGTGACTAGAAGTAAACGATGAACACATGCACACATCACAATAAAATGGAAAACTCACAGTACTTACAGAACACAATAATAAACATTACTCTACATTAATATTAAAAATTTAGACTAGAATTGAAAGAGGACCTACGCGGGCAAGGAACCCAACCATTGGAATTCCACCAACGTACTCTGTTGTATAAACTTACCCCAATTCGCCAGCATACTCGGCGTGCTCCTCGAAGTTGGCCAATGTTTATGTCCGCATCGACATCCATGTTTTCGAATATAGGTGGCGGATTTTCTACTTCGGCAAACCCTTGGCCAATTCCATTCATAATTACATCGTTTAATTGATCAACATTAACGTGATGAAGTTCGTCGATCTGTAGATTATCTGGACTTTCTTCGCGGCGTGGAGGGTTTGCACCACGTCTCATGTTCCGACGCCTAACCCCAATTTGTCTATTGTTGCGTCGCCGACGTTGTTGTCCTCGTCGCGCTGCACATTCATTGGAAAAAAAACATTAACTTTCAATGTATCTCCTTTATACAGCATAATTATCTTTCTGTTTACATAATGATCTTGCTTTTTCATATTTTCAAATGATTATGGTTACAATGTTGAATCTATTTACCTCTTCGGGGTGCTCTTATCAAAATCAATGGCAAATCGTCATCGTCAATTTCTGGAATCGGATTAGCCATATCAACGACAGGGTCTTCATTGCCGTTGAGTAGCTGTGCTTCTTGCGGGGGTTCGCGTTGGGGAAATTCCGGAATGGGATTAGCTATATCAACGACATCTTGATTGCCGTTGAGTAGCTGTCTGGCCCGTCTACGCAAACGACGTGGATGACGCCGGGCATTGTCCACTCTTCTTCGATGTCTATCAATGCTTATTGATACATGAATGCGAGGCATTTCGAGGGAGTGAAAAAAATTTCGAGTGAGTGAAAAAAAAATATTGTAGACTACTTCTTCTTTCAAGCAAGAATGATACACTATTCTATTAAGGTGCATCTTAGGGGCAAAGTCCATGTTTGTGCATAAAGGTAAACATTCATTTCCTACTGTAATGTTTACTGGTCACTCATTCCATGTGGACAAAGGACAGGAAGTTGCGCAATGAAGAATGTTACGAATCTTGGGTTGGATTGATGGGTCATGTATAGAATTGTGCATAGGAAAACTATTTTGCAAGCTTGTGTTGTACCAGTAGAAAAATCTGGGCCTGAAAACCTAAAGAAGATCAAATGTCGTTATATTGTTTATGTGAAATAAATATTGTGACTGTTAGATACAATTGTGTTCATGTTTGTACATATATTGCATTTCAAATTGCAGGTAGCTGTTTACTGTAACATTGATAATGCGCTTTCTTCATCGCACAGCGCAAGCAACGCAACGCATTTTTGCCCGAGTCTTGCGTTTCAAAGAAACAACGAATGACGCCTAAAAGTAAGATTGACAACTAATTTTACTTTTTGTGTTAGCCTAATGTATTAAGTAATTTTAGTTAATGCTTATTGGATTTATTGATTGTTATTTATTTTTCGTATTTTTTGCTTTAGCAAACGACGAATGAAATTGTATTTTTTCGCAATTACGTAATTGGATCCACAGCTACTCACCGTCTACGATAGAAATTAAAAATTCTACGATTTACCGCTTTTACCTCGGCTACTCACACGTCACCAACCAAATTATTCTCTGTCGATATAGACCACGACGTAGCAATTAGAATTTATATTAAATTCGTTGTCTGTCAGCTACTCACAAAGTCAACAATAATTGACATTCACAAAGTCGCTCACAGCTACTCAAGTAATGTATTCGGACGACAACCAATACGACTCCGACGACGATTTCAAGCTAACTCCTAGTCTACCGTCGCAAGTTGATCAACCTAAAGATGATCTGCCCAAGATCGAATCAAATGCAAATGCAACATCTGCCGAAACGGAAGATACGCCAGTTAATTCAGGATGTGCCATTCCCGTTATGACCAACAGACAATGCAGATTAGAATATAAGGACTTGGATAAGTTAATCGGTAAGGTAATTGTTTATTTTGGTGAAACTTACATCCAAAATTAATTACAAGTTGTTTGTATTGTATATTTTCCAACTGTAACTAATATTTAAGGTTCGGCTAACGCAGAACGATTAATCAACAAACCGTCACCATGTCCAAAAGGAGGAGACGTTTACTTGTTTCCTTACTCAAGCAAAGAAGATAGTAATTTACAGGTTACAATATTTATGTTAACCTTATGTAATATTTGTACTTCCTCATAGAAACCTTTCTCTGCGATTGTTTTAATTGGGTAAACGATGGAGTTCGAAAACTTCCGAGGTCTAATCCAAAGTATTCAGCTACTCACTACGCTGTCGCCTGCGATCGAAATTCCGAAGCAAAGAAGAAATTTAAAAGAATGGAATATCGGCAGATAAAAACACCAGTGGACGAAAAACTACACGTCGGAGTAGTCCACTACGTTGGCGATGAAAAATATGGCGTCAAGCGAAAGCATTATAATTCGAACAGTGACAGAGTCTTTATTCGAAATGCTCCAGTAATCAAGAAACTCGTAGAAGTGGAACTTCAAAGAGATCCGAACCTTACCGCTTCTCAATTGTACCAAAAAATTAGAACAGACAATCCTGCTCCACCGGGACTGGAAGCTATCGTACATGCCAGAGATCGAAAACAAGTAAATATAATTAAATAAATATGTCAACTAGTACAATTTTTATAAGAGTCATAGTTTTAAAGTATAAATGTTTTACAAACTAAAATTACTCTTTTAGATGTCAAACTTCAAATACGTTATTCAAAATAAATTTCGGCCGACAAAGGACGCCATATACAATTTAAACACGTTCATTCGCGAGAATGAACGCCAATTTATATTGAGCATTGAACAAACGCCTCAAGACTTTTTGGTTTCCTGTATGTTGCCGGACACGCCCGAAATAATCAACGAATTAATAACAGAATATCCAAACGAGCCATTTGTCGTTCTTTACGACACGACGTTTGAATTGGGCGAGTTTTATGCGTCAGTATTAATTTATCGCCAAAAAAGCCTTACCAAACAACCGGTTTTCCCACTCGCCGTACTTATACACGAGAAAAAATTCAGAGAAAACCATCGCCGCTTCGTAAAAAAAATTTTTCGACAGCTACCCATTCGTATAACGAATGGGACCGTCAAAACCGTTCTAATTACCGATCGCGAATTTGACTTCCGAAATTTGACGCCAAACATGATTCACGTTTACTGTTGGCGACATTTAATCGACAACGTTACTCGTAAAATTACCGATTTGGTTCCCAAAAATAACGACATGCGTGTTGACATAGTGAGCGATATGTATTCGATTCTAAAATCGGACTCAGAGAAACTAGCAGCATTAAAAGCTGAAGAACTTAGCGAAAAATGGCCCGAAAAATTCAAACAATATTACTTTTCGTCCATTGCCCCAGCTGTTCGAACAAGCGGAAAATGGGTGTTGGAACCGGTCGGAATTTACTCCAGCTTCTCAGGTATGTTAATTTTGATATTATTTCAAATATTAACAAACGTAATGTTTTCATACGTCAAAAGCCTATAGTTATAATTTACTAAAGCAAATAATATATAAATTTAATTAAATAATTTAAATATATATTGTTTAATTAATAATTTATGGTTTTCATTAAATAATTTAAATATATATTGTTTAATTGATAATTTTTAGTTTTCATTAATTAATTTAAATACGTATTTTAGGCATAACGACCAACGCTAGCGAAAGTTTCAACAGAGTCCTAAAGAGCTGGAATTCTTGGCGAGAAATGCCCATCGACGTGGCCGTTCTCGCTTTCCACACTCTGTTTAATTATTACAACGTCGATTATGACCGCGCCAAATATGGACTCGGGGATTTCAAGCTAAACGACCACATTCCATTGAGGCCTGCCAACGAAATGCCGAAACGAGATGTAATCGAACCCGGAAAAGTTTTACAATATTGTCGATTTGGCCAAGTATACGTACAACCGCAGAAGGAAGAGCCAAAATTAGATCAACGCGGAGATGCCGATTCAAATTTCCGAATCGGTCAATTTTTGGTCGAAAATGGAAAGGTGGTCCACGACACCCTTTCAAGAGTAATAATTCATAATGTAGTTTATGTTTTTTTAAATTAATTTGCAAATTTTTTTTAGTGCTTCAACGTAACCGAAAACGGCCAGGTGTATCTAGTTCGATTCAACCCCACCAGCTGCGGTTGCGGCGACAAGGCATGCGCCCACTTGATTGCCGCTCGTTTGTCGTGCAATTTACCAGTTAACGTGAAGGCAAACAGAAACATCACAACTTTGCGCCGTGCGGACAAACGAAAAATAAGTAAATCAAAGTTGGGACGCAAACGACCTCGCAAGGACGACTTTACGAACGTAAAGCCGAAAATTACGGATGTTGAATTTGACGACGAGGATGACGAGCCCGCAAACACACAAGTAGATACAGCTACTTGTTATAAGAACGTAGAAATCAGGCAGCCTGCTAACAAACAAGTAGAAACAGCTACTTGTGTTGACGACGTCAAAATTCAGAAGCCTGCGACAAAAGATTTGCATTTCGACACTCAAGTAGATACAGCTACTTGTGCCTACGATTCGCAAACTGATGCCGTTGAAAAAAATAACAGCGATTTTACGAATTGCCGCGGGCATTCAGAGGAAACAACAAATTGTGCCTACGATGCCGGTCGATTAAATGCGAAACATCTTGAGTAAGTGGTTAAAATATACTTGTTATCACTGAGGTTAAAAATCTAATTTACATATTATTCAATTCAGACGCATAGAAGAAGAATGCGAATCATTATTCGATAAGATCGGTAATGCGTCTCCGCCCAATTTCAACTCCCAGGCGACAGTTTTGGTGGAATCGCAATCGAAAACCACCGTAGCTCTAAATACAAAAAGGTAAACATGTAACAAATAGGATCTGCACTAACATCTTTCAGTAAACTTACATATTCAGACCTACTTTAATCACATTTCCATTTTTTATTTAAGAGAGACTACAATTATAATTGATTCGCAAATTCCAACCTGCGATGAAATTGAAGACACGGATTTAATACCGGAAATGCGACAAAAACCACCAGTAATATTTAATTTATTTTAGAATTAGTTTTTAGTTGAACTAATTTAATTTTTGCATTCAGATGGACTTATCAACGCTAATCACTAACAACCTCTCGAATTTAGAACCCGAAGAGGATGAGGAAATATTAGACCGCCTTAGCGATGTCGACGACGATGCTTTATTGAACGTGTCATTAAAATCGAAAGATGCGAAGCCGACATTCTGCGAATGTCAAGTCGATAAAACCGTCAATCGCATGCTTGAATGCGATGCCCAAGTTGCCGAAAATTGCCGAATGTGGTACCATCCCGACTGCGAAAATATTTCCGAAGTTTATTTTTCGCTTAAAAATAATCGAAGAAAACCCGAAAACAAATTTTATTGGGAATGCACGCACTGCTTCGTTATTCATTACTTCCGAAATTCGCCGACTGTTCAAAAATATCAACTTCAGAATACTTGTACAATCGATCCCGGCCTTACAACTTTCTATATTAAGGCAAAGTTTTGTCCAAAATTCTTGCGACAGGTAATTTAAATGCTATATTACATAACATTCATGAATTAATTTCGTACTTTACAGCTACCCATCGAATTGTCAATGTTAAAAAAATCCATGACATTGGCACTTGAACATCAATTCGGGGAAGCTGCATTGGAGTGGGTGAATTACATACGCTACCAAAAGAATGCGCTACAAGAGAAAAATATAACCAAAGACGGCTCGGGCACAAAGATCGATTTATACGGTGCCGCCGACGAGTTCTTCTTGAGCCATATCAACACCTTGTACACTCTACAACGCCGCAGCGAGTGTTCCGTAGCCAAATGCCCTATGCGGATTAACACCCAAGAAATAACCGGCTATGCACTGTAAGTCTTTTGTTAATTAATCTCTTTAGGTTTTGAGATACTTGTTAAAAGTTCTTTCTTTTTAAAAAGTGTTTGCATACCCAATTCGAAGTGGAAATATTGTTTTCCTACGTTTCTGAGTACGGCGGACATTTCTATGACGATTTTAAAAAATTTTAAAATTTTTTAAAAAATTTTAAAAAATTTTAAAAAATTTTAAAATTTTTAAATTTTGATTTTAAAGTGTTCCCCTGACCCTGTTTAGTATGTCGAACTAGTTGGCAAACTTTTTTCGACATTTTTAAGTCTGAAATTCAGGTGATCCGTGAAAAAATAATCCGGGTTTTAGACATGCATGTCTAAAACCCGGATCACTCGGCCACGGATCACTCAATTATTGAAGTGAAAAATTGTGTTCTGGGTTGGGGAAACATGTTTTCCTACGTTTCTGAGTACGGCGGACATTTCTATAACGAAATTAAAAAATTTTAAAATTTTTTAAAAAATTTTAAAAAATTTTAAAAAATTTTAAAATTTCAAAATTTTGATTTTAACGTGTTCCCCTGACCCTGTTTAGTATGTCGAACTAGTTGGCAAACTTTTTTCGACATTTTTAAGTCTGAAATTCAGGTGATCCGTGAAAAAATAATCCGGGTTTTAGACATGCATGTCTAAAACCCGGATCACTCGGCCACGGATCACTCAATTATTGAAGTGAAAAATTGTGTTCTGGGTTGGGGAAACATGTTTTCCTACGTTTCTGAGTACGGCGGACATTTCTATAACGAAATTAAAAAATTTTAAAATTTTTTAAAAAATTTTAAAAAATTTTAAAAAATTTTAAAATTTTTAAATTTTGATTTTAAAGTGTTCCCCTGACCCTGTTTAGTATGTCGAACTAGTTGGCAAACTTTTTTCGACATTTTTAAGTCTGAAATTCAGGTGATCCGTGAAAAAATAATCCGGGTTTTAGACATGCATGTCTAAAACCCGGATCACTCGGCCACGGATCACTCAATTATTGAAGTGAAAAATTGTGTTCTGGGTTGGGGAAACATGTTTTCCTACGTTTCTGAGTACGGCGGACATTTCTATAACGAAATTAAAAAATTTTAAAATTTTTTAAAAAAATTTAAAAAATTTAAAAAATTTTTGAAATTTTAAAATTTTGATTTTAACGTGTTCCCCTAATCCAATTGAGTATGTGGAACAAGTTGGCAAACTATTTCCGACATTTTTGAGTCTGAAATTTAGGTGATCCGTACCAAGCCGTTACGGATCACTCTGTTTTAAAGTGAAAAGTTGCGTTTGAGGTTTGCGAAAATTGTTTTTCCCAATTGGACTTTACCGTTTATGTTATAGTACCATTAAAGATAAAACGATCGAGAATTTGGCGAATAAACATCTTCGCAAACATAAGCAAATTTGTGGACAAAGACATGAGAACGGGTCGACAAAATGTCCGGGTATACGAACTTATTTTGCGCCTACCTTTACGATGCAACAGCTACTCATGTTGCCACCAATTTATTTGTGCAACGCACCATTCAATGACGTTTTTGCATTGCCGACGGAGTTGACGTTTAATCGACGACGGTAAAAACAAACTGGAGTTGTGTTTTGTTTTTTTCAACTCTACATTTTTCAGATATCATCTGTTGTCGGTTATTGTTTATAACTCCAACCACTTCGCATGCATCGTCCTTCGACCGGGAACTTCATCAAAGGAATATTACCTTTGCGACGATTTGCAGGAAAAAATGGTACGAGTAGAAGAAGGTAGTGCAAACGGGCATGTTTTACAATATGCCTTGTATTTTCTAGACTGTTAAATATTGTTGTTGTTTTTAATGTTGTTTTGTTAATTTTTCTCTTTTTTTGTGTCTTATTTACCGGTTTTACCTCGTGCAATTTTTAAAATTTTATCTCACTTGTTATTGTTCGTTTAAGTTTTATCGCTTTATAAATTTTATCTCGTTTGTTACTGACTGTTCAAATTATATCGTTATTGTTCGTTTTAATTTTATCGCTTTATAAATTTTATCTCGTCATACTGTAAATAATTGTTAAATTGTTATTGTATTTTTGATTGTTTGTATAGTATTTCCGTATACATTTTTCCGTTTTTTTATTTTTTTTTCGTTTTTTTTTTAGTTTTTTTTTGTTTTTTTAAGTACCTTTTTTTTATGGCTTTTTTCCTACTTTTTTTGGTTTATCCTTTTTTTGTTTATTGGTTATTCTTTTTTTTTGTTGTTTTCTTTTGTTCTGTTACTGTACATAGTTGTTTGCTTAAATGTAAATAAAATTTGGTACATAATTGGTACATAACAGGAATCCAGTGATATTGACTGAAAAATAGATGATCCGTAATGCATTAATTCTCTTCCAACCCGTAGTTTTTATGTTTCATACCAAAACACCGATATATAAAAAATTCCGAATTAATTTGGTATGAGTGGTCTAACGACAGATTAATAGAATTAAACTGTTGCTAGAGCACCCCTTTTATTTTTTGCCATTTGGGTTTTTTTATCTTTTTTGGTTTTTAGGCTAGTCGTTTGTTTAAATGTAAATAAAATGTGGTAATTGAATCATAACAGGAATCCTGTGATTGATTGAAAAATAGATGATCCGTCTCTATTCGAACTCGTTTTATGAGGTTTCTGACTACATGCATTATTTCTCTTCCTAAACCGTAGTTTTTATGTTTCAAACAAAAACACCGATATATAAAAAAGTTCGAATCAGTTTTGTATGCGTGGTTTAACAGCAGATTAATAGAATTAAACTGTTGTTAGAGCACTCTTTTATATTTTTTTACATTTTTAATATGTTTGAATTATTGGAAAAAAATTTTCCATTTAAATTACCATTTTATTAAAAAAAAACAAAAATAGAACAGGCTAAACATTATATCAATGATTTAACAACTGTTCTATCGTAACTACAAAATAGCAGTTAAAGTATATATTTTCAACTTTTCTTATAAAACATAAAACTGACGGGTTGCAAATGTATTCCAGCATTGACAACAGAATGTATCGATCTGGTGACTGCACTTGCTTACTTTTGATGTCGTTTTAGACACACGTTAAAAATTCGCGCCAACCCGTCAATTTGATGTTCCTACAGTTTCCTCATGTTTATATACATATGCCAAGATTGGCTCATTAGGATTTGATTAACCAAAAGGAAAAAATTGATGACTTAACAACTATTCTATCAAAGTTTATTTCGTGGATTATGGATAATCGATGATTTAAGGACTGTTCTATCAAAATTTATTTCGTCGACTACGGAACCTTGAGGTTATTCAATCCTTTTGCAGTTGAAGTTGAATATTTACATGGCGCCAGATCAAAATGTACTGATCTGGTGACTCCACTTGCCTACTTTTGATGTGGTTTTAGACACACGTTAAAAATTCGCACCAACCCGTCAATTTGATGTTCCGACAGTTTCCTCATGTTTATATACATATGCTAATATTGGCTCTTAGGATTTGATTAACCAAAAAGGACTACATCGATGACTTAACGACTGTTCTATCGATGTTTACTTGTTCTACTATTCAAGTTTTACTTGATAGATTATGGAATTATGGAACCTTGAGGTTTGTCAATCCTTTTGCAGTTTAAGTTGCACATCCTCAAAACCCATTCATGAATGCTCATAAAAAATATTTACATGGCGCCAGATCAAAATGTACTGATCTGGTAACTCCACTTGCATACTTTTGATGTGGTTTTAGACACACGTTAAAAATTCGCGCCAACCCGTCAATTTGATGTTCCTACAGTTTCCTCATGTTTATATACATATGCCAATATTGGCTCATTAGGATTTGAACAAACCAGAAAGGCAAAAACTTAATTGATGATTAAACGACTGTTCTATCGAAATATATTTTATCGATTACGGCAATATCGAACCTTGAGGTTGTTCAATCCTTTTGCATTTTAAGTTTTTAATAGAACAGGTTAAACATAGACATATAGAAAGTATATACACGGATCCAGATCCGTAAACTTTTTTTTTCAAAATAAAAACAAATCCAAATTCGTTAAACGTTAAAAACACACGTTAAAAATTCGCATCAACCCGTCAATTTGATGTTTCTACAGTTTCATCGAATTTATATATGTGTGCCAATATGGACTCATTAGGATTTGAACAAACCAGAAAGGCAAAAACTTAATTGATGAATTAACAACTGTTCTATCGAAATTTATTTTGTCGATTTCGGCAATACCGAACCTTGAGGTTGTTCAATCCTTTTGCATTTTAAGTTAAACATAGACATATAGAAAGTATATACACGGATCCAGATCCGTAAACTAAAACTAAACATAATAAACTAAACATAATACAAATTCAAATTTCTCCTAAATTTTTTATACACAAATATATGTAAAGTCATGGAACCAATAACTAACCTGTTACTTTACTTAATGCCCAGAAAACTATGCCGACTCTTGATTGCATAATAAAGCACAATAAATGGCTGGCGAATAAAAATACATTACGTATTCACATGTAACGATACAGATCCGTACACAAAATTTAAATAAACCACTCCACGGATCCTGATTCGTAAAAAAATTTTCCGCCTAAACATATAAGGCTGGGTAAACATATATGGCTGGGAAAACATGGCTGGGTAAACATTTGCAATAAAAGTGATTAATGTTTGCTCACGGATCCAGATAAGTACACAAAATTGCAATAAAAAGAATACTAATACAATTTATTCTCTGTAAAACCGGTTATACAGAATAAATACACATGCATTTATTCTCTGTCATCCCGTCGACGTGATGTTTCAATGCTTTTCTCTTCTTTATATACACCTGCAAATGTGACTTCGTTATGTAATTGAACAACCGAATAATGATCCCGTAGGGATCTGAATCCCGTAGGGATCCGTGCAGAACCAGAAATTACGGAACAACATAACCACTGAATGGTTTAACAATTGTTCTATCAGATGCTGAATGGAATCCGTAAATTTAGAACAACATCACTAAACGGTTGTTCAATCGTTTTACAAAATTTTCTTTTTCAAAAAGTTTTTTATTTTTTTCCATGTAACGGGAAAATACAAAAAATTTACATTCGTCATCATCCACATCAAAATCTGTTTATGTGATGGATAGAAATCTGATTAAGTGATGTTAATTTACTCTTAACGACGGTAAAAAACGAAAAATTTTACTCTAAGTGAAAATTTGAAGAAAAAAAATTTTGATCCGGATCAAAATATGATGATGTGACGTTAATTTACTCATCACGACGTTAAAATACCAAAAATTTTACTCTAGGTGAAAATTTGAAAACAAAAATTTTTAACCGTTGCTCAACTAACATTATACACGGATCCAGATCCGTACAAATAATTGCAATGAAAAAAATGCTAATAAACATGCATTTATTCTATATCATCCCGTCGACGTGATGTTTCAATGCTTTTCTCTTCTTTATATACACCTGCAAAAGAGACTTCTTCATGTAATTGAACCAACCGACCAAAGATCCGTATGGATCCAATTTCAATCCCATTACTAAGCGAGAGGTCAATATTAATGGCTTAACAACCGTTCTATCAGATGTTCAACATCTTATAGAAGTTGCTCGGGATGATTCACGGTTGTGGTTCAATCGTTTTACAATTTTCTTTTCTGAAAAATTTTACTCTAGGTGAAAATTTGAAAAAGAATTTTGATCCGGATCAAAATCGTGATCCGGATCATATCTGATTATGTGACGTTAATTTACTCATCACGACGGTAAAATACGAAAAAATTTAATCTAGGTGAAAATTTGAAAAAAATTTTGATCCGGATCAAAATTTTGATCCGGATCAAATCTGATTATGTGACGTTAATTTACGTATCACGACGTTAAAATACGAAAAATTTTACTCTAGGTGAAAATTTGAAAAAAAAATTGATCCGGATCAAAAATATTGATCTGGATCAAATTCTGATCATGTGACGTGAAAATGCTCATCACGACGAAAAAATTCGAAAAATTTTGATCTAGATCAAAAAATTTTGATCCGGATCAAAAAATTTTGATCCGGATCAAAAAATCATGATCCGGATCAAAAATTTGGGTTCCCGATCAAAAATTAGTACATACAAACCCGATCCGTGGGGGGTGATCCGTGATGAAAATCCGGGTTTTAGACGAATTTTCCACGGATCCGGATCACCGGACTGATCCGCCGTGATCCGTGATAATCCGGGTTTTAGACACCTAAAAACATAGTTTGGCGAGCCAAACCCCCGATCCGCCGATCCGCCGATCCGTGGTGATCCGGGTTTTAGACACCCGATCCGGATCCGGATCCGTGACCATGATCCGGGTTTTAGTACTACCCCAATCTGACCTCTTTCACGATTATAAGATTTTCTATTCGGTGGTTGTTTATTTCAGTTTCTGCCTTTTCTGTAAGCAACTTGTTTTTTTCGTCGGCGAGCTCATCGTGTCAGAAATTAAAGCTAAAAAGACAAAAAATATAATTTTGGAAAACAACAATAAACGTAAAAATCATGTTGTTTATCGTCGTTAAGCGAGCGTAAAAGGAAAAAGTTATTATTCGATCGCGTATTTTGATTTTTCAGGAATTTGCAGCAGGATTAGGAGTAGAAAAAACGATGCACTAAACTGTATTTTCAATTTTTCCAAGCACCAAAATTACCTAAAGACTGTTAGCTAAATCTCAGTATAGTTGGTACGGACAGAGTTGTTGAAGTAAAACAATGTAATTTCTTGCTTTCTTTGATTTGATTAGAGTAACGGTTCTCGCACACAGGGTGGTAGCTTCTCTACCACCGACTGCACGGCCCTACATCGCCTGTTGCGACTGCAGCAGTGTCCGTCGCATACGTACAGGTCTGGGCTCGTGACTTGGCTGAGCAACATCAAATCTACGGGTTCATAGGAAAATGCGCGAAGGTCGCGCATCATCACAATTAGTAGAAAAACTAGCTTTTTTCACTGCAAGATTTTGGGACACAGCTCTACAATAGTCGAAGTTAACGACAAAATCTTCAAAATTCGTAAAAAATAATTTAAAGGAGCGCAATGAGAGGTTACTGTAAGTATATTTCTTGGACCGAGAGATAAAAGCAGGCCACTTCGAGACGGTGACTGACCTTTATTGATTGCTGCTCCAAGTTTTTAGACTTCGATGGCTCTGCTAGAGAAAAGTCAAACTCAAAAATTGATTATAAAACACCACTCATTTTGAAAGGATCGATGCAGCGAGGTCGCTGTCAAACTTTTTTTTTTTAAATCATGGAAGGCTCGTTGACTCTATTCAATAAATTTTTCATTCGCACTTCAGACAGCTTGGTGGTCACCCTTTTTACCTATTTTGGGATTTATTTTATTCATCAGCTCTGCAGTAATAATATTGACACTGAATACAAAGCTCAGAAAATATCGTAATCTGATCTCGGAACAAAGAATGACGGAAAAAGTCTGTTTTCTCTCCATACTGATGAGGTTTTGTGAAATTTTAGGCTTTCAAATGGAAAACATGTGGCACAGTCAGCGGTGTTACCCGTTGACTCCGAGTATAATTGATTCTTCATTCAGAGAAGCCTGGACAGGGTAAACACGTGCCCTCTTGTGCCATTCTCCAATGGCGTATCGTAACCTGCGTATTTCACATAAAAATATATGGATTGATTTCACTGTTAATTTTCACGTTTCGTCGCGTCTTACAGGAAATCTAATTTTTTGCTTACATATTATGCCTGATGTTTCTTTTCTCATATTGATTAATTTGTTTATGTCTGACTGTTTTTTTTAGAGTCTTTGGTCACGTTTCAGGGACTTTTTGGCCTGTACACATCGAAGGGCGAGGCAGGGAGGCATATTCATATCTTTGCTGCGTGGTTCATTTTTCGAAAAATTTCACGGTTCGCGTTAGAATTATGACGGTAAACATTGATGCAAACATGGTGAAGTTTTTAAAAAAGAGAAGAATGTTTTGACCAATGTTGTGGATATAATCTGTGTTATTCGCTCGTATACTATGGTTCATACTGTCTCTGTGTATGTTCAGCTTAATCATTACTGTGTACATTGACAACGAATGCTTGTTTTCGCACACTTCGTTATCAGTATGCCTTGCATTTAATTCCAAGTTAAGCTTTTTGTTGGTTGTTTGTATTGGAAAATTGGGCCATTCATCCTAAGAAAAACTTCCTGCTCTTATGGACTATATTCATTCTTACTGACTTCAAACATCCTGAATTTTTTTTGTTGTTTATGTTCTTGATTCATTCCATTATGATGGGTTCGTTTCCTGTTTTTCTTGCTCTCCGTCATTGTATTAGGAACGTCGTCTACATAATTGCTTTTCTATTGTCTCCAAGGACACGTGCCTTCTGGCTTATTATTCGTCTTCGGGCCAGCAGAATTCGTACTATTATGATTTGTGAACGGAACAGTGCTGGATCAATGTTAAAATTCACAGAATACCATCTTTTTCCTTTTCATGAATTAAAGTTATTCAATGTCACATCGGAATTATTGGAATGCGTCATGAGCCAGTTTGAGAATGTAGAGAGATTAAAGAGTTTACAATAGTGACTATTTTTGAATATTCTATTCCAAGAGAAATGCATTTGCGAAAAAATTACATTTTTAGCATACATTTGTTTTATTGATTTCTCTGTCTAGAATGTTTGTTCGAGAAAAAATGCCGCTCTTCGACTTCATGCAAATGAGGTCTGAGGAAGCCTCCTCCTATGAAGTTGTATACATAACTAAAGGACGCCTGGAATTTCACAAGTCTGAAACTTTTCTCTCAGGTTCGACATTGGGATTTAGCCACGATACCCTTTAATAAGCTGGAAGTCACATGTGCGCCGCGTTCAATAGGACAACATAAAGTGTGTTGACAATTATATAATGTTCAAAGTCCAAAAAATTATAGGAAAGTCACTGATCAAAGTTTCTATCGTTCTATTTACTGCTCTTGCATTTTATTGTACAACTGTAAAATGTGCTGCGGAGTGAGATGTTAGTTTTTTGAGACAGTAATACGTAATTGGGGGAACTGGAAGTGTGACGGCCGGCCAATGGCTATCATACGACCCTTTATGATGAAATGAGGAGAAAAATGTCCGCTTTTTGCCGTGGCGATTCTTGAACTAAAAAATATCAGTCTTTAGTGCGTCGCGCGACGAATAGAATTTTTGTAGGTTTTCAATCTAAAGAACTTTATTTTGAACCATATTTTCGAATTTTGAGGCTAAATTTCGATTTTTTTCAATGAAAACGATTCCGCTCAGTCCCAAAGATCTTAGCTTTGTTACATTAATAATTCGGCGAAAATTCTTACGTGAAGACAGTAAATGTTTAGTGCCAGCTGAAATTGGTCAGATCTCTATTGCTGTTATACCAATGCAAAGCATTGTATAGTAAACTTCTTATATTGCGGAATTTACAGACTATTTTTTGAGTAATTTCCTCATCAGCTTTTCGTTTGAGGCTTGTAAAAATGGTAAGCTAAATATAATCAACGAAGGGCCATTTTCCTCAAAATTTGACGTCACTTGTCGTTGCACGGTGACTAATTCTATAACCGGTAATTTATTTTGATCTCATTTTACTGTTATTGTGTACAGTCGATCGTCGTCTGCCGACCTTGGACTGTCATTTTCGGCTGGGCGAAAAATTATTCCGTTCTTCGATATTTGCGTTTCAGTTTAGTTGGTTGTTACATGTTATCTCGGTAAAAACAAGGCTGTTTGTTTATTGTTATTGTTCATTCGCCTTGGTGGCTTTTTTTTGTTTTTTGTTAGAGACGGGCGGGCTTTATAAAAGCGGTAATAACAAGCTCATCGGGCACTGTTGGAAGTTTGGACTTATATATTCCTGCCTTTACCTTCAAATATTTCAGTTGTTTATTCGTTTAGAAGAATACTTTCAACTATACTATAATGAAATTATAGATTCATTTACGAAGTGAGTTATCTTATTATCTTGCAACTATCAAATAACAACCTGCGATTATATCGTTCTTAGGCTGATTAACAAAATGTTTATCATTATAGTCTGTTTTTCTTGAAATGCTTCTAAATAATAAAAGTGGAAAGCAAGTAGTATTTCAGATTTTCTCGATTTTCTAACGAACAATATGCGATATAGGTCTGAAAATTTCTGAGCATACTGATCTCACTTGAACAATTTTTCGAGTGAAAAATTTTACGGCGAAAACTCTGTCTAAACGATTTTGACGACAGTACTAATTTGTGTCACTTTTTTATTTGGAAGCATTTTATAAAAAACAGACTATAGCAGGAATTTCGAATTAAATTCTTCCCACTTGTTTATTTACATTTCATACTCATTTTATTCAACTATTGTTAGTAAAATTTCTATTAATAGTCTTTATTTTTAGTAATATTCTGTCCCTTATTTATATTCTTTACCAATTATTATTCTCATATAAAGTGGATTTTCAATTGAAAATGTGGTTTCGCCATTTTAGTTCAATCGAACGGCATTTCTCTTTTCCTATTCATTTTGTGTCAACATTCTTGGTGAATATTTATTTTCGTTTTCCCTGTTTCTCTAAAAATTTTCGCAATAATGAGCCGTTTTAGCGCAGATTATCTAATATGATGATGTTGTTGAGGAAACGTTCTTCGTACGTATTGCGGCAGTAGTAGAAGCTTAAGGCAAGTAAAAGTGAGCAGCTTCAACTAGCTGGATGGGAGGTAGGGCTGCTGCTGCTGCCGCAAAACATGCCCCTCCGTTTTATCACATCGTCATCGGGAGAAAAAGGGAGAACTGCGAAAACAACCTGACAAGAGCTAGAGATGTTATTGTATCATTCTGCGAGCAGCAGCTCATTCCTACGTTTTGTACGTGCACGTGATATACGTACTCGTTCCATTCTCTATCTCTACAATTTTGTTGAAAACAATTTAAAGAGATTGGCCTTTACTATCTTTTTTCCGTAATGTACGGTTCAGCACTATTTGTTTTTCAACAAAAAATGATTGCTTTCGCCTCATAAGGTGGAAAATTTTTTGCGGTTGAAGTAAAGTATGTAAACTTTTCGAACCAATATAAACCAACGTCCTTAAATTCTGTGGATTCTTCTCCCCGCTCGTTCTTCTTCTATTCATTGCACATTTACTCGAGTTTTGACTACTTGTTTTGATTCTTTTTTCACGTGTATCTAGGCGTGCGACACGCGGTTATCGGAACACCACAAATCTAGAATTTATTTCGTTTTAATAACATTCAAGTTTTCTAGTTTTCAAAAAAATATTTCATTCTTATGAATTCTTGCGTGGTAACATCAACAACAGCGCCTTATCATTATCAACAACGTTGCGAAAATTTACTAAACATCGAGCAAGACGCTAATTTGCATATGTTACCACTTATGCCGATGTTACAACCTCCGATCGACGAAAATATATTGAAAACGGGCGTCCTGAAAATTGGAAAGGCATGTTTTCTCTATTCGACCTTTTTTGTTTCTATTTTCTAAAATTTATATTTAATTATTCCTTATTCAGAGAGGACAGAAAAAGTTTTTCGTCGTCAGGCAAGACGGTTACAATAGCCCGGCCAGAATCGACCGGTACAATTCGTTCAAACATTTTCAGGCCGGATCGAAAGCCGACTTTTCCGTCATGTTCAAAGACGTGTTCAGCGTCAATAAAACGGTAAAATTTTTATGAGGTGCTATGTTTTTTTTAAATTTGGCAATGAGAGTAAAGCTTTCTTATGGAGAACTTCTCTTAACACCTTCTAATTCATTCAAATCTTTTCAAAAAATAGTTCGCATTGTTTCAAGTGCAGAAACATAATTGTGTGCAGTTTCTCTGCACTACAATAACGAAACCATTTTTTATAAATCAAGTGCGAATTATGCTAACTATGCTCAAGCATAAAGTCGTTTTTCAAAACTACGCGCTTTTGTTGAGAAATCGATTTTTTCATTTTCTTCATTACAGTTGAATCTCACAGCTGGCTAAATTTCCGTAGGTATGCAAGCACAAATATTTGCAATTATGAGCTTTATGCTTAACTTTCGAAAAAAAGAACTTTCCGAGCACTTATTTCTTGTATGTTTATTACTGTAATCTTTATTGCTGACACACTTATTTTTTTGGTGATCTTTCAGCTTTTCCTAATTTATCTATCTTTCTAAGTTTAACTTGTATTTCGTCCATTATCTTTATCCTCTTCTTACTTTTTCCTGATGCTTACGCAGTTTGAGAATTTATGTCCTTTGTTGAACACTTAAACACATACACTTCCCAAATTTGTCGAGCAATGATTAATTTCGTTTTTCGGTTTCCCGGCACGACCAACCACCTGATCAGTGGTAACGTATTCAGCAACACACGAATTGTTTGGAAGAAAAAGGGGCCAATTTCAGGATCACACATTTCCGGGTGGTGTTTCAAACTGTTCTCGATGAAAAAAACGTAATGTCCAGAATGTTGAGGTCGCCTGACCGACTAGCCAAAAAATATATTCATTCAAACGCCATCACGTTTCATTAATCTTTTTCGCCGACGTTTTCCGCCTCTTTCCACGGAAGTCAACAAGTTTTAGCCTTATTTTGCTAGCATTTTTGTCATAAACAATGGAAAAAATAACAACTTTTTCATTCAATCACGTGCACAAAAACAACTTTGTTTTTGACTAGCTTGACATTTCAGTCGAGCGAAAGGGAGAAGAACAATAATTAATTATCAAAGTGGGAAATTTAGAGTTGTTTATTAGCAGTTCACGACTAAAGGCGCGGGGTAGGAAAAAATATGGAAGTGCTCGGGGGCCAGGCATTGTTTGGAGCAGCGGGACCGGTTTTCGGGGCTTAGACTGTTTACGTTTCCATGCACAAGTTCAGTGTGACGTCATAAGCGCTCGAAGATCTTTTTTGTTTATCGTGAAAAGTCCTAGAATCAAGGAAGTTGGTTTAAGGCATGCTTTTTGGAACTAAACGCTGCATTTTTTTCTGCCGATTTTCGCCCGCTACAATAAAGCATTAGAAAATTGATTTTCATCTCCAGAAAAGTAATTTGAAGAACAACCAAAAAACGTGTCTTCCAGCTGTAGCGTCTGTCGAAAAGGTATTGAAATGATTATTTTCACGTAAAAATCGAAGGGACAGCAGTTGAAAGAAGGAAGTGATTTGATTGATAAACATGACCTTAGCCTAAATCAACTGGTGAGAAATATATTGCAAAGTAAGACGGTTGCGCTTCGACGTAGCTGAAATTTAGCTAGATTTTCCATTCTCAAATGACATGAAGGCACAAAATTCAGACGTATTGATTAAAAAATAAAAAACTCTTACCTTAAGAAATTCTACTGAATTGAGAATGTTCATATTAAGTGCTCTCAACAATTTATTTCGACTTTCCGTCTTGTTTTTTCTAAATGAATACTTTGAAACTCTTTCACAGCTGAACCTGTCCTTGCACATCTACTTCATTATAAGAGGAAGCTGCGGTTATAGTCGACCTGATTCTGCTAAAGATAGCTTCGAAATTTCTGTTCTAAAAGTAGATTTTGCAAACGCCATCCCTCTCAGTGTAGCGCTCTTTTCAGAAGGAACTTTCCATCGTAAACTGGCTTTTTTGATCATTATCCGTCGTTGTTCATCTGCATCTGGCGGAACGTGCTTTTTTGCAGTGCAAGCGCAATTTTTCTTTCTTCCATAGCCGCCCATTTTGGCCTATTTCCAAACTGCAATTTATGTACAAACATTAAAAACATCCTAGATTCGGGCGAGTACGATGTTTACTGGGTAAACATGACCGTAAAGGCTGCCAATTTATTCCCCCCCCACATCCATACTTCGCACTTTGTAAGCCGTAAAATATATAAGAACCTGGGATTGATTTTTTCCTGGCAGCCGGCTAAAAATAAGACGAGGAAGCTTCAAGCAACAACAAAAAGCATAGCCTGATGGATAAATGGAAATGTCTGGGAAATTCTCATATCTAGCCACTGTGTAACGGCTAATGTGGAGGGAAAAGAGCCAAGCCAAAAAAAGATTGGGAAATCAAATGAGTTTGCGATATTGGAAAGGTAACGACCAATTCTGAAGGTGATTTACGAGTTCTGCGGTAGGAACAAAGTGATCATGGAAAATATATGAGTAGTAAGGTGAGTTGGGTAGTGTCGTCGTAACTCATAAGGGTGATGCGAAAGCTAAGATTTTTGTGAACGGTAAAGGACCACTGAATTAGGTCTCTTGTGCAAAAATTTAGAGAAGTTCCACGCACAACTCATAGCAAATTACAAAATGCAAAAAAATTGCAGAGGTTTCGTAACTAGAAACAACATCGTTGAAGATTCTGGGGATCGGATGAATTTCTTGCATACAGTTGTTCTGATGGGAATAAATTAATAAATATAACAGAATTTACATATAGTTGCTCAAATAGCAGTAAAACCAAATTGACTGACATTGTGATCGTTGGTTGCAATGACTATATAGGTACGCTCAAATACTATAAAACCATAACGACGTTTTTATTCTGCCGAGTGATTTTTCTTGTGAACTCTTTTCGCTGAATAAGGTAAAAGTTGAACAGGAACATTTGTTTCTGCTCCCATTTCAGTCAGTATCAATGACTGTCAGCGCCCACAGTTAACGCTGGATCTACTCTAGTGTTTTTCTAGAAGTCGCACTCTACTCTGGATAGGTACCGCGATTTTTAGAAATTTTACTCGCAATTGTTAAATTTGCCCAATATGTGAACTTAATGATTGCGAAATTCATACTTGCTTGTTCCATTAATTCTGATTCTTTTCATTTCCACGGCTTCTCTAATGATGTCGAAATGACAAATTTTCCTCGAAAAGTTTTTAACTAAACAGTGTTTTTCCCCACAAATTTCCTTTTTTTGTCCCTTATTCTCAACCGACGCAGATAATTTGCTCGACTTTGAGACTTTCTTTCACCACCAAAACAAGCAAAAAATGACCAAAAAGGATGTTTGTGCGTCGAATAGAATGAAAATCCCCTGATCATTGGCGGGGTAAACAAGCAAAAAAATCGGTCAGGGAGAGAAAGGGAAACAAGAACCCGGCACGAATTAGTACCGTCGGGACATTTTTACGGTAAACACCTACAGTACATTACGCTTTGAGTTTATGAAAAAATGGCGAAAATGTCCTGGTTTTTGTAACGGCGGTTTTCTGAACTGTACGAGATTGTAGTAATAACAAACAATAACAACAAACTACATATAAAGGATAAACATCTTTCCGGCCGTTGATTGGCTACAAGTTTTTTCGTGGCGCCTAAATTGAACTGGTGTAATGTTGGAATATTGAAAATGATAAGGACATGCAAATTTAGAACAAATTGACAGAAAATTTGTATTTTTGATTTTTTTGCTAGAAAGTGACTCTTTCCAAAGCATAGAAATTGTCAGCTTTTTCCACCCAAAAGTTGGGGTTTTTTATGTCTGTTCCTTGATAGCCATACGATTTTCAAATATGAGGGTCGTTGAATGGATAGTCATACGGTTGACCCTTTTGGACGGATTTCTACGCCATCAAATACACCGTCACTGTGGTGGATCAGAAAAAATAGGTGTGAAATAGTGTGCAAATTTTGGAATTTTAAGAAATATCAAGTCATGGAAAGTTATTAACATTCTGAATTGTATTTCGGAGTATCAAAAAGAACACAGAACTCTTCTTTGAAGATCTGAATGGAACGTCCTTGTACTGCCCATAAATTTCTGTTCCCTTCACATTACTGTTAATTGTGTGACGCTTTCTGTTGCATTCAAGGTAGCCTAAATCTCGGCTCGAGCTTTAAAATTTGGCCTAGTTCAGTTCGAACTTGTCAGTCTAAGCGAAATCGGACTCTGATTTTCGACAGGAACTACAGTAACCCCTAGAAGAATATTCAATGTTTTGTAGATTCAAGCCACATTTTCAACATAGTGACTCATATATTTAAGACTTGTTTGAGAAAAATGAAAGCTCGAATGAGTCGCATGTGGACAAACGTTCTTCCTGTCTTCTGTTGTTAAAATTTCTAACACGTTTAGCGTTGTTATCGTAAAAACGCATTTCGACTGTTTTTGCCTAAAATATTCAAAAACAAACTAAAAATAGACGAAAATTATATAATTTTATGAATCTGCGAGTCGCTTTTTTTCATCGGCAAAAACAACGGAAAATGCATTGATTTAAATGTCACAGTATATTTCTTTTCTAAAGCAAGCGACACACAAAGGCGAATCTCGATGATTCTGTTTTGACTAGAAAATTACAACTGAATTATCTTGTTTTCGCTCTTTTCCTCGGTGGAAAGAAATTTCCAGACTCTTAGAAGTCTCCCTAGATCTATACAGTCTCAAATGGACCAGGCAATTTTTTATTCGCTGATGACAAGAAAAAATAGCCGAAAATAGCGATTTTTTGTTTGACAAAATAACGATCAAAGGTCGTTTTGTTGTACCACAGAATTCAAACTTTCATATGTTGTTCATGGATCTAACAGATGACTGATCCCTCTGGGCCTCGAGTGACGTCCCTGTTTTTGTAAAAAAAATACCGGCTGCTGGTGTTATTTTTGTACTGTGAGTGACGTCAGTTGCGCAGAGATAAAAACAGGATTATTTTATCTGAGTACATAATGAAGAATGGCCTGACAAATCTTCATGTGAATTGAACAACAAAGACGTACGAAACATCATGAGGACTAATAGATAAAAGGGAACCCATGAGATTTGATTTCCTGCATGTGAACAGATTGACAGAGCTTGGGATCTGACAACTCAGAAACCTGACGATGATATATAGAAACATGGTGATAGTACTTCTTGATTTAAAACTTATTGATCCCAAATTCGATCGATGTTAAACACGAGTTGATGAGTTAAAACTGTTGGCATTTGACTAGCTTATTTGTAGAACAACGGGAGTTTATTTCCTGAAAATTAATTGACTGAGAAATTTCATCAAGTTTCATAAGACTGAATTGTCCTGATTCAAATGTGTCAGGTTTCAGATCTATTTTGTGTTTCTTTTCTCCAACTCTTTTCCTCTCCGATCCTTACTATTCAGCACTACTTTGTCTTCATTCTGTTTGCACTATTATATGAACAAAACCGCTAATTTATCTACTGTTTTCTTTCCTTATCTCTCGAAAAGTCAAGACGAATGTTTTCTTACTTCGTAATTCTTGGATCGAAAGCTTACTAGAAGTAATCTTTTGCGAAAAATAAGATTTATTTATGCAAAACGTGTGACGTTCGCACTTGCGATATTCGAAATTCGGTTGTGGGTGGGCTGGCCAGTATGGAAATTTGTTTCGAGAAAAGTCAACGTTGCGGTAAAAGGGCATTAAAAAATATAAACACGAACGCATGACTTTTTGAAGAAGGCGACTATTCCTAATCCTTGCAAAAACTGCAGGGTCGAACTGACTGAGATCACTAGGAATTAGAAATTATAAATGTTTCGGCGCTGACATTTTCACCGGTTTCGAGAAAAAAGTAATTTTTTTCCTCAGAGGCTCATATCCTGGAGCGTAGGATCAAGTAAAATCTCCAAGTAATGATCATTTTGTAAACTTTTGGTCATTACTGATGTGCATCAAGTTGATTACTGCTGAAAATTTAGCCGGACGAAATGGTACTTCTGCTTCAAATTTATGCCTTGAAAAATATATGAGTAAAAGACTGAATTCTGATCACAAGTAAGAAAAATACAAAGTTAGAAGTTCTGATCAGAAAATTACCATGACGCCAGTGTCTATACGCCCGAATTCATTTTGATTGTCATATTCTTGTAGGATCCATAGCAATACCAAGGAATGTGTAGTTCTGCGAATAGTTTCTACATCAGCACTTATTTCAGATCATTAGCAAAGATAACGTTGTGGGCATAGCCGTATTCACCTACACGACAACTATGTACATGGGCTGCGAGAATGACATGGAAAGGGACGCTTGGCTTTATGTCATGAAAACCGTGCTAAGAAGTTGCAAAGACGAGCATTTTAGCCCTTTTTACGGTAAAATTTTATGATTCATTATTCTATTTCTTTATTTTATATTTTGTTGCATTTTAGATCACGTTTGGGATGTAAAATTACTAAAAACTGGTCTAGCCGGCAAACAAGGTCTTCTTCAAGGCGGCAATTATCGACTTTGCTTCAGCGATTGTTCGCTATTCTTATGTCCACTATTTGCGTCCCAAAATTCGCTGAAAATTATAGAATTTCCGGTAAAATTTGTTTTTGGATGACCGTAAAGTTTTGTGATGCTGTAGCAGCGAAACTTATAGTAAGGAAAAAATTCCGCACCGTAGATAATGTAAAGCCTAGTGCATAGGACGAGAAATTCACTTTTATAGTATTGTTTGGAAGGTTAATTGAGTCATAGAAAGCCTTCTAAAAACATATTTCTTCCTCAGCTCATTTGCATATCCAATTTCGGTTTGTCATACGAACACGAACTTTATTTACGGGTTGGTAGATCGGCCATCACCGGACCGGGTCAAATATGGATTGTCCATGATGAAGCAATCGTGTTGAACGATATCCACAATATTTTGTCCAAGTATTTTTAACGTTTCATCGTCTTTTTTCCTAATTCAAAAGAATGAAAATTTCAGAATTATGCTCGAAAATAATGAATTACGCGCCAAAAATCGATCCGCTGTTGCCCAAGTGTAAGTTTTCGACTAAAAAATTGTTTTTGGACTAGATTTTAATTTTTCGAAATTTAGTACTATCGGAAATACTGGTAATGACTGCTACAAAGTTTTTGTTCAAGATTATCATAATTACTGCCTGAAATTTTGACAGTTCTCTTCAAAAACGTTTTTCATGGGTTCAGTTCAGAAATCGTAATAAAACGAAAAAATCTCCTTTTCAGCATCGCTACTTTTCAAAACTCCCGCGGCAGAGCTAAAACTATGCCCGGCGATATTCCAGCGACTCGTCCAAATAGTTCTCGAACCGAATCCGGCTCTAAGACGTACGCAAGATGTTCGTCCGCTTCGTCCATCCCAGTCGATAGTCCTTATCAATTAACCGGTTCGTTGAACGAAAATTCTAATCATTCTTTGAAGGAATTGGCGTCGGTTGACGAAGGGTGAGTAAATTTTCGAGGTCACATCATCGCATCTGTCGTTCCTAGACGTGGATCAGTTTTACAAATAAATTACAGTAGATTTTGATCAAAATATGAGCGACAAGGTTTGCACATATTCCTTCCATATTCTTCTTGAAGTCTCGAATATAGATAGTTAGAACTGCTAGAAGTGCTGATCTATTCCGCCAGTTGAAAAATCAAATATAAATCATACATTTTTGATAAATTTGAGATGAAACAGTGGAATGAAGCTAAAAATTGGCAACCAAAATTCAAAAAATAAGACAATCAGAATTTATTAGTCAGAAATTAACAAAAAGATTAAATTTTTCAACTAGATAGAACTTCTGCCATTTCTCAACATTAAAAGTTTTTTCGTAAGCGCAAATATTGTTGAACAAATCAGCTTATTCGATTTTTTCTCGATAAATTAGTGACTATCATTGTAACATATACTTGCAACATTATTTGCATCATACAGCTTTTTCACAAAAAAATCATCATTAGTAAATGTTTTACATCTTTAGGCCGTACGATAAGTTGGTTTCCGATGCCTCGACCAGCGATATAATATGCGGAGGTACGTAAATATGTTTTCGGTTGATACAGTAATGATCGCTAATTAATTTCGTGTACGAAGAAAATTGGGTAATTATAAAACTCGTGGGCAGAAAGCAAATCGCTTCATTGATAATATACAAAAATGCTGTCCTAAAAGTATGTTTTTGGTTTGTTGACATTCATATACACACCCTTTCTGTCATATTTATGATTTCTTATAAAGCAATGCGTCGCAAATTCGATTCTTAAGTTTTGCAAAGACTGCTCAATAGAATATAAGTTCAAAGACGAGATTCCATTTTGCAGGTTTTAATCACTCAAACTCGCTTAACACCAAAGAAGACTTCTCTTACGTTCCAATGTTCAAAAAAGATGAACAAGAGAGGAGATCAACGGAATACAGTAATATCTTTTTAGTTCTTAATTAACATTTTAAGCTTAAATTTTCATTGTGGGTATGACATTTGCAGGCAGAAAACCATGTCGGCTTACTGGGAGTAAGGCTGCAATATCGAACAATAGAACCGTTCACGAATTAGGCCGCATAGATGAATATACCCCCATGTGCCCGACAGATATATATAGTAATTTTTGTATAATTTTGTTAATTCTTAGGCAATATACTGACGTGCTGATGTCGTCATTCAGTTATACAGTGCTATGAACCGCCACGAAACGGAAAAATCAGTCGGAATCAAAGTTTCTGACAATTACACAGCCAAAATTCAAACATTTGACAAGTTATAAATAGCCAATTGACATTCAAAATCAAGCAATCAATCAAAAAACGTTTTGTCAATGAGCAAGAACTTCTTCATTGCTCGATATTTTTCCAATTCAATAGGTTGTTCTTGATTGCCTGAAACAAAAGCCCTGGGATAAAAGACAACTCGGTTCCTATTGTTTTGAAATTCTTTTTGTTTCGTATGAGAATGACCTTTTTTGAGTTGCTTTCCTGAAACTCTAAAATTTATATTTTTCATAGAATTATCGCCGTACGCTAATAACGGCAGCGACTTTTCGACCAAAAAAACGTACAATCTCGAAGAAGTGAGATCTTATATCCGCATCGACGACGATTATCACTTAAATTTTGATAAATGTAATCGCGAAAGTTCTGATCGTCAGTTTGATCATAATCAGGAAACGAGTTCGGAAAAGCAGACGGCGTCGTCTTCATCTTCTGCTAGCGAAATTACCAACGACGAGAATGAAAAAAATGTAGAAAGAAAGACATCAGGAATTGATAAAAGTGTTGCGGAAAGAAATTCCTCAACAGTGAAACGTGCAAATTCTAGACGGGATTCGACCAGTGATCCGCAAGAAATTTCATGTGAGTAAATGTATTCTGATAACATATATCTGATCGAAGGCCAGAATCCATGTCTGTAAGTCTTACTCATTCTTAATCATCAATGTATTGTGTTATTTTAATTTCTCCAGAAAAATTGTGGAGAATTAAAATGAAACAATACACATTTTTTGAAAATGAAATACTATTTTCCTTGTAGCGGAATTTCGAATTCCGGGTTTTATCCGTTTTTTAACTTTAGTATTTCATTTGTACCAAAGAGCTTTTCTTATAGCGCTTCACGATCGTCCCCCGACGCCCACACCTTCTACGTCATCTTCATTGTCGGGGTTTACATCGTTTATCAACGATATTCGAAGACGATGTTATTCCTTCGGAGGAAGTTTCAGGTAGATAGGATCGAAAAACTCACACAAGACGTGTCTAACTTCTCACCGAACACTAGTAATTTTTCTTTGAAAGAATACGTTGAATTGATTCTGACTCGACAATCACTTTCTGTTGTATCTTAGAGAATGTCAAGCAAGATGTTAAGTAAAATTAATGGGTTATTATTTATATTTTCTAGTAAAAGACTAAAGAGGAAATGTTCGGGTGAGAGCAAAGTTGACCAATCGGTGGACGAAGATTTCAGACGGAGATCGGAAAGTTTCGGCTCGCGTAAGAAAAATGTCATCTTCTTGACTCTCGTGAGAAGAAAAAAAATTGCCTAATGTCTGCGTTTTTCACATGAAGAGTCTTGAAATGTTATAACGCTGACTCAACACGCTGTAATCACACACATAATGGAGATTAGTGGATGAATGGCAACTGTTTCATGAAAATTCGTCGTCTCAAAATGAACCTAATTCATATTTTTGATTTCATATTTTGATGTCTTCACTGATTAAGTGATCTCGATGACATTTCATATTGAGAAGGGAAGATCCTTATGTAAGGTCGCAATATTCTTGGTATACAAAGCTGAATGATCAGGATTCTCATTACGGAATTTTTGATAGTGAAAATGATTTTTGTAAATCTGCTTTCAATCTGCACAAATTTCGCGACCAAATTTATTTTGGAACCTGAAATAGAAGGTTATCCATTTAGTGCAGATTCTGAGTGTTATAACGCATTTTACAATACTCTTACTTATTCGTAGAACTGCAATTCGGATTCCAGTTATTCGATTATTAACAGATGCGGGCTACGATCCAGTGAATTTCACTTTTCTCGTCTTTCAGACAGATCAAAGCCCACTACTTTCCACCCCTGTAATTCGCTGACGTTCGCTCAGTACAGTCGCATGGCGCCTTCGGCAACAACAGGTCCTTTCGCTACGGAGCGTCGGAACAGTAACTACAGCGACAATTTTTTGGAACTGGATTTCGGATCATCGACGATGAATAACCACGATCAGCAAAAATATTCGCGAAAAAACCGCGAAACACTGAGCGGTGGTTCGCCTACATGCTCGTTGCTGATGTCGCCGACGACGCCGCCCTCGACGGCATTGACACCCAGCGCCATATTTTTGAAAAAAATGGCCGCCGAACATGATGATAGAAAAGTGAGTTACAGAGGAGATTGTAAAATGGAATGGAATGGAAATAGTAGAAATTCTGGCGCCAGCAGGAGAAACTCATTGGAAAAAATTTGTACTTGATCAAACACACAACAGGAACTTTGTTCAGTTATAGTATTTTATTTAATTAATAGTGCAATCAATAGTTTTTGTTGGAAAATAAGAGACTATTTGGTAGAAACATTAACAATTTTTTAGCGGAAATGAAAGATCAATTGGAATATCCCAGAATTTCTCTAATGCGAACGTTCCCGAATTTCGGAGCAAAATATTGACTTGCTTGAATATAGCGGAAAAGGGTCAGAATCGCCTAGTTTGTATGAGCCAGTCACTTACCAAAATTTTAAAAATTCATCCTGAACCACGCCATAAATTATCTGGATCTACCCGAAATATTTAAGCTAGGTAACTTATAGCAATGTGCAATGAGACCTTGTTTAATCTAGATATTTTCGAGAATTCGAGCTTGGTCGATTGATAACGTT
Organism: Romanomermis culicivorax; assembly: GCA_963922205.1. Taxonomy (NCBI): domain Eukaryota; kingdom Metazoa; phylum Nematoda; class Enoplea; order Mermithida; family Mermithidae; genus Romanomermis; species Romanomermis culicivorax. The sequence goes on from CAWUHX010000089.1 coordinate 512,533, forward strand.
GCTTCTAAACAAGTTCAATAGCTTACTTTTAAGCATCGATTAGAATTTCTCTTTCAAAAATTTCATTTGTCGTAAAACCGGAATCGCTTTTTAGTTTCAGACTAATCGGAACAGCAGTTTTTCGTACGGCGAATACGTGACGATCGACAATTCGATCAAAACAGAGCCGTTATCGAAATCGGTCGTCGCTGATCGACGCGATGATCACCAGTGTTCTAAATCTTTAACCGATATGGGCGATTCTTCTCCCGTGTCCTTATCATCTTCTTGCATGGCCGAAACTTTCCAAAGATCATGTTCCTTGGAGCAATCGTCTAAAAATAGCGATCAATCGCCCCCTTCTTTCGCTTCGTCAACGTCCAAAGTTTCGGATGTGTTCGAAAATTCGTCTATCACGTAAGATATTCAACATTTTTGCTTCATTAGGTCGAAAAGTTCGGGAAATTATGCGATAAAGAGCAGAAAATGTTTGTGCTACCTTTCGTTACGTACGATGAGAATATTTTTTTAATATTTATCGCACCAGTAATTACACGCTACTCCTAAAAAGCGTATAGTGCCGTAGCCAGTAAGGCTACCGTTCTCGGGCTTTGTTCATCGGAAAGCTTATGTCTAGCTAGTCTCTCATCTTGAAATTTTGCGTCTATATTTACAGTATACCATTGCTTTTGTACGTCGATTTTGGCTTTATTTCTCCCCTAAAATTTTCAATACTTCTCCAACTGAGGAGCTACGGAAGTATGCGAAATTTGTTTAAAACAAATTGAAATCAAGCCTTCATAGCGAAAAGGATCTCATTCGGCTGCATTTTTCTTGATTTTTTCCCAAAAAAAGAAAAAACCATGAAAATGAATGGTTTTGCATTAAGTTTTACCAACCAGCCTGTTAATTTCGAACATGCTTAGAAATATGAATAATGATACTAGAATAATTTTACTATAAAACACAAAGGATTGGAACCTTAGTCTACTTTGATTACGGTGGGGCAGCATTTTTAGGCGGGCTCTTTTTTGGACTACCCTGAAGCAACTGAAGATGATTGCAATTTTGTATTGTTCAAAGCCAAATGAACGCCATGCCACCAACAGTGTTCGATTATTCCTTTTTTGTTTCTGTGTAATAACTTGATCAGTTATTATGATTTTCGGTCGTATTTGATTGCCTAAAAATCGACTGTTTCTAAGCTATGATGTTCGGGTTGATTGCTCTGCCCCTGTGTCCATTTCCTTAAAAACAAATCTTAAATTTTAGCATTATCAACGATTCGACCAAAAAAGATGTGGAAAAAATAATCGACAGGATGCCATGTGCCAATAGAACAACAATCCTGGCCGATGTGCACGTTTCCTCAACTTCTAACGATACATCGGACGACGAAATTTCACAACGTCAGCAACGAAGCGTCCGCAAAACTAGCGAATCTTCATCTTCGCCCAAAACTCTATCTTACACCAAATTAGACGAAACTTTACAACTCCATAAAAACTTGAATTTAAACTGCTTCGAATCGCAATCGTTGTCCAAAAAGAGTAATTACGTCAATAATTGTAGAAAGCCGCCCGCTTTTTCATTTTCGAATCGATCGATTTCGGCGTCCATGTTGGAAAATTTATTGGTCGTCGACGCATCTAATTTGAGGCAAATTTTCTTGCAACAAGAGAAACAAAAACGTAAAACGGGTCAAACGAGCAGCGGCGCAAATTTTACGATAAAGACAGTTTTGGCAGCTAATTAAATCGTGTTTTATTGTAAGTCTAAATTTTCTTGACTAACTCGAAAAGAGTTTCACTAATTAATTTTTAGTCAAAACCTGTCAAAACGGATTTGATCTAAGGCTTGCATAGAGCTGGATCTGAGCATGTTATTTTTGCTGTATACAGACTAAATTTTTTATATAACTTAGGAAGACCTCCTGAATGTGTAATGATGACGTTATGAATCTGTTTTAATGTTGGAAAATGTGTATACTATGCACATTTGATTATGGCGTCGTAGAATACGCTAACGTACGTTTAATCTTTCGTCTCACTATATAATGTTTTTCGAATGTTGTAAAGTACACAATTATTCAGTCTCTATAGTGGATGTTTGTAAAGTTGAATATTTTTTTCGTCTGCTTTTTTGCATTTAACGGCCGATGTGTAATACTGTGTTGAAAATTTGTGATTATCATTTTATTCTGAACTGAAAAAAATTTGAGCTGGCTGTTTATGCTTGTCTACGAGCTATGATGATACAACATTGTTTCTCAATCTTACTGTATCACATGTATACATCAACACTTGATCATCTGTGTTTTCATCTTGCTCATTATTATCAATAAAGTGAATCAACATCCAGCTTTTGGCTCTGTCCGTACATCAATGCGTACCCTATGTTTTGAAAGCTTCGCTGTCGCAATTTCAACGATGCTAGAAGTTGAAATGAGATCAATTTAGCCTGATTTTTATTAATTCTTTTGAATTGAAAAATTCTGAATAGCAGCGATGATTCCATGAAAATGTGTTCAACACGGATAAGTTTATCACTGCAATTATCGAAAAAGTAAGTTTTCGTCCATGAACGACAAATAGAGAACTGAAAATGTCCTTCAAGTAGCCTGGTTAGTGGTCAAAATTTCTCAATTTTTCGCATTGCGTACAAAAAATTTCGCAACTTTTTGCAAAATTTTGTTCATTTTGCATTATTTCAGCATTTCAAAACATGTTGGCTTCTTGAGAAGTCATATCATAAAAGTGATGATGAGAATAATGACGACAATGATCCTAAATAACCGTTAATTTGGCAAACAAGTGTTGTGATGGACCTCCATTCTCTCGCTGATCCATAAATCCAAATTTTTAATTAAAAACACTTGTCACAAAAATTTGTTCCATATTTGTGGAAAGACCCTTGAAATTTTTTTACACATTTTGAAAAAGTTTTCCACGAATGAAGTCATTTGTGAGAAAAAAGAGTTCAGGTATCGACAAAGTTCTGACCGAATCAGAACTCAGAAGTGAATAAGCACGATGCTTTTCGTCTGATTTTGGTCTCTGATGCCATGAACAAATTTAGCGTTTTCATGCAAATTGGATGTCAAACTGAACCTACTTCGATTATCTTTGCGTCCGTCGTTCAAAGTTACTTTGAATGGTTATAACAGATCGTCGTTGCACATGAGGGGCTATTCCCATGTGAGCGATTCCCATGTGAGCAATTTTCCAAGTGAGCGATTCCCATGTGAGCAATTCCCAATTGCGCGATTCTCAATTGAGCAAACTACCAAGTGAGCGAATTCCCAATTGGGCGATTCCAAACGAGCGATCGAGAATGTAGTAACAGTTTCTTCATATTTTCCTTCCTTACCTTATGTTTCTTCGTATGTATTTTTTCTTTGTTTTTTGCATGCATTTTTTTCTTTGGTTTTTGTATGTATTGTAAGTGTTTTCGTTTATGTATGTTTTTACGTTTTCATCTTTTGTCTCTGCTTTCTTTTATTTTCGTTTTTCTTTTCATCTACTTTTTTCTTTTTTGCTCATCATGAAACAACAAATTACAAGTTCTAATTTTTAATAAGCATAGTCTCCCGTATAGTTCTTATACAATTCGGCACGCTCTATTTTCTACATAATTTTATCCTTTGTGATTTTTCTTCATTATTTTTCATCTTAGTTTTTATTTTTTGTTCTTTTTTCACATTTTTTCTTTCTTTCCTGCTGCTTTCTCTATGTTGCTTCTTCTTTCTTGTCACTGTCTTCATGTTTTATTTCTTTTTTTAATGCTTTTCCACCTATTTTCACTTATTCTTAATGTCTTTATTTTTGTTGACTTTTCCTTTCCCTTGATGTTTTGTTTGTTTCAGCATTCTTTTGTTTATGTTTTCTTATGAAGATTTTCACACTTAACGATGAAATACTCAAGCATGTCGAACTGTACTAGAATTATACAGGAGACTACGGTTATTTAAAATGACAACTTGTAATATGTTGTTTCATGAGTAAAAAAGAAAAAAGTAGATGACAAGGAAAAACGGAAAGGAAAGGCAGAGAGAAAAGATAAAAACGTTAAAGCATACATTAACGAAAACACTAACAATACACCCAAAAAACAAAAGAAAAAAGAAATATATACAAAGAAAAATGTTAGGTAAAGAAAGAAAATATGAAGAAAGTGTTATTACACTTTTTTCTTTGTTTGGAATCACCCAATTGGGAATTCGCTCAATTGGGAACCGCTCACATGAGAATCGCTTAAATGGGAATTCGCTCACTTGGGAATTGCTCACATATGGGAGTCGCTCAATTGGGAATTCGCTCACTTGGGAATAGACCCACATGAGTTGATTACACGTTGAAACTTGAGATGTATTGTCCATCTGTCTATACTATTTACTGTATCTTATTTACTGTAAAATGTACAACGTGCGAATCATTCTGGAAAAAAGACCAGCCATATTTTCGACGAAAGACCAGTGCAAAAAGATGTTTTCATTCGTGTAAGCCAAGTGACCCCATTGTTCGCACAGATGACGATTTACTCAAAAATCGTAGGAATATTCACCAAAAGTTCTCCATGATGTTTTGAGGTCATCCAGTGGTCATTCAGTTGATTTATTCGTCGTGAATCGCGGAAATCGCCGGAAAATTTTCTTACGACGTCATGAATTCATCCGAGTGACCGCTGGTCACTCAAATAACCATTCTGCGGAAAATTATATAAATTGTCGAAACAACAATTTTTTGATGATGTTAGCTAATCTAGGGTCTCCGAGTGACCCAAGCGATCACTAGTCACCTGGATGAACAGTTGATTTACAGTTTTGACTAAGTGGTTTCTAAATAAAGAGTTATCCGACTAAGACTACGTGGTTTATTTAAGGACCAAAAAAGAAATATCGATTCATCCTATCCTAAAAACTGATCGCATCCAGCAGCCGCTGTGGTCGAAATGTGAAGTTTTTAGCTCCAATGACCGGTTAAGGAGAGTATGGATTCTGACCAGTTAACCAGGATTTCGTGCGAGATATGACTGGACGCAAAAATGTATTTCATGAAAGATGGGATGTAAATTTCACGTTAATTCAGAAAGTTACAACGATTTTCGATGGAATGAATATTTCAGTGACCAATAATATGATCCTAGATGACCTCATGATATGAACGAATTTTGATGGACATTTCCGACGACTTTGCGGTCGTCACATGACTGATCAGTGTATGGTCATTTGGATCATTACCCGGATGGCCCAACATGTTTTCAAATCATTCAGCCAAAGTTTTTTGTTGAAGAGAAATGACATTGATCATCTAAATGGTTCCGGCTTTCAGTCTAATTCGAAACAACCATGTCCCGAACTCAGTCCCATCGAGAACTCTTGGTCTTGGTCACTCCAAGCATCCAGTATGATATCAGATGATCATTTTTATCTTTTGGGTTCTATTTTCACGTCAAAATATTAGCCAAAACTTCCTCATCATGTTATAAAGTCATCTGAGGTCACCTAGAGTGACTATTAATCGCTGATCGAAAATTATGGAAATTGCTTCACATTTTCTCGAAATTGCAGCGCAATTTCTTTATCCATCTTTCATGGAAAACATATTTGGTCCCAGTTGCTATATTTCAGGAACCTTGGACAGACTTCATATTCACATGGAACCAGTGACAGGAGCCGAAAGTTCTGGATCCGGCCACAGGGACACCGTAAATTTCAGCATAGCCTAAATAATGACGTTTAAGTTTTATGACTCTTCGTAGACACCAGTTGGTCAATACCGTGACTTAAGTGACCACTTTTCATTTCGAGTGTATTAGGATCACTTGGGTGACCTTAGACGAGCTGACCTATCAAAAAATAGTTGTTCCAACAATTTGCATGATTTTCTACCGGTTATTTGAGTGACTGGGGTCATTCAGATAACCTCTTATGACCTTATGGCGTCGTAAAGGAATTTTGCCTGTCATTTCCGCGATTTTCGATGAAAAGGTCATCTCAGTTGGTCACTGAGATGACTTCAGATGACCTTCAAACATCACAGAAAAGTTTTGATAACTATTACTACGAATGGCCAACATCTTTTTGCATTACTATTTCGCGGAAAATATGACGTTGGTCATCTGGTATTAAAACTAGCAAGTGACTGAGTAGTGTCGATATTATTCGCATGTTGTACATTTTACGCATATTTATGTCAGAGGATTAGCTTACTGTAGAGATACTCTGTCACCGTTTTTCCTAAAATGGGTGTTTGCTTCAGCGTTTTATTTTTGTGCACGGACATTTGTGCCAATTGGCACAAGAGGCCGAAAAAATTTGTGCCAATGGCACAAAAAAATTTTTTTCACTAGAGACATACTGAAAACTGCGGGAAAGTTTTAGGCCAAAAGTTTGATAAAAAGTAATTGTTTAGCGCATTAATTTTTTGTAAAAATCGTGCCCAACCCATTTTTCAGCTAACCATGTCAGTGAAAAGAGAAAAAACTGTGCAACAAAGTAGTTCACGAAATCCCAAAAAGAAATGGAATGCTGAGACAATTTAAATAGCTCTAGAATTGTTCAGGAATTTCAAATTGATTCAATTTTCGACTACGAACGAATATCTATGTTTGTATATTTAACAACCATGTAAAGACTAGAGAAAATAAAGCCGAAAATCGTGTTAATTTTCGATCGAAGCATTCTGCCATTATCAACGACAGGGCAGGAAAAAACCTAACCTAAAAAATTTTCAAATTTAGGTTTTAGGTTTTTTACTAGGTTTTTTTAGGTTTTATAAGGTTTTTTAGGCTTTTTCTAGGTTTTATATTTTGTATTGCCCTATAATCGCTTACAAGACTACTTTAAGCCATATGAATTCTGTAAAATTAATGATAAAAGGCTAGCACACCTTTTCATATCAAAATAATGAGTCAAATGAAGAAAATTTATAAACTCAAAATTAAGTGCACAACACAACAACATAACGTAACAACTTGACACGACACACAAATCACAAAATCAAATGACCAACATTTATTTAGCTTTTATCACATATTTCAGTCTGCAGCAAATTTTTAGGTCTGAAAAATTTGAAGCTTATAGATTATTTCAAAAGCAGAATAATTTTATTCGATTCAGTTCATAATTAATATTTACTCACTTTGATTTAGAATCCGAAAAGATGTCCTTGACCAGTAAGTGTCCATTTACCAACCGAATAAATTTTGTACATTTTATCAAATGATTTCGGGCGTACTCAGATTTCTTGTGATGGTTGACCATATTTTTGCAGTGCTTGCATTTTGCAGATTTCAGCTTTTGTGGATTTTCGTAATCAGTAAACCACGTCCACAAGTCAGATTTTGACCGTCCAACGTTACTTGAAATAGAATGGTCGGCGTCAGTGCTGGCCACCGCCGTCGGTGTATATATCACTTTCCGAATCAATACAGATAATATTTTCGTCATCGGGATTTTGCATGTTCAAGTTCAAAAAGCAAAAATAGTAACTGCCTGAAATCAGATATATGCAAGGGCAATAATTGATATAGGTAGTTGACTTATTATAATAGAAAATGGGACAGTTGCATAGGTTACTTATAATAAAAAATAAGGCAAGGTACATACTATCACCTACGTATTTTCCAGTGTTTATGCATAGTACATCGATACTGTATAGGTAGATAGTTCAAACCATGAAGTAAATAGAAATGTTTTCCACAGGTAACATAAAGGGCTTTATCTGTGCTTTCCTATACCTCTAGTATGCTAAACATTAGGAAATATGCATTTTTTTACAGAATTTCCAAAAAACCTAAAAAACCTAAAAACCTAAAAATCAGACCAACCTAGGTTTTTTAAAAAAACCTAAAAAACCTAGGTTGAAAAAAACCTATGTTTGCCAGCCCTGATCAACGATATCGATTTTTCTATTTGAATCAATTAAACACAAAAAGTAACAATTTCAGTTTTAAATCCGAATCTGACTGAATGAGGAGAGAATATTGAGAATTTCTTTTCACTCATCAGTCTTGACAGCCTATAAAATTTGCTGCAACAGTGCAACGATACTAATACACTGTTCAAAGAGAAATCGTTCGCGTTCGGGTCAAATATACGAATAGGAAATATTATGTTCATTGATTCGGCGCGAAGCGCCGAAAAATTTTTGCGTTTTCAGCCCTAAAACGTCTAAAAATCAAGGAAATTTAATGTTTGATAAGCCAAAAATTTTGTGCCAATTAGCACAAATGCTCAAAATTTTTTGTGCCATTCCATTTTTTTTGTGCCAAAAACCATTTTTTGGCACAAAAAAACCACTGGTTTGCTTGCACATTGCACCGTTTTTTTCCTCGAAGTTTTTTCCACATTTTTTTCCTCATTTTCCAAAACTTTTCCACATTTCTAAAAACGTTATAATGTGGCTACGAATGCTTTTTTATGCATTTTACGAGCATGCCCAAGCATTTTGATGTTTTTGTAGTCAGAAACCTGCAAAAATAAGGAAAAAATAGAGAAAATTCTGGTTATGTTAGCCGAAATGAGCTGATGAAGAATATACTGGCGTTCTACAAAAGCAGATGAAGCATGTTAACGATAGAGTTGTCATGAATTTATCCGCTTTCTGTGGTTTCGATTAGGATTATCCAGTTTTATTTATTCTTAGTCCCGGCGCGCACTGTTTTTTTCCACGAACTTTTTTTCACAAATGTAGAAAAAGTGGTCAGTTTTTTTTCACATGCGGAAAAAATTTTTTTTCGTCTTAAAATTATCGTTTTTCGCTTGAAAATGCTCATAAAGACTTTATTTAAGTGTTTTTTAGCTTTTAAAGCATCCTTATAATCATTCTTATCATATATAGGTATTGAAAATTACATTGAAATTTTATGTTCATAAATCGTAATTTCTAGAAATTTAGCATTCGAAAAATTTTAAAACCATTAATTTGTTCGTAACTTTTCATAAATTCGGCCAAAAAGCTCAGACAGAAGCGTAGAAATTTTTCGGCCAAAAATTCGGCCAAAAAGAAATTTTAGAAATTTTTCGGCCATAAATTCGGCCAAAAAGCTCAGACAGAAGCGTAGAAAATTTTCAAAAATTTTTCCATGAAGCTTTTGGATTGAATTTTCGTTAAGAAAGGGGCAAACGCTCCAGAAAGTTGACATGTTGATCTTTCTCAAAAAATCTATGAAGGAAAAAATGCGGATCTTCATTAAATAGTAAGGATTGCCAATTAAACATGAAATAATACGTTTAAGATGATGAAAACTATTAAAGATTAAATGGCAAGTGAAGGCAGACATAAAAAGCCGTGCCTGAGCTTAGTAATATAATAACAATGATTATTAAAGTTATAACCGGCGCCAAGCGCCGAAAAATTTTGAGATTTGAACTTCCTAAAATGCACTAAAATGCATCTTTTCAATATGAAAACCCCAAATTTTTCTTCCACATTTGTGGAAAAACATCAAAATTTTTTTCCACTGTTCAGATTTTGGCTAAATTTTATAAGTCGGTTCCCGGCCTTCAGCCTAATTATTCTATATGAGTTTGTTAATTTTGAGCATGGATTTCTGTGACTAGTGAGTAGACATTTATTTTTCCTGTAAAATTTTCCTTAAGCTTAGGCTTAGGGTACAACAGCTGCTCTCGTGGGGCGCAGCGCTGATGAGGCTCTTCCAAATTAAGTTGTTAGTTAAAATAGTATCAAGGGTCTTAAAGGAATATATAGTGTTTATACTTTCTGGTGAAATTGTGTAGTGGTAAACGCATTAAGTCCATAGGCTGGTGGACCAGGTTCGATTCTTGAAGTAGGTAGGATTTTACTGTAGTCACAAGGACTATGTGACATGTGTGCAGATTTTATGCTAATGAGTTCCTGAATGCCCTGAGCGTCTGAATTTTCGAACTGATCTGGATAGCTGGCATCTTGAGAAGTCCAAAAATGCCATTTTGGACCATAATTTGGAAGGGTACCGACTTGTAAAAAAATTCCTAGATTTTTTTCCACGCTATAGCGCAAATTTGGAAAAAACAGTGCCGGCGCAGAGCGCCGAAAAAAATTCCTTTTCACTTTCTAAAACGCTGGAAAACAAACATTCACAACTTTGAGGAATAAATTAAAACCAAGCTGATCAAGTGTAATTTTGTTTTCGCGCCGGAAAAATTTTCGAGTTTTTATATCCTAAAACGCTGGAGAATAAATCTCTCCAACAGATATTCGTGAACAGATGTTATAAAATCACAGTCTAGGATGATGTCTTCAATTTCCATCTTCAATAAACGCAAAAGTTCATGCTGCAAACGCTTGAAAAATTCCAAGCATCGAGAGAAAAAATAGTGAATTGATAAAAAATCTCTATTTTCGGCGACATACTGACTGTTAACGATTAGAAAGTGAGACGAGCTAACTTGATTGATAGAAACTGTTGAGCATTAATTAGTTAGTCGAAGTAGATATGTTAATGACCGCGTCTGAAAATTTCGAAATTTTGACTTTTTCAAGTTCACCAAAACGCATCTTTTCGGTTTTGAACTCCCCAAAATTTTTTCGTTCATTTCCAAATTTTTTTCTCATTTCCAAATTTTTTTCTTCAAAAGACCCCATTTGAGGAAAAAACGGTGGTTTATTGGCCTCTGAGGAAAAAAATTTGGAAATTAGACAAAAATTTGGGCATGTACCCCATTGTGGAAAACATTTTGGGGAATTTAAAACCGAAAAGGTGCATTTGAGTGAACTTTAAAAAGTTCAAATCTGTAACAATTAAAACGTTATTTTAGGTCAGGTTTTTTTTGCACACAGCAACCAAATTTTGGGCCGTGCAACCAATTTTTTTCTGTCAAGTTGCACAGTGCAACTTGAAGTCTGACTGCCCCTTTATTATGTTATAGGCTTTCCTGACCGGAAAGTATACCCGTATTTACGATTAAAAAAAGGGGGGATTCCCAATTTTTTAAAAGAATTTACTGAATAAAAAGAAAACCATTTTTGCAGTAAAGACGACTTCTTTTCAGTTAGTTTACATGTGTGCTTGGAATAGTGGCTAAATTCTATGTTTGACGAAACGTATGTAAATATAATAATTCAATTTGAGAATCGTGATGTATAAGTACAATGATATTGCTGAAAATTTTAAATGTATAAAAATTTAAGTGGGGGGATTCCCCCCTTCCCCCTCTGAATACAGGCCTGGCATTTTTATGCGTTATAAATTTTAGTGAAAATTTTCCTGCGCTTCGCACCGGATTGCAATTTATTTATAATTTTTCTATTTTATTCTGGTGCACAGTTAGAAAATGTCATTCTAGCTAATGCTTATAATTTTAATTATCAATGGATAAATGCTTTATCCTGCGTTGTTTTTTGATGATTTGACGAAAAGCAAGATTTTTCTCGGTTTTTTTTCCAAAATCTTTTTATGATCTTTCAAAAATTTTCGACTTTCCTGTGATTAAAACATTTTGAATCCAAGTAGAAATTCCTCCTGGTTGAAGTACTGAAATTCTTGCTTGCTATAGTAGTTTTTGAATTGTAATTTGCCTAATTTTGTCTAATTTTCCTGACTGAAAGTTCATTGAATTCGCTAAAAAATTAAACCTTCTGTCTAAGAAATAGAAGTTGAAAAGATTCATTTTCCAGCGTTCTAAAATATCAAAATCAAAAAAAAATTTGGCGCCACGCGCCGAACAAGTTACTCATACCAACATTTCTATTTTCTCTCCAAAATTCAGAAAATTGAGTTTTAAAAGGCTAGAACTGACATCGGATGAAATACAAGAAAATTAGCTTTTTTAAAATTAAGTTAATTTATTGATTTTAGAGTGAGCAACCAAAAATTTACCTGTGAATCAAAATTTTTCCCCTGGTTTTACATTGCAACCTGGCCTGTGCAAAAAACTGTTTTAGATTGAAAAAAGATTTGTTGTTGCCTCTCCGATTCTTCGTAACACATCTTTCAACTGTTTTCAGAGATCTAAAATTACATAGATTTGTTCCTGTTCACTACAGTGATTTCAATCATGGATTACGGATAAACCGTTTATAATTGTCGAAGCTGCTCATTTTCATCGTCAGTCAAGGATGCGCATTATTGCCTTCGTCATTTTGAAAATTTTATCTTATATCATCGGGATTACTTGCGTTCAACCTAGAAAATCCGCCGATTCGTGCGACTCATCGACAGATGAAACTGTAGTCGATTGTAGCCGAAGTTCTCTCGAAAGTGTGCCTTTCGTGACGCTTAGTTCAAATTCTTTCAAAGTGCTGTAAGTTCTTTTCTTAATATCTCAAATTATACATTTGATTGAGTGAAGTGCCATAGGAACCCCCGGAAATTTCAACTAGAAACGTGTGAAAAATGTCATTTTTTGGCACTTGGTTTCATAAAAAGTGATTTGATATATTTTTTAAACCTGAAAACATATTTTAGACACATTTTTGAAAAGCTCTGAGGCTTTTTGTCCTCCCTCCACAAGTCAGCCGCACCATTTGGTTCCACCCAAATAAAACCGTTGACGCAGCCTATCGTCAGGTAGTTGTTATATTTATGCTAATAATCGATGTTTAAGCGTTTGGTTGTTCATTTTTTATAATTTCATCCAGTTTATTTTTAGAAATTTATCACGCAACACAATTAAAGAACTCAACGCGGATGACTTTTGGAAAAATTGGTCATCGCTTGAAACTTTGGATCTCTCCTTCAACCAGATTCGCCGCTTATCGGGACATGTGTTTTCTAATTTAAAAAAATTGAAAACACTGTAAGTTGATAAATTTGAAATAATATTAGTTGCACTCTTACTGAAGACAAAAAGGAAAATAATCGTTCTTCTAGCAAAGGCCAGTGATGTGCGCCAGAAAAATTTCCACATCATGGTATCCGTGTTTTTTGCACCTCCGAATATCCGGATATTTTAATGTTGTTTGCATAGAGCTAAAAAGAAGTCGCATAGTCAACTACTATATATATCTTATATGTTACTTTTTAAAATATATCTTAGAAAGTACTTTAGGAAAAGTAGTGTTGAGATAGATTATTGAATGTTCATTATTAAACTCATATCTGAACTGAATAGCAGGGTTTTTAGCACGGTGATGAAACCAGAGCCGTGCTAATGGAAATTTTTGAACGTTAGCACGCGTACTAATGACTGAGAGGGAGAAATTTTTGAATATCACAAAATTGTAGTAAAAAATCGAAAATCGTCGTTTTCAAAACTAACAACTTTGTCAATATCGTCATTCTCTTCGTCACTTTTGCATAGTGAATGACTGTGGCTCGAATCTGAATTCGCTTCGGCTCTAAACTCTTAGACTCTACTTGGTTAATTTGAAAGATTAGTGAGTAGGAAATGTAATTGTACGTTTTCTCAAAAAATCAATCGACAACCAGTATTGAAGTTGAAGTGCAGTAGCAGAGAAATGGAAAGATGTAAACGTTTATCAAAACAGAATTCGAATTTAGCGACTCCTAAAAGTGTTACTGTCAAACTAACTACTAAATATTTACTTGTCGGTCAGCTAATCAGATGCATAAGGTAAGAATAAACTGATTTAATTAGAATCCAGTGAGAGTCTTATTCCTTTTAAAAGAACCAATATCAAGCATGATTTCATGAGTTAATACAATAAAAACATGTTATCAGAATTGACAAACTCGCACATTATGTTGACACTAATAACGTAAAATTTGTCAACAATGCTAACTGTGCTAATGAAATATTTTTTCATTAGCACGAATGTTAATGGGACTCGTGCTAAAAAAACCGTGCTGAATAGTTATCACGCTTATATAATATGAACCTTTCGTTGTTTTGTTGTTAAAACTTTGTGTAATAATGTACCTAACACCTAACTTCCCAGTAACCTTTACTTCCTTTTTGAACAGTGAAAATATCCGGATATTATTTCACTTCCGGATATCCGTTTTTCAGAATATCCGTCTGGATATCCGGATATCCGAGGCACACCACTAGTAAAGACAATATACTTTACTGCTAATTCTAAAATTTGAAACATACATTCTTCGAATTTTTTTAATTTTTCGAAAATGGGACTGGGAAATATGAGGGAACCGATTAAATTTTTAGTTATTCGTCGTATTTTTGTCCTCTTAAAATACAAATTTTTTGAACGAACAGTATCAATAGGTATGGAAATGATGTTTCTCAACAATGTGATTATTTTACTTCGCGTAGATTTTTCGAACGTTATTCAATCGTATGTTTTTTGTTCAGAAATTTATCTCACAACAAAGTTAAACGAATAAATGGGTTCGCTTTTGCCAATTTAAATTCCTTGAAAATTCTGAACATGGATCGGAACGTTATTTTATCTTTGGAGGACGGATCCTTCCACGATTTGATAAACTTGGAAATTTTGAATTTAAATCGGAACAAGTTATCGTCGATCGAAGCGGGTTGGTTGTTCGGTTTACATAAGCTGCGCGAATTGTGAGTTCGTTTTGAATATTCAAAATTTTTGCCAATCGCAGAAACTAATTATAGCTAGATGATCCAAACGATTATTAGTTCTCATAATTAGTAATATTTTTATGGAAAAAATGTGTATACGAGGAATAACCAAATAATTTTGATTTTTGAGAGTGTATGTACGAGTACATTTCGTTTACTCAAATATCAAGCTTGCATAAAATCATGGCCTCATGACATAAGACAGTAATTGAGTCTCTTTGATGTATATTTCATTAAGTCAGTCGGGTACAGCTGCTTTGTATACGAATAAAATAGCTGACGTTTTTGTAAATAAACTTTTGAAGCAGATCAAAAATTTAAATTTTCCATTCATTACATTTAATGATGGCTTCAAAACGAAATGCCACTGCTTAGTTTTTGTTTTAAAACTGTGTTTCCGGAATAGATTTGTCAAAAACGTGTTGTACAACTAACTGACGCTCGTAGAAGCTTTAAATTTGATCGTATTATCTAAGGTGCTGCCAAATCACATCATCAATTCAAAAATCATTGTTCGTTTGAAAATATTGTGCATTTCATAGGAATCTCTTAAGGGTTTTCATATGGAGTAGAATCTTAGCGCAAATCTTTAGATAAAAGAATTTAAAAATGATTTTTCAATACATTATGCTCAATACAATACGTTTATTCGCGATGTTTCACTTTAGCATTTCTACATTTCAGTTACGCGAACAACAATCGTATCGCCCGGTTGGAAAAATCTCCTTGGTCGTATACGCCCAATTTGCATGTTTTAGATTTATCGAAAAATAGCATTGGAGTGTTGAACGATGCTAGCGTTTTCCGGAATTTGAATCATTTAAAGATTTTACTGCTAAATCGCAATGTTTTGTCCCGCGTGAACAAAAATATATTCCGTTCCTTGGTGAATCTTCTAACGTTGTAAGTCAACACATCTATAAAAAATATACCTTAAAAAAGTTGAATTATGTTGTACTGTTTTTTATATTCTTTTCACTTTGTTGATTAATTATTTAGGGATTTGAGTCAAAACTTACTCTTTGACGCTCTGACCGATGTTAACTCCTACTTGTTATTCGAAAGTGCGAGAAGTCTAGAGACTTTGAAATTGAATTCGAATGATTTACCAACACTCTTAAACAACACGTTCGCCGATCTCAGAAGGTTGAATCGCTTGGAATTATTGAACAATCCGATCGTCAGTTTACCACACGGATTTTTACCCGAAACTTTGCGTTTAATGTTGTAAGCTCTGTTTTTATTCTATTTGATGCTACATATTGTAAACTGCATGTTAATCGGTTTTTGGAGAAAATTGCTTCTCGAAAATGGGCGTTATACATGATCAAACTGTGAATTTGCATTAACTTTTTCAGACTTATTGATTCTGATAAATTTTTTTGCGATTGTCGTTCCGGTTGGTTAATTAGCGCTCTGAAAAGTCAACGTATCGATGTAAAAGGCGTTTTGAAGTGCAATTTTCCTGCAGAATTTCGGCATATGGAGCTCAATCGTTTAGGAAGTGTTAATCCAGCTTGTAGTAAGGGTCTATGTTAGAAAATTAAACTTGAATATAAGGATATACTTTTTGAGAATGATAATCTTCAAATCGACATGTTTTAAACTAATGTATGTACTATGTACTACTACCAACGCAGTAATCAAATAATACGTTTTCGAATTTTCTCTTTATAGACCATAGTTTATCGAATTTCAATTTCGATTCTAAATTTGTTGATATGATAATACTTCGAAATGATAATTTCACCCTCGAATGTGGTGCGAATTTCAAATGTCCAGTGGATGACTGCGAAATATTGAGCAACTGGCATAGAGGAGATGAAGTAAATAGTTTTTTGAATTGCTTATTTCCCGTCGTCGCAATCAGATTAAGATATTTTTGATTGTACTTTCCTCTAGAAATTGTCAATAAGATTTTTAAAATATAAATATATGAAAACCTTATTCCGCATTGAATTCGTTAGTTTTTTCCAGATTCTACAGGAACGCTCTGATCATTATTTTATATCGACTGAGCAAACAAGCAACCGTTTTTCAACTAAATTATCATTTATTTCGGTGAGAAATAGTTCGAACGACAAATACACTTGTAAAATTGTGTCCAGAAAAACGGGCCACGTGTTCTCTGGCACGGGTGACCTCACCGTCTACTCCAAGCCCGCTTTTGTAAAAGTGCCGTCAAATGTCACGGTAAGTGTGGAATAATTGTGCCAAGGATGAAGGGATTAGCATTTGTTTCTAACAATAATATCAGATAAAAAACTTTTATCTCATGATTCACTGATGAAAAGCTGAAATGTCTATACGAGAATGCCCCATAGGGAGGGGTATGAGGTGGTTATTAGCCCTACCTGAGGTCCCAAAAATTGAATACAGAGTTACAGTAGCCAAGAACTTGATTAGGTTCTATCAGCAACCGGAACCTGTGTTATTGGAGATCATCAATACCTGAGGTCCCAAAAATGGATCATTGGGTGCCTAACAGAGGTCCCCAAGGTCGAAAATTTAGGTAGGGGTAAAATCGTAAATTTTAAGGGTAGTAGTTGAAATATGCCGTGACCTTTTTTTTCTGTTCTCACCTTTTTTGCGGAGGGGAGTGGTGTAGTACTCTCACAACAAAACATTTCTCAACTTACCAAAATGAATAATGCCCCTACTTTATTTACGGTCAAACACCATTTACTATTTCAACCCCTTTTTTCCAACTCCCAATCATGCAACTTGAATATACTAATTTTACGCAGACAATGGTCAAACTTTGAAGATTGTTGTGTCAACTGATTCCTGCAGATTTCAAGAATCGGGCACAACATACTTTTGGAAACATTATTTGAATAATCATCTTCAGTAGTATGAGCTTATTCCGTCACTGATAAGGGTTGGAACAGTGATTTCAATTGAAGGTGCTGATGCTGACTGTGGCTTTAGTGTTATTAATCCCATTAGATTATGAACCACGAATTTGAAACCAAGTACCACTCCTGATCCACGTCAACAGACCTCACATGTCTCAACTCATAGCAGGAAAGTATGTGACAGCTTGGGTAACCATATGCGCACAGAAGACTCAACGCAGAAGCGGGGAAAAGGAAAGGAGAGCATGAAGAGGAAGAATTTTAAGAACATAATGTTTTTCTTCCCAAGGGGCGATTTTTTGATGAATCACATATACATAAGTCATTATTTGATCTCCCAATTATATATATAATGATTTCCTACAAGTAATATATATTAATGTGCTGATATCCTTTACTAAAAATCGCTATATGGCACAGGAATTGCCTACTTTCCCATTATCATTTGCTCAGTAAATGTGCCAAAAATACCAGTGAGTAATTCCTCTCAAGCACACATTGTGCAATTTTTCTCGAATTAATATACCCTATTGAGGAGAGCATGAGGTCTACCAAAATTTTTTGCTATAGTGAGCTGTTTTTATGGGGGTAGTAAATGAATTTCCAAATCTAAGAACGGGGTAATACCCCCATACCCCCCCCATGGGGTGCTCTGGTGCCTAATGTTGGGAAAAATAGCGTGTTTAGTGAACATTTAGGTGCACTACCCCCACAAATTTTCAACCTTACCCTTACTTGAAAATCTGACCTTGGAGATTTCTAGTCTCTACGTTTACATTTGGATATTTTTTTCTTTTTTTTCACCGTTCCCATTCTCTTAATTCAAATTCTGTTAAAGCAGAGGTGTTTTGAAAGTATAATAATTTTTTCAAAACATTGCAACATTGTATCGCTACTTCCAATTCAACGTGGGTTTCTGTTCTGTTTGAAATACTTTTTGCATCCGAAACTATCCGAATTTTGTTGAGTTTTTCTCTTTTTTTATTACATGTATAAGGCATGATCATGACTTTTCTGGATGAATATAAGGAGAATCATTTCTTCAAATTAATTTTCTGTGAACTCGTATCTGTTATCATTGCGTTTCGAAATCAAAGTTCTGCAAACTTCTTGTAGGCGTGCATAGGATCGTTTTAAATAAAAGTATAAATATCACTTATGTAGAAGTTACAGTCATAAATGAGCAACTTGCTTTACGTGTAAACGAAAAGCTGGAGATTTCATTTTTCTTGAATCGCCCAACATTAAATTTTGTATATTTTTCAAGATTTTGGAACCATTCTACTGGTCCGTCAGAAACTTCGAATTTGTATTCTGATTTCAGGCTTTAATCGGCGGTACAGTTCGTTTGAATTGCTATGCGACAGGTGACCCATCGCCGCAAATTTCGTGGCGCAAGGACGACCAAGACGGCGGCGGCGACGTACCGGCCGCCGTCGAACGCCGAATGCACGTTATGCCGTCGCCGGACGACGACGCTTTTTTCATTTCGAACGTCCGATCGAACGACGCCGGCCTCTATACTTGCGTAGCAGAAAATTTGGCCGGTCAAACGACCGCCAAAGCGTACTTGCGAGTTTTAGGTGGGTGTTTTTCTTTTCCAGACGTCAGGAAATGATAAAAATGAGTGCATGAGTGCGGATGTCTTCAGAGAACTATTGATCTTCGAACGGTTAGCTGTATATAGATTGTTGACGTCAACGAAATATTAAACAGTTGAAGAAAGGGATCTGGATGGTTCAAAATTCAACAATATAAAAATGAGATTGAGTGGAAATTTTCCCATGGTGAATTTTGCTCGACGTAGAAATCTTGTGACGATGCTGGAATATTTCTTCCAGTTTATGCATGGTGTAAAGAGCCGACACGAATCTTTCAAAGCTGAAAATGAATTTCGGCGATAATTTGGATTTTCCTGTATTATTGTTGAATTTTCCAAAAGTAATTTGCCAAGCGTTCTCTGTTCTCTAGTTTTAAAAACATATAGTGGCACTGGCAGGACAGTATGGAAAATCGTAGGACCCCCAGACAGATTTTCAATAGATTTCAATCGTCCATAACGTAACTAAAATAGAGATACAACAGTATGCGCAATACAACTTTCATCGACAATTCTAATTTCATTCTTCTCAGCGTTCCATAATATTTCGACAAGACCTACTGATAGCAAAACAGTTGGACTAAATTATACACAGCGCAGTGCGAACAACGACGCACACTTTCTGTCATTGCAATT
This sequence comes from Romanomermis culicivorax, assembly GCA_963922205.1. Classification (NCBI taxonomy): domain Eukaryota; kingdom Metazoa; phylum Nematoda; class Enoplea; order Mermithida; family Mermithidae; genus Romanomermis; species Romanomermis culicivorax. Next base: position 532,061 of record CAWUHX010000089.1, read on the forward strand.
TTTCTGATTTTCGCATTACGATTGCGGTAGTCAAGGAAAATATACCTCAGTCTTTGTGGAAAAAACTTTCCGTTCAGGGGTTTTCTGACTCCTCTACGTGCTGCAAGGTGGCTTTTACGAAAAGATCCTATTGTTGAGCTCCGCAATTTTCAACGTAGATCTGTTTTTATCATTTCTTGAAGCCGTTTCTTACTTGTTCATTGTTCGATTCATTCATTTGACATACAGTAGAATCTCAAAGTACATTAAGCGTAAATTGGAGGCTTACTTTTTTTGTTGTTTTAACAGATTTCATTCGAGGGTGCAAAAATAAAATGAAGCTATACAAAAATTACTCGGAGATATTAAGATTGTGTCTTAGTTTATTCTCCATTCAAAAAGTGCATAAGGATGATCTTTTGTCGTTTTCATTTGCGATTTCAGAAGTATCACAATCGACGTTGGTAATCTCAGAATGCTTAAAATGCACGTTTTTGCCAAAATACGAGATTGTGTTCTAATATATACTTTCACGATTCTTAGATTCTCAGGTTGAATTCAATGAAAATCCGGTCACGGGCCCGACCGATTTGCAAACCATTCTCCAGCCTTCTTCGCCAATTATTTTTGAAAATCGAAGAAACTTTGACGTCGAAAATCTTATTCATACTGTAATCGTCAACGAAAAACAATCGATAGTCTTAGAATGTCCTCCGTCAACAAATTTCTCTTCCGCCAAAGATTCGTCTTACGAATGGACGTTTAACGGTCAACATTTGGCCATAAATGACGATCGTGGCGAGGAAAATATTTCGAATCAAAAGTATCACACAACTCCAAACCGTAGAATTTTGGTCGCCTTGACAGCTTTAAAGTCGGATTCGGGTTTGTACACGTGTAAATTATCAAGCGACGAATTAAATTCGAATGCTAGCTTCATGCTCCATGTAAAAAACGGTAAGATGGGTTATCGATCAGGGACCATGTCGTTTTATTTTTCATCTGTTTTTGTTCTGATTAGAAAAGTGTAGTGAAAATCCTCCATGTTTCGTGCTCTTTTCTTCATTCAACTCTCTGTGGACAGTTTCTTGTAATTTTTAGTCTTTTGACCACTTGTGAGCATATTGCAAGATATCCATTGTGTACTGTGAAGTGCTATTTCAGCAATAATTATCCCATTGCATTCCATCCACGATCGTTGCAAAATAGCCGCTGGAAAGCATAGGAGTAACACTGTTCGAACTCATGCCACTATTTGGCTAAAAATGACATTAAAAATGTGGATTTTTGGACTTAAGATTGCCATTTTCGATCAAAAAGGTGTGAAAAACAAAAAATTTTCCCACGTCGTGCAATGAAGATTAATTTTAATAACTTTTTAGGTTATGTGAACATAAAATTTCCAAACGGGCTTAATTTGTAATGGTTTCAATTTTTGTTTTCTGTTCCACGACAGTAATTTTATTATTTTTTAGTTGGATAGTTATTGGATTTTTTCACATTTTCGTAGAAAAACTGTCTACGATAACTGATTAATTTTTTAAATTTTCCGTCTCCTTAGTAAGAAACTCTCATGTGGTTCAAAATACTGTTAGAACATACTTTTTAGTGCTTAGTTCTTTCGGCTAAACGTGATTTTAAATCTGGAATTTTTAAATTTTCGTCCTAGATAGTTATTCTAGCATAAAAATAGCCAGAATAGAAATAGTTGAAAGTTTCTAGAAAGTTGATTGTTTTTAGAAAACCTCGACCGAGAAAAATTATTATAATTCGTTAATTACCTGGACCATTGAGTTTCAAAAAAATTACAAATCAACACTTTCCTCGCGCCTCAGCTCTCTTGAATACGATCAGCATAAATGAACTTCGAATAAAAGTTTTGTGATCTACTTTAAGTACAGACGTATTTTTCTTTTAACTTCAGAAGACGGAGGTCAGTCACGTGATGACGGCGAGGATAGGCTTCAAACGCCGCCGGACATTTTTTACGTTATAGACGCTAGACGCAACGTTTTTCTAAGTTTGAGCGAAAAATTGGCCATCACTTGCAGCATAGTTGCTGCTTCCATTTGCGTCTTGTTAGTGATTATTTTTAGTTTTTACGTAAGATTCAGGCGACGGAACGAAAGAAGGGTGAACGTCGTCTTGGCTGTTGAGAACTGTAATAATAATACTAGAACAATCAAATCGTCGTCCGATCTTACTTTGATCAGACCTTTACGGATCGGTGATGACAGCAAGGAATGGGCGACATCTGAAACATGATATTTATTGGTTTCGAATCACAGGCTCAAATTGGAATGTTTATGTCCAGTTTTATCGCTATTCTAAAGAAAAACGACAATCTTTAGCTTTGTAAGCCTCTAAAGGCCTTGTCATACTTCGCCGCGAGGTACCGCGCGGTGCCGGTAAGTATGAATAGATTTTTTTGATTTTTGCGGCGCCGCGCGGTACCGCTTTCAAAGTTTAACTCAAACGAAATTTTCGAACAACTCATGCGTTATAAAGCTGTAACATATTGCTGCTATAACATATTGATGCATACTATAACATCTGTACATGCAGTTCAATCATATTTTCTACATGAATTGTGGATTAGGACACTTTACAACTATTATTTTATCATGCCTCTTAATGTATGCACAACATAGAAATTTTGTGGAGAGTCAGCCAGTACAAGCAGCATGTTTTTCAACGTATATCAGCCAAATATGTGAATAGACAGCATCTTTTAAAGTTTTAATGCTTCTTTGTATCAAGTGTGCTTCGTTTCTTCTCTGAATCAAGTATGCTTCATTTGGAGGGATCGTTTAACTACGTTATCATTTTCATTAATGATGACTTTCTCTTCTCTCTTGATCATTTTTTCATTCATCATCTTCTCAGTCATTGAAGGAGGTCAGATCTTCTGGGGGGAGGGAGGTCGATAGGCCCAAACCCCTCTTCACGTGCATGTATGCTACATTCGGAAAACATTCATCCTACATTCTGAAAAATTCATGATTGACAAGTTTTGGCCATGCACTGAGAAATTTTTTCAGTGAAGTTTTTCCCGTAATTTTATCCCAGAGGAATTATTTGACGTTTTCAGAAATAGGTTTTCAGGAGGACTGGAAATATGTATAGTTCGTTTTTGTAAAATCTTTGTAAATTGAAAATGGACAAAAACTGGACCGCCCTCAAGGTCCTTTACACAAACCGTTTACTATAGAATTTTTGGCGTGAAAAATGGTGAGGATCAGTTGAGCAGACTGTAAATTATAGAAATAAAAAATGATACTTGCTATTCACTTTTTTATTCACAAGCATTTCCAGAAAAAGAGACTATAGGTTCTTGTGATTACAAAATTTACAATGGAGATATGAATGTATAAAATTATAAATATGTGTGAGAGTGCTCTAAACCAATCGATAATTAGGAAACCTACAGTAAACAGCGACTCTCCCCCACTCCCACACACACCAGGCAAACCTACGCTATCCGATCCTACTGTAGACAATGCGTCAAGATTTTCGCCCTACGTCATGCAACTCTTTTTACGACTACGCCTACTTAGATTATGATCTAATATTATGTGACTTTATGACGTCAATGCCTAGTTTTTATGTCGTTTTTTATGTCTTATTATTTATATAAATATGTCTGTTTTGTATGCTAAAATCACTTCACCAATTTCCTAATAAATCTAGCTTACTTGCTTTTCTTCTCTGCTCCCTCATTTCGTCGTGGGGTTGCTGGTAAAACGTCGTCTTTTTGTCCGGCTTTTGCGACCTTTGGAACCTGGAAAGAAATATATTTTCGTTGCGAGACTATGATTTTCCTTTTTACTTACCTTGGCGTTTTTCTTAATCGCTGTCGCTGCTGTTTGCCCCTTGACGTTTTCATTTTTTGTTGGCAATTCTAAAGAAGAGAGAATAAATTAAGAACATTCTAGTAAACAGTCCGATCTGCAGGTTATTCAGCTACAGTAACCTGTATTTTCCATTGACCCAAACATTGATAAACCTTACAAATGGCGATTTGTGGCAGGACGTCGGCTACAATCTTCGGATTCGATTTGACGTTGAAGAAGCCTGAAAATAAAGAAGAAATCAAGAAGCACGAAGGTTGACGATTTTTGGCAACTTACTTGATGTTTTCAGGACTCGACGTTGGCGTTTTTTCTTTGAACTTGGCGATTTTTCCTTGAAGAACGTATGAAGAAGAAAATTTAGAAGAAGATTAATGAATTTTGTCAAATCAAGAAGATCACGTTTCAGTTGAAAATAGAGAAGTAATACCACGACAAGAAAATCGTTTTCGGCTTAGGAATAATGCGAGAGATTCTCAGACTCAATCGAACGGTCCCCAAGAGCCCAACAGGATGGGAAGTCGCCCAACTAGCATGCTAAATACCAACTTTAACCGCGGCCGCTCGTCAGGAAGGTCCTCAGATGGTGCCGTTTCTTGTTTTAAATGTGGTAGAAGTGGGCATTATTCTTCTACTTGCCCCATGCTCGAATGAAATCAAGATTCCAGATTTTCGAGTTCCCCGCGTAGCACGTGGCGTGAGGGACCGCCCCGAGTACAGATGCCAGCCTGAGGCGTTTCGAACCCTAGGAGTCCAGGAGATGCCCTTTCTGGAACCTGAGGAGTCAATGGTCAGCTTTGTCTTGCCGAGGCTAATGGGCCCAACGTGTCAGAATTTAATTCTGACACCATCACAGAACAGTCCGATCCCTGGAATTGCGATGATTTCGATCTGTTTGGAAATTCCAATGTGAGGCCTCAGGCACATGTTTTTATGGCCCGATATAATGAATTATATTTTGGAACTGGACACTCCACATTGGTGAGTAGTGGGACAGGATCTGAAGAAATTGGTGATAATCCCACTATTGCCTCCCACGGGTATACTGGCAATTATTTAGATATTGAAGACCCAGAACATTTAGAAAATAGTCATTTAGAAAATGGTTCAGACAGAACCTCTGATTTTGATGAAACATCTGATTTCGACCATTATGAAGAGAGACGACGTCGTCCACGTTTTGAAAATTCTGGGCAGGCCGAATCAGCTAATGTTTTCATGAATACGGCTCAGACTGGAGGTCATAATTCCCACCGTCCCTCTGGAAGCCGCCCCGTGGGTGAAGTTTATTTTAGAATTTTGAATGGGCCCGCTGCAGCTAGTATTTGTAATTTATGTAATATTTCGAATTGTATGCATATGCAAGGATTTGGAAGCCAGTCACGACGAGGAGTGATCGCTAGACAAGGACCCTTGGAATTTACGACAGAAGGATGGACCAATGAGTCCGCACCATGGATCGCTTGGAGGCCCGAAGTCACCTCCCCAGAAGATCCCAAGCGACATCAGTCAACTCAAACTGACTCAAGAATGGATCCAAGAAGGCCAGAAAATTCACACTCTTGATTCAGAGCAGAAGCAGATCCAAGAAGCAGGAATCGTACTAGAAGAAGAATTCCTCAAAACAATTTTCAACGAATTTTTAGAAATTTAGTTTCACTTACCTCTTCCTATTTTTTGTTTGCCGTTATCCTGTTGCTTTCTTTTCTCGTCAGCTATTCGTTCGGCGATCCTTTCTTCCAATGTGGCATTTCGCAAGGCCGTCGTGCCTTGATGCTCCCAACAATGACGCAATATCGATCTTCACCGTTGATCGTAGCTGAAAAATGTGAAATAAAATTGCGCATTTGGTCCACGAAGGGACATTTGAATCAAATTATGACCAGTCAATGCATTTTACGCAACCGAACCGTTTATACGAATACAGAAGTTCTATTCCAAAAAGCAGAAGATGGAGAGAAACCTATCGTCCAAGCCAGTAGAAGTTTAACGAAAGTGGAAAGAAACTATGTAATCACGGGAAAGGAAGCTTTGGCCACAATACGAGCCGTGGGAAATTTTCGTCACTATTTGTATCGGCAGCGCTTCACCATTTTTATGAATCAGTCAGTCCTACAAAGTATTTTTTCAAAACTACACCCTTCCAGCCATATAGCTAGATGGAGACTAGTTGTGCAAGAATTTCAAGAGCCCAATACTAAACATTGCGCGGGAAAAAGTCAACAAAAACACTGACGTTTTTTCAAGAAACCCAACACATGAAGAAAACGGCAAGAAAGGCATAGAATTTCACATAAATGCGGCTACACGCTCACCAACTTGTAAAAATAGGCCGAATGACTCAATTTTCGATAGCGCAGGAGCAGGTTCCGAAAAAACATCGACTATAGCAAGAACTAGACTAGATGAAATTCAAACTACATGCTCAAAAACGCCTGATGACCTCTTTTCAACTCAAGAAGACACGAATTTTGAGGAATCTCCAACTATAGAAAGAACTACTCTCAAGGAAACTCGAGCTATAGTTACAGAAAGAGAAGAAAACAGGTTCGACGCAAGCAGGATAGAAAATTTTCGCAAGGCACCAAGAAGTGATCAATTTTGTGATCAACTATTGGTTTACACACAGTCTGATTACTTGCCTGAAGACCTTAAGCAAGTCAAGAAAATTGTCTCATTAGCCTCCCGATTTACGGTAAAAAACGAAATTCTATATTATTTGGGCGACGTGGATGAAAACGAATTAAAATTAGAAGTTCTAGTTTCGAGGAAAGGAGAAATTTTAGAAGCTTGCCATGATGACGTTTTTCTGGACATTTTGGTTTTACGAAAACATTAGGAAAAATTCGCTTACGCTACCACAGGCCTACAGTATACCGCGATGTACGAGAACACTACTTAAATTATATCATTTGCAGTATGGGAAAAACAGGCATAAAAAGAAATTGCGCCGCTCTCCTGCCTATACTAGTTGCCAGTCCATTTGACAGAGTGGCTATGGATATTTTAAGTCCTCTGCCTATGAGCGAAAATAGCGATGAATACATTATTGTGCTCAGAAAATATTTGAAGAAGTATGCGACGGCAGCAGCTTTATGAGAAACTACGATAGAAAAAGTTGCAGAAATAATGCTACAATTTGGTGCGCCATTAACAGACGGAGAAATAAATTTCTTATCTGATCTAATGTTATGCCTTTGTGAATTATGCACAACAAGAAAAACAAACGTGAATTTCTACCATCCACAAACAAACAGACTAGTGGAAAGATTCAATAAAACGTTGGCCACAATTATCTCAATGAACATCAAGAAAAAACAAAACGACTGGGATTCCTATTTGCCCTACGCGAGTTTTGCATGTAATATGGCCAGGCAAAAGTTAATAAAGTGCTCACCATTTTTTCTTCTTTCTGGCCGCCGTCCAAATTCTTCCATTGACATCACTCTTTGCTTTTCGCCGGCTTTTTGTCCAATCGATGTTGATCTCGGCGACGATGTCCAACGATTTTTGTCCAACCTCTGGCGATCTGCCAAAGAGGATGTAAAAATTATACAACATGCTCAGAAAATTGCATATGATGAAAAAGAACACGAAGGAGAACTCACAGAAGGAAAAGAAGTTTCTAAATATAGTCCAGTGGTGAAGCCCGAATACCCACCTAAATTTACTTTTTCCTGGATAGGACTTTACGTCATTATTCAAGAGAAACATTCGATGAACTTATCGCGATTAAACGAAAATTTGAGTTGCCCGCATGAAGAAATGCATTCCGATGTATCAAGAAAGAAAAAGATGGACGTAAATTTGTCCATGACGCAAATTTTGATCGTATCATCGGAGCAATCATCGAAACATTTATTTGCATGACTCGTCCATGTGAAAAAAAAGAAGAAAAAATGCCTAAATGTTTGTATAAAATGAGTAATATTTTTCTGTATAAGTCATTAGGAAGAACTATCGCTCCTCCTAACGTGCGTTCTTTTCAATATTTTTATTCGGCTAAAATTTTTTATTCGGCTACATATTTCCTTTTATTTTTTTTTCTTCATTATTTTTTTGGGTAAATTATTATTTTGCGTACTCATTTATACCGTGTCCTTAATTTATTTTTATACCTAAAGACATGGCTTTTGCCAAGATCCCGCCCATAATAGCAGCCGATCGCTGGCGTCTTTGCCAAATGTCGCTGCCCTTGATCAAGCACGAGGCCATTGTTACGTTTGGCCAAGAACTTGGGCGATTACCGCTAAATGGGCGTTACGCCGTGTGTACGAACATCGAAGAAAGTCAACTTATGTGCGACTTTCTAGCCAGCGACCCGCGTCACCCTGGTGTTTACGGGCTCAACGCCGAATTCATGAACTACCATATGGATTGGGTCGACTGGGGGAAGAAAGAGGCCGGCCCGCTAGCGAATTTGGCCAAAACGAAACTTGACATCGCTTTGCAGGGCCAGGGATACTCAAAAGGGCCTTTCGCCGTCATCGTTCAAGTTTGCCGCGCCGACAGCCACACCATCGTCTTTGATCTTTTGGAGATGGGAATTGTTCCCACCTCCTTGATCAAACTTTTGCCAAACGCTCGCGGCATCGTCGGCTTCGCGTCCAATTGTGACCTAACCGCCCTGGCTAATGTTGACATACGGTTCGCGGACATTAAGATACGGGCCGACACTAGTCAAATACAACGATTTCTGAAAAGTAATCGTAGCCTTGACTACGTTCGCGAGCGGAACCCCGACTTATACAAGCATTTAGTCGAAGGGACGGCCGATTTTTATCATACAGGAAACAGTCTGGCGGCCGTAGCACAGCATTTTTTTGGCGTTCATCTTAATAAAGGCTTCCAAGGTCGGGAATTGGCATGGGCCAAGCGTCCCTTGCCTTTCGACGCCCTAGAATACGCCGCCTTGGATGCCATCGCCCATTTCGACGTTTACTATAGCCTAAACGAATTTTACCCCTCTTTGACGAAATTAGAACCTTGACGTCGAAGGAGCGAATAATGACGTTGAAACGAGCTTTGAAACGCGAACCATTATTGCTCGCCATTCTTGATTGTCCTCTCCGTGAAGTAAAACTAAGATCTATAATTTTAGATAGGTTAGGTAAAGGATCCGTGTCACGAAATTCGACCAGCGAGAGTTCGATTGAAGACGAAGAAGAGGGAGAGAAATCCGAAGAAGAGGCAGAAATTTCAGGAAACGATCTATTTGTTTCCCTGAAATTAGAAGAACAAAAATAAAAAGTTTTCTACACCCCGAAAATAATTCTAAAAGAAGCTGTTAAATACACCTTTAGCTTGATAAATAAGAAGGATAAACAAAGTGGTGTAAAGAATCCACCTAATCTTTTACAGGGAAAATCGTTACCGACGCCTTCAACCGAATCGACCAAGAGAACGAGGGAAGAAAAATCGTCGGCCAAATTGTCGAAGTCACCACCGAAAAAGTCGAAAGTGGGCGCCGAATTAAATTCCACCCAGGCCAGTAGCAGCCGCCAAGTAATCGGAGAAAATCGAACCCCCGTTGAAATAGCGTTCGAAACGCCGAGCGTTTTCAAACTGAAACCGCCACCACCAGACTGCCATTTTTCAGCTTTTAACTATTTCTGCCGAGGCTTTGATACACCAGTCAATAACCGCGAAGCAATCGATTCACGGGCTCAGGCAGAACGAGAGGCCTATCGCCATTTGGATGATAATTTAGCCGCCTTTATCATTTGCTTTATGCCCCCCTACCACTCGGAAATGTCACCCGCTGCCAGAGAATTCGCCGAACTACGCAGCGTCCATCTAAGAAATCAACTGCGACGGGACCCTTGGCTGCTCCCCGAACAAATCGAAGCCCTAGTGGCTAAATTTTTTAATATTCTTACCGAATATTATACCAGCCGCGTCATTCGCCCCGCCGCCGACCATCGACACCGCTCGTAACTCGTCATCTTCGATTTTGCCGTTGTAAATATTTCTCGTCGCTATATTCGTCCATTATTTTCGTCCAATTCGTCAAATTAATCGTCGTTGCTGCTGCCAATAACTTTTGACGTCCAATATCTTCGTCGTTCGTCCGTAATGCGTCGCCACTTTGTCCAATATTTTATCGTCGTCGACCTGGTTATCGTTTCGTCGCCGCTGTACTCGTCGAAATCTTGTTGATTTTTCGTTGTGTATTCGTATTGTATATATGAAAAAAGAAAAAACCACCGAAAAACCCCTTTTAATTTTTAGTTATTCACACATTTGTACAATTTAAATTCATGTGAAACAGGAAAATTATAAAACAGAACAGGAAAAATTATAAAGAAAAAACGGAACATAAAATTGGAGAAAATGGAAGACAAAAAAAAAGAGCGAAGAAAATTATAAAGAAGAAATTTGAGAGTTGGAGAAAAACGCGAGAAGAAATTTTTCTTACCGTTATGAAAACACTTACCCTCAATTTCGCCATCGATTTTGCCGTTGATTTGTCGCCAATTCACCGTCCGATCTTGTCAAAACGAGGCTGGGGGCAGCCTTTTCGCCGGCGCCGGAAGAATGTGAGAGCGCTCTAAACCAATCGATAATTAGGAAACCTACAGTAAACAGCGACTCTCCCCCACTCGCACACACACCAGGCAAACCTACGCTATCCGATCCTACTGTAGACAATGCGTCAAGATTTTCGCCCTACGTTATGCAACTCTTTTTACGACTACACCTACTTAGATTATGATCTAATATTATGTGACTTTATGACGTCAATGCCTAGTTTTTATGTCATTTTTTATGTCTTATTATTTATATAAATATGTCTGTTTTGTATGCTAAAATCACTTCACCAATTTCCTAATAAATCTAGCTTACTTGCTTTTCTTCTCTGCTCCCTAATTTCGTCGTAGGGTCGCTGGTAAAACGTCGTCTTTTCGTCCGGCTTTTGCGACCTTTGGAACCTGGAAAGAAATATATTTTCGTTGCGAGACTACGATTTTCCTTTTTACCTACCTTGGCGTTTTTCTTGATTGCTGCCGCTGCCGTTTGCCCCTTGACATTTTCGTTTTTCGTTGACGATTCTAAAGAAGAGAGAATAAATTAAGAACATTCTAGTAAACAGTCCAATCTGCAGGTTATTCAGCTACAGTAACCTGTATTTTCCATTGACCCAAACATTGATAAACCTTACATATGCAAAGTAGGTGTAAACATCTTTCCACGGCCTGATATTGTCTTAGCCATAAGAAAATTGCGATTAGCAGTCCCAAAAACGATAAAAAACAACAGTGCTTGCAAATTTTTCGCGAAAGTTTTTATTCAGAGAGCAAAATCCGAAAGCAAAAAAGTGGGGCCGTGCGGTACCTCACGGTGAAGCATGACAGGGCCTTAAGTTGTCAACCGATCCCTGCATCGTGACGGGCCTTTCGTCACTATCCTTTCCAATCAGAATGGGCTATTATGCATGTTCCTCAGAGCATTTCCCACCCGGGACCAAGTACCATTTTACATGTTTATTTTCTGTCGAACTTAGACCCCTGACGGTTAAATCGCAACCGTAAAAATTTTGTGCCACGGTTTTAACCGTAACCGTGCCTGCTCTCTACAGTTACCGTAACCGTCCATATTATTGGCGGTTATCCCACAGTTACACATTTAAAGCATGCTCTTTTATTTTATTGAAGCGTTTCATGCACTCAAATAAAAGCCCTAGCATCTTTTCTTCCAATTCTATAGGACAACGAAATTGACTTTTTCTTGAATTTTAAATTAGGCTGTCGGTAGAGATGCCATGCCCTATGTGTTAATGGGTTTCATAGAAAGTATTCAAAAAAATGAGATGACGTTAAGCTTTAAAGGAAATGGGCTAAAATTGTCGCTATAAGGTGCACCTTTTCAAGCAAGAAAATTGTCCAAAAACTGTACTATTATTTGGTGTTCCTGTATGGTGTGGAAAATTTTGATTATCGACAAAAATTTGTGCTCGTAGCGACTCGTACTTAGTTTATGGAAATGTTAGTTTTTTGCAAATGAAACCGTGCCTTTTTGTAGTCTTGTTTTTGAATAAATAATTTTGTAATGCACATATTTTCTCATGCATAACCACGGTTGTAACCGTTACCGTAAGAAAAACTCTCGGTTATAACCGTAACCGCAGATAAGTTCTGGGAAAATAAGCGTAACCGTCACTGTGGCTCCTAAACCGTACCAAAAAAACTCACGGTTTCGGGGTCTTCGAACTTCACGTCATACAGAACCGAAAATTTGTAAGACCCTTCGGCCAACTGATGACGGAGAACTCTCGGTGAATGCTTCCTAACGATTGTCTGCCATCCTATAATATCGTCGCCTCAGAGCCAGAATCTGCATTTTTTCAAAAATGAGTTTTTCATGTCATATGCATTACCATAATGTCATCTACCAATGCCAAAACGTTCTATGTACATGTATACTGCGTTTTCAATTTTAAACAATCAAATTTCTAGACACAATGCAACTTTCAAAAGGGCTATTTTCAAAAAACAGAAAAGTCAGATAGTACGTTTTGGCTCCAAGAGGACGATATGCATATTTATGCCATTTTCATGCTCGATTCATTTTAAAATCATCGATGCAACAAGGTCGCTGCCAAACTTTTATTCAAAATTATGGAAGGCTTATTAACTATTCAATCAATTCTTCCTTCATGACACAGACTCATCGATGATCACTCTTAACCATTTTAAGATTTTTGAAATTGATTTACCGATCTCTAGTTAGACTGCGTTTGCCGAAATTCCGACTGCTGCGTCGATCATTTCAAAAGAGTGCAGTTTTGCACGCGTTTTTCACAAAAACGTCAAAATAAAGAAGTATTTTGAGCGTGGAAAAGGTTCGCATCAGCCCGTCAACGTTGTACCGTGTGGATCTGCGTCGTGTGGATTTTTGCGCAATGTTGAAAAGCAAGTAGTTATGTTATTTGCAAAATTTGTGTCTACTTGCTGTCAACTGTGATTTCCGCTACGAGGAAAAATAATTAATCCCGCGGTTTTCCTCGAACGGGATTTGCTTGTGATTTAGTTGGTTTGGTTCCCACTGCGGAAAAAAATTTCAGGAGTTCGACTTTTACAAGTTGCATTTTGATTAAATTCGTAAGGTACAATCTCAAAATTTTTTTCTACGCTTCGCGTGGCGGTCTTATGAGCAGCGTTTTTTTGCACAGGCCAGGTCAATGTGCAACTTGGGGAAAATTTTGGTTGCCGTTGCACAGATAGATTTCTAGTTGCTCACTCTAAAATCAATGAATAAGCTTAATTTTATCGGAAAAACCACCAGAAGCTAGTTTTCCTGTAGGGTAAATGGCCTAACATGGAACAAGGTCGAAGTCGGAACAAACTTCGCTTGAACTAAATTTGCGGAGCACCTGTTCATCAAATTTTAAACGGTCAAATCTATCAAAATAAAGCAGGTTTCAATCTTTTGATTAATGTTTTCGCCAGTACAAAATACAGTGTCTGTGAAAGAGAAAAATACGTTTCAAATTTCGAACAAAAATTTTTCCAGTTTTTAGTAGCTTAAAACTTCGGCTTGGCCGGCCTGATTTCCTTGAAATTTCGATTTGGGACATTATTTGTCATCCTTTTTCGAAATATAAAAGGTTTTTTGGTCGATTCTTAATGAAACATTGATTTCTGAAAATCGTCCTTTTTGTCTAAGATGGAACAAGCGCCTGTTCCATGTTAGACCTACACAAAGTTATACGAGATTTTCATTTTTAAGATATGCCACCTAAAAAAACCCGTGTTTACCAGGGTTACGATACTTCAAAATTACCTGCAGCGTTAGAAATTACCCGTATGATTTATAATGTGTTCCATCTAAAATATCATGGTGTCTAACATGGAACATTTTAGAAATTATATATAAGTTTTGTGGATTGCCGAAAACGCCTGTTTTTGAACTTAAATAAGAAAATAGGCTACTATTTTCAATTAGAAACTTCAAATTAGTGATTTGAACTATTTTCCATCGTCTTATTAAGAAAAAAGCAAGCATCGTCCAGCATAATAATAAAACTGTAATGTTCCGTTTCAGAATGTCAAGTTCATTATGTTTCAACGCTTCAAATTTGAAAGAAACAAGTTTCTCAACACGTTAATAAAGGTTTCAACTGCAAGAAATTATTAGTTACTGTCGAATTTTAATATTTTATCCTCGTTCCATCTTAGACCCGACTCGGGTCTAAGATGGAACACTGACCAGGTTTTAAAAAAATGCCCACTGCTGCTAAGAAACGCAACAGTGGGCATCAATTTTTTAAAATTTAATGCATAGATGAACTATCTATCATTTGCCAAAGTTCCAATTCCAACAGATTTATGATGATCGAACATTTGATGATTTTCTGAAGTGTGTTCCATCTTAGCCCATTTACCCTATTTCATTCGAATCGCGTCGGTTTTAGGCTTTCAAAACTTAGTTTTCTGAGTTTTGAAGAGAAAATGAAAAGGTTGGTATGACTGAGCGAGCATACCTGTAACTGGAGGGGAGTCCCCAACTTGGCCAACCATCTCCCCTCCCCGTTTGGAAAAAATGGCAAAAAAGTGTGTTTTTGGCCTTTTTTGGAAAAAATTTCGACTTTTTCCGATCCCCTCCCCCATTCCTGTAAGACCTCTGACCAGTTGGGGGGGGGGGCACTGTTTTTTTCCACATTTGCACTATAATGTGGAAAAAAATCTGGAATGTGTAAAAAATTTTTGAGGTCTTTCCACAAATGTGGAAGAAAAATTTGGCGTTTTCATATTGAAAAGATGCATTTTGGTGCATTTTAAGAGGTCCAAATCACAAAATTTTCCGGCGCTTCGCGCCGCTTATAACTTTAATAATCATCATCATTCATTAAGTAGCTCAGGCGCGGCTTTTATCATGTCTACCTTCATTTATCACTTAATCTATAATAGTTTTCATCATCTTAAACGTAGTCATGTTTTAATTGGTTATCTTCAACATTTTATCATAATACTTAATGAAGATTCGCATTTTTTCCTTTTGAGAAAGATCAATAAACGTCAAGTCTCTATGATTTATGATGCGATTATTTCTTTGCTAACTTAAAATCAATTCAAAAGCTTCATGGAAATATCTTTCGTATATTTATACTCCGTAAAATTCTAGAAATTACGACTCTTGAACACAAAAATGGAATCTAATTCTTGAAATAAATGTTCGGGAAATTGATTTTCCTGCATCCCAGAATGTTAATATATCCAAAAAATTTTCCGGCGCGAATCTTTTTTGGGCTTTAACTTGTCATCATAGAGGACTTGACCATTGATTTCTTGTGTAATTCAAGTCAATTATGCTCTTGGATAGTTTGCTAGAAAATTTGTTCAACAATGCTTGTAGATTAGGCTTTAAAGTCGAACATTCCAATTTTTTCTCCAATTTTAATGAATTAACTTCTCTAAAAACACCGGAAGGCTTGAAAAAGCTCAAAAACAGTGCGATAAAGCGTCTGTGAGCATTTTAAGCCAAAAAACGAGGATTTTAAGACGAAAAAATTTTTTTTCCACATGTGGAAAAAAATTTGACCCCTTTCCACATTTGTGGAAAAAAGTTCGTGGAAAAAAACAGTGGGGGAGGGTAGAAAAAAGTCGAAATTTTTCCCAAAAAAGACCAGAAAACATACACTTTTTTGCAAATTTTTTTAATTTTTTCCAAACTGGGGGGGGGGGAGTTGGATGATTTTGGGTACAGGGTTGGCCAAGGTGGGGGGGGGGGGTCCCCCAACCCTCCCAGCGTTTTTTTGCGGACGGACATTTGTGCCAATTGACACAAAGGGCCAAAAAAATTTGTGCCAATGGCACAAAAAAATTTTTCCAGCCTAAAAACAGATTGAAAACTTTTAAAAAGTTTTATGCCAAAAGTTTGATAAAAACAATACTAAAGGTTACTTTTGCCGCACTAATTTGCATAAAAATTGTGCCAACTCTATTTTATCTTAAGCACGTCAGTGCGATAAGAAAAACTGATGAAGAAAGCGGTTTATACGATTCGGAAAGAAATCAGATGCTGCGAGAATTCAGATATTTTTATACAATTTTTCCGGCATTTTATATTTTTCTTGGATTTTCGGCTACGAATTTCTTCTTAACACCGATGTAAATAAATTAAGGATGTCCATAATGATTTTTCCTGAAAAGATTAGAACGGAAGTCACGTCGCGTAAATTTTTGGTTGAAAAATTGTGAACAGGGTAAATTTTTCTGTTCGAATCAAACAGATAAAAATTTCGGTTTCCAATCACACTGAATGAACAGTGGAAGTTAACTAATTCATTTTTCAATCATTGACAATCTCAAAGTTTGTTGCGATCATACAAATCTACTATTCGAATACAATTCTTTCAGATTCCTGACACTTGACTAATATTACACTTAAGTAATTGACTCGGCGCGGAGCGCCGAGAAAATTTTGCGTTTTCAGCCCCTAAAATGACTAAAAATCAAAGAAATTCGGCATTCGACTAGTCAAAAAATTTGTGCCAATTGGCACAAACGCCCAAAATTTTTTGTGCCATTCCAAATTTTTTTGTGCCAAAAACCATGTTTTGGTTTTTGGCACAAAAAAATGTATGTGACTGAGCAGGGTTTTTTTGCTTAGGCCAGGTTGCATTGTGCAACTTATTAGAAATTTTGGTTGCACAGATAAATTTTTAGTTGCTCACTCTAAAATCAATAAAATTGCTTAATTTTGTCTGAAAAACTATTGAAAACTGGTTTTCTTGCATTTCATTCGATGCGCGGCGCGTCAGTTTTAGGCTTTCAAAACCCAATTTTCTGAGTTTTGGAGAAACCCAATTTTCTGAGTTTTTTGGCAAACGAAAATTTTTGCGCAAAAAAAATTTTTTGGCTTGTTAGGACCTGTTTGTTATGCATCCGCATCGATAACGACAAACTAGCAGACATGGCATAATAAAAACATTTTGTAGAGTATTTAACTAGTGCATGTTCTGTGCCTCATGATCAACTGTTTTATGTGTGGGCATTCGTAGTTTTCTCATGTGTCTCGTGAAAATGGCCAACATATTCATATCTCACATCATGTTTGTTGCATTCTATTACAATGAATGTTTTCTCATGCAAATTTTCGCAAATTTTGGAGTGAAAATGGTTTTTGAGGGGTCGTTTGTACCAGTAAAAATGGACTGAGTACAAAAAAAACTGGTTGGGGACATACATGTAACGGAGCCCCGAGGTCTGGGGGGGGGGGGTTGGGCGACTTTTTTGGGGCCTGGGGTCAGTAATTGGAAAATATGTATGCATATATACATTGGATTGGAAAATCCTGGGGGGGGGCGGTCGCCCAATGGCTAGCCATATGGTCGACGATTTCTGGGGGGAGGGTTCCCGTAGCATTCCCCTCCCCCCAATTACATGTATGGTTGAGGAGTCCCGACATTTGGGTATAGGGTTCGACCAAGTTGATTAGTCCCCCCACCAATTGCAGGTATGGTTGCAGGTTTTTTGGGAGGAAGCTTTTTTGGAAACGAGGTCCAAAACTCAGCAAAATGGATGAGTTTTTTGCATTCCATCATCTAGTACTCGATCTAGTGAACAGAATTTATTTGTATTCCTAAAGACAATCTTGATTGCAGAAAAATTCATTTCCCAGTTCGTGGCGCTAGAATATGGAATTATCTTACAGAAAAAACTAAGACTGCTGCAGCTTTTAAAAGGTATTTAACAGAAGTTAGTTAACTTTGATTTCCTTTTGAAGGGGCGTATATGTACAGTCGCGTCATTATGCCTATCGTCCCTTGTTTTTACAATTTTTTTGCACCTAACTACACAATTCATTTTTGTCTTATATCGAGTCGATTGGTACCCGCCGTAGGCGGTCGAGGATCTATTATAAAATTTTTTCTTATTGAGTAGAACTGGTGGTGAGTGCTACTGTTACATTAATTTTTTCAGAATAATGGAGCGGCATCCGCAAGTCACAATGCCGAATAAGGATCCATCGTCGGCCGCCTCAACGAAATTGCCGTTCCCACTTTTCCCAGCCGAGATATTGATCGTCGAGACTCATTTTTCCGCCCAAACATCGCTCTCATCAACAACTAACCTTCCTAGTGCGCAAGATTTCCGTTATTCGAATGACAAAATTTCCTCTGATCATAAAAATTCGCTTTATTTGACGAATTATCGCCTATTCGTTCTATTTTCGCATCGTCGATCGGAAAAGCTCAAGAAGAACGAAAATAAGACGGTTAATGCCGATAACGTGGTCAAAAATTCTTTCGCCTTTTATAATATCGTCCTCAGGTCGATCGATTCGGTTGATTTGAGGGACATGTTATTTTTATACGTTTTTTGCAAGATGGGACATTTGGCTAAGTGAGTTGACATTTTTCGGATCGACGAAAACTTTTCACGTGTTGGAAAACCCGTTCAAATGTAATGATCCGGGTGATTTTTCATCTTACCGAATCATTACTGTTATACACGTGGATGCACAGAGTGATAGAGCATAAACCCTGATGCCCGAGACCCCGGATTGAAAACATCGCCAGATGCTCCACTGAACATTTTTGAGAAATCGAACAATTTTTTGATAACTTTCCGTTAAAAAGTCAAACGACCCACCTCTTGGAAAATTTTTGCTGTGCATGTCTGGTTATCAATCAAACTTTAATAAGAAATTCTGTGAATTCAGCTGCGCATTAGAAGAATTTTTGAGCCAAATGTTCGTTGTTCGCCATTATTTTTCAATTAGGCCTGGTACTTTTTTCAACCCAAAAAATGCAATTATGTTTTTAAATTTTTTATCATTCTGACCCTTTATATGTATTTTAAATTGCTGAAAATATATTGTCTGTAGTTTGAAGATTTCGTCAAAATTTATTGGTTTTTTTTCTTTCAGAATAGCCTTCGACAATAATGAAACGTGCGCCCATTGGTTTAAATTAATTTATGAAGCCGCATCTCCACGACAATCGTTACGAGACATTTTCGCTTTTGGATTTTTCGAGCAATGCCGGAACTCGTCCGACGATCAAGTTGATAGAAAATTGTTCAGCGACGGTTAGAAACTATTTATCGAGTTAATTTATAGAAAATTTCCTATGATTTTTAGACCTGAACGACTACGCGTTACATAGCGGCATAGAAATGACTAGCCTGTCTCCCGACGGCGGTGATTTAGACAGTTTTGACATCGTTCGACGCGAATTTGATCGTCTACGGTACAATTCAAAATTTTGGCGCATTACGGATTTAAATTGTCGTCAAAACGCCACGTACCGCTTGTGTTCGACTTACCCAAAATTTTGGATTGTACCGGCCAGTTTGACAGATGATCAATTGGAATCAGCGGCACGATATAGGTCGAGGCGTCGAACGGCGGCTGTCGTTTGGCGGTTTGTTATTTGTTTACTCAGAATTTGCATCAAAAAGAGGAAAATTAATTTCGTTTAATTAGAATAATATTTCAAATTTGCCTGTATACATAGAGTACTATTGGCTCTTTCGTTTCCTGGAGATTTGTTCAGCTTGGCTTTGTTTTTTCTAGGCATCCAATGAACGGCGCCGTTTTAGTTCGCTGTAGTCAACCGGAGTCGGGTCTTTTCGGGTGGCGATCATCGTCTGACGAATATCTATTGCAATCTATACGAGAAGCGGCATATTGCGATTCACCGCGTCATCGAACAGCGTTCCTATCGTGTAATGGAAATGGGTTGCAAAACGATAATAGCGATACTGGCGAAGTAAGTTGAAACTTCCCGTGTCAGCACTCAAAATAAAAGCCTTTATTTCCCGTATTCCACTTAAAAATAATTCGACTCGTGTTTACGTTGATGATCGGACCAATTCTCTGCAACTCATTTGGAATTTCGGTTTTTTCGTGAATCTAAGGTAGCTGTTGTAGTTGTAGGTAGAAAAAATTTTCCCGCTCGTAAGTTGATTTCTAATTGATTTTCTACGTTATGTGCCATTTCAAAACGTCTAATTTTTCGAGGTCCAGTATTACTGGACCAGTAAATTTTCTGAATAATTCAAAGCCATCTTTTTCATCTAATTTACACGTATTAGAAATTTATAATCCTTGCAATCTTCTGAAAAATTTCTAGTACTATATTTATTTATTATGTGACATTCCGATAGAGAATATGTTTTTCTTTTAAATAGCTAGGAAAAGTTGAAATAGCATCTAAGCAGTGTTTTTCTGTACCAAGCGGACTTTTCTCGGAATGTACGGACAGTTTTTAGTGATTTTTCCGTACAGTACGGAAGAAAAAATGCATTTTGATGCTATTTAGGAGGTCAAAATCTCAGAATTTTCAGGTGCGAAGCTTATACAGGGCAAGCCCAAAAAAGGCGACCGGTACTGATTTTCATAACTTTCGAACGGTTGAAGCTTTTATAATGCAGATTGCTGCATTAAAATGCCCTGTTTGTCTTTGTTACGAGGGCCAAATTTCATGCTCCAAGAAGGTATGGTTACTGTACAAACAGAAATTTAGTAGAAGTGGTCATTTTTCAAAAAGTAAAAGTTGTGAAATCTAAGTAAAAGTTGTCTAATTGTGAAAATAAGCTTTGTAAAGTTGTTTACACGCAATAATCATCCAATTTGTAAGTTACACGTAATTTAAACTCAGCAACTTCTTGTTTCAATATGGACAAAATTTTGCCAAAATCAAGAGCTTTTGTTTTGAAATTGGAAAAAAGCAAAATTAATTCTGTTATTGACCAGGTCAAAAAAAGATTAAAATTAGTGGTGAAACAGAAAGTAGGACACACTAAAACGGCTCTCTTGTAGTTTCCGGCTGTTATATGGTTCTTATGATTGAACTTATTGTACTTTTCTGTTGTAAAACATATTGATTTTGTCAATTTTTGTCAATTGTTCGAATATTTATTTGCAAAAAAATCGGCGGTTAGTATTTTTGATTCTAGTCAATCAATATTCGAGCAATCTGGCTGAAACTTTGCAGTATTTATGCTCTGATGTTTTGTCTATCGACGGCAGGAAACCGCATTAAAAAGCTTCATCCATTTGAAAGCTATGAAAGTCAGTGCCGATCGCCTTTTTTTGGCTCACCCTGTGTGTATAAATAATCATCATGCATTTAATTTGGCTCGGATGCCGCTGTTAGCATATCTACTTTCCCCTAATTACTTAACTTTTGATCATTTTCATCTTATCATTTCATCGGTAATCTTCGGTATTTTCTTTAAATTTGTATAAAATTTAATTTTTTTATCAATGTTCACAAATTTTTTTTCTGGCTTTACATTTTCCAAACCTTAGGAAAATACATTCTTGTGTTGGAAAACGATGAAAACATTATTCAGGATAGGAAATTCAAAACCTTCGTTTGAGAAAAAGTGTTGAAAAGATTTTCAATATTCTAAGAATATCAAAACCCAGAAATTTTCCCAGCGGTCCTTGCCGGAAGAGTATGAATTGGAAAAACTCTGATCGTAAAATTTATTTGATCGAATTGCTTTGTAATCTGATGGAGCATGATTAAGAAGAAAAACGGTGATATGTATGTACGTGGTCACATTCTTTTTTTTGCACTGTGCAAAACTTTTTCCGCTCGTGCAAACCTTTTTTTCAGGTTTTTTGCACCGTGCAAAAAAATATTTATCAAATGTGGAAAAAATTTGGTGTTTTCAAATAGAAAAGATGCATTTTGGTGCAATTTAGTAGGTCCAAATCTCAAAACTTTGCGACGCTTCGCGCCAGTTATAACTTTAATAATCATTATCATTTATTTTGAAGCTCAGGCGCGGCTTTTAGCATGCCTACCTTCACTTATCACTAATTTTTAATAGTTTTCATCATCTTAAACGTATTATTTCATGTCTAATTGGCAATCTCCAATATTATATCATTATATTTAGTGAAGATCCCCATTTTTCCTTCATACATTTTTTGAGAAAGATTAACATATCAACTTGGTGCATTTTAGAAGGTCATAATCTCAAAATTTTCCGGCACTTCGCGCCGGTTATAACTTCAATAATCATTAATATGTATTACATAGCTCAGACACGGCTTCCAGAATGTCATTTAATGTATAATAGTTTTTATCATCCCAAATGTATTATCTCATGTTTTAAATGGTAATCTTCAATATTATCTTGATATTTAATGAAGATTCACAGTTTTTCCTTGAAACATTTTTTGAGAAAGATCAATACATCAAGTCTCCCTTCTTAACACAAAATCAATTCAGAAGCTTCATGGAAGTAGTTTTCGGAAATTTTACTCTTTCACTTATATCTTTTCGGCCAAGTTCATGAGAGTCAACGAATAAATTACTGGTTTTAAAATTTTTCAAATAATAAAATTCTAAAAAGTACGACTTTTGAACACAATTTGAATCTAATTCTTGAAATAAATGTTCGGAAAATTGATTTTGCTGCGTCGCCGAATGTCAATAGACGAAAAATTTTTCCGGCGCGAATTTTGGGCTTTCATTTGTCATCACGGAGGACTTGACCATCTTTATCATCTAATGCTAATTCATTATGCTATTGGACAGTTTTCTAGAAAATTTGTTCCACAACGCTTTTAAATTAGACTTGAAACTGGAAAATTTCAGTTTTTTGCTCAATATTTATGCTTAAATAAAAATTGAAAATTACACTGATTTGGTTATTAGTCTTTGGCTATGACGTAGAATGACACAGGTTACTTATTTATACATATTTTTGCTATGTACAAATTGTACAAATGAAATATTGGCTGCTGTTTGTACATGTGCGAATGGGTCATGTACAAAAAAACCCTGTTTATAGTACAAAAAAATTTTTTGGCGTGCAAAACTTTTTTGGTGATTCTTTTCTCACCGTGCAAAACAGCTCGTGCAAAAAAAACACTGCGTGGTCATCAAGTTTTGAACCTATGGAAATCAACAGGATAATGCGCAAATTTTTCTATCATATTTCCGTACGGTATATACGGATCGGCGTGTACAGAAAAAACCCTGCATTACAGTATACATAAATAATCATTTAGACATCCAATATTCATCCATGCCAATTTTTTCTGTTTGCTACTTTTTCCGTAAAGAAAAGTTGAGATCAAAATGCACTCATGACATACATGCGCGTGATAGAGGGACGTGTGAGGAACCGTGCCACCCAAATTTAGGCTTCCTGCACTCAAACTTTCCATCCCGCCAATTGCAAATGAAAAATTTCCAGCTCATGAATCTCCCTCCCGCTATGCGGCCCGATACTCGCTCAACCTGGCTCAGGTACATGCGTAAATGCATGCAACTATATCAACAAAGTCAAATTGATGGTGGTGGTAAACGGTGAACTTTTTCGTGTAAACTTTTTTGATTCTCATAAATAGAGGAATAGAAAAACTTACCAGGCTTTTAAACGTAGGCTTCAACGAACACTTTCATACGTTGACAATTTTTTCATCGTCTGCACAAGCTGATATCTTAATTTGTCCGAAATAAGCTACAGAATTATGATTTTACTTGAATCGGTGGACCCCAGGTAAACTATTCTCAAAAACCAAATTAAGGGTAATGTAATGTACACGCCCACCTACCCCTTTCTTTGTTAATGTATGCATGCATTACATGTAATATATACCGGTCAGGCTAGATGCTTGACTGATGAGATGAAAATTTTTCGAATCCGCGTATAATTTCACTTGGAAGATTTTTCAGCATTCAAAGTGTTCGGGAAACGGAAATTTGGGCGAACAAAACCCCCCATAAGAATCCCATCCTTTTGGAGGAAAAAACCCGATAAATGTCAATTTTTGGCCGAAATGATCATTTTAAATATGTACATGTTCTCATGGTTTCTAGACAAAAATTGCAGTTTACCATTTTTCGTAATTTTTAGATGAAAATTGAATATTTTTTTCATTACTATCCCCTAAAATTTTTGGAAATCGACGACCCCAGCCACAAAAAGGTTGCCTCGTCCCCAGACATCGAAGCTCTATTACATGGATGCCTCTAATCCATATTACATGGACGATCCACGATACCGCACAGTGAGGACCGATAGAATCATGCACGAAACATTTGTTCTAGTATTCTTCCCATATTCTTTGATTTCGAATTATATTTTTTCAAAGGATTCTGCGTGTGAGTCAACTGCTACCGATTCAGTAAGTCCATCCATGTTGATATTGGACGCTCGATCTTATACGGCAGCCTGGGCCAATCGTGCCAAAGGTGGTGGTTTTGAAAATAAGGGTAAGATTCGTTTTTGTATTATTGTGAAGAAGTTAATCATTTGTATCGAGAAATCATTCCTTCCATGCTGTTCCTCACACTTTTGTATAGGCAGGACTTGACAATAAACATTTTCCGTAAGTTTCACTGTATTTTAGCTATCATTATGAATTATTTTTTATTTTTCCCAGAAAATTATCAGAATTGCGAAATTGAGTTCCTCGGATTAGCCAATATTCACGCCGTACGATCCAGTTTCCAAAAATTGCGTTCACTTTTATGGGATAGTAACGGCGTTATTGCTGGACGATCGAATAACGCGCACAACGCTCAATCGTCGTTCAACGATGATTTATACTACGAAAGCGGCTATTTCCAAAATTTGGACGCTTGCCAATGGCCGCAACATTTGTTTATTCTATTGAACGCAAGCGCCAAAGTTGTGCACGCGATTCATAAACAAGGCCGTTGCGTTTTAGTTCATTGTTCAGACGGTTGGGATCGAACGACGCAAATAGTTTCGCTGGCGAAATTGATGCTCGATCCTTATTACAGAACAATGCAGGTTTATTTGTGTTGAATTGTGGTCTAATAATCTAATACAATACTTGTTGCTACATGCACGAATTTGGATGTTTAGCTTGCTGAAGAGTACGTGCGCTGCGCAGAAACCATGAAAACGACCAGGAGAGTTTAGTATGCAATTAAAATAATAATTTCTTAATATTATTGGAAATTTTCCCCAAATGTAATTTTGGGATACTTTGCAGAAGAAAAATTCATCGCTTCTTGAATAAAAAATCATAATTTTCATGTGTGAAGAAAGATGAAGATTTCCAATGAAGAATAGCATTTTATTGATCATGTTGCAAATTATCTGTTACGTCTCAACTCAAATAGTTTGATATCTAATAATCCTATATTATACTTTCTCAACAAAGAATAAACTTGAATTTTTCAAGCCTCGTGAGTTTCCTGGCTTTTTCTATTTTCATATTATTTATTATGGCCTTTATAAGCTGCTTATGACTGTATTTGCTTAACTCATCGATATTTTAGGGCTTCAAAGAATTACTGGAACGGGAATGGATCGCTTTCGGTCACAAGTTTGCCGAACGTTGCGGTCTTCTCGCCAACGGCGACCCAAATCAAAAAGCGCCCGTTTTCCTGCAGTGGCTGGATTGCGTTCGATATTTATTACGCGAATTTCCGTGTAGTTTCCAGTTCAACGAAATTTTTCTGGTAAAGCTCCGTGATGTCAAAATCAACGATGAACAAAAGGAGAAATGAAAATTTTTTAATTAGAATACAAATGAAAATAATGACATTCGGTGGAAATTAAAAACGAAAATTTAAAAAAAAACGAAAACAACGCAGCGTATACAAAAATGGATGAGAACCAGTTTTCTAGTATTAAAGTTATCGTATGCCAAAGATTCATTAATCATATCAGAATTCAAGTACAATTATTTAGTGTAAAAAGATCGAAATGTTATATAACTCTATAATCTATTCTAGAATGGGCTTCGTAAACTTCTGCAATGCAGAATAAATTGATAGTTTGTTGATCATGCTTAAGTCAAACAAGCATCTTTTGAGAGGTTAAAGAACTGACGTGGATCAAATCACAGTGTGGTTATCATAGTATCCCTTCATCTCGATTGCAATTTTTTATCAGTTGACAGATTTGACTCTTTGTCACACTTGCTTGCTCACTTTCATCACTCGAGAATACCCCTACATAGCATATGTAAAAATGAAAATGAATCGGAAAATACAGTAAATCATCACAACTGTTATCGGTCAAACGTTTACGAATGTCAAACCCACTTCATCATTAATAATCTACAAGTAGAGTCTAGCAGGGATTTTTTTCCGCACAGTGCGGATTTTTTTGGGGTCGTGCGGAAAATTTTTCGAGAGTTTTCCGCACGGAACGGAAATTTTTTAATGTTTTTAGTGGTTTATAACGGTGGTGCGGAAATTTTTCTGGCCGATTTCCGCAAGATGCGGAACGACCGGTGCGGAAAAAAACCCTGATACTTAGTCAGTTGTGTAGATAAACCCAAAATTCGTGGAGTACAACCAAGTTGCGGGTTGGTCCCTTACCTCCCTTAATCACAGCTATGAGTAAAGTTAATTTTTGTTGCACATTACATGAGTAAAGACAATCTCATAGGGTCGCGGGTAATGGGGGCTGTCTTAGGTTAAGGAATATGTTTTTTTACTATCAAGGAAAAACGGTCGAAAAAATCATTCACCACCCAACGAAAAAAATGGGTTACTGATTGGCTTGCCTTGGAAAATAATAACTTACTGACGCAAAATTTTGAGAAGTTTCGTACAGTAGAGTCAATTTGAGAAAAATTACTTGGTCGAGTTCATTTTTTAAAATATCAGTTACGCAGTCAATAAATTTTTGAGATTGGATGACCATAGGCAGTCTGGAAAAATCTAGTTGAATGTCTGAATTTGAGATGACCTAATATGCTTCGGACAGTTACAAAAATATGCTTCAAAATAAATACAAAAATTTTTACAAATACAAAAAAATAGTTACAAAAAAAATATATCAATTGATTTGAGAAAATATGCCAGTTAATCCAGTTGCAGAATTGGGAGAACAAATAATTCATACATAAATTTACAAATAGAAACTGAGTGAGGAAAAAATATATCTCGAAAAATTGTGCTATAAGAAAAAAGATTCTGTACTCAAGTAGCGTCGCATAGTCGCCCCAATTTTTTAAGAATCATATAAAACCAAAAAATGGATAAAAAAGACAGAATGTAGGAAAGTGAAACATGCATTAAGCACGTAAGCATATGCAGAGATCAGTAGCCTCCCGCCCCAAACGTTTGCGAGCAAAAAAGATCACAGATTCTTCCTGAAATTTGCTCACTTCACCCCTGTCTAGCTTTCTGAACCATCGTATGAGTACCATAGATTTTGTAATGAATAGTTATACTCATACATGCACGTGGGAGGGGGTTTGGGGGGGTATTGACCCCCAGCAGATTTTTATTGACCCCCAACAGATTCTTGCTGACCCCCAGCAGATTTGACTTTCCCAGCAATGATTGAGAAGATGACAAAAGAAAATGAGCAAGAGAGAAGAGAAAGTCGTCATAAAAATCGAAATGATGCTGTAGTTTAACAATTTTTCTAAACAAATCATACTTGATTTCAAAAAAGTAACATGAAAACTTTAAAAAGTGCTGTCTAAGCAAATAATTTCACATATCTGGCTAATGTAGGTTGAATAATATGCTGCTTGGATGTTAGAAGACTTTCTGAGACCTTTCTTTTCGTTATTAAGAACGAAAAAAATTTGTATTCCACCCCCTGTCCTGGCTGACCCCCAGCAGAATTTCTATGCTGTGCATGTATGATTATACTGTTGAACAAAACATGCAGTACTCCCGTAAAACATGTTTATAACTTATCGAGAAAAAATGTTTTTTTACTAAAGTTTCTTTAAGACTATCGTAGGACAAGGAAATTATATTTCCTTATTTGTTTCAGCTAAAACTAGCGCAACACTGCTATTCCGGCTTGTTCGGCACGTTTTTATGCGACACTATCCGCGACTACGATATCGAGAGCCTCGGTCACCGGACATTCTCCATTTGGTCTTATTTAAACAATGGCCAAAACACGTCTTTCCGCAATTTCCTCTACGACGATAATTTTATGGAGAAGAAAAATTATGCTTGCGATATTTTGATCGTACGTCCGCAAATACGCGATTTAACGGCCATTTGGCGAGCCTTGTATTGTCCGTACGACGATCCGGCCAATCAACACCGCGTGACGTCGTGTAACGGCAGCGACTGGGCGTCGGCAGCCCCGTTGAACGACGCCACTTTGACGCAATCGATTAATCACGGCGGTTTGCCGAAAACGCATTCCTTCGACGATTTGTTGTTGGCCAGTATGAAAGATGTGAAAGTAAATCCTAGATTTCTCGGCATAGCGCAAAAGTTTTGATTTTGCAGATGTGCAAATATGTACTTCTAGCACGACTTTCCGAAAAGCTAAGATCAATTTTCAAAATATGGATGGGAGTTATAAAGCGTCTAAAAAATATGGTCAATAATTGTACAAAATAATTCGGCTGTTTTCGGAAAGTTTTCAATTTGTTAAACGTTCAATTTTGTTTCCGAAATTCTCGATAATTTTTATGAATTTCGATTCAAATCACTTGAAGTCTCTTTTGTTTCATTTTCCTCGTGAACGTCATGAAATTTTAGAAAATCGAGTGTGCCATATTCAGTATCAATATGAAATGACGATGCCCCATTATTACAATGCTACATTCCATCACGCTTCAGCATACACGCACATAGATGGTTAGAGGATGATGAACCCCCCTACCTGAGACCCTGGACACCCCTGCTTGACCCGAAAAAGCACCAACACACCCCCTGAACTCTTTTTAAGAACATTTTTTTGATTATTTTTATGCATGATAAACACGCTTGTGGTTTTTTTCTGTTCACTCACCCCCTCGGTGAAAAGTCCGAGGACCCTCCCGCCTGAAAAATTCTTGCCGTGCATGTCTGCGCTGCAGTTTATATATACCTGATATAATTTTTTCATGCAAAGTGGCTTGTGCAACCAACAAAAACACCGTTCTGCGGTTTAACATTTTTCGTTTCATTTTTAGTTGAAATAACTAAGTGCATCTCTAGAATTTTGATGTTCAACCCTCCGTGCAAGTGTGTATCCACTTTTTGTATATTTCGAAAAAATGCGAAAACAAATATAAAAAGTTGTTATTTCTTTGCTCTACGGTCATCATAGCGTAGATAAATTGCTCCTAAATACAGATAATTTCAGGTCTTCGATGTAAAGCATTCTGTGGAATAAATTTTGATGATATTTATTGAATACATACCTCACAAAAATCACTTCATGAAAGTACTGTTTAGATTTCTGACGACGCTCCTCGCGTTCACGGCGCGGCCGATAATCAAAATTATGTCAACAAAGATGCCGTTTCGTCGCCATTTTCGTCGTTGCATCGTTCGACCAGCGAGTTTACGCTTCAACAACAAAACGAAATTTCCGACAACAACGAAACTATAAATGCAGTTCACGACGATAATGAAACGAAAAATCATAATTCGAGCTTGAATCAACTTTCATCGTCGGAAAATTTAGTCGAACCGCGTTTGAACGTGAAAGATCGGAAGTTCTTCTACGAAGTTAGCCAAAAAGAAGTCAAATCGCGTAAGTTTTGTGAAAGATATAAGAAATCCTGATTATTCAAAAATTAAAATGCTTCCATCATTCCAGTTTTAAATTTTTATATTGTCCTCGTTGCCTTATATCTTTTCTGAGGAATGATTCAGTAAAATTGCATATGCCTTTTAGCAGATGGGATAAACAATTCGAAAGATCAGGCAGCGAATGACATGCCGAAAGTCGTCCTAGATATCGATGGCATGCGTATTTGTACGGATCCTGTTCAGCAGAGAATTGAAGAGATTGTAGATGGATATGAGGTGAGCATACATGTAACGGAGCCCCGAGGTCTTGGGGGGGGTCGGGCGACTGTTTTTGGGTCGGGGATCAGTAATTCCCAAAAAATTTTTTTGGGGGGGGGGGGTTCTCAGGGAAAAAAATCGATTTTTCACTAAAAAAGACCGAAAAAATGTATTCATGGCGCGAAGCGCCAAGAAAATTCACATTTGTTACCATTTTTTGTTCAAAAACTGACATTTTCAATGGGGGTCCCTACGGCTACCATATGGCTAGCCATTGGATTGGAAAATCCTGGGGGCGGTCGTCCAATGGCTAGCCATATGGTCGACGATCTCTGGGGGGGGGGGTTCCCATAGCACTTCCCCCCTATTTACATGTATGGAGGTGAGATTTGACAAATTTCAGATTTGAAACTTTTTTGGCATGAAATTCTCCCCAAAATATTGCCTATTCCAAGGCTTCCCTTTTTCCTCTAAAGCCGTAAGTGTGGAATGGCTGGAAGTATTCCGTCTTAAAAAATGGAACCAATTATGAGACTATAGTCTATAGCAGTTTTTTTAGCACTTTGCTAATGAAACCAAAGCAGTGCTAATGGAAATTTTTGGGCTTTAGCACGCGTGCTAATGACTGAAAGGGAGAAATTTTTGAAAAAAGTTCGAGAAGAAGGTGGATGGTATCACAAAGTTGTGGTGAAAAATCAAAAATCCACGTTTTCACTACTAACAGCTTCCTTAATATCCTCATTCTCTTCGTCACTTTTGCATAGTGAATGACTGTGGCTCCAATCTGAATTCACTTCAGCTCTAACCTCTTGGACATTACTTGGGTAGTTTGAAAACAGCTGTTTCTGACATATGCTGAAGTTTAGGCAAATCAGTAATAGTGAGTAGCAAATACAATTGTTCGTTTTCTGGAAAAATCAATCGAGAACCTGTATTGAAGTTGAAGTGCAGTTCCAGATACAATGAAAACGTGTAAACTTTTGTCGAAACACAACGCGAATTTAGCGATTCCTAAAAGTATTACTGTCAAACTATTACTGAATATTTACTTGTCGGTCAATAAAACAAGTGCAAAATGTAAGAATGAGCTGATTTAACTAGAATCAGCTGAGAGTCTTATTCCTTTTGAAAGTACCAATATCAAGCATGATTTCGTGAGTTAATATAATAAAAGCATGTTATTGGAATTTACAAACCCACACATTAGCTTAACACCAACAAAGTAACACTTGTCAACCGTGTTAAACCGTGCTAATAAAATATTTTTTCATTAGCACGAATCAGAGGTCCCCAAGGTCAGATTTTTCGGGTAGGGGTAAAGTTGAATCTTTGCAGGGGTTGTGTAGCTATAAATGTCTACTAAACACTTCATTTTGTCTCAAAATTAGGCAACTAGTGATCAATTTTTAAGACTTTAGGCAGGGGTAATACCCCCCTCATACGCCTCCCCATGGGGTAGTCTGGCACGAATGCTCATGCGAGTCGTGCTAAAAAAACTGAGCTACAGACCACGCTTAAAAATTTCTATCGGTGATTTTAAACTTTTATATTATATGATTTTAGAGACGTATCGCAGCCGGTCGCATGGAAATTGAACGCTTACGAATTTTGATCGCCAGATCGCAGGAAAATCAAGCGCAAGATGGCAACGGGGTCCTCGAAAATAACAAATTGGTAATATGTACCAGATTTTTAAATTTTACAGTAATCCACCAAATTGACTTTCGTGAATTTAAAGATCGTATGTAATCTCGATTAATGATTCACGATATTATCCTTCCAAAATATTTAGTAAAAAGGTTCATTGTCTTTTTTACATATATATAGTTTTTTCCCATTCAGAATGATACTTTCGAACCTGGTTCTCTAGATTCGAGAACTAGCGAAGCGTCTTGGGAAGCCATAATGGAAGATCGGAACGAACTTCCGCGTCCAGTTTTGTGGACGCCAGACCACGCCACTTCTCGATGTGCGAACTGTCGGGCACAATTTTGGGCTATTAAAAGGCGCCATCATTGCAGGTACCGTGATAATTACGTAAATAAATTTAGATTATTGATTTCAAATGGTTTGCGGTTCCTACTCAAGAACAAATGTTTTGTACTCGAAATTATCATGTTAGTTAAAATTCTGAAAAATCTACAATTTCAAGTATTCTATTAGATGGCATTAAAATGTGTCTTATATGTTTCCACTTTTTTTGCTCTTTTTATAATATGACACAGCGATGTAAAATGGGTGAAATTTTTGAATGTTTCGTATCACAGAAGGTGGGAAAAGTAAGTTCTTATAGTAAGGAAAAAAGTGAAGCGAAGTTGCAGAAATGTGTGTTAGAACTTACTTCTGGTCGGAGCACGAGTAAATTTGGCGTGGAAAAACAAATGTGCACATTCGAGTGTCTGGTCAACACATTTTTTCGCAGTCTGGTCAACACATTTTTGTGGTCAACGTTTTCAGCATTCACCAACAGATGCCGCTTCATGGATGAACAATTGCAGGAAAACTACGTTTATAACAGCAATCACGAAAAGTCCATCACTTCTGCTCCAAATTTACTTATAGATCGTTTCCGGATTATTAGCTTTGTACTTACTCCATTTTCTGTGATATGATGGTGGAGTAAGTTGCAAGAAGATGAAAAATACTTCACGATCGCTCCTTGATTATTTCTGCATATGATTTCTGCACTGACTTTTCCGTAATTTTGCTCCATGGAGTAAATTTCTACACATTTTTTACTCTTTTTGCTTTACATTTGCGGAACCAAACTTACTGTGATACAAAAAACTTTATCTTCCAAAAATTGTCCTCGCTCTTCTCTATGGTTAGTCCAGCATTGCTCCATAACTGCTCTAAATTTACTTTCATTACCTGCTGTGACTTGACTCTCAATCTAAAAAAGAGGCGGTCACGTACGCAGATTGTTTATTATTTGCATGCGTATTATTTCTCTCCAAAAAGCTCGGTGTAAAAAACGAAATAGCAAAATTGTTTTACGTCGTCATTTTTCCAATTTGGAATGCTGCTGCGAAATTTATAGATGCAAATTGTACAATGTTTCATTCTATTTATTCTTCCAGAAACTGCGGTAAAGTCTTCTGCTCCATATGCACGAATTACGAATGCCCTGTCCCGCAAGAGCTGCTTTTCCGGCCGGTCCGAGTCTGTATCAAATGTTTCGAACGTTTATCCGTTGAACAAGAAGAAGGATATTGAAATATTTTCGTTCCTCGCTTACGCGTGCTTCTTGCTTCTAAAAAGTAATCATGTATACTGTAGCGAATTGTATTATTGTAGCTATTTGTGTTCATTTGATCGATTGTCGCGATGATGCTGGTAATCAGTTTTATCATTGTATAGGGATGGAAGTAAATATCACATTAATCTATGCGAAAAATATTCGTAATCAAAGAAATTGCTGTGTTTGCACGTCGTAGTCTCTGCATCAAATTATGGAGTATACAGTCACAGCTAAAATTTGCCAAACGACACCTTTTTTGAGAAATTTCAATACCAGGAGGGTTTTGGAAAAACAACATGCTGATACAGTTTTGTAGAATACTCTTCTAAAGTAGCCCATTTTTGTCAATCAAATGAGTCTCGGAAAAATGTAATATTAATAAACAACCTGCGTACACGACCGAATTTTTTCCATCTTAGGTTGACTGTAACAGTTGAAGTCAACTTGGGGAAAATTGTGGCTTATGGTGCTTCCTCCTGTCTACTTCCTTATAAAACCTGGAAGTACAACAAAGTGTGACGTCCTTTCTTAATGTTCTCAGAAACCCTGTTGCACCTACTGTGAAATTATGGTATCAACTGTCACGTGCCGCTCAATTCCCCAACGTCACGTGATTCCGATCATGTCAATATTTTGTTTTTCTTCATGATTCGTTTATTACTCATTCATGTTTTCGTTTATTTTATTTCTACACATGCATTTTGTGTTCGTTTTTATATTTTTTATGCATTTCTATGTTTCGTTTTGTTGTATTTTTATTTCTTTATGAACGCGGGCTACAGTAGGCCCTTTAGCTAAAAACTTCCGCCAGCCGTGCTCCACGAGCACATGGCTATTTTTGGTGCATTCCATGCACCTCTTATCATCAAAAATTAGCGTCGTTTTTGTTACGCAAAAACGACTAGCTAAGAAGTTTAGCTAAAGACGTTCATATGCTTAGCATAGGCACTGCAGTCGGCCTCAGTGCTAAACGCATGTGAACGAAAAAATGTCTATGTGCTCATAGGCATCTTCTGCATCGCGTCTAGCTGCAGAAGTTAGCTTGGACGCTGAGAAACTCCGCCCAAGCTGCAGCTGTAGCCAAACATGTCCTTAAAAGGACGTTTCTTTAATTTTTCACTCATTATTGGCTCATTCCTGGGTTTTACCCCTGCGTCCGATTTGTTGTCAGCATCCGCCACCTTATATTAAATAAATTTGCATAAATTTATACCCGGTTACCGCGTCCGCCGCTTACCCATCTACAGTACCTGCTGCCCATCAGTGCCAGGTGTCCGACCGCCCCAGTTCGCAGAGAAACGTTGGAGAATCGCCTCCCGATAGCCGAAACTCGTCGCTAGGACCTGTGTGGATCGCATCCCCTGCTCCAGTGCCAGAAGACCGCAAGTATCCAGGGACTTGCCGCCCGATTCGTCGAATCGCTTGAGAAACAGGACTAGGTGAGTCTTCTCAGGGGACTATTGTTGTTTGTGGGGTATTTGTTGGGGAACCCTTCTTAAGTCGGTTTCCCAAGTTTTCCACAGATAAGTAGGGCCTCCACCTCTCAGGTTCGGGCTAAAAGGGGCTGTCTGGTCCATAACCGGGTCCCACAAATTAGGTCATTTTATGGGTGACCCTGTCCCCACTCTCACTGAGCAGGACTCGGGGATTGTCGCACCTAGCCTGGCGGCGTTGTCCATTACCCTACAGTAAGACCCCAGAACAACACCAGAGAACCAACTATAGACCTCTCTATAGCCACCATTTGCCAGGTTAGGCCCCAACACCAACCAGGGGAGCCTGGGGAAAATGCCAGTATCCATCAGGAGTCACAGCCTATTACTCACTGTAATACGATCAATCTGATATGGTTCACCATCAATGTGACGTCTTAAACACGGTACTACCTGATGTGATACCCAAACCTCCCCAGCTCTCCCA
This sequence comes from Romanomermis culicivorax, assembly GCA_963922205.1. NCBI lineage: Eukaryota > Metazoa > Nematoda > Enoplea > Mermithida > Mermithidae > Romanomermis > Romanomermis culicivorax. The sequence continues at coordinate 566,715 of CAWUHX010000089.1, forward strand.
ATTGAACATGGCATATACGTGACATGGCGTAAAACGTGACATGGTGAGGCTGGAAAATCGACCTTAAGTCTGGCACTCGCCCTTAAGTGCAAAAACTTCACCCTTGGGTCGGAACTACCCCCAGGTCGGGTCAATTCCCATTTTAAGTTGGACAAGCCCCCTTAAAATCGGGTACTAGCCATCCAATAAGTCGAAGACCCCCCCATATCTGGGTTTACTGCCTAATGGGTTGGGAATGTCCCTTATTTCGGATTACCGCTACTGTAGGCCGGAAACTTCCCCTCAAGTCGAGTGTTATTACTGTAAGTCGGAAATCTTTCCCGTGCCACCGAGAGTTACTACTGTAGGTCGGGAATTTATCCCTAAAAAATCGAGTTTAATTACTGTAAGATGGGAATCGCCCTTACGAGTGATCTAAATGTGATCTATATGTGTAAATAATTATCTCATGCGTGTGTATCGCCCCTATGAGTAATAAATTTCCCCTGAGTCGAGTTCTTTATCCTCAGAGTCGAGTTATTTGCCCCCAGAGTTGAGTTATATATCGAGTATTCTGTATTTCTCCTCTGAATAATCCTGTATATTCTACATACTTAGTCTGTGTTGTAAACTACTTTATTTGTTTCTTTTTCCTTTACTTCCCCCCTCTCTCCTTTTGGGTGGTATACTGTAACCCTCAGGGTGGGTGCCGTTACAGAACGCCTGTGTCCATTCCCATACTGTAACTACAGTATACCCATACGCGGGTACTGGGATCACAGCTGTAGGGGTTGACGGCCTCTCCTGACTGTTGGTGGTCCATGACCCCATGATACAGTACACCCTCTATGTATGATTCTGGACGTCATACGTGGCTGCGATCTGTTAACTGTGTACAGTATTTTTGTATGTCGGCGGAAACTGTCGGAATTGCTCACTTTTCCGGCCCCAAAATTTTACACCTACTGTTTACACATTTAACACGCGTATGTCCAAATCTCGTATTTTCTGCTTTTCCGTTATTCTTTCCCCCACTTTTCTTCTTCGGTCATCTGAGTGGTAAAAAAAAAAAAAAAAAAAAAAATTCCATTTTTCCGCCACCACTACAGTATGACACCCTTATGTAAGTTACTCTCTCTTTTTCATTTCTACTTACTGTAAGGTCTGTTCTCTTCTCTTTTCGGGTTGTTGCATCTAGACCATAGACTTTACGGGTCATGCTCTTTGACGTCAGCAACAACAACATTACGGGTTGTTGTTGTTGTGTGGTTCAGCCTCACAGATGCAACCACTGACGTCTGCAACAGCCGCTTCACTTGCTGTTGCTTTAAGGGGTGGGTAGCCCTCCGGGTTCTACTCCTGACATCAGCAACGACAACACTATGTGTTGTTGTTTAAGTTAATACTCCTGCAGTACTGACTCCTGACGTCTGCAACAGCTGAAGCTCACGTTGTTGCAACAGGTTTGGCTGGTCTCCTGCACCCCATCTGTGACATCAGCAATGGTGACGCACCATGTCACTATTCAAAGATGTGCAGATCTTACGGGTGCCACATCTGACGTCTGCAACAACTGCATCTCATGTCATTGACTTAAGGTATCAGACCCTCGGTTCCACCTTTTGACGTCGGCAACGGCACCATCACGTGTTGCTGTATGCCGATAGTTGGCTTCAGGGCCCTATTGCTGACGTCAGCAATGACAATGTATCATGCTCTCGCAGCAGGAATTGAGGTTACATGATCCTATTTCTGACGTCTGCAATGGTAACATTACGTACCACTGCAGGGGTTTTGCTGGCCTTAGGCACTCACCCCTGGCGTCTGCAACTGCGACATGATACTTGAATACTCTCATCCCAGGCACCTGCAGTCAGCACCAAGGTCATGTGTTGGTTCATACCCCCTACCTTTTGACGTCAGCACCAGGTTACTGTCGGTCCTATGAGTATCCCACTTGAGTCATAGGTGGTCGCTGGCGCATGGTCCCATCACCTGCTGCTTTTGCCAAAGGGTTCGTGTGTGTCTGGGGACTGATGCCTGGGAAACATCAGTCCACATACATACACTACCTGAGATGCTCTCTAGTCCGTGTACTGATCAGGTTGTCCGCCTGGGTAGCGGCACTGTTGATCAGTACGTGGCTGCCTTCAAGCTTTAACTGCAGGTTTGAACGAGTTACACTCGGCCTCAGCTGGGTTGGTTGTTTGACTCGTGTAGACAGCAGGCATTTGCAGTCGGTACTGCCTGTGTCTGACGTCTGCAAGGGTTCGGCAGCCTTCTTGTAAACTTTTTATCTAAATTCACTCATTCTCTTTCATCTCATCGAGCTGTGTGGTTCCCAAGGGACCGCGGCACAGCCTCCGGTTGGGCCTAGAGTGTACAGGACCTCCTGTCATATTTTATTCACTTGAACGCCTTCGTTAACTGGCTTAACGATGCCCGCGCTAGAGTCGCCACTGACCCAGAGTCCGCCTCCGCAGTCCACCCCTGTTAGTCATGTAATACAATAGGCACCATTGAGTCCGCCTCAGCGAAGGTATTGAGTACGCCTCAATACATAACTGGGTCCGCCTCAGTTATTTACACTCAATAATTCACCCAGGGACACCTTGTACCCGTGATCCCTTAGATGTTTTCGGGTGCGCCCTCAAAACATCCAGAGTAATTCATCTTAACTGACTGAGTGTGTCAGAATAGCACCCTTGGTACCCGTGCTCTCTCTCTCTTCCACTATGTGACCTGCGAGCCTCATTTCATCTCAGTGATCGGCAACCCAGCCACCAGCTGTATATAATACTCCTGGAGAGTGTCCATTCTGTTCAGAATGCGGGCTCCCGTTTCGGACACGGCTGTAAATTACTTGCGAATGTCATCCAGCATGGAACCTCCTGTATAGTCCATCACACTGTACAGAGATCGCAATCGCTCCTGGCGAGTGAGGCCCGTTGCGTAACTGTGCGACCCCTTTTGCGTAACTGGGTTTGTAAATTAGTTTTGTCCCTATTTATTGCTCCCTTTTAAGTTCACTTTCAGTTGTCCACATCCTTTTCACCTTATGCCACTTTATGCGCTACTCCTGGTGAGTAGGATCTTGCCGGCTACGAGTCCGCCTCGCCCCAAGGTTTGTTAACTAGTACAAGCGGTCGAACCTCCAGGAAAAATCCCTCCTGAGCGGGTCCATCCGTCATCTTATTTCTTAGCAGGAAAACCACCTTTTCTCTCCTCTTATATCTATTCTTCTGTCCTTTTCGGCTATTCTAATTGCCGGGTCCAGGCCCCAACACTACATCCTTTTGGTCGGGATCGATTCCCCCATATCGCAAGGCCATGCCTATATCCATCACGGGCGACCAGATAAATTCCCTTCTGCGTCACCCTAGTGTACTCTGATCTTGCATCTTACAATCCTATTCCCATTCTAGCTCCATTTTCGTGGTCGCTAGTCTTAAACTAAATCAAGTTTGCGTCACAAGCGCCGTCGCGCACGCGTTTTTCGAATTCATGTGCTCTTTCGCCGCGAATTCAAAAGTAGTACTCACTTTCACTTTACACAATAGAGACACCTCGTCGTTCCTGCCCTCTCAGTACTCAGCCTGTACAGACCAGTGAGCCGCTCTCTATTCAATTTGACTAGACTTAATTGCTTCACGGGCAAGAACATCTGTTCTAACCACCTTACGGAAAAACGAACCCTCCGACATGAAGTCGGAAACTGATCTCCCTTCACAGATCGAGAACAAAGTCCAGGCAGCATTTGAGAATGCTCTTGGACCCCTCAACCAAAAGTTAGAGGCCATGAATGGTCGGAGGCACCCTCCTGTGTCCAGCTTAATGGCCCCTCCAACCTTCTCCGGTGCTTTTGGTGAGTCTATCACAGATTTTATGTCGCATCTTACTCGTTTCTTTACACTCCAGGGTGTAAGCGAAATGGATCATGCGTATAAAATCGCCTTTCTGGAGTCATGCCTTACGGGTCCTGCTCTTGCCTCCTACCAGGACTTTAGCAGCAGCACTCCAATACTTACCCGCTACGAAGAGTTTACGGCTTTTCTACGGGGAGATTTTCCAGTAGGGCGCGACTCTGATCTGCATCAGCAGCTGATCCAAGATCGCCTGCAGAAGCGGACAGAGTCCGCGATAGTCTACCTTGAGCACCTCAAGAGGTAGCGTATCCAGATCTCGCGACGGATGTCAGAGATTCTATCATCAAACCTATCTTTCTGCGTGAATTGAAACCAGTCCTCCGAGATAGTATCAAGTTTAGGGAGTTTACGACTCTTGAGGAGACACTCAAGGCAGCCTGTTACGCAGAATCCCAAATTTTCCGGGACGAGATTCGGTACACTGCACCATCTAACGTCGTTTTCTCTTCAGAACCTAAACACGCCGGATATAATCCCGATATGCCTAACAGAAGCGCTAACAGTCATCAGAGCAACGCTCAAACGTCGTCATCCTCCGCCGATGAGGTTCGCCGCTTGAAACAGGAAATGGCCAGGCTAACGGCCCACGTAGCGAAGCTTACGGCCCAGCAACGTGCACCAGCGCCAATCCAACAGACGCCGCCTCCACAGCCGTCGACACCAAATCAGTCCACCGGGCGATGCTTGTCGGGAGCACACCTTCAAACGTGCTCCTTCCAGGGACTGTGTACACATAGCGACGCCGACTGCCGGGCCCAGCGTCCCACCGGTGCCGCTCCCGGTAACAACACTGCTAACGGTGGTCGCTGTTAATTTTGCCGTACACCTGCCCACCCCACGGACCAATGTGATAGGCCATGCCCTCATTGTCGTCAAGTGCGAGTGCACCGATCAACTGCCTGTCCGCAGCGCAATCCGGCAAACACGGGTGAGAATGACTACCAAAATACTGGTTATTCTTCCCAGGGGACAAATGTGTATCATCAGAGAAATGGTTATCACCCTCCTAACGGGATGGGGAACCAATATCGGCAGCCCATACGTTGCAACAACGCCGTTGGGGCTACCGATGGCCCTCCTCATCCAGATCCTCTTGATCTGGATGATGAGGCACTTGCTGAACACCTGGCAGATCCTTCACAACAGTGTTATCCTGTCTGCGTAATCAGTATTGGATTTTCAGTGGTCCAAGCTGCTCAGGTACCCGTACCGATCAATGTATCAGACATACCGCTGCCACCACCACCAAGGTATGCAATGCCGGTCACCATGGACCCCTCGACGACATCGCAGTTTGTTGGCCAGGCTAACATCCTAGCATCGTATTGCATCCCCAAAACCATGACTGTCGAGTCAGCTCCAGCCACAAATACGACGTCTCTGGCGCCACCGGCCCGCATCGTCCCTCCAGGACCACCGCCTTTGATCCCCATGGATTCGGCCATGGAAGTCCTCAACCAGGTCGAGCCCATGAATTTGTCAGGTATACTACCTTCTTCTTCAGGTGATCCTAGAGTAGGAACCAGAAATCTATCTCAGTCTACAACTCTATCGATTTCTTGTTCACAGCGCCATCGCCCATCCAAGACGCGATGTTGGCCATCTGGTCAGTTGACCTGGCCAAGAAATACCCGCATTTGCCGTGGACTCTGCTCAACGAGCCATTGCATGTCGAAGCGCTCACGGCCGCCGACGTGGTGCTCGCGGCACCTGTATCAATGCGACTCTTACAACCCAACGTCGCCCGACGGGCACTCCAGTTCATTGCCAATGGGACTATCACAATCTCGCCCGTCGAGAAGTTCTTATTGGATGGGGAGCCATCCTCGCCTTCGGTTGATGCCATCCGCCGAGCAGTCGAACAGGCCAGTCGGATCCTCCTGCCTGCTGTCGCCGCTACATCACCGACAGCAGCGCCACCGGTTGCCGCTACACCGCCAACAGAAATGGACATTATTGCTTCCTCGCCTCCGGCCAAGAAACCAGCAAATGATCCCACACCGCTGGCAACAGCCCAAACCACACCGTCGGCACCAGCCCAAAATACATCGTCGGCAGCAGCCCAAAATACATCGTCGGCAGCAGCCCAAACCAAATCGCCGGCGCCAGCCCAAGAGACATCTCCGACCGCTGCGACCAGGTTGCCCGTCGTCGAACACATGGCCGTCGACGAGATCTTACTTCCCGTTAATGAAGATGTCAGCATTGTTGAGGAATCACCATTCCCAATGGCAGTCGCCCCACGGTCGCCAAAAGTCGGTATCCTCCGGGAAATCCACCCGTGTGGTGGGTTGGTCCTTGATTTCCCCGGTCAGGAACCCATCTCGTCTGACAGCGACGAAGAAGAAATCTGACACTGCCCCTCAGGCCAGATTCGTGAAAATGTGTGAACACTTACAAACCACGTTTGTACAGTTGTCTTTGATAATAAAATTGACCATAGTAACATCACTGTTTCTAGGGGTGAGTTTGTCAGCACCAGCGGCTCAGTATCAATTTTGTGGTCTCTCAAGAAGCGGACATCCACTTGAGTTACCCCAGCATGTAGAGTGTAAACCACCGCAATCTTCATGGAGCCCGTGGCACATGAACATTACGGTGTATGTTCCTAGCTCAGACCCGATTACAACCACAGCGTGGAAATGCACATTGCGCACCCGCAAAGTCTGCACCAACACAGGTTTCTTCGGCTCTAGGGGCATCACTGCAGACGTCATCACCACTCAGCACTTAGCGCCTGCGGCATGCACGCTAGCACATCGCACTAAAATGTTTGGTTCACAAAAACTTGTCGGCATTCGCCCTGGCTTTTATAGCACAAACCAAACATTGGAAGTGATGTACGAATGGTGCTGCAGCGACGTCTGCAAGACAGTGACTAACCTCTTCATCGAGGAGGGACAAGTCGCTTCGTGGGACGGCACTACGGCCCTAAGCACCTTAGGCGATGTAGGTGGATGCAGTCCCACTGCAGGCCAGTGCACTACCCTAGACGGGGTCATTGTCTGGCCCGCCCAAAACTTCACGGCGCGGTGTCATTATCACCCCAAGGGAAATTACACTGCGTCCATGTCAGGGAACCACGTCATCATCGATGATCTGCAGGTTGCCCTCAAGATCCCGGGAAACTCCCGTGTCTTCCAACTGTGCCCAGAACTACGTTCCACCACAGTCCGGACGGATCAGGGTCTTCTCCTTCGCATCCACGGGAGATACAATTTGACCCAAAACATGTTCAGAGTGGCAACGGACAGCCGTCCCGATCCTGTCAATGCCAAGCTGAACTATCTGGCTCAGCAGATCAAGGAGTCGGAAATTAACGGTTTCCGGTTCACGTGGCTTGAGCTTTGCTCTCACGCTCAACGCTATCTTGATCTGACTTGGCAGTTGCTTCGCTTCGACCCTACCCTGGGTGCCCGGGCATTCCTCCAGAGGAATGACCTGACGGCGGAATTCACAGGCGATGCGCTGACAATATGGCCGTGTCAGAAGGTCAACGCCACCTACGTTTACCATTCGTACCGGGTGGGGAACGTTTGCTACAAGTACTTACCTGTGCAGGTTGGCGGCACCATCTACTTCGCCACCCCCGGTGGTCCGGATCTCATTAAATCTAGCCCAATTGTGCCGTGTCATCACCACTTTACGGGGATTTTCCGAAATCACTCGGGCTGGTTTACTGAGTCTGGCGCGGTCCATGTGAGCCACATCCCACTGGAACTCTTCTGGAAGCAGCGCTTCAACATCACTCACTTTGAGGCACCAGCGCTCTTCCATGACCAGTTGGCGATGACCCCTTCAAACTTTGCCTTCTTTAAACAGTATGTTTACAAGACTGAGCAAATTGAAGCGGTACTAAACTGGCTGGTAAACTTTACCGCTGGTCTATCCCTGCAACCAGACGCCAACTACCAGGCCTTTGCAGGGGTAGGAACCGACATCAAGGCCTCTCTAGAAGGTGTCGGTTTGGCAGCAAACCATGTTATTACGGGTCAACAACACACCCTCGCCCAGGGCTTGCATGCTGTCCTGAGCGGGCCGGTCCAGTTGATCTTTAACATCCTAATTACCCTGACGGTGCTGATCGGTGTTGGATACCTTGCCTATCTTGGTGTATCTTATTATCTCAGCTACTGTCTGCGGAACAAACAGGTCCAGTTTGTTCGCCGTTTCTCCCCGTTGGGTCTTTACCGCAAAGTCCAACGCTGGATTGGTTTTCACTACGTGCAAAACGATGTGCCCTCCCAGCTTGACCGAATCACACCGTGCTTCGTCGTGCTGCTGGATGCCAAGGAAACTCCTGCTTTCCTTGATACGGGTTGCCCCCGCACTATCATTAGCCAACGTCTTCACAAGGCCTTGGCTAAAGAAAGTCCGAAGGCGGTCATGGCGTTCCAGCAACATCACAACTTTAACCCATTGATGAGCATCAATGGTAAAGCCGTTCATACCATCCTTTCGGGACCATATGAAATCATGTTGCCCGGAAACCGCCAGCCGAACACACAGATCGATATACATCTCCATGTGTGCAAGACTACGTCTCCCTTCTGGGCACCTGTTGACCTTATACTTGGACTGGACTTCTTAGAACAGTTCAAGAACATTATGTTTGACTACCAACGTAATGTTTGTCGGCTGGACACAGTAGAATTACCCCTCCTGCTGACCACACCGGAGATTGACCAGATCGACCCCTGGTGGGAGAACACCTGTGCTCTCTCAAGAAACTCACACAGGTCGGGATCACGATCGCGGTCCAGGGCTTCGTCCATCTCTCGGCCACACTCACGGGCCTCCTCAGTTGCCTCATCACGTGGGTCAACCCATAGGATACCGGACTTCTTCCAGATGGGCAAGTCGTCATTCATCGACCTTGCACGGGTCAGGTTGCCCTCGACCTCCGCCTGGAACCTCTCCAGTTACGCTAGAGAAAGGCTGATTCCGTGAGCCAAGTGATTCAGATGCTCCAGCATCACCCGTGCCAACCGCGCCACCGCTATCAGACACTGAGATTGAATCACTAGGAGCTACTCAGAGCCCAAGGGACCACTCAGACCACGTACTCACGGTACAGGATGAGTCCACCCTTCTAAATGACCTGGAACCCTCCGTCAGATATGCTCTAGTAGGTCTGCTACGTCGTACGGGACTGCCGATTCCAAAGCGGTCCAGTAAGACTAAACAAACTAGTGGTGCCACCACACCTGATTCCGGTCATGTGGTCTCTGCTTTTTACCCAAATGATATTCGGACACCCCATATCAAAGTTCTCCTCAACAACTGGGTAGAAGCAAAGGCACTGGTCGACACAGGAGCTGTTTTCTCACTCCTGGACCACAAGTTAGCGGCCCAGCTGCCCAACTTGACACTTACACAAACCAGGGCTCGTCCTATCGCAGCCAACGGGTCCCCGATCCCACTGCTAGGAGCAGCCTACATCACGGTAACAGTAGCTGATGTCTCTGAACGGATTCAGGTCCAAATACAGGAGAATTGTTCAGCTGAACTGGTTCTCGGGACAAACTTCCTTGGCCGGTTCAATTGTGTCAGCTTGAACTGGGAGAAATCCTTCCTCCAGTTCAAGGAAAGTAAAATCCCCTGTGACGGTCTCATCCACAGCCCACCTTCTGCCCACGGCACCTTGCCCCTGAAGGACTTGGTAATTCTGGAGCCTCGCTCCCTGACACGATTCACTGTACCCGCACCGCCAATCTATACGAACGTACCTGAGGTGGCCTTCTTCCCAAAGCACCTCACGGGATCTCAAAGAAACGTATATTTTGCCGGGAGTGTGAGTAGCGTGACCAATGGTCACATACCACTTCAAGTAGTCAACCCGAATACTCATTCCGTGGTTCTCTACCCGCACATGACCATCGGTCATGTGCAAATGCATAGTGAGCCCTCACGGGGATCACCGGTCGACTCAGACACCATCCTTGATCGTCAGTCGGTCGAGGCCAATGCTGTAATCTCACCAGATATCTCCCCTTGGGACCGGGCAGCCTTACTCAATCTGCTGGTTGCATACACCGACCTTTATGCTCTTGATGAAAAGGACACAGGTTCCACTGATCTCGTCCAGCACGAAATCAGCACGGGCGATGCCCGCCCAGTAAACCGTTTCCCTTACCGGTCCTCACCTAAGGAAAAGGATCTCATCATGCAGGAGGTCGAGGCGCTTCAGGAGAAAGGTATTATCCGGCGGAGCACGTCACCGTGGGCTACTAATACTGTCCTGGTGCGCAAGAAAAACGGTTCTCACCGTATGTGCGTTGACTTTCGTGGTCTTAACAAGGTCACGAAAAAGGATGTCTACCCTCTCCCACGGATAGATGACATCCTTGACACAATCAAGGGTATGAAGTATTTCACTACCCTTGATCAGGCTAACACTTATTGGTCAATCCCAATTGCCGAGGCGGATAAAGAAAAGACAGCATTCAATACGCCCATTGGACTTTACGAATTCAATTATTTGCCTTTTGGTCTGTGCAACGCACCTGGGACATTTCAACGCCTCATGGACCTCCTCCTTACTGTAATCCAATGGCGCACGGTTCTGACCAATCTCGACGACATTTTGCTGTTCGGGAACTCTCACACCGAAATGCTTGAGCGTCTGGCAGATGTGTTCCCCCGTCTTCGCCAGGGTGGAATGAAGCTCAGACTGAGCAAGTGCAAATTCTCCCACTCAGAGGTAGAGTACCTAGGCTATCGCATCTCACAGAGCGGCCTGGAACCTAACCAAGCCAAGCTGGCCGCCGTCCAAAATCTACCCATTCCACAAAACGCCAAAGACATCAAGTCCTTCCTAGGCCTCGTGTCTTACTACAGGCGTTTCATCCCTGGTTGTGCCCGGCTCAGCGAGCCACTCACCAAGCTCTTACGGAAGGAAATCACTTTCCTGTGGTCAAAACCTCAGCAGGAGGCATTCGACGAACTCCACTGATTGCTGACCAACCCTCCTATCCTGCGCCATCCGGACTTTTCGAAATCCTTTATCCTTCAAACTGATGCAAGTATTTCGGGGATAGGAGCGGTTCTAAGCCAGTTAGACGAATTTGGATACGACCATCCTGTCGCGTACGCCAGCCGAGGGTTAACAGCGGCCGAGAAAAACTATTCCATTACAGAACTGGAAACTCTCCCTGTTGTCCATTTCGTCAAGCACTTTCGGCCATACCTCTTCCAGCAAAAGGTGGTCATTCAGACTGACCATACAGCGGTCAAAGCAGTTTGGAGAAGCCTAACCCCTCTGCTCGGATCGCTCGATGGGGACTCGCGCTCGCCGAATTCAAACTGACAATTCGGCCGCGAAAAGGTCAGTCTAATGGTAATGCTGATGCATTATCACGCCTGCCGGATCCTAACTCCCTCACCAGTCAGAGTATTGATGATACTCCCCTTTACAGACCTGAGGGGCACGTTATGATGATCACCGATGGTGTGCAGCACCTGGCGAGATCCAGAACTTTGACCAATGGTGTGCAGCACCTGGCGCGTTCAAATGTTTCAGCACCGATCACTGCTGGCGCGGAGCGCCTGGTACGATCAGAGTCTTATGCCGAGATATCGGTTGGTGCGCAGCACCCCGACCTTTTCGCTGCTCAGCTGGAGGATCCGGAGTTAGCCAAAATCATTCGCTCTCTTAAGCCCCTGGGCGACCAGAATGATGTGCGCGGCTACCATCTGTTGGATAACGTTCTTCAGAAATGGACAGGCGAGTCCAACAAGATTGTCATACCCAGATCCATGGTTACTACCATTATCCGGGCTCATCATGATGACATCTTAGCTGGACACAGCTGCTAAACATACTGCGCGGCTCATTGCTCGCAGATACCACTGGCCTTCCCTCAGTCGGGATGTCAAGTCCTTCTTCTTTGCCAATAGAATAAGCCCACTCGACAGAAAACCACTGCGACCCTGAAACCCATCACCATCAAGGGACCGTTTCATCGGGTAGGTGTCGACTGTATGGGACCAATGACCACTAGCGAAGCTGGCAACCGTTTCATCGTAGTCTTCATCGACTACTTTACGAAATGGGTTGAGGCTTTTGCTACTCCGGACATCACTGCGCACACCATAGCCCAACTGTTTGTCACGCAAATTGTCTGCCGGCACGGGGCACCGCAGATTCTTCAGTCAGATTGTGGCACTGATTTCACATCAAAACTGATGACTGAGATCACTGCGATCTGTTCAAGGAAGAAGATCCACTCTACCGCCTATCATGCGATGACCAACGGCGAGGTGGAGAGAGCTAATCAGACGCTAGCCACACGGCTACGTATGTATGTTCATAACGGACATACTGATTCGGATGAACACCTACCATACGCTGTGTTTGCCGTCAATATCAGCATGAATGAGTCAACAGGGTACTCGCTCTTTGAACTCATGTACGGTCGCACACCCATGCTCCCTGTTGATGCCGCGCTCTCATTCAACCCTCCGGCCCATATCATTAATGTTTCCTCATATGATATGGAGGTCAAACGTCATTTCGCGAATGTGTTAACCTTAATCCAGAGTCGGATTGAGAAAGCACAGGAGGCCTATGCACGGTCTTACGACCGGAGGGCACACGATGTCTCGTACAAAGTAGGGGATCAGGTGCTCAAACTGCGCACTTCCAGCAAATGTGGACTCACTCCCAAATTGCTGCCCATCTACGATGGGCCCTATCTTGTAACAAGTGTGGCATATCCCAATGTCACACTTCGTCTCGAGATGGATCAGGAAGACACTGTACATGTCAACCAGCTTCGACTTTACGTGTCACCTGAACCACCGAGTGAAGCAGAGGATACACCTCCCACTTCACGGGCAACGGATTCGGCACCCTTGTTGTTCCCTTCAACAAGCCAGGACTTTACACCGAATTTGATTGACCCACATCTTGATGCAGAGGTCCCCGACCCTTAATTCAAGATGCACTCTCTTCATTGTCCCCGCTTACGGACGAGGACGTCCTTTTTCGAAGGACCACCGTGCCCCTCACGAAGTATCCATTCTTATCCATGCTGGATTTTAGTGGATAGAAGAGAATGTGCAGCAACCAGAGCGTCACATCTTAGGCGCATCCTCACGCGATAGCCTACATCTCACTGGGTGCATCCCCTGCGATAACCCGATATCTTACACCTCACTGGGTGCATCCTCTGCGATAACCCGATAATCTGTACCTCACTGGGCGCATCCTCTGCGATAGCTTACATCTCGCCTTGAAAATTTTTCTTTTCTGTGTTCTAGACTTTTGCATAGGATTTTCAATGTCTGCAACTTCACGCATCAACAATTTCCGGTTACCATACTGTCGAACGTATTACGATCAAAGAAGGCTCCATCCGCCAACAACCCAACGGACCTATTCGACCACCCGCCGTCACACCTTGGAACGACCTAAGACCACGGACATGCCGCACAAACCTCACTACTAACCACCACAAGGACGAGGACGCCCTTTTTTGAAGGACCGCCATGTCCCGTGCCACTCAATTCCCCAACGTCACATGATTCCGATCATGTCAATATTTTGTTTTTCTTCATGATTTGTTTATTACTCATTCATGTTTTCGTTTATTTTATTTCTACACATGCATTTTGTGTTCGTTTTTATATTTTTTATGCATTTCTATGTTTCGTTTTGTTGTATTTTTATTTCTTTATGAACGCGGGCTACAGTAGGCCCTTTAGCTAAAAACTTCTGCCAGCCATGCTCCACGAGCACATGGCTATTTTTGGTGCATTCCATGCACCTCTTATCATCAAAAATTAGCGTCGTTTTTGTTATGCAAAAACGACTAGCTAAGAAGTTTAGCTAAAGACGTTCATATGCTTAGCATAGGCACTGCAGTCGGCCTCAGTGCTAAACGCATGTGAACGAAAAAATGTCTATGTGCTCATAGGCATCTTCTGCATCGCGTCTAGCTGCAGAAGTTAGCTTGGACGCTGAGAAACTCCGCCCAAGCTGCAGCTGTAGCCAAACATGTCCTTAAAAGGACATGTTTCTTTAATTTTTCACTCATTATTGGCTCATTCCTGGGTTTTACCCCTGCGTCCGATTTGTTGTCAGCATCCGCCGCCTTATATTAAATAAATTTGCATAAATTTATACCCGGTTACCGCGTCCGCCGCTTACCCATCTACAGTACCTGCTGCCCATCAGTGCCAGGTGTCCGACCGCCCCGGTTCGCAGAGAAACGTTGGAGAATCGCCTCCCGATAGCCGAAACTCGTCGCTAGGACCTGTGTGGATCGCATCCCCTGCTCCAGTGCCAGAAGACTGCAAGTATCCAGGGACTTGCCGCCCGATTCGTCAAATCGCTTGAGAAACAGGACTAGGTGAGTCTTCTCAGGGGACTATTGTTGTTTGTGGGGTATTTGTTGGGGAACCCTTCTTAAGTCGGTTTCCCAAGTTTTCCACAGATAAGTAGGGCCTCCACCTCTCAGGTTCGGGCTAAAAGGGGCTGTCTGGTCCATAACCGGGTCCCACAAATTAGGTCATTTTACGGGTGACCCTGTCCCCACTCTCACTGAGCAGGACTCGGGGATTGTCGCACCTAGCCTGGCGGCGTTGTCCATTACCCTACAGTAAGACCCCAGGACAACACCAGAGAACCAACTATAGACCTCTCTATAGCCACCATTTGCCAGGTTAGGCCCCAACGCCAACCAGGGGAGCCTGGGGAAAATGCCAGTATCCATCAGGAGTCACAGCCTATTACTCACTGTAATAGGATCAATCTGAAATGGTTCACCATCAATGTGACGTCTAAAACACAGTACTACCTGATGTGATACCCAAACCTCCCCAGCTCTCCCAATTGAACATGGCATATACGTGACATGGCGTAAAACGTGACACAACGAATGAAGGCTTGGGTTTTTGGTATTTATTATTAAATTACGTACAAATTTGAATGGATAAGGCTATAAACAAAACGGTGCGGTCGCTGGAAGGTAGAAAGGTCGACACAATAGAAAGGTCAAAACTCCGCGGTTTGTTGTGATAGAGGCAAATTCCAACAAGGGATTCGGCTGTTCCGATATTCCGTAAATGAAGGGCAACTTGTTTGCCACTACCCAGCAATCGTAAGGCGAGTGATTAAGCTATCGTGTAATGCCAAAAGCGAGCGATTAGACTATTGCGTAATTTCAACAGCGGGCGATCCAACTATCGCATAATTTCATCGACTCCAAAGACTGACTCCTCTCCTTTTTCTCAGTCACACATCAATTTTCTTGGGGCGTGGTCAGCCCTGCTTGAGTCGTAATCCTGGCACGTAGTTCCACTAAGTGGAAGTGCCTATAAAGTACTGTAGCAGTGTAGCACCTGCTACTTCAACGGTTTTGCCAAAATTGTCGGTAGGTTCAAAACATTAAACCCATTAGTGTGACACGTAAATGGGTAAACGCGTTGTCATCGTAACCATCGCCAAACACCATTTTGAAAAATATTGCTCGACCGGGATTTGAACCCCGATCTTGTTGACTATAGTGCAGCGTTCATCCGATTGAACTACGGAGCCGGTGTTGCAATAGTTGCGAAGGGGTGATGTACGGACGTGCGACACGTGACATTTCCCCCTTGAAAGAAGGACGACCTCGTCCGTTGAAGATGCAGGTTCTGCGGCCCACCATTGTGGGACCAATCCAAGCCTCGCCATGACACGTAAATGGGTAAACGCGTTGTCATCGTAACCATCACCAAACACCATTTTTGAAAAATAATGCTCGACCGGGATTCGAACCTGGATCTCGTTGACTATAGTGCAGCGTTCTACCGATTGAACTACCGAGCCAGTGTTGGGATAGTTACGAAGGGGTGATGTACGGCCGTGCGACACGTGACATTCCCCCTCCCTTGAAAGAAGGACGACCTCGTCCATTGAAGATGCAGGTTCTGCGGCCCACCATTGTGGGACCAATCCAAGCCTCGCCATGACATGTAAATGGGTAAACGCGTTGTCATCGTAACCATCGCCAAACACCGTTTTGAAAAATATTGCTCGACCGGGATTCGAACCCAGATCTCGTTGACTATAGTGCAGCGTTCTACCGATTGAACTACCGAGCCGGTGTTGCAATAGTTACGAAGGGGTTATGTATGGACGTGCGACACGTGATAAGTGTATTTTTTGAGTCAAAGTGGTTTTTTGGTTTAGAGTGTGTTAACCTTTGCATTTCTTGCCGAGTACATATATTATGAGTGCAAAAATGGTCAAAACAAAGTACTTGAAAAATAAGTCTGGTTTCTACCTCAGAACCCAGATTAACGAAAACCAAAGAAAGAACTAATTGGATTACATAATTGTACATGACGAGAAAAACATGAGGGAAACTAATTGGTTACATAATTGTACATGACGAGAAAAACATGAGGGACATGAGGGACTTATTCGATAAATGAAATATATGAAAATTTACATAAAAATTATCCAAATTTTTACAACTCCTTGACAAAAGTGAGTACTGTCGTTTTCTCAAATGGATATCAAGCATCATTGCACTCAGTGATTTATGAGTCAATTTTTTGAAGATGCAGTGACAAGAAAAAAAGAAAATTAATTTCACACACGCGTTTAATCTTCTGCACTGTAGATATGGAATTCTCTGCCAGGATCAAACGAATAACATTTTGCTGATAAATTTTTGATTTTGATAGAATTGCGTCGACAACTTTAGTCTGTTTTTCTTGAAATGTTTTTAATTTTGAGATTGCATCGGAAATATGTTCTGTTTCATATTTTTACTATTTCTTGCTAAACAATATGTCGCTTAGGACTGGTATTTTGTGAGCCTAATGGATTAACCCTTCCTTCGTCCAATGAGTAAAATCATTTAGTGGAAGCTTTACGTGAATGACTTTGAGGGCGGTTTTTATTTTTTGCCAATTTTCATTATAGCAAGCGTTTTTTGAACAGACCAGTTTATTGGAGAAAATAAAAAATTGGTTCGTTTGTCGCTGATTGATGAGAAAGTTCATTTCGTTGATTACAGTAATAAGCTTACTGTGTTTTCCGAATGGAAGTTGTGGTGATTATCCAAATTCGCCATCTGGCCCATTCAACATAACAACATGATCAATATGTTTACTTTCTTTTACTTAGCTGTAGCCACTTCAATTGACTTATGGGTTTTTTCGTCTTGGATTTCGATCGATAGAAGTTGGCAACATTCACATTCCTCCCGTTTCAACATGAGTGTGGAAATGATAACCTGAATCGTGTGTTGAAGGATGTGTCTTTCTCATGGTGATGAAGAAGTGATAAAATTTGCATTACTTATCTAATACCATGGTGTTTTACTGTTCCGTGCGGCCTCTTCAATTTTCACACCAGCAGTATTTTTTTTTCTTTGTTTCTTCATGTGGTTTTTTTGTGCCAAAACATGGGTTTTGGCCCAAAAAATTCTGAGCGTTTGTGCCAATTGGCACAAAATTTTTGGCTGGTCATACATTTAATTTCCTTGATTTTTAGACGTTTTAGGGGCTGAAAACGCAAAATTTTTTCGGCGCTTCGCGCCAGCGTCTTTTTTGTGCGCGGACATTTGCGCCAATTGGCACAAGAGGCCAAAAAAATTTGTGCCAATGACACAAAAAATTTTTTTCTACAAGGAACATAGGGTAAAGTGGGGTGACTTTGATCAGGGGTGACTTTGATCAAAGTATGGCATTTGATAACTATTTGAGATAGCAGGCCATTTTTGCTGTGTAGACAACCCCTGCTGTGATATTGTCTATACAGTAAAAATGACCTGCTGATCTCAAATAGTTATCAAATGTCATGCTCTGATCAAAGTCGCCCCACTTTACCTTATGTTTCTAGTGGAAAAAAAATTTTTGTGCCATTGGCACAAATTTTTTTGGCCTCTTGTGCCAATTGGCACAACTGACCGTGCACAAAAAAACGCTGGTTTCAATGGCAATAACATGGTTTTTTCCAAAAACATGGTTTTTGACACATAACAATTAGAGTGGCTGAAAAAGTTTTGAGCGTTTGTGCCAATTGGTGCAAACTTTTTGACTGGTCAAAGATTAAATTTTCTTGATTGTTGGCATCAGTGTTTTTTTTGCTGAAAACTTTTTGCCTCATTTGAGGAAAAACCACAAAAATTTTTTCCTCATGAGGAAATGATTCCTTGCTTAAAAATCGCTGAAAATTATTTCTGATGTGTTTTTTGAACGTTTCTCATTCACTTGCATCTTATACTGCCAAAAAACCGACGTTTTTTTGCAAAAAATTTCGAACTATGACCTGCTTATTAATAAATATTTATGTGAGTTTACATGAGCCAAGCAAGAGATTAATTCAATGGCATAACCTTTATTTCTTATATTTCTTTGACGACATAAAACAACCTTATTTTGACATAACAAGTTCATCAAACAGTAAACATTGATGAGAAGATAACAAAGAAAAATAAAATTTTAAAACTGGTTCTGAACAGCTGAAAATCTGACATAAAGGTATGGACTTCACCAGAAGACTTTTTTCTGCAAAGGAGCTCGAGGAAAAATTTTGGTTGCACAGATAAGTTTTTGATTGTTCACTCTTAAATCAATAAATTACCTTAATTTTATCGGAAAAATCACCAAAAGCTAGTTTTCTTCTATTTCATTCGATTCGCGTCGGTTTTAGGCTTTAAAAACCAAATTTTCGGAGTTTTGAAGAGAAAATGAAAAGATTGGTATGAGTGACTTGTTCGGCGTCCAGCGCGGAAAATTTTCCTGAGATTTTGATATCCTAGAACGCTGGAAAATGAACCTTTTCTACTTGCATTGAAAACACAGAAGGTTTAATTTTTCAGTCCAAGAATTTTGATTCTTCAACCAGCAAAAATTCTCACTTGGACTCAAAATGTTTTAATAACACAAATGTCGAAGCATTAGCTAGAGTGACATTTTCTAACCGCGCATTGGAATTATATAGTGACATTATGGAATAATTAAAATCCGGCGCCAAGCGCCGGAAAATTTCAACAATTTTCAATTTCATAACGCGCAAAATGCTCCTCCGATTAGGAAACCATAAAGAAATTTTCCTCAAATTGATGCCTAAGTTCAAAAAAATTTTCCTCAATTCCAAAAAAATTCCTCAAAAATGGTCGATTGAGGAAAAAACTGTGGTTGGCATGCAAAAAACACAAAATAGGACCCCAGCCAGTAACCATTCTTGTGTGACCGAACGCGAGCGAATTCTCTTCGAAACAGAGTTTTATTTTAGGTCAATTGCGAGCCGTGGCTCTTAAAAATTCTGATTAACTTAGCGGCACAAGGCAAATTGGTTTGTAAAAGTTTAGGAATTTTATTTTATGGTAGATGAGTTTTCATCTTAGAATTTCGAAAAATACCGCCACTTCGCGGAATTATATCATCTGTACATATCTTACGTTTTTAAATATTCTGTGATGCTGTAGTTGTAAGTATATATCAGATGTGTTGCACGGAATGTTCATTTACACAACAATGAGAGCTTGATGTGTAAATTGGACATGAAACATTGATTTGATCTTGATTTTTAAGAATTCCAACTATCCGAGACTATTAAACGAACGCATCCGGTCGAATCAACAAGGTGATGTCGCATGATCTATGTAACAAAATTCTTGTGCGGGCACTAAAGAGGTGTCAGGAATTCGAAACCATACCTGTAATTGGGGGAACCCCCCTCCCCACAACTTGGCCAACCATGTACCCAACCCCCTTCCCCCCGACTTGAAAAAATTAGAAAAAATTGGCAAAAAAGTGCCTTTTTGGGAAAATTTTCGACTTTTTTCCCACCCCCCCCCCCCAAATTTTGAATTCACCCCCCTTAACTGGTCGGACCTCTTACAGGTATGTTCGAAACTGAACGCTAAACGGCAAATTGTTCTTGCCTATTCCTGTTAAAATCATGCTTATTTGTCGTAAAAGCTGAGTTGCTATCAGTACAGCAGAAAATTATCTGAGCATTTCGCTCAATTAGACAAAGGTTAGACAAAAGTACATGAAGTGCCGCACTATAAGACTGAATATTTTAACTGAAATTGTAGTGCATATCATTGATTGAATAACGACTGATCTAATATTAGTCATATTATTTTGTGTGATCCAAAATGTATTAACTGCCACATTTGTTTACAAACATTTTGTTTTGGCTCGTTGAAATTCGGATTGGCCTGTAAAATTTTGATCCTAGGAGCCAATTGGCCTGTGAAGAGAAAATGGAAAATAAAACCCTGCTTCGAAAGGTATATTTTTATCATCGTTCCCTCTGTTCATTCAGTGGGATTGGAAACTGAAATTTTTTTCAGGAGTAAGCAATCATAGACATCTTCAATTCAATCTTTACATCGTTGTTAAAAAGGTATTCGTAATCGAAAATTAAAAGACTTCCTGAACAATTCTATAGAAATATATTAAAATTTTCGCAGCATTCTATTTCTTTTGGAATCGTAAACCATTTTCTCGTACAGTTTACCTAATCTCACTGACGTGATTAGCTGGAAAAGAAGGACACTTTTTTAACTATGTTACCGCAATAAAATAGCTTTAATTTTATTTTTATCAAACTTTTGGCTTAAAACTTTTGCGCACTCTATTTAGAATTTTTTGTGCCATTGGCACAAATTTTTTTAACTTCTTGTACCAATTGACACACCTCTACTTGAATTTAGTGCCCTCCTGCCCAACTCGGTCGGTCCCAGTGCCCAAATGTTGAGACCATCGCTCGGAAAAATTGCATTTTTTGTCTTTTTTGGGAAAATTTTCGGATTTCTCGACTCTTTGGGGTCATTTTTGACTCACCCTTAGGATTTTGGAGAAGTCGGCTACATCTCGCCCCACGAATTTTAAGTTTACCTCTCCGACCGACCGGAGGTCTTATGTACAGGTTTGAGAAGATAAGAGTCATCAGTCCCTCTTTTGGAGAAAATTTTCGTGCTTCTTTGAAGTTTAAAATTTCGAAGTTAAAATCGGAAAAGCCATTAGACCAAACCAACTTGGATAAGAACCGTTTTTTTGCAACCTGACGGGTCAACAAATTTTTTCTAGTCAGCTTCAAGTCATTTTCTCATTCATAAATTCTCACAGATCCCTTATTTGTGTAACGGTGTTTGTTTTTTCATAGGAAGTTTCTTAACCAGTTAATCAACGTAATGATACTTTAGCGGAGATAGTCAGGAGGGTGTGCGTGAGACTTAATTATTTTCCTTTGATACTGTCACTGGGCTTGCTTGCAGGCTATAACTGACACAGTGACTATTCCCAGTCCAACCAGAAAACAAGCAATCAAGTCTACTGTGCTGCTACTTGACTGGTTTTCATGAATAGAAACATACTGATCTAGCCGCAGCATTTTTCATATGTGTGTATCTCTTCATGTTTTTACAATTACACTGTTAGCTTACCTACTCTACTTGTATTTATTTTTCAGACATGTTTTCTGTATATCATCAAACAGATGCGCCAACAGTCGTTGAACACGCTATTTATTGCAACTTTTTCGATTCTCACGATCGACAATTGATCGTCGTCGGTTCTTCGAACTTACGCGTTTTCCGCATCAATCCGTTCATCAATGATTCTCAAAATAATAACGCGAATCGCAAAGAAGACGAAACTAAACTGAGTAACATTAAAAGAGAATGCGGCTGGAACGAAACGAATTTAGAAAATGGAGGAACTGAAGACGAAAAACAAAGATTGAGGCGTTTATTGAACGACGATGTGAATTTAGACGTTTCGACTTTGGTATCTTTGAACGAAACATCCGGGAAAGATGCCCACGAAAAATCGGCTGACCAAGCGATGACTTCGAAATGCTCTGATAGAGAAAATTTAAAGAAAAGCAGGACATTTAAACTGGAATGTATGCTAGGTAAAAGCTTAACCATGAAGTTTTATACTTTCCTTATTTAAAAAAGTAAAAGTCTTGGAAATTGTCAAAAATGACTATTTTTTGATATTTTTCGTTCATTTTCTATGGCACAAGAAGTATACCGAATGAATTTTGATTCCAGAAATCAATTTGTATGGCCATATTTCGTCCGTAGCTTCGGCTCGCCTACCGGGCTCGAAACGTGACGTCTTATTTCTGGCTTTTGAGGAAGCCAAATTGAGCGCCGTTCAATACGACCCGGAAAATCACGAATTGCAAACGGTGTCGTTGCACTGTTTCGAAGACGAATTATTGAAAGGTGGTTTCACCCGTGACTTATCCGAACCGCTAGTTCGTGTCGATCCCGATCAGCGTTGCGCAGCTTGTTTGGTTTACGGGCGCCATTTAGCGCTAGTTCCGTTTTGGAGCGGTAAATTGGATCGATTATTGGACGAAAATACGGAACACGGTAGAATAAATTTTTGTGTGTCTTTCAATTAATGTAGTATTGGAAAGTTTTCTTCGAAAAATTTGATGCTAGACAGATTCCAGAATATAAGGTGCATTATCATAAAAAGTATACAGCAAAACTTTTGTGCAGAAGGTGAAACGGACGGATGACTGGCATTCGGTTCTAAATTTACATTTCTGCTCATTTATCTTAAAAAATATTAGTTATGCCATGCTCATCAGGTCAGTCTGGGAATTATATCAACGACTTTCTACCAAAGACAACAATACTGATTGATTTCTGGTACTGAACACATGTACTATTTAAGGAGCGTAGCGTTCTTGCATAGTTTTCTCAATATCTCTAAACATACTTCTATCTTTCGCATGACATTAATGTGCCGTGAACGTTGGAAGTTCAAATTAGATATAATACTTGAATAATTTGAAGCGATCGTTCCAAAAAACTAGAAAGCATAGTTTTCAGGCAAGCAGTTTGAACAATAACAATAAGTTTTCTAATTTTCTTCCGTCTCAAATGAGACGAAACTTTCTAAACATCGTTCGAGTTGCTTAGTGTTGGTTGATTGCCTGGAATGAATATTAATGTGAAAAGCATCAGCTATAGATTGCTCTTAACCAGTCAGAATTTTAGAATATCAAAGAATAGAAATCATGTTTTGTGGATTTGAGCAGAATAGCAGTCATACTAATTTCGAGCCGAAATTAGGCAACCAATTTTCGAAAATCGGACAGTCAATCAAAAGATGTCATTGCTCGCTCAGCAAGAACTGTCATCGCATATTACTGCATATGTTTGATGGATCTAAGAAAGTTTAAGATTTTGTATTTTACGTTGAGCTGCACGTGGACTTTGATACATTCAGGTGAAGCGTATGAATTTTGGAAATTCTGATGCAGCACAAGTGGGATTAATAAACAAAGCCTGCTGCCTAGAACAGCGAATCTGTTTGGGAGTTGGATATTCACTCGATGTGTCGAAACGAAGCGGGACTTTACATACCTAGAAGCGAATCATGTGCGTTCAAAGATGTGCTGCTATTCAGCACTGTGCAATGTGCTTATTTTTTCAATCCATTGATAGTTCGTCAAAGATAGAAATCTACTATTTTGATTAATTCGAGAAAAATAACAAAATTGCGGAGCTGAAAATGAATAACAAAAACTCAAAAAATCTTGAAAAGAGTCAAAAGAGGGATTCATAGACTAAGCAGAACTTATGCTACCCGGCTCCGCTGCTTCTTTGTTATGATCCTGAAACTTTCGAAAAAGCAATCATCCGGTATTGTCGTTTGTCGAACCACCCTTAAATGATCTACTAACTTTTTAGTCGCCCAACATTCCTTGCACAGTTACACTATTCCTTTACAATCAATTGACGATCGTTTATGTAACGTCGTGGATTTATGTTTCTTGAACGGCTATTACGAACCGACGTTGCTATTTTTGTACGAACCGATTCAAACGACGTCCGGCCGTTTGGCCATTCGACAAGATACGTTATCAATTTTGGCCGTCAGTTTAAATATCAAAGACAAATCGCACGCCGTAATTTGGTCAATTAATAATCTACCTTTCGATTTGATGCAATGTAAATCGGTGCCCAAGTATGTGTTTTTACGCAATAAGCACACCTTCACACACGCCTACACTTGATGGAGGATTGAGGTATCTCCCGCTCAGAAGATTCGATGATATAAGTAGTTTTCGAAAACTCTCTTCACAACTTTTGAGTCGGCGACATTTACCCACCTCCCACATCAGGCCGAAAATCAACGAAAAGTGTTATTTTCTTGCCGAAAATGACTTTTTTGTGTATAAGATTGAAAAAATTTCATTTTCGACGCGGAAGTATAGCTATTTTAAAGTATAAATTATTGATTATGAGCGTATTTTTCCCATTTTCGAGTGTATTTTTTCAGCGCTCAGTGACTCGCTAAAGTTTCGAAAAATCCTCTTCCCGCTCTTCCTCCTATAAGATTGACTTTTACTTCCCATACATGCACATAGAGGGGGCAGGGGGATAAACTCCCATACCTGAGATCCTGGCCCAGAAAAAATTGTCATACACCCCCCTGAACTTTTTTCAAGACAGCTTTATAGATCATTTTTTTGCATATTTTGTATGAAAAACAATTTTTCAGAAAATTTTTTTTTGCTCACCCACCCCAATACCCCCCTGGATAAAAAGTCCAAGGACCCTCCCCTCTTGAAAATTCTTGCCGTGCATGTCTGTTACTCCCGTACTCAAGTAGTTGGAGTTCTTACAGGTATACCTCTTTACAGAGGTCCCCAAGGTCGAAAATTTAGGTTTTTGCGCTCATCTTTTTGCTAAGGAGGGGGGAGTTGTAGTACTCTAACCACATAGAACTTACAAAAATGATTAATGCCCCTACTTTATACTTTTTACTGTCAAAAAGCATTTACTATTTCAACTCCATTTTCCAGCTCCCAATCATGCAACTTTATTGCACTAATTATACGTGCAGAATAGTCACACTTTGAAGACTGTTGTGCCAACTGATTCCTGTACATTTCAAGAATCGGGCACAATATACGTTTGGAAACATTTTTTCAACCAGCATCTTCAGCAGTATGGGCTTATCCCATCACTGATTAGACTTGGAACAGTGCTTCCAATTGAAAGTCCTGATGCTGAATGTGGCTTTAGTATTATTAATCCCATTAGACTATGAACTACGAGCTTGAAACCAGGTACCACTCCTGATCCACGTCAACAGACCTCACATGTCTCAACTCATAGCAGGAAAGTATGCCACAGCTTGGGTAACCATATGCGCACAGAAGACCCAACGCAGAAGCGGGGAAAAGGAAAGGAGAGCATGAAGAGGCAGAATTTTAAGAACATAATGTTTTTCTTCCCAAGGGGCGATTTTTTGATTAATCACATACACGTAAGTCATTCTTTCATCTCCCAATTATATTTATAATGATTTCCTACAAGTAGTATATATTAATGTGCTGATATCCTTTCCTAAAAATCGATATATGGCACAGAAGTTGCATACTTTCCCATTATCATTTGCTCAGTAAATGTGTCAAAAACAGCAGTGAGTAATTCCTCAGAATCACACATTCTGCAATTTTTCTCGAATTAGTATAACCTACTGGGGAGAGGATGAAGTCTACCAAAATTTTTTGGTATAGTGAGCTGTTTTTATGGGGGTAGTAAATGAATTTCCAAATCTAAGACGGGGGTAATACCCCCCCCCCATACCCCCCATGGGGTGCTCTGCCTCTTTACATAAGGATACAATTAATAATATTTGTTCATATACGCGACGACTCGTATAGAGTGATCGACATAGCGGAATAAGTTGGTTCATTGTCGACACTTTTAGAATAGAATTTTACACGCGGTCCTTTTTCCTGACAATCAGTTTCTGCATAGTGATTTCACTTCTAAAGTCTTGAGCTAGGTGAAAATATACTAAATGACAGAACAACATTACAGAGTTTCAACTGCGGAGCTAAATTGTATCTGCTAATTGGGAGACTGCGTGATTTGACTCCACGTGTGATTTTCTCATATTGACTGATATGAAAAATATATAATGACTAATATCACGACACGCTGCATCACTAAATATTGATAACTAGTTCTGATTTTCGTCTCATAACTTATTGAGAAAACGTTACAAGTCAACAGTTGATCATGACTCACCAGCTAAATAAGTTCTCATTGATGATATTTTATTTCAGGCTTTAATGCATACCTGACATTGTTTTTTTTTCTAATTGTATCATTTATGGTCTTGTACACCCTATCTTATCAGGCCCGGCCTGGTGGGCACAGTGTTTTAGTAGTGAAAATGTAGGCTCGATAGGTCACCGTCCGTATACTTACTTGTTGTACGTATAAAATTTTCAGTTTCCAAAATCCGAAATCCCGACGGCTGACATTATTCGCTTTCGTATATCAACGTCTTTCTAAAATTATAACCTGACACAAAAACGTCGTTATCTGTGTATGTAAACTATAATCTGTTTTACATATAAAAAGCAACAAAAATAATTAAGGACTGTCATCAAAATCGTGCATGAGAACATTTTACAGTTGCTTTCCAGTTCAATTCTTCAAAAGCATTTTAAGAAAAACAGACTATAGTAACTATAGTACGTTCCCATATTCAAAAACATATCTTTAAGCTATATCTTCTTTTTTCAATAGTTAGACGCAATTAATTTGTGCTTGACTTATTGAACAATGTTGGTGCACAATATTTCACAAGCAAGATCTTTGAATTTCCAGTCGAATGATTTTAAAATACGAGTATTTCACGTGGTTCAATATTGTACGTCAAGTCAAGTCTCGATCCAGGAAATGCAAAGCGCTTGCAAAAAATGACGGATGTCTGCATTACTATACAAATTTTGATGATGATTTATGTCTGTCTATTGGACAGAAAGGATAGAAGGATAGTTGCAAATACTAGCGTCCGATTTTTGACAAAAATTCGATGTTAGAGTTCAAAATCATACTTATGCTACTCGTCGGCTAAAATTTCGCGTTTTTAAGACCCATTGGCGGAGTTTTGCTTTTCGGCGCCAATTGCGCCCTCTATCTGAACCAAAGCATGCCGCCGTGTGGCCATGCAGTCAATTCGAATTGGCGCGATTCGACCGGCTTCCCGTTGAAAACTTCCCACGAAAATAAGCAAATTTGTTTAGACGATTGCGCCGCCGATTTCATCTCACCAAACGGTCTAGTTTTAGCGCTAAGAAACGGCGATTTGTTCGTCTTGACTTTGCTAGTCGACAATATGAACGTTGTCAAAGGTGATGCATCATTTGCAATTCGGTTAATATTCCACAACGATTATGATGATTGTATTCAATTTTTCTGATCATCAAGGCGTTCTCTTTAATCAGATTTTATCCAAGATTGGGGAACAATTTTCTAAAAAATCGGCTAATAGAAAAAAATTGTTTTGTTTAATAATTGTTACTTCTTGCGTCATGTTTCTCTAATTGAAATCGGTCGATTTAATTTTTTGTTTTTCTATTGATTTTTATTAACCGATGATTTTTCTTCAGGTATGCATTTCGAAAAAGCTGCCTCGAGCGTGATTCCTTCGGTCGCATGTAAATGCGAAGAGGGCTTGATTTTCCTCGGTTCACGATTGGGAAATTCCTTATTATTGAAGTACACTGAAGAATCCAGCTCAGCCATACCAGTAAGTTGCGGAAAAATATTTCATATGTACCTTTTTTGAAATTCTTGGAAGATGAAAATTGTAGGTGTTACCACATTTCTGCTGATGATGCTACCACATTTTTAGCTGGGTCTCCTGTTGACCGTTATCCTCAATTGTCTAATCAGTCATTCTAGGATTTCTAGCATTTGCAGAATATATAATCTCCGAGGAGAATCCTATAGTTGGAAGTAATAGTGCAACAGTTGGCACCCAAATCAACACAGGTTACTAATTCAGTCCAAGAACTAGCAGCAATCAGGATTGAAACAGCATTGCTCGAAATTCCCAACCTGGTCCACAGTGATTGGAATGCTTTATATAATTTCAGTGTTAGACACCATAATGTATAGAATTTTACAAATGTTATTTCGAAATCGATTAAAAAACCCATTATATTCCGTCTCGTCCGTTTGAAAATGCACAAGGGTAAGTCTATTTCAAAAAAATTCGGAAAACGACCTCGGTCCATCAAACGATGGAATGCCTATCCAGGATTTGTTTTAGCTGGCATGTTTTCAGAAAGTTTCATTTGTGAAAACTGTCTCTGATGGAGCAACGAATATGTAAGTTGCAAATCGTTTTTCCATGGCTCCTTTCTCATTTTTGGTTAGAATTTTAGAAAGTGACCGTTAATTTTTTAGCTTCCAAGAACAATTCCTAAATTATTGCTCTAAAAAATTTGGTTAAGGTTGAGAACCAATTTAATATTCCTGAGCGGAACATAGTTCTCAAAATTTCCATTCATACTGATTCCATTGATCAAAATCAAATCACTTCCATTGAGTAAAGCTTAAAGCGAATCTTGTGATTGGAGAAAATTGCTATTCTCAGATTTTGTTCCATATTTCAGTGTTGCACTGTCAAATATTTTTCAAATTTATTCAAGGTTAGCATAGAAGACGAATCCGCCAACGAAGCGTCGGCCCCCAAACGTACCCGGCTAGAAAACGCTGACCAAGACGATGTAGACATTTACGGTGAAGTCGTAGCAGTCGCCACCGTCGAACAAGTCAAATTATCGCGTTACGGCTTCCGCGTTTTGGATAGTTTGGTTAACTTGGGTCCTGTACGTCAGTTGTCAGTCGGCGAACCTACCAACGTGGCCGACGAATTTCACAGTAACCCGGATCCAATTTTAGACCTGGCGGCCGTTTGCGGTTACGATAAAAACGGTTCGTTGTCCGTTTTGCAACGCACTTTGCGTCCAAGTTTGTTGACCACACACGCTATACCGCAAGCGCAGCGAGTTTGGTCGGTCGGGAAGAAAGTTGAGAATGAAAAAACACCGAATGCAAGTTCGGCTGCGGCGCATAAATTCTTACTGGTGTCTAGAGAAGTCGTTACGACGGTTTTGGAGATTAAAAATGAAATTTCGGGTAAGTCCTACAAAGTTTTTGTAACAGTATGGTAAAAAAAACACAAAACTGGTGATTCTTTGAGAATTTTTTCTAATTCACAAGCACGAAAACAGGATTTTCTGTCTTGTGTTGTTTAGAAAAATTCTCACAGGGTTGTCCCCGATTTTCAAAAAGTTTGTCTTTTGCAGGCTATTTTCCTTGATCTATTTTTCTAAAGGTGCTGTTGCAGATAGCCATCAAGTGATGAGATACTTATTTCTTAATACGATGCTGTAAGGGTATACATGAAATGTAGAATATTATTGTACATTTCATGACCAGTTTCAATGGTTTGACAATGAAGGCTTGAGGGAGTTCGCTTATTTTTCTCAAAATTAGGTTAGAAATACTCAACATAATTGGAAAATGAGTTAATGTTACGACGAAAAGATCTCATTCTTAATTAGATGAAGTAAATTATACAAATATAAACTGGTAATGTGTAGAAAAATCTTGGCAGAATAACTTTTAGTAAGAACTTTCAAGACTTTCTCTCGGAATCTTGGGTAATTTCTTGTGGCGTCTCCAAATTTCCTCCGTATGAGATATTAAAAAAATGAATGATACAGATTCTGCTAGGAATAAACTTTCCACGCTGTAAACAAGTTTTATTTCGAACAGAAACGTCTCTTTATTATTCTTAAAATATTGGGAATTTTACAGTCCATCGATTTGTTGAGCGTGCGATTATTCATGAATTTTCTCAGTCATCATAAATGTTTTCTCGAGATATTAATTTCGACCAAATTTCATCTTGTCATTATTGTGTTCCAAAGTCCTACTATTTTTCTCAATTTTTCAGAAGTGGAAGTCAGCGGTTTCATTATGGATCAACGTACCATCGGCGCCGGTAATTTAAAAAACGGCGAATATATCGTCCAAGTGACTCCCATGTCTGTAGTTCTACTCAGAGGTTCTATTCGTATCAAATTGATCGAATTACAAATAGATTTCCCCGTCGCTTCTTGCTCGTTTTGCGACCCTTATATCTTATTATTGACGGAAAACGGAGCCATTTTCCTGCTGGTTTTGGTCCCACCAGCTCCTGATCAAAATTTTTGCGATTTATTGATCAGTCAACCGGAAATACATCAAAATGTACCGGCGACGGCTCTTTGTGCTTACAGAGATTCAAGCGGCTTATTTCGATTGTACGATAAAGATATGTTGGCCGCCGAAAATGAGGAGGAAGAAGCTAAAATGAATAGATTCAATATGATGAAAAATCAACAAAAAAGTTCAACGGATTCGTCAAATGTGGCCGAAGAATTGAGTGAGATGCGAGGTTTTAGCTCAGTGTTACTTGAAATTGTCAGCAAAAATGAAGTTTTCTGAGCTACATTCTATTTTTACGAAATGTTCGTAAAATATATCTGACTCCAAAACCGAGTGTAAACCCAGTTTTTGCAAGCCGGTTCAGGAGTCAAAACTTTACTGCTATTAGTTTCAACTTCCACATACTCGTATAAGGTGCACAATTTTTTTTACTTTTCTCGCACCAGCAAGCTGTAGCACATTTATAGTAGCTAATCGTATTCTTTGATCTGATCAATTTTTTTAGTTCATCTTTGTCTTCAATTTATAAGTCGTAAGTAAATGCTACGATAATCTTGTGCTTCATGCTGAGCAGTTGATGAACGTTGCTTCACTTTGCATAATGTTAACAAAGGAATCAACTATATTCGATGTTAAGCTCAGAAAATATGTCATAGAACGCAGAAGAAAGGCTATCCATGGATAAAGAATAATGTGTGTTGAACTTTTACAATATGGTGATAATCGTTGATATGGAAAATTTTATTATTTGAGCTATTCCAAAAATAGGATCTATATTTCTGACATTTGATTTCACGGTGTTTCATTGGGCGATGTCAGAAGTTTTTTCTGGTTGAAGAATCTGAATTTTACAGGTCAGTGAAAGGTGCAATTTTCTGTTCATCATCCTTCTTACAGTATTTAACGGAGAAAAACATGTTTTATAGCGAAGTTATCATCCGGTAGCAGTTATATAACTGATCAGAGTTTCTAAGAAGAAACTTTGCCTGTTTCGCGATCGAGACTGGACGGACAAGCATTGCTATCCGATATCCGAATTACAAAAAAATGGAACAGGCTAATTTAGAAGCGTTGATCATTTCCTTAGTAGTAAGGCCTATTTTTGGAATCTAATATTTAGAAAGCTGAACGCGTTTCAACAGATATGAGGAACAAACAATTATTAGTTTTGAGTGAGCTAAAAATTGTCGTTTTTAGCTAAGATCAGAAACGTTAATAGCCGAAAGATAGAAATGGCAACGTGCAGGCAAATCAAGAAATTATGTGTTTATTTCTGAAACACATTTTCGTATCTATACTGATGTTTCAGTGAAAGAAAGTGAATCCGATAAGTGACATGATATTAACTTTGCACATTGAAAATACATTTATTTCAATCAGAATGGAAATCAATAATTACTTGATCCTCAAAATATGATGAAAAATATGTTAGCTACCGCAAAAGGACAACTGTGGATTCACCGCTCAGCATATCCGTACCCAAGTGAATAATAGCAGAAAATTCTGTGAATTTCAAGTGGAATGACATGGTCGAAACAACTGTAGTCAGAAGAATATATGGATTAAATAATCGAAATATCAGCTTCAAATTTTTTATTTGTAACCTGAAATGCAATGATTTACTCCGAATAGCGGGTCGGGTCTGGAGATATCGGGTAAAAAACCAGGCCAAAAGATCCGATACATCCCTATTCGTTATGTAATGTACGTATTAATAATTTTCAAACGCTGAAGTTGGGAACGAAGATTAAAGAAGTTGAGAGATTTCAAGAATTTGTTTCGGTTTGGTGTTTTGAGTGAACCATCTTTTGTTTCGCATTTAAGCTTCATCCTGTCCAGCAGTAACGACAGATAATTTGAATTTTCAATAGATATTGTGTCTAAATTGGCTATTGTAAAATACAAGGAATTCATTCCATGTGCTATATGATGTTAGAGATTTTACCGGAATTAGAGAGTGTTTTTATTCAAATGTAATTGGATCGTTTATAAATCAGTTATTTCTTCATCGTTCTAGTCAAAATAATTTGAAAAACTTCATAAATTATCTTCAGATTAAAATTAACTTATGCAACAGAATCAGAATGATTGAGAAACGGAAGGAAGATCTTCAAGCTGAAGTTATTCAGACTTGCAGCATACAAAAACTGTAACGAAATTGACCGATTTAGCTATATTTTATCCGACTTTTAGAAGCCATGTTCACTTTTATTCACACAAAAAATAGTTATACATTAACGGCTTATGCAATTTACTTGAAAAGTTACGGCGCTAAAGTTCATCTATCAGCTGACTTTGTATACTTCAGGTAAGAAATTCACCGGCGACAACGAACCGATGTCCGTCGAAGACGAAGACGCCCTATTGTACGGCGAACCGTCGTCCAGCGATGGCGAAAAAATCAAATCCGAACAAACGTCCTACCCAGCTCGAAAGTTGCCCGAATTTGACCAAGTTTTGTTCGAAAGCTGGGCTCGAGGCGGTGCGGCAGGCTCTTCGGGCTACGGCGCCTGCGACCCTGACCATATTCGACTCACGTTTTGGGCCTTGGTCGCTCGTGAAAACGGTTTTTTGGAATTTTTTACACTGCCCGATTTTAGGATGGTATATATCGTTAAAAAATTCCCGCTTTGTTACAAAACTTTATTCGACACGGATCCTATAAAATTGGCTTTGGAACAAGATAAGCCGGATGAACGTTGCGCTACGGTTCGCGAAATTTTGTTGGTCGGTTTAGGAGCGAATCAATGTCGACCGAGACTTTTCGCAATCGTCGACGACGAGCTGGTCGTTTACGAAGCGTTCCCCTATTTTACTGATAGACTGGTCGACCATTTATGCTTGAGGTTCAAGGTTTGTTAGCTGATCCAAGCATGTAGAAAATGAGATAACTTTCTGTCTGAAGTTTATAGTTGAATTTTGGAAATTGATCGTAAGATTTTCTCCGTGTGACTAATAGAGATGTGTCGGGTCCAAAATTTTGAAAATATCGCGTCCGGGTCTAAAATTTTAAGAATATCGGGTCCTAGTCCGGGTCCAAAATTTTAAGAATATCGGGTTCGGGTCCAGCAAAATAGTCTGGTAATTTCGGGTCCCGGGCCATTATATTTTTCAAAACGCTTATCTGTGTGAAAAAAGATACACTTTTACCTTTGTGTGTATCTTCATATAATAAAAACTAGAGATGTATAGGGTCCAAAATTTTGAAAATATTGAGACCGGGTCCAAAATTTTAGGAATATCGGGTTCAGGTCCGTATCCAGCAAAATGGTCGAATAATTTCGGTTGGGAGTACTCGATACATCTCTAGTAACTAAGACCTATGAATTATAGTAACTTTGAAAAATTCAATGGTTCCAAGCTTAATTTCATACAAGAGATTTTAAAATAGACATATAAATCTGATCTGATCACCGTGTACCATTGAAAATTATTCAAAAATTTAATCTTTATTATTGTTTCTTCATTTGCCAATTAATCCTCCGTTTCTTCTTCAGAATCCAAAATTAGCCATAACTACTAGTAATCAGATAGTAAACCTATGAAACGTTCATAATTAACTGACTTCTAATTTAGCAGACGGAAGAAATTGATATTCATTTGTATTTGTATAAACTAGCGTTTCATGTCAAGTCTATTCGAAATGAAAAGAAATTTTCAATTTTTAAATGAAACCAACAAGTGGTATTTTCATTCGAGAGTATTAATCAGTTTTTCGGTGGTATGAAGACTGTGAACAAAATAACCACTGTAGACTATTTCCAAATGACATTCAATTCAACTTTCCAAGATTCGCCTGTCAAATATAGTTTTCTAATGGCGTTTTTCAGAAAATTGACCATAAGGTAATATTACGCAATCAGAAATTCAGCAAAATACACCGACGTCGCAGCGATCATCTTAGCACGAGCAGCGCAGCGGGAGGTTACATCAATAATGTCGACGGTGGCGCATCTTTGAACGTTAGCCAATGCTTGAACTTTTTCCAAGACATAAACGGTTATAGCGGCGTTTTTATGGCTGGTGATTATCCATATTTCGCTTTGAATACTTATCAAGTGAGATTCAACGTCTTAAGTTCATTTCCACAAGCTCAAATCGCGTCAGTGTGCGAAACAAAATATATATTAAATTAGAATAGCTTGTATGTAAAACATGGAAAATGGGAAGAATTGTTGGGGAATTTTCATTGCACCTTCGGAAGTGATTTTCATTTTCGATTCATGCAAATAATTGTCTCTTGAAATCATGTGTCGCTTGGGCTTTGGAAAAATTAGAAATGTCAAGTCATCCTTAAATTCATTTTCCCCTATTGAAAGCTTGTGTAATTCTATATATGCAGATCAACTTAAATCTTGATTTTGAAGCAAGAAATGAAAATCGTGTTCTAATTGAATTTTAAAACTGCGAATTATCTCGATGCAATAATGCGAAAAACAACGTCGAAAGATCTGGAGCAGCTTCATCGCGGAATTTCTAGCTATTATGATTTCAAAAAAATGTTCATATATATACCTAAAGGGATTGAATGATTCTTTTAACCTTGTTTATTTATTAACTTCGAAAATTTTGTTTCATTTTTTCAACCCATATTTTTGCTAATCTTCATAAAAACCATCGCTGCTTGCCTCAAACGTATCCACGTTAAAATTAAGAAAACATACAGAAGCCCACAGAGGGTTTTTAAATTCTCTAAAAATTTCAGTTTTCGGTCAAAAAAGCGGTCAAAAAAATTTTTTCCTTTCTTGTCAAATATTCTAGTGTGGCCAAATTGATACTTTCTATTATCGTGTGGTTACTGAATTTTGTCAAATTATGTTGCTTTAATTAAGTTATCGCGCTGTAGCTCGAAAAGAACTTGAGTATTATAATTTATTCACAATTAATAAACTTCTTTCGCGAAAACTTCGTCCTGGAGTTTCGTCACAGCGCTTTCATAAGCATAATATCACTTCTTCCAGGGTACATTACGTTTCCATCCGATGTCCTTGGACAATCGCGTCATCAGTTTCGCGCCGTTTCACAACGCCAATTGCGAACGCGGCTTTTTATACTTGAACGAAAAATGTGAAATGCGAATTTGTCAGTTCAATCAATTCGTCAATTACGACTGTTCTTACCCTTTGTATAAAGTTAATTTGCGTTGTACGCCACATTTTATTGCCTATTTTTTGGATAGCCGTACGTACGCCTTGGCATTGAGTAAGAAACAGGTATGTAACAATCACAATTCAATAATTCACTCTTTTAGGTATGAAAAATTCGATTTCTTTTTTCCGTTGTAAAAGTTTCACATTACATGAATATTCGCCAGAATTAGCATCTCAGTCAGAACTTTGTAGTATTTTTAATTATTTCCACAGTCAATACATTTCTCTTCTCTGACTGAAGCTGCACATTGAATTGAGACTTCAAAAAATGTCTCGAAAAATAAAGGTATAATTCTTTATCACTGTTATTTAATTCAGCTCTTAGTCATGTATTTCATATCAGAATTTTTGATATTGAATTTAAATCTGTAAGTTATTTTCTGTCCCTTAATTCAAAATCTAATATTATTATTCTTATGTTGATTTGGAAATTAATTGGCGGGTTTCTATAAAGATTGTAATTTTGCTTTGTAAATGTTAATATTTATAATCAGGCCTGTAGGCAGGGGGGTTGGGGGGCCATGCCCCCCCCCCCGAAAAAAATCTCTGGTTACAGGCATGTTTATAATGTTCCTATGTAGAATCACCTGATTTTTCATATGACAGGATTTATAATTTTAAATTATTTCGTCAAAATTGACAAAAATTACAAGTGCTGTCAGGAAAAGTTATATTGATGTACTTCATACCAAAAACAAAATTTACTTCAAATCAGCCAAATACTGTTGCTTCAGAAGCAACTGTTTTCTGATTATGGTCAATTTTTCTAACGAATGGATCCTGAAAGACTCTATTGCTGTGTGTACATGGATTGCAAAATATGGACTACAGTAGGTTTTCTCAACTTTTACATATGACTCTAAATTTTTGAAAAATTTCAATTTTTTGGTTTTTTGTTCTCGTTTTTTCCGAATCGTAAATTTTTTTACAACCCTTTGACTCTTCAGGTTTGCAAGAAAATTGTTACCTTACTCGGTGACGAAAAACAATTCGAAAATGTCGAAAACGAAGACGAAAATTTCATCTACCCGACTATAGAACAATTTGCCGTACAACTTTATTCGCCCGATACTTGGGAGCCGATACCGTCGGCTCGGCTAGAAATGGACGAATTCGAACACGTCACCGTACTGAAAGAAGTTCAATTAAAATCCGAAGGCACATTGAGCGGTTTGCAAAGTTTTATGGCTATCGGTACGGTGTCCAACTACGGCGAAGAAGTCGTAGTTCGCGGTCGCATTATCATCGCCGAAATAATTGAGGTCGTGCCCGAACCGGGTCAACCGCTAACCAAGAATAAGTTGAAAATTTTATACGATAAAGAGCAAAAAGGGCCCGTGACGAGTTTATGCAGTTGCCGAGGTTATTTGTTGACCGGTGAGTTAATTTTTCGTAATTGGTACGTACTTATGCGACCTTTTAATTGTGATCTAGCATGTAATAACTGCTGGCACTAGGGGGTGTCAGCGGATAAGGGCGGTCAGTAGTGTCGAAAACGAAATTTACAAAATTTTTGATAAAAAATTGTTAAAAATGTCTCGAAAATGAGTGTCCATAAAATGATTAGTCAAAAAATGAAATGAGATATTTTAGAACATGATGAAAATCGTCAAATGTTAACTAGTAAGCATACCTGTAATTGGAGGAGGGTTGGGGGAACCCCCCCCCCCCCCAACTTGGTCGAATCCTATACCCAACCCCCCTCCAAACTCGAAAAAATTATGGAAAAAGTACCTTTTTTTGAAAAAATTTTCGAAATTTTTTCGACTTTTTTGTGATTTTTTCGACCCCTCCCCCCAAAAAAATTTTGGAAATTTTGGAATCCTCACACCAAAGTTTTGGTTTAACCCCCCAACTGGTCGGACCTCTTTCAGGTTTGCCAGTAAGTCAAGCTAGACATGCTAATTGACGCGCTCTAGCTAACCTATTGAAAATAATTCGGCGTGGAGCAGCGAAAAATTTTGCGATTTCGCCCTTCTAAAACTTACCAAAATATACATCTTTTACGCCTGCACCGTACGGAAAACTCGGTAAATGCTCGAAAAAGTCCGTCTAGTACGGGAAAAAGCACTGTTTCTTCGTCGCGAAAATTTTTCTGTTCTCAGACAAATCTCCATAAAATTACTGTAGTGTCGCTTCCATGTCTTTTTTCCGACAACCACAATTGTGACGCCTGTTAAAGTGGAACTGACTTTAATGATTTTCCAACTTCCCCCCACGCTCCATTTCAGGTATGGGTCAAAAAGTTTACATTTGGTCGTTCAAAGACAACGACCTAGTGGGCATTTCTTTCCTGGATTTACAAATTTATATCCATCAAATGATTTCAATACGAAATTTGACTCTTGTTGGCGATGTTTTTCGGAGCGTTTGTTTACTACGCTATCAAGAAGATTGTAAGGCTTTATCGTTGGCGAGCCGCGATCCCCGCCACATGGAAGTTTACGCTGTCGAATTTATGGTAATTAATTTAGTTAACACATAAGAGGAAGGTTCGCATTGAACGTCGTCAAAACGCTGAAAATGTGAAAAATCAACATCCCACTTTTTGACAAAATTTTCGACAGTTTTCAATTTGCCAGTAAATTGGCAATAAATCATTTCTTTTATTTTTCATAATAGTTAAAAAAACTAAATTTTGTAAATCTTACTTTAGAAATTTTATCTTCGCTAAAAATTGATAGAACAGTGAGAAAACTGCAGGAATTACATTACACGAATCTTCGAAAAATAAAATTTTCTACAAACGAATAGTTAATAAACTGAACTAATTGAAGTTTAGTCCTTATAAAATGATAGTACGTAAGCGAGATAGAAGCTGGCTACCATCGATGGAAGCATTTCTTGCCAAAATATTTTTTATAAGAAAAATCCGTGATGTACCAAATTTCCCTCCTCGATGTAACCTTGTTGATGCGGATTAAGATTTTTTATCTGTTTTTAGTGAAGCAAAATTTTGTTGGGGTTCAGCATCCATAATCAAAAATTACCTCCAATTATTTTACCAGGAAATCTAAGATAATCAAGGACATTTAAAATACTGTAAAATTCCAAATAGATCTTCGATGTATGGGTTTCGAAGAAATTTTCGCCTATTCGTTTGGCCAGTAATCTTCCAGAAAGTTCCAAATTGTACTCCCAATTTTCGGCCGCTTATAATTTTGCACCTATAATGGACTGGATTTAATGCTCAAAAGTTTTAAGTTAATCTTTTCCTTAATTTAGGTTGACAATAATCAATTGGGTTTTTTGGCGTCGGACGCCGACGGCAACATCCACATGTTTTCGTATCAACCAGAAGCTAAAGAAAGTTTTGGTGGCCAAAGATTGGTCAAACGAGCGGATATTAACGTAGGAACAAGAATTAATTCGTTCGTTAGATTGAGGTGAGAAAATCGTCAAAATTTTTTGCGTTTCGTCGTTTTTATATGGATTTATGCGAGAAAACGTATGGAAATGTCCGAAATAATTCAGATTATACAAAGAATGAGTAATTTTTTTCTAGCTATAGTAATGGCAAATTTACGGGAATTTTTTGGGAAAATTTGCGAAAAAAATTGTCAAATGTGGTTCAATTTATATTTATTATAAAGAAACCGGGCAAAAATCAAGGTCAATTTGTTTGTGAACGAAATTTTATTGGTTCCGGTCAGCAATCATCAAGGCTATACTTACCACATCATAAAGTCTCTTTTTCATTAAAAAACAAATACATTCATGTTGTTGTTAAAATGGTCTATCAAATCGCATTTATTCAAAAATCGGAAAATTTCCGAATTTTATTATTTTTCGTTTTGAATTAGGTGCCACGTCGGTGACCCGCCTGTAGAACGAAAATTAGAAGCGGCCTATCGGCACGTCGTCTATTTCGGAACTACGGACGGATCGTTTGGTTCATTATTACCATTGCCCGAAAAAAATTACCGTCGGTTGTTGATGTTGCAAAGCGTCTTGGTACGTAATTTTTGGGGTCAAAAATTAAAATCGAGGGTTTTCACGCATTCCTGCAACAAGCTCGTTTTTTATCCTGATATGTCGATGCACTACCTGTGTTCTATGATACAATCGAAAAAATTCATTTTATTTTTCGGACTTCTGTTGTGTTTTAAGTTTGTATTTTTCATTCTTTGAGCGGCTAGTTTTCAGACGTTTAAAGTTTTCAAACGGAATTCTGCCAAATTTCAGTGGAATTGCACAAGCAGATCTGGCGAGATAACTCTGTTAGATAGTTATTCATGTGTCGAAAAAAATCTGATTAATTTAATTACATACAGGTTGAATATTCAAGGTGTCAAGCAGTTTCCCAAAATGAAATTCTCTGACTCTTCCAGGTCAATTTCCCAGAATTTTCCAGGTTTTTTAGAGTGAAAACTAAAAGTAATCCCTACATAAAATTGTAAAAGACATATGTACCGGGGACAACAGACATGTTAGAGTACACATGATCGTAACAAGATTTTATTAAGTTGATTTTAAAACGTTTCACAACATATTTTTTAATTCTGCAATCTGTAAGCTCAACGATTTTTTCCGGATGATAAATTTTCTTCAATTTTATGTTTCTTTTCTTCCAGTGATTAAATTTCAGCTGTAGCATTTTTTGTTTCAGTAACTGTTCACTTTCATTTAAGGAACTCCGTTTCAACTCTTCTATAGCTTCTTTGTACCGAGAATAAGACGATTTGACATTTTCGATCAATTTCTGATCCAGATCAAGATTTGAAATTCCACCAACTTGTTGGCAATAATCGTAAACAATTCGTTGCGAAATCAAAGATTTTTCTTTTAAATTTTTAACAAGAAACGTTTCATTGATGCTGAAGCAGATTCAACACTGGCATTCCTATGGGAAAGCATCAACAATTATCTAATCACATTGAATAATATTATATAATTTGGTTCATCTTGCAATAATTCGAATCAAAACTTATCGAAACGTTCTTCAGTTTCATCAAAATTGAACCGATCAATCTCGAACTGCTTTGAATCATTGATTCGAATTGCTGATTTGCCAAATCAGCCGTACTAGATGAAATTTGATTTGAATCAAAAAAGATCTTCTCAAAACGGATTTGTATCTTTCTCAACAGGCGCCAACCATGCAGACCAATGCTTGTTGGATTTTTTCAAGCCATTTGTGGCCATGTCCCTCGAAAACTAAAATACCATCAATTTATTAGTGTCATAAATATCAAGATGGAACGAATCAAAAATTAAGGATGAATAGTATAAGCAGCAAAAAATCAAGGATTCAAGTTTGAAAAGATTTATTATTTTTACATAATTGATACATACAAATATCAAATATTGAAAAACATCAAGATATAAATTTAAAAAACAAAAAATACATCCCAATAATCCTAGGCGAAATTCCCTGACTTTTCCAGGCTTAAAATTTTGTCCTTGACTTTTCCAGGTTTTCCAGGTTCGCTTGACACCCTGAATATTCGTTATAACTAATCGTACGAATGTGAGAACCAGAAATTAAACTATAGGTTACTGTAGGCCAGGGTAGAATGTGTGTGTCCAACGTGTCGGTTTGCGGTATAGTTTTGTCGATTAAAGAACGACAAGAAATCTCACTTATAAGATATCTAATTAGGTCATTCTTCAATTTGATCACTTTATTTTTTAGGTAAGCCACCTCGAGCATGCGGCCGGTTTGAACCCTCGATCCTATCGCGTCGTCCGACAAGCGGGTTACATAAGTTCCGGTTCTTGTTTAATGAACGCTCAAAAAAATATTTTGGACGGCGATTTATTAACCGAATATTTACGTTTGAGCGCTACTGAACGTTACGAAATTGCCAAACGTATCGGTACGACGAGAGAACAATTGTTGGACGATCT
This sequence comes from Romanomermis culicivorax, assembly GCA_963922205.1. NCBI lineage: Eukaryota > Metazoa > Nematoda > Enoplea > Mermithida > Mermithidae > Romanomermis > Romanomermis culicivorax. The sequence goes on from CAWUHX010000089.1 coordinate 607,635, forward strand.
ATTGGAAATTTCGAGATCAATTACGCAATATTGATTTTTTTTTGATTATGTTAGTTTTGTTTGTGTATATTTTTGTTGTCGCGTTTTCTTTGTTTCAGTCATTACGTTAAATAGTGAATACACAATTGTATTTTATTCGGCATCTTTTGCATAGCACTGGGTGGAGCCCGGCGTTTATAAACGTTCCAAAAAACCCACTGTATTCCGAAATTTGTAAACTTACGGTTTACGTCGAAAATTTTAATGAATTCTTGATATTCATAAATATCGGAAATTCAATTTACTGCAAATATAGAGCATTTTAAGACACCATTCCTGAGAGGTTCGACCCTGATGAGTTGAAAAATAATCAAATCTCGAGATGTAGGGTAGTTTCGTGCGCTGAATAGGCTTTGTTTTTGGTGTTATATTTACAGTAAATTATTGCATATTTCATCTTTTTAAGGAGTTCAAAGAGTAAAAAGACGTTGAAATTCTGAAAATTTTGTTTATCAGCACTCCCGAGTACGTTCCAATGCGATTACCTCATGCATTCTTAAGGGTCATTTATTCTTGCCTTTTTCGACGGAACCAATCACCAACAGCTTGAAACGTTCAGTTTGAAAATCAACTTTCGATCGCAGAGGATAATTTTAATTTTCTAGAAAATGACCGACGGTAACATCCAACCAAACTGGACGGAACGAAAATTTCCCTTTCCTTCGGTAACGTTGTGTCGATTGCATTCCGTTCCGTTCCGCCGAAAAAGGCAAGTATAAATGACCCTTTACTGTATTCGTAAAATTTTCATCAAGATTTATATACCGTTTGGGGAGCTGTACAGCTCTGAAGAAGGCATACTTATGGAAATCGCGCTCAGGAGTCACTGCATTTTCCAGGTGGCCCATGTTTACCCACTGTGATACATTTATTATTTGTACTATAAAATTATCAAATAATCAAAGTTTGATATATGCTAATTGTTTCACAAATGAAAATTTTACACTATACGCAAAAAAGTTTAAACTGTGGAAAATTAGAAGCAAAAAAGAAAAATTCTGTTTAGGGGCACTCCTGAGCAGCTTCACTAATGATGCTGCGGAACTATACCGTTTTATACTGCAGTTCGTACACTCGAAGTACCGATAAATTTTTTATTGGTCCAGGGTTGACTGTTGCTGAACGAAATGTCTCAAATGAAAAATCGAAAATTTTCAATAGATCAGAAATCGAGTTATTATTTGAAACTGATTTATAGGAAAAGGGGCAGAGTTATTCAGATAATTTTGCTGCATTGGAAAGGCACTGCAATCTACTATCATTTGGTCTATTTTTGTCTGGCTGACGCTACGTGATGTGAAACAGGGTTCCTCCAAATATAGAGCACTTTATCGCGGCTTGTAACATAGGCCCGAGTCGGACAGCCGACATTCATTTTGTAACATTAAACTTGCAGCTTTGATTTTTCCAAACAAATTACTGAAGAGATGAATTTTTGTTGCATCTCTTGTGAGACATTCTGTTGCACAACCATTGTAAATAGATCTATGAAATTTTACGAGCGATTCGACTCACATCTTTTCTTTTTATTTGTCTAATCTGACGTTTTCAAGGTTTTCTACGTCTTTTTGATAGCTTATTTTGTAAGGTTAATCAGCATTTTTGTACCAAATTTCAAAATGTTCAGACCACAGCTCCCAAAACGGAACCTAAATCTTATTGAAATTTCAACACTATATGTTGGACATTAGCGGCTACAGAAATGAAGAAAAAATTCTGCGGCATCCAACGGGAAAGTGCCGAAAAAAAACTTCAAATGTTTTTTTCGGTATATTTTTACTTCTCTTTTGACACTTTAGCGTAGAAAGTATAAACTAAGGCATTGCATTTTTTTCATACCTGACTGTAGAGCGTGGTTCGGCATGTAATGAACATTTGACTACAGAGACATGTCTTTTCTGTTCTGTGATATTTTGAAACACGTATACAGACTGAAAAATGGATTGTGTAGCGGGTGGCCGACTGTGCCGTCTGGTCGACTGTAGCGGCTGGCCGACCGTAGCGGCTGGCCGACTGTACTGGATGGCCGACTGTAGCACATGGCCGACTATACCGGATGGCCGAATTCAATTTGAAATATTTTATATGTAAGTCAACCTTATGCAAAACGTTTTCGCACGAAATGTGAATAAAATGTTGCTAATGCACAAGATATCATCAAAAAATGCAAAAGCGACACAAAAATATGCTAATTATCTACAGAAATATGCCCTTCATAATTTTTTAATTCATTATAAAAGCCTATATTGATTGATTCTATCGACTTTTTTTAATATTTTTGTAGCAAAAAAACTATGAATAAAATATGTCAGAACTTGGCAAAAAATAGAATTTTCAGGAAAGATAGAACAACAACAACAGAATTTCGTCTTAACGTGGGTAAATTATCTAAGGATCGTACTCTGGAATGTCTCTGGCTCATTACTTTATTCACATTAGCTCAGCAAAATTGTTGCATTCATAATACACGGTTTGCAAACCATCAAATTCTCGTTCTTTTTGTAAAGCCAAAAATGATTGGAATTTGTGCGACTTTCGCACTTGAGCAACGTCGAATTTCCATGCACTGTCAACTGATATTCTGCAGCCCCAAATCATTTTTACTCATTTTTATAACAAATATACTCAAAAAAGTGAACGGATACGAGGAGAAAATTTTCTTACAAAATGAAAAATTTTTGAATTCAAATAGGTATCCTTGTGTGCTTTTACTTAATTAGCATATTTTTGCGTTGCTCTTGCATTTTTTTGTGATATCTTGTACATTAAAACCTATATTTAGCAACATTTTATTCACATTCCGTGCAAAAACGTTTTACATAAGGTACGACTTATACTATAAATTATTTCAAATTGAATTCGGCCACGCGGTACAGTCGGCCACCCGGTGCAGTCGGCCATCCGGTGCAGTCGGCCACCCGGTCTACAACGGAAAAATTCTGGAAAATGGGAAAATTCCAAACTGTATTGTCTATATACGAATTTGAACTTTTATGCGGAATTAAAGTTGCCACAATACTCAGGGTGTTGAACTATTCAACGTGTCTCATTTTCGGAATCACTCACTATTTTGACAAGTCAGTGACCATCCGTAATATATTCGTTCAGCTCGGCTGTCCCAATGTTGTTATCTATAATCTGTTTTCCCTAAAATGCTTGCAAATAATGAATCCGGGAAAGCAAGTACTATTTTGTATTTTCTGCCGAGCCGTGCATCACATGAAACTGAAAATTTGTCATAATACTTGAGTAACATTCATAAATTTTTGAGTAACAATATATTACGGTAAAAGGTTAATGTGGAAAAATTTCAAGTCACCGCATATTTCTGTCATTTTCATTTTAAAAGCATTTTATAAAAAACAGACCATAAAAGTTGCTCGTGGGACGTTTATAATGTCGGGCAGGCGGCACAGACTACTTACTATATGTTGTTGAGAATGTTCCCCTATTCTGCATGCGCATAAAGCGTGTTGTTCATTTTATCGTTCAAACCCGTAGAAATGATGTTTCATTCTGTGATCTGGGGAAACCATCGTTCATTCGCTTCACTTACCTGGCAGGGCTGTAGATACGATCAAGAAGATATCTCGGCCGGGGCGAGGCTTACCCATTGCACTACCCGGGTAGGTTGACCCCCGCGAGGGCTCCAAATAGGGGCTGCTCGACTGTGCAATTTTTTCGTGTGGGGCTGCGTTCGCGCTACCCCTTCAAATGAAACATTCACGGTTGGAAGGCATCTACTGCATACCGGCCGTACGAGGTACGACGGAACTTTGGTCCGGATACTTCAAAACTGTTGAATATATTAGCTTGATCGATAATGTTAATTTTTCAACAATTTTCAGAAGTAACGTTTTCTACAAAAAAATCTTTTCAAATAATCGATAATCAATTTCGATTCATGTCTATGAAACTTATGCAAATTGGTAAATAAGAAGGCACGCTACAGAATCCGGCCAGTTGATGTCCATTGTACACGATTGTGTCTTGCTACAGTCACCGTCCCACTATAGTCACTGCATGCCAATATAGCCACCAATCAAACAACATGTGCTGTAGCACTACTGTAGCCACTGTATCACTGCAGCCACCAAAATATTATTCCAAAAATAAAGGCCTAGTGTTTGATTTTTCAATATTTTTATCAATGCTAAATTGCTAATTGAAGACACTACGTGATTGTCGATACTGCTTGTACGAATACGTGATTGATATTTTCTTGTTTGCTCTTGTTATTAATAAAATAAATTTCACATGTTAACAAATTTCTAGATCAACAAATCCCAGAATTTTGTATCAGTTTCTATTAAAGCTACAAATACAGGCATCCAAACACAAAGCAGTATTTAAGAATTCTTACATTGTCCTAATTGACATGCCTCCTTTTTAACAATAAAAGGAACTTTAAAATCATACATATAACGGGTTCCCGAGGTCTGGTGGGGGGAATCGGGCGAGTTTTTGGGACCGGGGGTCACTGGTGTCCCAAAATTTTGTGGGGAGGTGTCTCTGAAGGAATTAAAATTCGATTATTTCACTAAAAAAATCCGAAAAACGGTTAAAAAATGTAATTTTTCTCTTACCGTAAAAAAAGTATTCATGGCGCGAAGCGCTGAGAAAATTGACGTTGACCATTTTTTATTCAAACGTTGACATTTTTCTGTATTTCTCCAACCAAAAGTATGTGGGTCTCTATGACTACCATATGGCTAGCCATATGATTGGAAAATCCTGGTGGGCGGTCGCCCCATGTGGCCGACGGTTTCCGGGAGTAATTCCTATAGCACTTCCTCCCCAATTACATGTATGTCTAAAATAGCGATGGTTGTGCGTTCTTTTCTAACGTGCTTTTTGTGTTAGCCAGTAGTAAAAAGTCTGATAATGAAGAATGTCCATCACAGATATATAGGCAGTTCCAGAAATCCGAAGATATCAAGGGGGTAAAACTCGACTCTTCATTCAGGGAACACGCTGTCCCTGAAATAGCGTTTTTCGAACGTTCTTATGGTTCTGCTTCATTTTGGAAGCAAACGGATACTTCCTTCAAAAGTTGACCCAAATGCCTACGGGATAACTGGTCAAATCTTTTACTGACCCATCCATACCCCATCAGATATAAATATATATATAAACACCCGTAAAATCGTTGGTGGCTGTTGCGAGACAGTGACTGTAGTGAGACAGTTAAAAATTATTGATGACTGTTGCGAGACTGAGACGGTTGCTAAGTGACAGTTGGCTATAGCGAGACCCACATTGATTTGGTGGCTGTAGTGGAACGGTGGGTGTAGCAAGTGGCAGTGGCTGTAGTGAGACTGACACCTTGCACACATCAAAGATTCCTCTTTCTGAAAGTATGTGTACTGGACCATTTCTCTTTCAATTTTTTCATTTTGCATGCCGCATTTAACAAATGTATAGCGGTCGTTATATAAATAACGATAAAAAATTTATCTCATGGAGTGAAATAGTGGCCGAATTGAGACGTTAGCCGCAACGCTTCGGTGGCCCAGTCACACGAGTGTCTGAATCGACGATCCATATAAAAACTCGCTAGCTTGTCAATAGGTGGCTAAACTGATACAGTGGTGGTAGCGAACATTGGCTGAATCACCTCAGTCAGACCTTCTTGAACCATTATTTTGTATTCATCATTTTTCTGGCGAAGATAAGCGTTTTATGATTCGTTAAATAATATATGAAATTTTGAGAAAACACATAGATATTAGAATAATACTGAAAATTCAACAATTTCTTAAAAGAATATTTTCCAAAATTTTGCCAAAAAAATGCCAAAACTCATTTACCAAAAAAAATTCCAAACCGGCATTAATTAAAAGCGTGTCGGCTGACGCAACACAGGTGGCTGAAATGGCACGGTTGCTGAATAATTACGGACGCATGAAATGCAATCATTCAAAGGAGGCATGCAGTTGCAACAGAAATTATTCGACATATGTTTAGAATGATGGCTATATTTGTTCCAACCCGTAGTCTTTATGTTTCAGCATTTTTACCGACCAAAGGTAGTTGCTTTGCTTTCACTTACTTGGCAGGGTAGCAGCTGCGATCAAGAAGGCAGCTCTACCAGGGCGAGGCGGGTCCATTGCACTACCGGGCTCGCTGACCCCTGTGAATACTCCTAATTGGTGTATGTCGGCTGCGCAATTTCTGAGTGCGGGTCTGCGTTCGCGCTGACCCTTCAACTTCCTTCAACTATGTGGTGGGTTCATCATTGAGCGTTGCCCCTATCTGGCAAAATTTAGGGCGTCATTCACGCTTTTTCAATCCTGTGTGGATTTCCAGTTTACCAATGTTTCGAAAGGCCAACCAGTGGTCAGAACCGCCAACAGTTTTTCGAGAATTTGTTAGAATCATGAACATTTTGGAAGAAAGAATTACATTTTTTGTTGAAAGCACAAAACAGCATTGAAATTGAATACGTGCACGTCATGTGCATTTGTTTGCGAAATTTGTGTATATATGCCAACTTTCCAGTCTTGAATACAGACATGCACATAGGGGGGTAGGGGGGGGTAAACCCCCATACCTGTGACTCTGGCCACCCCTCCTGGCCGAAAAAAAATCACCTAAAAAATCATCAAACACCCCCCTGAACTTTTTCCAAGACAGCTTTTTTGGTGATTTTTGTGCATATTTTGTTTGAAAAAGTGCTAGTTTGTGAAAAAAGAGAGAAGAGGAAGAAAGGCAGAGAAGGGAAAGAAACAATATAAACTAAAAAAGTACAAAACAGAAACTGAAATTCAAAAAAAGAAAAACCGAAACTGAAAACTGAAACGTAAGGAGAAAGTGGAAATAAGGAACGGAAACACGAAACAAATATTTTGCGAAATGAATGGAAAATGAGCGAGTAAAAGAAAATCAAAGGATAAAACAAAACAAAACAAAAGTAGAAAGAGAAAAGAAAAGAGAACGAGAAGAAGGAAAACAGAATTTACGGACAGGCAAATGGAAAATAAAATGAGAACTGAAATACGAATATAAGATGATAAGGGAAACGGTCGATAAAATGAAACGGAAAAGAAATGTATGGAAACAAAAATAGAGAAATAAACAGAAACAACACAGTATAATGATAGAACGAAAATCAGCGGAACATAGAATTGTGTAAGTCAAAATGATCAGAATAGAAAGTAAGAAAGTGAAACAGAGGGAAGAATGAAAGGAAAACAATGAAGAAATGTTATACAGAAAACGAAGAAAGATGATTATTAACAAAATGATTTTTTACTGTCCACGTTGTCCCTCTAATGTATGATTTTCATACTGTTGCCACAACATGTACTGTTGATTTTGTGATTCAAATTATTATAAAGACGATTAGCATAAAAAAGAACAGTTTACTGTTGTCTGTTTTTTACAAAATGCTTCCAAATAAAAAAGTTACACACATCAGTACTTTCGTCAAAATCGTTTACATAGAGCTTTTATCGTAAAATTTTTCACTCGAAAAATTATTAAAGGTGAGGCCAGCATGTTTACCAATTTCCAGTCCTAAATGGCATACTGTTTATGAGAAAATCTTGAAAATCTGAAATAGTACTTGCTTTCCACTTTCATTATTTGGAAGCATTTCAGGAAAAACAGACTATAAGATGCAGTGATTCCAGGAAAGGACATATTTTTCGCACAGGAAAGTATTGTAGATTTTTCATAGCGTAATGCAAAATGTAAATTTTTCTCGTAAAATTTGCATTGATAAAAACACACCTACAAGGCGCCAGAGTAAGACGGGCGCCAAGTTGCGACTCAATCATTTGCACATCAAAAACGTTTTTCCACGTTGCACGAAAAATTTAGTGGTTCAATAGTCCGTCTCTGCAGTGAGATTTGCTAATGGCCAAGTCTTGAATTTGTGTGAAATCTTGATTTCGCGATCGTCAAAGGTCCTGTATTCATCTGTGTATGTGATTTGGTTGTACTTGATTTTTTCAACTTCTTAAATATTTTGATGTTAAACTTAATTTATGATGTGCGATTTTGATGCTTCATCGAAAGTGTTGTGCACATTTTTCCAGTTCAAAACACGTTTTTTCAGGTTTAGATAAAAAATCAAGTGTCCCTTCTATTTCGTAATCTAGTATTCTTTATGTATGAACGCAATTTTACAGTATACTATTTTTATCGCTGGTAGTATGCACTTGTACATCGCTTCCGCATTTCAACAAGAAAAAACAGCGAATCGTTCGTAGTATTCGACTCCCGATTGTCGAGTTGAAATTTCTCATATTTTCTCAAACATTTCGCTTCGAGACTACATTTTGCGATTGAATTTTTAAAATTTTGTCCAACTTTACAGTCGTCGAAAATTCAGTTATAGTCTGTTGTGTTGTGTTCTTTCGGGCGGCCTTCTGTAATTTTTCTTATTGTCCTTCAGCTTTAAAAAATCTAAATTTGCTATGCGCCTCAATTTTTGCGAAGGATCGCATTAATTATTTGTAATTTTTTCGCATTCCCCGGTTGATTTTGGGCGACGAATATATTTGTTTAGATCATATCCTTCCACTGGCGTTTATTCGATGAAGATTCAATGTATATTTTATATTTTTGCGGCAATAGACTTTCCCGGCAATGCCACTTTGGACGCCATGAGCCAAAACGTTAACTACGGTTAAAAGTGAGTAATTTCAATCTGGTGTTGACTTGCTGGTTTTTGGAGGCACCGATTGTCCCCAAGTCGATATTTTCGAGGAACAAAATCAGGGGCCGGGTGCAATAAACAGAATGATCCCGAAATCGAGATGATCGCGAACTATATTTTACACCTGTTTGTCCGCTCCCCACCCCAAAATAATTGTGATAAGATGAAAAGCATGACGTAAAGAAGTTTCTCAGAGAAGCTATAATAGTGTCTTTGAGACTTATGGAAAGATTCCAGTAGTTTTTGGACATGTTCGTATTTTTGACAATACTCTCAAGCGTGCTTTACTAGAAGATAGGCAACTGCTTTAATTTTAACTCAGTTCAGGGCAAATTTTCATTGTTCGGTAATGATTTATAAGAAAATTTGGATATTTATTTATCTGCTAGCTGTCTTCGAATTTAATTTTTTCCGTTCGGAAAAAACCGTCCAATTTAAAGTTTGGGCTAAATTATTGTTTCAGTAAAGAAGTACAATTATGCCGATCATTTTTCATCTATGCTGAATTAGCGGTATCGATTCCTGAAAGCGGGGTGTGCTGCTGAAGATTGACCGATTTCTATACAAGAAGTACATTACTTTCAAACTTTCAAATTACTTTCAAATAAAATCAACACAAATGAACAAGAAAAACATTTACCTCAGGTTATCTTAGCTTAGACTTAGGCTTAGACTTTGGGTCAGGCGAGCTTAGGCTTAAGGTCAAGCTTAGATTCGGGCTTAGGCTTAGGCTTGGGCTTGGACCTAGGCTATTTTGCGACTTTTGGAATGGAAGCAGATAATTTTGGTAAAAGGTTTGGAAACAAATTGCATATTTCTCAGTATTAAAAAACTTGCATAATTTTGCCTCAACTTGCTTTCCGCTGCATTTTTCATCTGCATTCATCATTGCTGCCAAAAAATATCCATTTTGTCGAGTTTGGACTTCGTTGCTAAAAAATATTCCTCCCAAAGTTTGATAAATACAGTAAATATTAGTTCAAAATGCTTCTAGAATCCTCGAAAAGTTCATGCCTCTTATTAACTATTTGAATCTTGCACTTTTTTAAAGATCATGGTTCCAAAACAACTGTAATACTCTGAAATAATTCTCGTCGTAGAACTGATAGCAATTTTTTAATAGAATAAGGAGTTTTTTAATGCAATTTACGACAAATGTTTTCGAATCGTCCCCTCAAACAGGTGGGTTTTCAATCGTATTGAATCTGTATTTTCCGAATCGGCACTTCGTGATCAAATTTTTTCCCTAACCGTTGATTTGCATTCTTTGTACTTGCGATTATTGTGTTACTTCCAGATTAAAAACAACAAAGATGTCCAAAAACAGTAACAACGCATTTATGGCGTTTATAAAATTTTACCGACAAAGAGAAGCCAAAAAAGGAACCTATTTTGCAAGTAAGCAAGCAAATTCCCTTGATTCATCGTTTATAAGACTTCCTTGTTGCGTTTTTTGATATTTAAATGCTTTAAATTTAAATTCATCATCTCAGATTACGAGCAAGTTGTTCAACCAGGCGGCGAAGAATGGCAACAAATGTCCGCCGCAGAAAAAAAGTATTTTCGACAATGCGCCAAATGCTGTCGTGCGGCGTCGGGGCCCTATAACGCTTATAAGATCTCGGATGAAAAAGACAGTGCGACGAAAGTTAGTCACCCGAATAGCGACGGAAATTCGAAACGAAAAGTCAAAGCAACGTTTTGCGGAGCTATGCAAGTCAGTTGGAAATAGTTTTTCATTAGTTTGTAAAAATCTCTGTGACTTTAATTTGTCCTCATCTGTTCAATGACAACTGCAATTTCCTATATTTTTATTCATTAAAGGCATGTCCTCTAATTTTCTCTAGATCTCAGCTGATAAAAAAATGAAATCTCAGCGATCTAAAAATAGCTAACATAAAAATTCTCGGTTTTGGGCGTTGAATTGTGTAATCTCACATATGATATTTGCTGCATGATGCGCTACAGTAGAATGTTTGTGTATCATCTTTTACGTCATCGGAAAATTGAAGGTGTTTAATTTCAAGCCGGAATAAAAATTTCAAAGTTTGTTCTATAGACTCTGCAGTTAATTGTAGAAAAGATGAAAAAATGGATTCCTGATTAGTATATTGCAGATTTCCATCTTATTTAGACTTCTAAAAAATTTCTATTCGGAGTCTGACTATTTTAGTATTCAACGCGAAATGACCCGCAGCGAGCTACAACCGTTGAAATAAAATCGATTTGGCATTTAATGAAAAATTTCGACGTCAGTAAGTAATTAAACGAAGGCATTCACTTTTTATAAATCAAAAGGTTTCACTATCAATTTCAGTCTAGAATTTTGTTGAAATAATGAAAATTTTCTTACGTTTCTTGCGTCAAAGCTAGATTTAAAGCACACAGTAGACATTTGTTGAATGTGTTTGGTATCTTTCGATCGGTAATTTCAATATCTACCTTGCGATGTATTATATGCTGAAATTGCTCCAATACTTGAAAAGTAAATCGCTTGCGTATGTTTTTTAGCGAAAAAAGTATAGATGGGCCTTAAGTTTCCAGTTTTAAAAGCGATTTTGGTTTAGCCCAAAATATAGGCATGTTCATCATTTTTCCTGTATTTTTCCAGAGAACAAGAAATCGTCGAATTTGATGAAGAAGAAAATTTAAGAAAATTGGCCAAAGATCTGAAACGAAGTAAGGATAATTTTTCTAAAATCAGTTGGTGATAAAACTACTGCCCCACAAAGTTTTGCTGGGTAACTTATACTTGCATATAACCACTTTTTCCTATAACTAGACAAAACTAATGAACAAGCCTGGATGAATTGATATCCGAAAACACGAGCTAAAATTGTAAAGGCTTGCAAGAAAGTTGCATCGATTAAAGCCATGTTTTGTATGGTAGTCTGGGAATCAGAAATTTGAAAAAAATTCCGAGAAAACTCACTGAAATTGAATAGGTTCCATGTTTTTTATTTGGGCTAAAGTTTCTCAAATTTAAAAAAATTAATAACGACTATAACAAAAAACAATAGCTTTGTTGTTCAGTCTTCCAAACCTGCGAAGCAATGCTAAAAAAGTTGTATATCTACAGTAAGAACGCTACAAAATTAATCTGAATTCGCAAACAACCTAATTCTAATGTAATTTGGCAGAAATTGAAACGGTCATTTTTGCTCAAGAAAATAAAACCTTGGTTCGATGCTGAGTTTCTACGACTTTGCTTTTGAAAGGGTCCTCGCAATTATTGACTATCACGAATGGCGACGATAACAACAGTTTTCAAAGATCCCATTTCGAAAACGACGATTATTCTTATACGATAAAGAATAGTGACGTGTATTCTTCTACGACGAGCGATCATTTGTGTCTGAACAATTTTTCACCGATATTACGGCGTAATGTTTTGTCAGAAAGTGAGTTGGAGCCAAGTTCTTATGGAACCAGAAAGTTCACGATTTTTCAATCGAGAACTTTCTGGTCAGATTTTTCAAAACTTTTCTCGGTTTTCCTCGGCAGATTTTTCTCGCGCAACTTGACATTTTATCAACCTATAGATCTGATAAATTTCGTTAACTACGAGTATGCTCCAACATCAATGTATATTTCGATGAATACGTTGAACTCGACGGCCGCCTGTTCGAGTTTTGATTCTTCCGTCCGTGAAAATATTCCAATGAATAGATTCGTCGATTTATCTCTCGATGGTATGTAAATTTCTTTAATTTTTTTGAAAAAGGCAAAATGGCTTTCGTCTCGGGAAATTTTTCCGTCTCGATTAAACGATCATGGATTCAACACTAAAAAGTACAGCGATCAGACTAGTATTTGAAATTTTGTACGCCACAGACGCCGTCTTCTGGAGTACTTCCATTGCTCAAAATTGCAACTCGATTTCTTTTCCAGAGAATATTGCTGCTCCCATGAACCGAGAAAATACCAAAAGTCCTTCGAATACGACGCCAATCAACTTATACCACAATCCATTTTTAAAAAGTAAAAATTTTCGGTTCCGTGAGATGTGTTTCAATTTGCCCAAGACACCATATATTTTTGAAGTATTCAAAATCGCTAGACAGTTAATGGGTCAACATCAGCCATGATTTTTTTTGCTTCATGACCTAGAATTCTTCTCAAATCATATGTTGTCCAGATATTTCCGATTTCTGCAGGAATAGTTTGATCTCTACAGTCGTATGGAATTAATGGTAAATTTTTTTAAGTCCCGCTTCCGTTCAATCTTCATACCAGAAAGCCTTAGACGTTGTGTAAGTATATTCATACACTCATATTTGAATTTTACAAAAGCTGTGTTCTGAAAATTAGTTCACTGTAGATTTTTGAGCAAGTCATCATAATATATCACATACGGAGATAGTTATTCTACTTGGATTACTAAGCATATTCTGAATATTTATCTTGTTCAGCTACATCCGTAAGACCATGAATAGAGGCAAAATATTTGTTTTGTTTCGTGATTCATAGAATTTCACGTGAAAAGTTGGAATCTGACTTACAAAAATGACAATGATAATTTTGTCGAGTACTATGAAAAGTGTGAATAAATCATACATATAATTGTGGAAGTGCCGTAATGGTGACTCTCCATATTCCTCAATTATATCGTTGAAATGATAGGAACCCCACCATTTTGACCAAAAAACTAAAAAAACGTCATTTTTGTAGAAAATTTCATTTTTGAACAAAAATGCTATTTTTTTCGACACTAATTTTTATAGCGTTTTAGACGAAAATAATCATTTTTTGGAGCGTTTTTCGAACTAGTTGGACGAGAAAATGAAAATTTTGAGCTCCGTTACGTGTATAGAATAAGTGCTTGTCTATATAGTTTGTTTTTTATAAAATGCTTCTAAATTAAAAAAAAACAACAAAAATCAACTATGTCGTCAAAATTGAGTAGACAAAGCTCTCAAGTTACTATTTTTCATTCAAAAAATTGTTAAAGGTTGATCTAATAAGCTCACAAATTTTCAGTCTCACGTGACGAACGGTTTAGCAGAAAATTGTAGAAAACTAAAATACTACTTGCTTTCCACTTTTATTATTTAGTAGCATTTCAAGAAAAACAGACTATAGATCAATTTTATACAGTGCTTTTTAACCATTCGATTTCATGTTGACGTCAAATTTCTTAGTCAAACCAGTTTACATATGAATTTGAGACATTATTAGTGCCGGATTTTACTATTCTTGTTATTGCGTTAAATATATCAAAATACGGGTTAGATGCTGATTTACTATAAATTTTACGTCGGTATGTAGTTGCTTATTTTTTTATTTTGTTGCATGTTGATTTAAAGTTATGTGGTGTCGTAAATACTAGTTATCTTTGTTAATGTTTTCCGGTGCAGAATTAGTTCCGTCGAAAGTATTTTTGTCTTTCAAGTTTTGTTCTTGTAAATAAATGTTACTTTTATTGTCAGATTCCCCTGCCCTATACGTTAAACCATTTAAGACGTGTTTGCGGCTCAAGGCATAGTGTTCTCCATATTTAAACTATATTCCAATTTTGAAATGATCGATGTTGCGATCCCATGAAATTAGGATACGGAAGAAACTAGTAAGCTTATTACTGTAATCATGAGAAAAATTTTCGTTAATGAGCGGCAAACAACCGAAAATTTCCTTCAGTAACCTGGTTGAAATGGTCAACATTTCTCGAGTAGCACTCTGGTATCGACGCAGTTCTGTTCAAATCGGCACCGAATAAGCGTAATGTTTTTCGTATAATTTTGGTCTTTTCCATCCTCAGAGAAATTTAGCGTTTTTCTACAGTATAAAGTATTGAACTTATTTTTTAGTTTTCGTTGCGTCTATTGTTTTGAGTTGAATACGCTATAGCTATAGTCTGTTTTTTATAATGAAAAGACCGCGCTCAAAGTCATTTGCTTTTAGTGTAAAATTTTTTATTCAAAAAATGGCAAGGATAGGCTAACAAATTTCAAGTACTATGCGACTATGGTTTAGCGGAAAATTTTAAAAATATGAAACAATTCTTGTTTTCTACACTTGATATTTACAAGCTTTTCAATAAAAACCGGCTTGCGATCAAGACTTGTCCAGGAACGGGGCCTCTCTCTCTGATGAATGAGAGGATTTTTGATGACAAATCATTGGTTCTTTAGCCCAGTTGTAAAATCAAAGCGACAATAGCATGTCAATCCGTCTTTGTTTTCGATGAAACTGTTCAAACACCCAAGCGTATATGGTCTATTCCCAATTGAACTAATTCCCAAGTGGGCGAATTCCCATATGAGCAATTCCTAATTGAACGAATTCCCAATTGAGCCATTCCCATGTGAGCTATTCCCATGGGCGAATTCCCAATTGGGTGATTACAAACAAGCAATAGAGAATGCAATAACATTTTCTTTGCATTTTCCATCTTTATCTTATATTTTTCTTCGTATATATTTCTTTTTCATTTCATTCTGTGTGCTGCTGTTTCCGTTAATGTATGTTTTTGTATTTTTATATTTTGTGTCTTTTTTCTTTCATTTACTTTTTTCTTGTCATATAATTTTTTCTTTTTGCTCATGAAACAATATATTAGAAGTTGTCATTTTTAGTAAGCATTGTCTCCGATGTAATTGTTATACAATTTGGCACGCTCTTTTTCCTATTTGATTTTATCTTTTGTGATTTTTTTCTTCATTCTTATCTAGTTTTCATCTTAAGTTTTTCCTTTTACTTCTTTTTTATTCTCCCGATTCTTTTTTGTTCTTTTTCGGATTAGTTTTTCTTTCTTCTTTGCAGTGTTTTTTTGCCACAAACTTTTTGCCCCATTCGAGGAAAAACCCTAAAAATTTTTTCATCTGCTTAAAGATCGTTCAAAATCATTTTTAATATGGTTTTTGAACGTTTCTCATTAACTTGCATCTTATTCCACCAAAAAACCGACATTTTTTATGCAAAAAGTTTTGAGCAATGGCCTGCTTATTAATAAATATTTAAGCGAGTTTACACGAGCCAAGCAAGAGAATAATTCAACGGCATAACCTTTATTTCTTATATTTCTTTGACGGCATAAAACCACCACTAATTTTGACATAACAAGTAAATCAAACAGTAAACTTTGATAAAAAGATAACAATGATAAATAAAATTTTCAAACTGATTCTGAACAGCTGGCAATCTGACATAAAAGTATGAACTTGACCACAGGGTTTTTTTCTTCACAGGCCGGATTGCAATATGCAACTTGGGGGAAAATTTTGATTGCCCAGATAAATTTTTGGGTGTTCTCTCTAAAATCAATAAATTAGCTTAATGTTATCGGAAAATCTACCAAAAGCTAATTTTATTCTATTTCATTCGATTCGCATCGGTTTTGGGCTTTTAAAACCAAATTTTCTTAGTTTTGAAGAGAAAATAAAAAGATTGGTATGACCAACTTGTTCGGTGCCTAGCGCTGAAAATTTTTCTGGTATTTTGATATTCTAGAACGCTGGAAAATGAGCCTTTTCAATTTTTCAGAGTTTTTCAGAGAATTCAACGAATTTTCAAACGGGCAGACTACAATTCAAAAACTAGGAAAGCAACCAAGGATTTCGATTCTTCAACCAGCGAGAATTCCCACTTGGTCTCAAAATGTTTTAATCATACAAATGTAAATTTTTTTTAATCACACTTTTTGTCAAATTCTGAAAAAAAACCCACACAGGATCAAACATTTATCCATAATATTTTGATAATTAAAAGCTATAAGCATTAGCTAGGATGACACTTTCTAACCGCGCACTGGAATAAAATAGAAAAATTATTAAATAATTAAAATCCGACGCAAAGCGCCGAAGAATTTCAACAATTTTCTATTTTATAACGCGTAAAATGCATCTCCGGTCAGGAAAGCTTATAACCCAATCAAAAGGGCAGTCAGCTCGACCATCAAAAAACTTTTCCTCAAAGTGATGCCTATGCACAAAAAAATTTTCCTCAATTGCAAAAAAATTCCTCAAAAAGGATCGATTTAGGGAAAAAACTGTGCTTTCTTGCTGCTTTCTCTACCATGCTTCTTCTTTCGTGCCACTTTTTTCATGTTTTTTTTCTTTTTCTAATGCTTTTCCGCCTATTTTCACTCATTTTTAATGTCTCCGTTTTTGTTGACGTTTCCTTTCTCTGAATGTTTTCTTCCAGCATTCTTTTGTTCATATTTTTTATGAAGATTTTCACATTCACAACGATGAAAGACTCAAGCATGCCGAACTGTACAAGCATTATTCGGAAGACTACGGTTAAAATGATAACTTGTAAAGTTTTGCATCAGAAGCAAAAAGAGGAAAAATTATATGACGAGAAGGGTGGAAATGAAGGAAAGCAGAGATAAAAGATAAAAACGTAAAACATACATAAGCAATATACGTAGAAAACGAAAGAAAAAAGAAGTACATTCAAAAATATGAGGTAATGAAGGAAAATTCGAAGAAATGTTATTACATTCCAGATCGCTCGTTTGGAATCACCCAATTTGGAATTCGCTGATCCACAATAATTTTCAAGTATAGCCAGGTGAAACTAAGTCGTGATGCAGCGGTCGGAGTCTCGGCAAACGTAGCCTTACTGGAGATCATGAGATCAATTTCGATAATCCTGAAATGGTTGGAAAGAGTGATCATCAAGGAATCTGTTTCATGAAGGAAAAATTTATTGAATAGAGTTAACAAGCTTTCCATATTTTCGAATAGAGTTTTAGCTGCGACCTTGCTGCACCAATCGTTCCAAAATGAGTGGAGTATAGTAGCACTTGATATATCACTGACGCGCTTGTGCATGCCGTTACCTCACCAATGCAAAGACAATCGTGCCGTTACCTCACCAATGCAATTTTCGCACATGTGTCCCATTGCTTGCAATGCGCTATACTAATAACAGTAAACGGCAGTACCTAACTTGTGTTCTACATTGATTTCTTGCAAGTTTTACCGATGACAAATATTGATTTTTCTAATGCAGTTTTATTCAAAATTCCGGAGAAATTACCATATTAAAAAAAATCAGTGTATCGAGCTCTACCGAAAATCTCATAGATACAGAATTCAAATCTGACTGGCCGTCAGCAAAAGGTCACTCTTGTCGGGGATGGACATAGTCTGTCTCCAGGTTGCAAAGAAATAGCCAAAGTCCACGCAATTTGTGTCGACGGCGATTTGCATAGACACTGTGCATAAAAGGGCCGGTTGTTTATGTTTTTAGTCATTCTCGTGTTTATTTTTATAAAGTAAAAATCGGCGGCCAGACCGGCCATTATTTATATTGATTTTTATTATATTTTGTGGAGTTAAGGCGGATTCATACTTCATCCAGCATCTGGCATCCGGCGTCCGGCAAGCTATTTTTAGCTTCTGGCATTCAGTGTCGGGCATCCGGCAATTTGGTTTCCGGCATCCGGCAAATTGGCTTCCGGCAAGTTGCTGAATGGGATGGAAATTCATACTTCTTCCGGGGCCAGAAATGCCGAATGACAATTTATTCTTGCTTTTACTATGTTAAAATACTTTGAAATCCGTGCAGTATTTTGTAGACGAAGAAAACTTGCTTGATCTAGCAATTTTGTACCATTCATTGAAGAGAAATTTGTCAAATTTGTCAGTCTTCCATAGGCGTGACTAAACTATAATTACGCCTTGAAAAAAGTCTTTATATGACTACCCTGCACATTATGCTTTCAAGAACGAAAAAAACATACAAAATACTCAGCAATCAAAAATTAAAGGAACGCCGTGATTAAAAATAAAAAATTTTGCCAACTTAAAAAATCGATATCTCTCGAATACATTGTATATGCAAAAATCAATCAAACACGCGCTTCAATTGAAATTACAGTACAAAATATGCTTTCCGGCATCCGGAAAAGTACAAACAATTTCTACTCTTCCCATCCGGTAAAATTCCAGTCTTCCGGCAAAAAATTGAGACAGCAGCATGGGAAAAGGAAAAAAATGACGTCATCCGGTGCGGGATTGCCAGACGATTTGCCGGATGAAAAATCTAAAAATAGACTTTTTTCAGATGCCGGATGCCGGATGCCGGACTATAAATCTGCCTTTAATCGCCCAAATACAACGTCCCCGTTGGGACAATTGCAGCGGAGGGAACACAGGTTAGACCCTGGATCTCAGGAGAACCACCCAGCATGCAAGTCTACATTTGCAACTCAATTCTCCGCCTGATTTCTCGGTTTGCCCTTGGTTTGAAGTTACTTGAGCTCAGGGTGTTATCGATTCTTATGCAGTTCCTCGGAACAAAAGCAGGGGATCTTTTGTTGAACTTGAGACTGACCGAACTGTTGCAGACTTATTCTACCTAAGGTTTCGGCCTGATTAGGCGAATTAGCGAGTGACTGATTAGGTCTATTTTGATTCTAATCTATTTATTATATTTCTCTAACTCAACGCAAGTCTCATTTCAACACTGTAAAAACCTGGGAAAGTCATTAAAGTTAAAACTCGTGCTTGGGTTCAGAAAGATATAATTCCACTGTCAAAAATTTGCATCATCCTCTTAACGGGACTAGAATTTTAGGTACAAAAATCGGATGTAAAAGGATGGTGTTAGCAAAGGGACACGTCCCAGGCTGTGGAACATTGTTTTGAACAGCAGTGTTGAGCTGTTTAACTATATCTGGCAACTTGGCATTTGCTTTCTATAGGGCAGAAAGGATGCACCTGAAAAATTCCTCAGTCATGTGTGACATGAGAACATGACCTGCCAATTTTCTCGTCGTCAAAGTGTGCTGGAAGCGTCCATGTCGCGTTATTGAAGGGAAGTTTTTCCTCGGTATGTCCTCATATGCAATATTCACATGTTATTTTTATGGACAAAAATGACACAGATGAAAGAATTTGAAATGACTTGATCTATTTATTTCTTCACGTCAGTGACCGGTCCAGTTTATCGATATGCGTTCTGACGTGCAGCCTCAAGTCAACCTTTTGGTAAAAACCTTTGTCGCAAATGTTGCAGACGAATGGCCTGAAATGAAAATAATTGGGAGCATACATCAACATGGAGGGTTCGGTGGGTTTGGCTTCAGTCAGGAAGTGTGAGATCATCAGATAGGTGTTTGACCACACCTAAATAGTGGCTTTTCAAGGCGAGCACAATTTTGTCCTTCCAAAACACAAAAAATTGGGCCATAATCGATTCACCTCGTTAAGATCTATTCAAATAATTATTTAAAATAGTATATGTTCATTGCTAAAGTTTCGAGGAAATTTGGTTGACCTGGTTACCTTACTAAAGATGTATGATGGGAAATATTAGTTTGTCGAATTCTCGGGCAATTTTTCTTCAAGGATGTAATTCGCTGATTAGCTAAAGACTACAAATCCCAAATAGTGATTTGCTATATTTCGTTCAATGTGACTAAGCATTCAGTTTTTTGATTTTCTAAAAACGGATCTTCTGGAAACAGTACCTTCATCACCACTTTTCACGCAGTTAATTCATGAGTGCTTTAATCTCCAACGAAGAACTCGCCTCTGATAGAATCCGCAATGAAAAACTAAAAATTGTCCTACAGGTGTTAGGAATTCTAATGAAACAGATTTAGTGTTGAGGAACATTGTTTGTGCAGAATTCGCAACAAGAATCTGTAGCAAAAACGTTATTTGAGTTCAGCAGAAGTAAATGATTGAAACTGATATTTTCGCCACGACTTAATTCCAACTAAAATGAAAATGTTGATTTGTTGAAAATTTAATAAAGTCTCATATTGGTGAACAGTGACAAGACCTCGCTTTCTCAATCAAACCATCTTTCGATTAAATCAGCGTCAAAATCTGAAGAAAGGATCAGAACCCGCGAGCTTTTAGTTAAATAAATTTAGTACCAACTGAACCTAATACTTTAATATTTATGTGTTACACATGATGCTAAACTTTGAGCTAGTGACAAAGTGTTTGTCCATAATAATATTAAACCTCATTCCGAAAATCTTGCGTGAAAGATCCACTATTCTATTACAGAAAAACTTTAGAGCTTCGATTGAGGAGTTTCTGGGTCTGGGCGCATTTTTAGTGAGCATGGTGCCCTCCCACAGTGTAAACAAGAAGAGTTACTGAAATGTTGGGACAGAAGAACGAAAGGAAAAGTTCGGTAAGATGTTGCTCGTAAAGATTCACTATCAATTTTTTCATATCCATCGTGTGGTTTAAACCTTTTCTAAATTTTTTATGAAGTAAAGTTTGTTTTCAACAAAAAATTTGCACCATATTCATAAAAGCATCTCTGGCGTACACAACGGTTTTTGAAGCATAGTGTTACATCTTCTCTACATCGACGATGAGTAACATTGAATAATTCAAACCCAATGTAATAATTCGAATTTTGATTCTCCAGAAAAATGAATAATTATGTTATGATGACCACCGCATGAAACTACGACATTTGCCGAATATTTTTGTAGTTCTTCAAACCACACATTTTATGAAATTGAAAATGGGAAATCGCTTTAGAGTTCAACAAATTTTTTGAGTAAAAGGTTTTACAATATGAGCTTTATCATTTCCTTGCCTAGTTATTTGAGGTTCAATTGCTCTTTCATTACTAGTCGAAAGATTAAATGAAGACTGAACTGCTCATCAACTCTACTGACTGTAATGAGCTTCCAGGAACAGTATAGAAACAGGATTTTTCTCGTTTAACCCATTGTAAAAACGAACCGCCTGAAAAGTCTGTTGTACGTCAATAAGTCAAGTTTGATTATATGAGGCAGCCTATCTATCCTAGTTTCACTCCTTCAAATTTCATTTCTATAGCTACAGTACACCACGAGCTGTGCGCATTCATAGCAAACCCTTGATTTTTTATGTCAATTTCTACTCACTTTCTTTCAAAATACAAAGTAATCAACAAGTTTCAAAACCAATGAAAGCTAAAAAATAAACGGGGAAGATCTATAGTCTGTTTTTTATAAAATGCTTCCAAATATAAAAGTGACACAAATCAGTACTGTCGTCTAAATCGTTTACATAAAGTTCTTACTGTAAAATTTTTCACTAGAAAAATTGCTTAAGGTTAGGTCAATATGCTCACAAATTTCCAGTCCTATATGATATTTTGTTTATCAGAAAATAACAAAAATCTGAAATACTACTTGCTTTCCACTTTCATTATTTGGAAGCATTTTAAGAAAAACAGACTATAGTTTCTAGCTAAATCCGTTGATTTTAATGATTCTGAGTAAAAGTAATATTTCCAAAAAAATTTGAAACTTCCTCAAACTTTCAATACGCTGATTGAATGCTGCAGTGTGATTCGGAATTAGTTTTGATAATTGAAATCAAATTTTTATAGATGGGGATATTATTAACCTTTTTTTCGAAACTGAACTTGCCAGCAGTATTTTCCGTTGAATAGTTGAATTTTCCTGGATTCTGTCAAAAAATCGTCTGCGAAAAAGCATAAAAATAAGTAGTTTTGCCTGAAGCTATACAAATCAGTCTGTGATTTTAAATTACGTCTGGCAGTCGATACTATAACCCATTCAATTTAAAATGTTGGAAAGCGAAAAAGTAGGTTCAAATTCATAAGCAATTTTCACTTAGTGTGGGACTTTATTGCAGAAAAATGCCAAATTCTTTCATGAGAATGGAAAAATCTAAAATCATTAAAAAAATGATTTTGTCATGAATGAAAAATGAAAAAATGATCGTTGTCGATTTAGACAGATTTGCGTCGCTGCATCGATTATTTTAAAATAAATGAAGTATAGAGTAATTATGCTATCGGAAGGAAAAGACCGAAACTTCAGATCTGCTCTGGCTCGGTAAGACAGACGATCCGTTTTTACCCTAAATGACTTTATTGAACTTTAATTTGATGAAAGTACAAATCAAGAGTTTATCTAGGAATAAACATTAATCCGAAGTACAAAAAAAATCAACGAGTCATCTTAATGATGATCGAACCTCTCAGAAAATTTTTCTTGAATTGGCATTGTTTTATAGTCGCTATTCCAAAGTGAACTTTTCCCATTTATAAAAATGCTCACTTATAAAGATTGTGCGTTCTGGCATGAGTATGCAAATTCGAAGCTCGATTGAAAGCTTTACCGCATTGCTGACACGTGTACGGTTTGACCTGTAGAAAAATTAGAAAATCTGTTCATTATAGGTAACAGTTTTACGTTTATTGTATGCAAATTTTTCACCGTAGTGTGAGTCAAACGATGTCTGGTCAAATTGCCCGGTTGGCGGAAAGCGCGACCGCAGTGATCGCAAAGAAACGGCTTTTCGCCGGTATGGATTCGCTAGAAAGAGAAGATCAATTTTATCAGCTATCTATCACATAGAGAATGAGCTAAAAGGAAAGGTTACTGGTTCTGACTCTCATAACTTCCGAACGGATGAAGCTTTTTTAATGCGGATTGCTGCTTTAGAATCCCCAATTTGTCTTTGGTGCAACGGCCAAGCTTTATGTTTCTAATTTTTATGGTTTTTGCATTAACAGAAATTTTGTAAAAGTGGCCATTTTTCAAAAGTTAAGGTTGTGAAATCAAAGTAAAAGTTGTCCAAGTGTGGAAAAAGTTTTGTAATGAGGTTCACGCACAAGAATACTTTAAAATCATCAAGATTATGCGCAGAATTTTTTCAAAATCAAGAGTTTTTTCGGAATTGGAAAAACAAAATCAAAGCATAATCAGTTCTGCCATTGACTAGTTCGAAAAACGATTAAAAATTAGTCGTGAAACAGAAAGGAGGACACATACGTTTCTCTAGTAGTTTTTAGCTGTTGTATATTTCTTATGATTGGATCTATTTTATTTTCTTGTAGAACATGTTGATTTTTTGTTTTTTTCCAAAAAATCGACGATCAGTATTTTTGATTCTAGTCAGTCAATATTTAAGCAATATTTCTGAAACTTTGCAGTGCTTATGCCAGATGTTTTAGCTATCGACGCGTCAAACTGCATTGAAAATGCTTCACCCATTCGAAAGCTATGGCAGTCAGCACCAGTCGGCTTTTTTTTCTCACCCTGTATATTCTACGCATCCAGGAAAAGTTAAGTACTTAACCAAAATCATGGCAGGTTTAATATGGGTCAGGACCATACATGCACAGCGTAGAAATTCTGCTGGGGGTCAGCCAGAACAGGGGGTGGAATACAATTTTTTTCATTCTTGATAACGAAAAGAAAAATCTTAGAAAGATCTTCTAATATCCAAGCAGCATATTCTTCAACCTATACTAGTGAGATATGTGAAGTTATTTGCTTGGACTGCATTTTTTAAAGTTTTAATTTTATTTTTTTTGGAATCAAGTATGCTTTATTTAGAGAAATTGTTAAACTATAGCATTATTCCCGTTTCTATGACGACTTTTTCTTCTCTCTTGCTCATTTTCCTTCGTCATCTTCGCAATCATTGCTGGGGCTGCTGAGGGTCAGCAAGAATCTGCTGGGGGTCAATCAAAGTCTGCTGGGAGTCAAACCCCCAACTCCCCCCCCCCCACGTGCATGTATGGTCAGGACGACTCTCCAGCGGGTTTTCGTTGCTACCTCACAGGCCAAGCACCATTGAGTGTGGACTCAGAATTTTCGGAAACACATCTTTTTTCTCGACAGTTACTTTCTAAGCTTTTTATGATATATCTCAAGGAGTTCGAAAAAATTAATGGCGAATTTTTCAGGCTGGCGTGCTCCAGTGGGAGGTATCATCCTGCTATGTCTGACGCGCACTTTTGTAGCTAACTGCATTTCAAATTTCTCACCGTACAAGCTTTTCCCCTCTCTTCTTCACTTCGTCGAACAATTGTTGAGCTTTCTCGCTCTCCAACTCACTCATGTAATATTTATGCAAATTTCAACCGTTAATGGATGCACCCTTTATGTGTACGACCGTAGATCATTGAAAAACCTGCGCCTTTTGTGCTCACATTGGCTCACCATCCACACACATAATTGAACACCAATTGTGAATAATTGAGCCGAAAAAGAAAAGATAGAGCGGTTTACTGTAGCATCATCTTTTTTCTCCTTTCGTCTCATCTCTATGGAACCGTTAGCCGAGCGTAGCTTACTGTAAGCTTATAATATGTACATGAAAAGCTGCTTTTGTCATCACGCTCATTTTATATCATTAGCGGCCCAGTGCCCATTGTGTATATGCTCGTCTTCTTCTTTCACTTTTATATTCACGTTGTGTATTGCGAACCCCAATAAAAAGATAATATGGCTCGCAAAAAAGGAGAACAAAACAGGTGGTGGATAATGGCTATTAAAAATTTAGTATTTGCTGAGCACCTAACCGTATCCTCGCTCTCAATGGCTAGAATTTTTTCCGGTGTCTTACTGTAGGTAAATTCCATCCTGTAAACCTGGATACAAAAACCTGAGCGAGAACTTTCTTCTGGCGCACTTTAAAGCAATGCTATCAGGTGAAAGTGAAAATTGGAGTTTTAGCTTGGAGAAAATGTCGACTTTTTCAAAGTAGAATCACAATTAGAGATCAGATAATGGAGCGTCAGAAAATTTTACCGTCATTGGTAGGTTAATTTAGCACAAGAACTAAAATAAGTTATCTGAGAAACGAAACCCTGAAGTGCGGAATATAATAATTGCATATTGTGCAGAACCTGAAATCAAATTGTATGACATTCGTATTTTTCCTAATTTGAATACAATTGTTTTTTATAAAATGCTTCCAAATAGAAAAATGACACAAATCAGTACTGTCGTCAAAATCGTTTACATAGAGCTCTTTTTGTAAAATTTTTTGCTCTAAAACTTGTTAAAGGTTAGGTCAGTACGCTCACAAATTTCTAGTCCTATACGATATGTTGTTCATCAGCAAATTGTGAAAATCTGAAATAATACTTGCTTTACACTTTCATTATTTAGAAGCATTTCAAGAAAAACAGACTATAAAAATATTCGTCCGAGTGAACACCTCCTATTGTACAAAGTGGAACGAGCAATTGCAGAATATTGTACTAATATAATATTGCCTAGAGATCTTTTTACAATTGTTTCATCCAAAAAGTGAAATCCAGAAGAAAATGAAGGCGCGAGATGTATGTTATTCTCACAGGAAAAGTTTCAAACGACCAAAAACGATTGATCAAGTACAATTTGGCTATTGCTGTATGGAAGTTCTGCGAAAAATAATATGAGCTGAACTAAAAATAAAGTTCTTTGTCACCAGATACGGATCCGGACCCGGAAAATGGGTCGGATACATACGTGAACATGAGGGGATTCGGGGACGTCTGAACACCCAACAGGTTTTGATTAGACCCTGGCGGATTCTTACTGATCCCCAGCAGATTCTGCTTTCCAGCATTGATCAAGATGATGAAGGAAAATGAGAAAGAAAAGAAGAGAAAGACGTCATAAGAATGAAAATGATGTTGTTGTTTACCGGGTTTTTTGAACAAAGCATACAAACCGTATTTATTCGAATAAAAAGCGTCCTCAAATAAACACGGCGCGCTGCTTATTAGAATCATAAGTATCCTTAATGTAAACTTCATATGCGCTGTTTATCAGAGGAATAACATGCTTGTCACAGAAAACTAGTTTCATCTATAAATCTATTCTAATTAGTGTAATATATAATAAAGGGTGAGCCAAAAAAAGGCGACCGGTGCTGACTTCTATAACTTTTGAGCGGATGAAGCTTTTCTAATGCGGATTGCTGCATTAAAATGCTCCGCTTATCTTTGCTTTAAAGACCAAATTTTATGCTCCTAGCATTTATGGTTACTGTAGAAACAGAAATTTAGTAAAAGTGGTCATTTTTGAAAAAATAGAAGTTGTGAAATCAAAGTACTAGTTGTCCTATAGTGAAAAAGGTTTTATAAAGGTGTTTACACACAATAATATTTTAAAAGTCATCCAGATTTGTAAGTTACACGTAATTTGAAGTCATTAACTTATTGTTTCAATTTGGGGTGAAATTTCGCCAAAATGAAGAGCTTTTGCTTTGAAATTGAAAAAAAGCAAAATCAAAACAAAATCAATTCTGTCATTGACCAGATCGAAAAACGATTAAAATTATTGGTGAAACAGAAAGTAAGACACACTAAAATGGCTCTCTTGTAGTTTACAGCTGTTATATTCTCCTCATGATTGGATCTATTGTACTTTTCTGTTGTAAAACATGTTGATTTTACCAATTTTTGTCAATTTTTCAAAATTTTATTTTCAAAAAACCGACATTTAGTATTTTTGATTTTAGTCAGTCAATATTGGAGCAATCTGGCTGAAACTTTGCAGTTTTTATGCCAGATGTTTGATTTATCGACGGCAGGAATCCGCATAAAAAAAGCTTCACCCATTTGAGAGCTATGAAAGTCAGTAGTGGTCGCCTTTTTTGGCTCACCCTGTATACTTAGACCCCCTTTTTAGGGTGTCCCCCTAGAGCCAAAGCGCTTACAGATATAGGGATGCGGTTTTTTTGCATAATATCCGGCATAGGTGCGAACATGAGGACGGCAAAGGTTGTTGGGGCTCTATATTCAAATGGTGCTATGACCCTTGGACCCGCTTTTTTAGGGTCTCCCCCACTAGAGCCAAAACGGTTACAGATAGAGGGATATTATAGGTTGGCGCGTCCGCGCCACCTTCGATAACATGCTTATTTTAAAGTCCATTTTGACTGGATTAGTTTGCAGTGTTTTCTATCTTTTTTAGGGTCTTCTAAGTTTCTGTGAAGTGCAGTCTGTAGATGAATCCGTAAGTTGAAAACTATTGCAGCAGCAAAAAAGGAAGGAAACCTGTCAGTTGCTAGCCGCCTCAAAATAAGTAAATCCAGGATGACATATTTTCCATTCTTTTTCTTTTAATTTCACTAGTTATTTTTATTTTTCCTCTGTTTTCCTTTCATTACTTCTGTTTTCTCTTCTTTGCTTTTGTTTGTTTTCTTTTTCTTTCCTTGGTGTAGAGAGGTATGGTATTTGTTTGATGATGAAACGTTACTTGTCGAGATTCCATAAAAGAATAAAAAACAAGATTGAATCAAAATGTGGCCTGGTGAAGTGCAAAATTTTAATAAACGGCGCCCTGGAATAGACGGCGCCCTTTAATAAACGGCGCATTAAATGGACCCAAAAAATAATAAACGGTACGCCGTTTATTGGAATAATTACGGTGATTCCAAAGGAGTAAAATTAAAACATTTAAAAAAGCACGTCAAGCGAATATTTTCACACGTTTGACTAATTTAGATGTAAGAATTTGTTGATTGGATGTTAGAAAACCTTTCTTTTGGTACTTAAGAAAGAATAAATTCTACCCCACCCCCCTGTCGTGGGTGATCCCCAGCAGAATTTCGATGCTGTGGTTGCGTGGTCGGATCGGATATCATAGTGGTCGGATCAGGAGCTAAAACTTTAATCCGCTTAAAAAATATTCAGGTTCTTCGAACTTTTGACACACCGGATAAAAAGAATTTAGAAGCACGCATCGACAGCAAGGAAAATCTGGAGGAGGTCAACCGGATTTTAGCTGATTTCGTCAAAAATGATGGTAGACCACTTTAAATCACGTGCTTGAATAAATCTCTATGAGCTTTATTGAAAGATATCGAATTTACAAAAGAAAAAAATCCTCTTCAGCTTGAAAAGTCGCTATGGTGATGGGCAAACGGTGAGGTCGAAAACCTAAACTCTCCAACCTCGATGTATACTTATCAGCTATTATTGGTAGATTTGGACTTTCGGAAGCACTTACTTTATGAGTGACCAACGTATTACTACGGCTAAAAGCTTTGTGGCACACGTCGCATTTATATTTTTTGGCGTTCGAACCGCTCGACGTCGACGGCGTCGTCGTCGGCGGCTGATTTTGGTTCGCGGAGACCGCAGCGGCGAAAAATCCGCCCAGCAACGGCAATCCGTTGACCGCGCGCAAACCATTGACTGACGACGGTCGCCAAGCCTGTTGCTGAAATGACGTCGGCGCCGCCGCCGTCCTACAATTTTGTTGTTGTTGATGATGATGATGATATTGTTGAACGGCGGCGCCTAGAAACGCCGGCGGCTGCGATCTACCGTAAACAGCGTCGGCTGTCGTCGACGCCAAATGAAGCGCCAAGCCTATCGACGGCGGAGGCGGCGGCGTTATCAGTGGCACACCGCCGCAGCCGAAAATTCCAGCCGCCGGCGAATATTGCGGGAAAATGTGCTTAATGGAATTGAGCGGCTGCGCTCTCTGCAAGAAATGACTGGCAGCGGTGATCGTCGAGGACGCCGGCGGGAATATGGTTGACACGAGGTGCGTCCGATGAAACGCGTTAATACTGATATCATCGTTGGAGTTGGCATATTTGAGACAGCGAGAACCTGACGGTATTCAAATATTCATTGAATCATCAATCTGCGCATACAATTTTTAGGTTTTGCTCCGCATGTTCGAAGGATTGTGTCCCGTTACTTCGACCATCCCGTACATCGACCGTCCCGTTACCTCGACTAATGTTATAAAAAAAATTCCGGTTACCTCGACTGTCTTATTACCTCGACTGTCCCGTTACCTCGACCAATGTTGTACATGAAAACATTAAAAATCCTATTGCTGGGACTATCCACCTCAAATAATTACAAAGTGAAATTTACAAAATATATCATTTTCCCACGGGCTTCCCTAAAATAATTACACCATAAAAATTTTGTGAGAAATTACGTCGTCTGATTGTTCGTGCTTCTTGTGAACTGGCCTGAAGGTTGTGCTCGAATTTTTTCCCAAATGGAAGCTTATGGTCAAGCAACGTTTATGCATATAAAATACAGAAGAACTGACTTATTAAAATATGAAATTACGGCTCAGCCAAATCATCTTTTCTAGAAAAATAAATCTGTTAGATTGGCCGATGGATCAACTACTGATTCCTGACAGTGTAGAAATTGAGATAAACTCAGGTGTTTTTATTGTTTTTACAGCGAGTTTCGTAGTTGTTGGGATAGATAGATGAATATGCAGATTGATTTCGAGTAAAAGTTTTTGATGATCCTCGTTTTGATGTAATAGGATTTCAAAAAGATAAAAAAGACAAAATGTTTTTTTACACACAGAAGTTAGATTTTGTTGATAAATCAAGGGAATAAGTGCAGGACGATAATGTCACTGCAAAAAATTCAAATTTATTCAACGTCAAAATCGAATTCGTAAAATACGTTGCACAGTCGAGATAACGTTATAGATAAAAAATATTATATTTTTCATAGAAATTCGGTGGTCGATGTGACGTGAGTTTTATACATTAGCCGATGTAACGAGACAGTCGAGGTAACGGAACAGTCGGGGTAACGGAATAGTCGAGGTATCGCGACAGTCGGGTAACAACACCGTCGAGGTATCGGGACACAACGATGGGACACAACACTTTTTATTGACGGTTTGAACTCGAAATTTGATATTCCAAAATTTTTACATTGATTGTGTTGATAGGGAGGTGATAATACGTTGCAATTATTATGGTTACAGTAACTATATTTTGAGACAACTACATTAACTGAAAAAGTCTTAGTTACATCGAAGTGGTCAATTTTTAGAGGTTGAAACACTTTCCACGGGCTTTTGACACAGAAGCACGACAGCCGATAGAAAAATGGTGAATTCAGCTAACATTTTACAAATTTATAACTAAACTGTTCAAAAAGTTCAATAAAATTTCCATATTCTCGAAATTAAGCGATGTCGTTGTTTTCTGGTGCGCTTCTGTGAAAGCTGCTTTTTGCTCAAAATTTAACTTTCCTCAAGTTTAAAATCAATATTATGATTTTTTTATAAACTAGTCAACTATTCACGTAGAAAGAACGGAAAACTGGATATTAACTCAAAAATAAAAATTCCTTGATTCGGAGATAAATTTGAGTCCTAAAGATTTTGATCTACTTCAGCAAGAAACACTTCAGGACACAGGACTTTGAGCTTTTTCATCTTTCCAAAGTTGAGTTCCACAGGTATAAAAGAACGTCATTTTTCAATTCGCAAGCATTTTGCAAAATTTTCATTTGTATATGTCCCGTGGTTTAGAACACTATCATGGTGCAAGGTATTCCTCCGATATCTGAGTATTCTCACTTTCTCTTTCCGCATCCGATTTTTCCGATAACGCACGACCATTCTCTTCCAAACACCCCGTTGTCGTTCTCTTATTGCTATCACTGTCGCCGATCAACTTTCTATCGTACAGTAGCGAATCTATACTAAATTGTTTAACTTTATCGTTGTTCATCATCGTATATACTGATATTCGATGTGAAAAGCACACGCAATTTAGGCAGCTCAAAAGTCAGCCGACCATAAACAACGAGGATAGTAATCATAATTTCGCAATTGTACAACCTGCTCATCCAATTTTCATAGTACTGTACATATATAAAGAAATGGGCGTTTTCCAGATCTTACAGTAATCCCGCTAAGCAAATACACAACCGATCAATTTATACGCGTTGTGTAACTAATTTGCATATTGTATCATACCCCGACGGTAATTTATGCTAATTTTTTACGCTTTGGACCTATAGAGCTTGTACCCAGAAATTGGGTGATCGTTTTAAATGGCTAATGAACCTTCTTTTTTGAATATCTGGGTCAATTGACACTACAGTAGACATGGAAAAAATGGATTACGCGCTTTTTAGCCGACAGATGATGAACATCATCCGCGAAAACACAACTCAATTAAAAACGACAAATCGAAGGCGTGAATTCAGCAAGAAGCTATACTGCTGTACAGTAACTCAAGTGTTTTACAGAAGTCAGGTTTGTGGCGACTTTATTTGCAGCGTAGAAAGCAAGATTTCTCGGCGTAGAAAATTTTCGAACGTAGACTTGATTAAAATTTTACGAGCATAATTTTTCATCCTCTACAGTAAACCAGGTACGCTAATCAAAAAGCGATATCGATACTACACGTTAGCTTGATTAAAAACAAGAGGGACATAATGGTACGTTTGGGGATTTTGTGGCATGACCGATACACGAGGAGAAAGGCGAATAAATAAATTTCATCCTGATCCTGATTAATAGTACAGCAGATGAAAAATTTGGAATATAGTTTTTCCAAAAGATGAATATACTGCTTTTGTTACAGTAAGCTGTTTAATTGCTGTAATACTGAGAAATGTGGCTTTTGAATATATTGCCCTCCAGATTCTTCTCTTAATGTCAGCTTTAATAGAGAACCATGAAGTTCTTAACCTTGTGGGAGTCGACATCCCCACAGAAAGTTAAAGCTGCAATTGAAAAAAGACTTGGAAAGTCGGGCGATGTTTTTTGTTTAGTGTTCCTTTTGTGTTCTTGATGGCGTATACTTCATATTTTCAAGTAAATCAAAAGTCTCAAGAGACCTTTTTGAAACACTGAAAATTTTTTTCAAATCGTTAGCAAATTAGACCTCGATTGATAAATCTCGTTCAGCTATACTCGAAAACATTTTTCGAATAGTTTAGATCCTCTATTCTTGGATGAAGTTGAACCCCAATTTTGATTCACTTCTCGGCTTCACTAATACCGGTGATCATTAGGAATGAATCAAACCTGAGCTTATAAGGTAAATTCGAAAACTGTAAATCAAATTTGTTCCGCATTCTTAAGATCGTCTGATGAACATGTCGTGTATAGAGGACTGAACAGGTAAATAGGTAACAAATTTTACCGTACGACAGTACCAACTTCTGTAAATTCTCAATTTAGTAACAATTTAAAAAACGGACGGTTAAATCTTCAATGTCCATTATCGTTGATTTCCAGATGACTTCAAACCCTGTAGACTTTCCTTTTCAGGGAAACCGCATAGAGTAGTAATTTAAAAATAAGATCTATGCTAGGCTATTGTTCGTTCAAGGTGATACTTTTATCGTCAATTTTAATTGAACGTTGGTCAATGATTCGCAAACTTTAACTTCAAAACTATACGAAACATAAAAATTTAGGCAGAGTTGTTGCTTTTAATTGTTTTATTATTTGAAATGGTTTTTATTTGTATTTGTTGAACTAAGAAAAACCGAGGCTCTTCATCAGACGGAGCTATTGTCATTGAATTTCTGATAAATGTCAATGCTCGACGAGGTTTTCAGCATTTTCAGCTTCTATTATTTTCCGATCACAATAAAGCTACCCGGATTTTTTATGAATATCGATTGAGTTATAGTGAACGCCGTGTAAAACGGGGCTGAAGGAATGCGTTTTTACTGTAGTTGTAGAACAGACTTTTCATCTTAATCGACAGAAACCACGTCAGGTTACTTCTTCAAATTTTCTCACATAAAAATTGCAAGGGATTCGCCATTTACGCCCACTGATTTCAGCTTTACACAGCGAAAATTTGATTGACTGGAAATTGTTAGAATGATGTGGCATGTAGAACTTACTTCCTGATGTCACTTCCCAAACACATGTTCACAGGAAAATCGTGAATCATCAGTGGATACGGGTCTTATGGATAATAATCTAACTTTAAAATATTATAATTGAAATAAAACCCTATTTTGTAGACTAAGAATGTACGAATGAATTCAGATGCGTTGATTCATCGACATTCAAAATATTGATCGTCAAACACCAATCGTAGCAAAAGCTTCCATTAAAAACGCGAGGTATAACAGGAGAGCCGAATTCCCACATCAAAAGTATTGTAGTCTATTTAGTTTTGAGTGAGTCTTTGAAATGCAAAATAATCCGCACAAATCAGTGAGCAGACAATAAACCAAAATCTTTTCTCTCCTCCTTCTTCTGCATTTTACAGTCAGCGAATTCTAATTGGAATTGATAGGTGCTGCGATACCATGAATTTAAGTCCAACAAAGAAAAACTAGGTAAGCTAATATTATAATCGATGAAAAAATTGTACCATCGAGTCGATTTAGAAAAGTTTCCCGTTCATCAGTGGCAGACAGAACAGCCGAAAATTTTATTCAATAATATCATAGGTGGCGCGACAGCGTCAACCTATAATATACTTGGCCCCCAAATTTCATGTCCCCCCCCTCTAGAGCCAAAACGGTAAGAGCTAGAACCTTCGGGTTTTTTGCATAATATCGGGCATAGGGGCAAACTATGGGGTGCCTTTTGTCATTTCGCCTCTATCTGCAAGTGGTGCTCGGTGGGGCCCCAAAAACAGGTAAAAAACGCACTTTTTAAGGCCCCCCAGTTCCACCATGCCCAGCGATCGGTGTGCCATATCCAACCTCCATACTTCGGCCTAAGCATCTTGGGGGTGTAATCTCAAATGCGAATTTTTCTTTTTTTGAAATATGGCCTCAATTCAATTATATGGTTGTCCAAAGTCCCGGAAAACGCCAAATTCCCCAATTTTGTTATATAATACTTATGGGTTCAAAAAAATAAGTTTTTGCAGCATAATGCACTACTAATTTTTTAGCCGTTTCAAATAAACCTGTAGCCTTATTGGAATTTTTGGGCTGCAAGGGTTTTCGACCATTGGGAATTTGATGGACGCGGTCACTTTACACGAAAAATTATCCCGGGTGTAAACAAGCGTATTTCCGTGATTTTTCAGTGGAGGGAGTTTTCGACTGCGGGGAATTTAATAGACGTCCTCACTTCACACAAATAAATTATCCACGGTGTAAACAAGCGTACTGCCGTAATTTTCTTGTGGAGGGGATTTTCGACCATGAGGAATTCAATGAATGTGACCACTTTACACCAAAAACTATCCCGTGTGTAAACAAACATATTTTCATGATTTTTTGCTGGAAGGGGTTTTCGACCACGGGGAATTTCATGAATGCGATCACTTTACACAAAAACTTATCCCGGTTGTAAACAAACGTATTTTCGTGATTTCCCGGTGGGCGGGGTTTTTCGATCATGGAGAATTTGATGAATGCGATCATCTTACAAAAAAAACTATCGAGGGTGTAAACAATCGTATTTTCTTGATTTTTATGGAACGGGTTTTTGACTGCGGGGAATTCAATGGATGTGTCACTTTACACAAAAAAATTATTCCGGAATTAACCAAGCCTGTTTTCGTGAGTTTTTTTGTGGGAGGGGTTTTCGACCACTGGGAATTTAATGAAAGTGATCTTTTTACACACTAATTCATATTTAGTGTAAACAAATGTATTTCTGCGATTTTTGAGTGAAGATGTTTCTGACCATGGGAAATTCAATGAACGGAGTCAGTTTACACGAAAAAAGTCATTTGTGTAAACAAAAGTATTTCTGCGATTTTTTGGGTTGAAGGATTCTAAGCCATGAGGAATTCAATAGATATGGTCAGCTTTCAGTATCTTTACAACGTTTTTTAAGTACTATGTGGTTTACACATCCTTTACTTTTGCCGGAGGTGAGAATTTGTTGCTTGAAGTTTTTTTTTATTGTTTTTTTGAAGTGCAGATGACCAAATTTAAAACTTCAATATGCTTCTATGAAAGTTTTCGTGCATGGTTGAAGCCCACTAAAAAGAGGTGAACTAGTTTATTAGAAAATGCCCCGATGAGGCAGAAAAAAGGAGAATATACTTGCTTCGACAGTTGCCATGGTAGAAAAAGAAGTGGACTAGATTTTTGAGAACTTGGGTCAAAGTTGGAAAAAATTCACTTTCTTTATATTGGATTTTCATTCTTTCGCAAAAAAATTGTCTATGTCTGTGAAAAAGTATATTCTGCAGCTGAGTGCATCAACACACTTTCCAACCAAGCATGTGCATCTCTGATATTTTTAGGAGGGTACAGGCGTGGACGTTGGTGTTTTAGCATTTTGTGAGACAAAATATTCAAAAAAAGTTGACCAAAAAATTTTTTGCATAACAAATTTTCCAGTTTCAAAACCCTTGTGGAAGTTTATACCCCCATGTCGCCTCTCACACATATTTGCTTCCAACTGTGTTAATCATTTTTACTGAATTTGGTGTCAACAAAAGGAATCAACTGAGGGAAAGTGGCACATAAAATCCCATTCAGCTTTTTTAGAAAAAGAGATACTGCACAAAGTCTTCTAAGAACTAAATTGATTGTGCAAAATACGTTTCATTCACTCATTTTATATAATACGAGTATATCGTATAGAATTCACTTTGTAAGTTCTACTGATTCCAAGCTGTAAGCAAATTTATTCTCTTCTATTTAACTATTCAACAAAATAGCATCATTCACAGTTTTTGGATTTAAACTGAAATTTGCAGACAGAGCGCTTTTTGCGGGATTGCAAATGGGAAGCAATTTCACCCATCTTTGTCGCTCCGATTAGAGTCGGGGAGAACCGGATACAGGATTTGGCGCACACCCCTAATATATGCATGGCTGAATCCCATTTACAGATCGGTGCCCAAAGACTAACCAAATCCCAGTTGCACTAAAGGGGTCTGAGCTCAAGCTCAATCTCAAACAAAAAGGCCACTCGGTTTGAGCTCAAGTTCGGTATAATTTGAATGTCATCCGGATCATAACGAGCTCAATGTCGAGATTATCCCCAGCTCGAGCTGTCGGGTTGCACTAAAATTTTCGCATAATTTTCTTATTCCTAAAGCAAATATATATAAAAATTTCCCAAACCCGAACTTAAACCTCAGTTTTACTTAATCCTGAAGTGAGTATGATTTGTGCATTGGAAGAAAATAATTTGGACATTGTGAATAGCTTAAACTCAGGATCATCAATTTAATCCCGATGTTGAGATTATCCTAATGTTGGGTTAGTGCAACGAACCTCAGGTTCCTTTATAGTTCTGAAAATGACTATAATGTGCCTCCCTCGCTATTTTTCGGCTAGAGTCAGAGGCAGAAGCTCTGAATTGGTCGAGAGTTAGAATGCTATTGGTTTTACACTTGAAGTCAGGTGCATGTAATTTTCTTATAGAAAAATTTTACTGTAGTTGATGCCAGTTGAAGGACAAAATGCACGATGCTGCAGAATATACTTTTTCACAGACATAGACAATTTTTTTACGAAAGAATGAAAATCCAATATGAAGAAAGTGAATTTTTTCCAACTTTGACCCAAGTTCTCAAAAATCTAGTCCACTTCTTTTTCTACCATGGCAACTGTCGAAGCAAGTATATTCTCCTTTTTTCTGCCCCATCGGGGCATTTTCTAATAAACTAGTTCTCATCTAACCTTTAGCATTTTTTTAATGAAAAATTTTTGTGTAAAAACTAAGCGATTTTGAGGATAGTATTGATTTTCGCGATTTTTAAATTTAGACGGATGTTATAAAAAACAGACTATATGTGTATAAATAAGTTGCGGAACATTGAATTAGAGTGACCGTATTCTCTGCGTGAATGATAAATCAATGATGTTCAATTCTTGTGATGAAAGATGACTCGATCTCTAAGTTGTGTTCGGCTAACCAAAATGGTGTCTGGTAGAAACTTTGCAGATTGAACTGATTATCTATTTGAACTTTGGCGTTGTGTGCGACTGCGACCATGTTATCTTTTTTAATAAAATGCTTGCAAATTGAAAAATGGCAAAAGAATTGCCTTCTAAAGTCGCTTACAGCAAGCTTTTATTGTAGATTTTTTATTTAAAAAATGGTACGTATTACATGAGTAGGCTCCCAAATTTTCAGTCCAATGTGGCACATGACTATAAGCTGATTAAATGTTTTATAATCTGTCTTGTTTGTTCTCTGTAAATCATACGTTGCGCGACAGCGTCAACCTATAATATACTTGGCCCTCAAATTTCATGTCCCCCCCCCCCCTCTGGAGCCAAAACGGTAAGAGCTAGAACCTTCGGGTTTTTTGCATAATATCGGGCATAGGGGCAAACTATGGGGTGCCTTTTGTCATTTCGCCTCTATCTGCAAGTGGTGCTCGGTGGGGCCCCAAAAACAGGTAAAAAACGCACTTTTTAAGGCCCCCCCAGTTCCACCATGCCCAGCAATCGGTGTGCCATATCCAACCTCCATACTTCGGCCTAAGCATCTTGGGGGTGTAATCTCAAATGCGAATTTTTTTTTCTTTGAAATATGGCCTCAATTCAATTATATGGTTGTTCAAAGTCCCGGAAAACGCCAAATTCCCCAATTTTGTTACATAATACTTATGGGTTCAAAAAAATAATTTTTTGCAGCATATTGCACAACTAATTTTTTCCAGTTTCAATTGAACCTGTAGCCTTATTGGGATTTTTGGGCTGCTAGGGTTTTCGACCATTGGGAATTTGATGGACGCGGTCACTTCACACAAAAAATTATCCTTGGTGTAAACAAGCGTATTTCCGTAATTTTTCAGTGGAGGGAGTTTTCGACCGCGGGGATCCAATAGATATGGTCACTTTACACAAAAAAATTATCCAATGTGTAAACAAGCGTATTTTCGTGATTTTTTGCTGGAAGAGGTTTTCGACCACGAAAAATTCAATAAATGTGATCACTTTACACAAAAAATTATCCCGTGAGTAAACAAGCGTATTTTCGTGATTTTTCAGTGGAAGGGGTTTTCGACCACGGGGAATTTGATAAATGTGATCATCTTACAAGAAAGAACTATCCTGGGTGTAAACAAGCGTATTTTTGTGATTTTCTATGGAAGGGGTATTCGACTGTGGGGAATTCAATGGATGCTTCACTTTACACAAAAAAGTTATCCAGGGTGTAAACATGCGTATTGCCGTAATTTTCTTGTGGAGGGGATTTTCGACCACAATGAATTCCATGAATGTGATCACTTTACACAAAAAATTATCCCGTGAGTAAACAAGCGTATTTTCGAGATTTTTCAGTGGAAGGGGTTTTCGACCATGGGGAATTTGATGAATGCGATCATCTTACATATAAAACTATTCCGGGTGTAAACAAGTGTATTTTCGTTATTTTTTGTGGAAGGTGTTTTCGACTGCGGGGAATTCAATGGATGCGTCATTTTACACAAAAAAGTTATTCTGGATTTAACCAAGCCTATTTTCGTAATTTTTTTGTGGAAGGGGTTTTCGACCATTGGGAATTGAATGCGATCACTTTACACAAAAAAATTTTCTTTGAAAGGGGTTTTCGATCACTGAGAATTTAATAAATGTGATCACTTTACACACTAATTCATATCAAGTGTAAACAAAGGTATTCCTGCGATTTTTTGGGTTGAAGAATTCTAGACCATGAGGAATTCAATAGGTGGTTTTTTATTGTTTTTTTCTTCAAAAGATGGTTTTTTATTGTTTTTTTGACGTGAAGATGACCAAATTTAAAACTTCAATATGCTTCTATGAAGGTTTTCGTGCATGGTTGAAGCCCACTAAAAAGAGGTGAACTAGTTTATTAGAAAATGCCCCGATGGGGCAGAAAAAAGGAGAATATACTTGCTTTGACAGTTGCCATGGTAGAAAAAGAAGTGGACTAGATTTTTGAGAACTTGGGTCAAAGTTGGAAAAAATTCACTTCTTTTATATTGGATTTTCATTCTTCCGCAAAAAAATTGTCTATGTCTGTGAAAAAGTATATTCTGCAGCTGAGTGCATCAACACACTTTCCAACCAAGCATGTGCATCTCTGAAATTTTTAGGAGGGTACAGGCGTGGACCTTGGTGTTTTAGCATTTTGTGAGACAAAAAATTCAAAAAAAGGTTGACCAAAAAATTTTTTGCATAACAAATTTTCCAGTTCCAAAACCCTTGTGGAAGTTTGTACCTCCATGTCCCCTCTCACACATGTTTGCTTCCAACTGTGTTAATCATTTTTACTGAATTTGGTGTCAACAAAAGGAATCAACTGAGGGAAAGTGGCACATAAAATCCCATTCAGCTTTTTTAGAAAAAGAGATACTGCACAAAGTCTTCTAAGAACTAAATTGTTTGTGCAAAATACGTTTCATTCACTCATTTTATATAATACGAGTATATCGTATAGAATTCACTTTGTAAGTTCTACTGATTCCAAGCTGTAAGCAAATTTATTCTCTTCTATTTAACTATTCAACAAAATAGCATCATTCACAGTTTTTGGATTTAAACTGAAATTTGCAGACAGAGCGCTTTTTGCGGGATTGCAAATGGGAAGCAATTTCACCCATCTTTGTCGCTCCGATTAGAGTCGGGGAGAACCGGATACAGGATTTGGCGCACACCCCTAATATATGCATGGCTGAATCCCATTTACAGATCAGTGCCCAAAGACTAACCAAATCCCAGTTGCACTAAAGGGGTCTGAGCTCAAGCTCAATCTCAAACAAAAAGGCCACTCGGTTTGAGCTCAAGTTCGGTATAATTTGAATGTCATCCGGATCATAACGAGCTCAACGTCGAGATTATCCCCAGCTCGAGCTGTCGGGTTGCACTAAAATTTTCGCATAATTTTCTTATCTCTAAAGCAAATAAATATAAAAATTTCTGCAATTCCCAAACCCGAACTTAAACCTCAGTTTTAGTTAATCCTGAAGTGAGTATGATTTGTGCATTGGAAGAAAATAATTTGGACATTGTGAATAGCTTAAACTCAGGATCATCAATTTAATCCCGATGTTGAGATTATCCTCATGTTGGGTTAGTGCAACGAACCTCAGGTTCCTTTATAGTTCTGAAAATGACTATAATGTGCCTCCCTCGCTATTTTTCGGCTAGAGTCAGAGGCAGGAGCTCTGAATTGGTCGAGAGTTAGGATGCTATTGGTTTTACACTTGAAGTCAGGTGCATGTAATTTTCTTATAGAAAAATTTTACTGTAGTTGATGCCAGTTGAAGGACAAAATGCACGATGCTGCAGAATATACTTTTTCACAGACATTGACAATTTTTTTGAGAAAGAATGAAAATCCAATATAAAGGAAGTGAATTTTTTCCAACTTTGACCCAAGTTCTCAAAAATCTAGTCCACTTCTTTTTCTACCATGGCAACTGTCGAAGCAAGTATATTCTCCTTTTTTCTGCCTCATCGGGGCATTTTCTAATAAACTAGTTGTTATATAGTTAGAATTTCTCGAATCGCATTCGTGTGTCGACGCAGTTCTATCCGAATCAGAGGTGATCAGAATGACGTCTTTTCAATGACTTTAGCCGTCCCCTGTTCAAGAAGAAATTAGGCGTTTTTTGCAGTATAAAATTTTTCACAATGTGAAAATTGCCTGCCTAGTTGAATCTAATCTCCTAGGTATCGCTGCGTCTTTCATTTCAAAGTAAATGAATGGGCTATGGGGAAAATGGTGTTCGTGTACGCAGGTTGTTCAATATGTGCATGATCATGTTTCTGCGTCCGGAGGATCATCTGGAAAAAATATATTTGAAATTCTATTGGTTGTCTAAAGCATTTTAACTCTCATGAGTCAAAGTTCGACACCATATCACTGTTTTTGATAAAAACAGTGTGTTAATGGTTCTAAATTAATGAAACTATTCAAAGTAATACTATTCTTTCGTAGATAAATTGGGCAGCAGAAGCTTAGAATCTCAAAATATTCTCAATTATTTCAGGTTCGATATTCGAAGTCGATCTAACAAACGATGCGGTGATCGATGCACAATCCTTCAGCCATTGTCGTTTTAACTTTGACCTTTCTGTAAATATTATGCTCATAATTGACTTTGAGTTCAAAATTCTCCTCATTCTACGGGATACATTCTCGAGTAAATAAATTTTGTTCCATTTTTTCGTATGATGCAAAAACAGTCCGTTGTGCATTCCCATGTTTTATAAGAAAGAGGTCATGATTCTAGCTCGGTCGTTGGGTGAAAAGTTACCAATTTGTAAAGGAAGCTATGATACTGCGACAAGAGAATAATTGCGGTGACGAATAAACGCCATTATAAATCACGATTTTTAGACCTATCGACTGATATCTTATTTGTTGTGTTTTGAAAGAAACAAATTTATATTCACCTGAACTATTTGGATGTGGTGAAACACCAGGTGAAGTCTATTGCTTTCTGGGTGAGGTCAAAATCCCCAATCCACGATGTCGATGCATAATTGTATCGCAGAGTACTGTACAGCTCGTTCAGATTAGCGGCGGCGGCCGCCGTCGTTAAGGTAAGTTAGACGACGACATTTCACGGAGTATTACAGATGAATGCTTAT
Source organism: Romanomermis culicivorax (assembly GCA_963922205.1). Lineage (NCBI taxonomy): Eukaryota > Metazoa > Nematoda > Enoplea > Mermithida > Mermithidae > Romanomermis > Romanomermis culicivorax. The sequence goes on from CAWUHX010000089.1 coordinate 649,267, forward strand.
TTCAATATACATTTTTGTGGTCCTCACAATTATCTGTCTAATGCATGTCTTAGCATCCTATAAACTTCCCAGTTACTGATTGGGGTACAGGCAAACTTACCATCGCAAACCACATTTATGCAAATTTCAGTGTGAAAATGATTTATGGGCAAAAAACATAGATGTAAAATTGCTCGTATGTTTGCAGGAATCGAATTTACTATCAGGTGAGAATATTTAGAATTTACAAAAAAGACCATTCCTCGTCGGATTCAAAACTTGTCAGAAAGTTTTACTGGAGGTTACAGAAATCCTAATTCGCATTTCTGCCAACTCTTTCTTTTCTTCTGTTCCGTTTTTCCCTCTGAATGCTTCTGCTTCTATATTTGCCTTAAGGACGCATAGTAGATCTTTGTGCATCACCGGTTAATTTTAGGTCAAAACATTAGACCAATAAATTGGCAACCAAAACATTTGGAGATATCAAGCATATTTCTTTCAAACCCCAACTGGTCATAAGCTTTGAATTACATTTTTACCATATCCCAACGACCGTTATCGGTTGACATGTTATTCACTGCAAGAGATAATTTCGCTTAGCCATACTTGCATCTCAATAAATTAGTTCTGTATTTCGTATGGATAAACGTCGCTTGACTATAATCTCCCATTTGGACAAAAATTCAAGTACAACCTTCTGGCTAGTTCACAAAAAGTACGAACAATCAGACGTAATTCCTTGCCGAATATTGATGGTGTAATTATTTGAGGGAAGCCTGTGGGTAAATGACACATTTTGTAAGTTTCACTTTGTAATTTTTGTGACGTCATAAAATTAGTCGAGGTAACGGGACAGTCGAGGTAACGGTACAGTCGAAGTAATGAGACGGTCGAAATGGACGGTCGAGATGACGGGAATTCTTGATTTTTTTATAACGCTAGTCGAGGTAACGGGATGGTCGAGGTAACGGGACAGTCCATGTAACGGGATACAATCAAAATTTCTGCTTGGTGTATATAGAAAAGTTGATTTTTGGAAGAGTCGACTCTACAGCTTCCTGTTGAGGTCAAACATCTTTTATAGATTAAGTTATCCCCATTCCAATTTATACACTGGACTAAAAAATCAATTGTTCCGCAGATTTTCTCGATTCGATTCCGCTGCTTTCTCATTTCAGCTACCGTGGTCAAATAAAAACTAGAAATAATACAGTAACCGAATGAACTAGTGACTTGCTTATCACGATCAACTTGTAGTTACGATGCCAAAAAAAGACGATGAATTACAAAGGATTTCAATAAATGACTGACCGAGATCCGTAAGGTACAGAGTGCTGTATTAAAAAAATAATTTGCAAGAAGTCATAGTCATTTTAGCACTAGAGTTGCTAAAAATAGGCTATTTCTAATGATCTAATGTTTGATTGATGTTCTGTGCGAGAGCTTCCGAACTCAATATCTACACTCGAAGATTCTCCATATTTTTGCTTCGATAAGATTATGTTTCATTACAATTATTTTCAATACTTTTGACGTGTACTCGTTTTGATTTTTTCGTAACGCATTAGTCATCACTGTATCTGCCCCAACTCCGCCACCGTCCCAACACCGCCACCGTCCCATCTCCGCCACCGTCCCAACTCCGCCACTATCATGTCCCAACACCGCCACCGTCCCAACTCCGCCACCGTCCCGACTCCGCCACTGTCCCAACTCCGCCACTTTCTTGTCCTAACTTTCACAATCTTTCAAAAAGTTTGTTTTTTGTAACAAAGTTTTTTTTACTTGCTAATTCATAGGATGGCAAAAACTGATATTATCATTAAAGCAATAAATACATGGTATATCTATATAATCTTCGTTTGTATAGTCGTACTTAACTATACAAACGATTTTACCGAAATAACCAAAAATAGAACAACGAGCGTGGGACCGGAATTTACTTCATTAGCATATTACCAAAATAACTGTGCTTTGCACATTAAAATACAAACATACGGATCTGTTTTCATTTCTTGTTGTCAATTGATTCGAATTTGTGTAATCAAATCATGGGTGACTTTGGTCCTATTGAAAATTTTATGAATCAGGAATTAAAGAGTAATTTAGTGATAATTGCGGCGCGTAATGATCCAGATTTGTATTTTCTGTTCCGGAAGAAAAGTTCTAAACGTTTGTCAAACAATGAGACATCGCATTATTATGTGTGCATGTTCTGCTCTGAAGATGGAAATGCTGGATCGGCAGAACTACTGTTCGAAATGGAAGATTCATATGGGATCCTTTTATTGGACATTTGCCAGTTTGTGTTCCGAAATCGAAAAGTGCAATCGAGGGCTTAAAACTAACACGAGAGGCTAAACAAATATGTTCAAGTGAAAGGGTAGCCCCATTACGGTGAGATACGAATTTTGATGAATCATATCGTATATTTAATAATATAAGAAAAATGGAGGACTTCTAAATATTTCTGTGAAAAATATGACTGTGAAGTATTTTATCAAATTATCGGGTCACAATAGCATTTAGCCACTTGCTTGTGAGTAAATATATTCAGAATTCACTGAACAGCAGCTAAAATTGTACCTCGGTCGCGACCGCATGCAATTAAGGGTTAAGTTTAACGCGTTACAAAAAATAAACTTTTTGAAAGATTGCGAAAGTTAGGACAAGAAAGTGGCGGAGTTGGGACAGTGGCGGAGTTGGGACGGTGGCAGAGTTGGGACGGTGGCGGTGTTGGGACACGATAGTGGCGGAGTTGGGACGGTGGCGGAGTTGGGATGGTGGCGGTGTTGGGACGGTGGCGGTGTTGGGACGGGCCCTTTAAAATGGTACCGTATTAATCCGAATAAAAGGCGCCCTCAAATAAACGGCGCCCTCTGATAAACGGCGCATCTTTGACCATAAAAAAAATAATAAACGGCGCGCCGTTTATTAGAGTCATAAATATCCTTGATTTAAACTTCATATGTGCTGTTTATTAAAGGAATAGCATGCTTATTTTAAAGTCCATTTTGACTGCAGTGGTTTGCAGTGTTTTCTATTGATTTTTTGTGAGGTTTCTGTGAAATGCAGGCTTTAGATGAATCCGTTACAAGTCACGAAAATAGAAAAAAGTACAGTTTGGATTTCATGCTTCAATGCAGCAGCAAGAATAGAAGGAAACCGTCCAGTCGCTAGCCGCCTCAATTATCAAAATAAGCGAATCCATGGTGCTATTTTCTATTTTTTAAAATTTCATTAGTTGTTTTCGTTTTTCCTTTTTTTCTTTCATTACTTCATAAACGGCGCAATAAATGGGCCCCAAAAAAATAGTAAACGGCGCGCCGTTTATCGGAATAATTACGGTAATTATCGGCATCATGTCAGAGCTATATGGAAGGGGGCCTCGAGGTCTAAATGGTCAGCCTGTTTTGTTTCCCAAAGTTTTGGTGGTCACTGAGCGAAATTTTTTTTGATTTTTTCGCCTAAAAAGTCTGGTTCAAACTGGTCAAAAAGGATTGTTTTTGGTTTAAAAATCGTAAAAATGTGTATTATGGCGTGCGACCACAATTTTTTTTTTATCCGAAAGGATCAAATGGGCCGTGGCGGACTTGAATATTTTCAACGATAGTTTTGTGCTCGCAGAAGGAAATCAGCACTGAAATTAGTGATGTCGCTGTATTGTTTTTGGCGATGCGGGTGCCGATACTGTGTTTGAAGAACTAATTTTAAAAAATTCAACTTTCTCCAGGCGGTATTGGATAAAGGAGGAATGTTGAATCAAACCATGAGAGCGCATCTTTCTTCATATTTCTTCCTGAAGAGTTGATTCTACCCGAACATTCAATCGATGTGTCAACAGTTTGTTTCAAATTGATGTGTCTACGACAAATGAGTCAGTAGATGATTCACTGGATTAGTCTTTTGGATGAGTTGGCCATGTTTCTCATGTACAGAATACGACGGCCACTTGAAAAAGATTAGTTACCTATTGAAAAAATTTTTACTAATTGAAAAAAGCAGGACTTGATTCCAAAAGGTCCAGACCTCAACAAATTGGTTCTTACCTTTTGTTGGGCGAAGAGATAAATCGATCGGCGCCCATAATGAAAACTCTTTGAAATTTATCCCAATTTGCGAAATCTAGGATTTAAAAAAATGAGATAATCACGGTGGAAAACGAAGACGGAATCTTCGCTTGCTGTATTTAGCTCATACATGCACATATGGGGTAGGGGGGGGGGGGGGTAAACCCCATACCTGAGACCATACATGCACAGCATAGAAATTCTGCTGGGGGTCAGCCAGGATGGGGGGTGGAATACAATTTTTTTCATTCTTGATAATGAAAAGAAAGGTCTTAGAAAGGTTTTCTAACATCCAATCAGCATATTCTCACAACTATATTAGTCAGATATATTACATAATTTGCTTAGACAGCACTTTTTACAGTTTTAATGTTACTCTTTTGGAATCAAGTATGCTTTGTTTAGAAAAATTGTTAAACTAAAGGATCATTTCAATTTTTATGACGACTTTCTCTTCTTTCTTGATCATTTTCTTTCCTCAACTTCTCAATCATTGCTTGGGGAGTCAAATCTGTTCGTGGTCAGCAAGAATCTGCTGGGGGTCAATAAAAATCTGCTGGGGGTCAAAACCCCCCCCAAACCCCCCACGTGCATGCCTGAGACCCTGGCCACCCCCCTCTAGCCAAAAAAATCGTCAAACATGTTGTGGTGGGCTGATCGACTACAGTAAGCTGGTCAACTTTTCAAAGTGATTCGCAAGAATGCATCGTTTCGGAGCTCAAAGTTGTTCAAAGTTATCCGAAGGTTCACAAAATCAAAGATTACACTCGCAGCAAGTTTGTGATAAAGTCAGTTGTTGTTTCGTTTGTCTTAGTGAGCAGTCGGTTTTGTGAGAGGCTCTGAGCATCGCTAGTAAAACGTAACCGAGCATGTGTTCTAGGTTGAGTCAAACTATTTGGAAAATAGTTTGAGTATTTGGGTGAAACTCCTAGCAGTTAAGATAGCACGGCCCGAGTTTCGGCATCCAAAAACCTTTGATGACCTGAGCGAAGATCCCTGGATAAATTGACACAGTGCTCTCTACGAGCCCGTCAATCTCCTGCGTTCAATTATCGTCGCATAAATCCGTAAAACACTCCGAATGTTCCGTTTCTAGCCTTCCGCATGCTTTTCTACATTCCGTACGTCTCTTCTAAAACGCGCGATAAATTGTCAAGCTACACAGCTTAATTCTCATCTGCGTTGCATCGTCTACTTTTATTTCTCACGCACGACATAATTTGGTGACCATACCAGCTCGTCTAAAGGTTGAGGAAATGCGGAAATTTGCGAAAAATCGAAAATCCGAAAAATGGAGGAAAACCGCACGCGTCGCCCTACAGCGCTAGGTTACGAAAAAGGTTTCCCCAAGAAACTAGTGAATCCTGATAATCTAGAAATCGAAAATTTCGACTGCGAAAACGCGAATCTACTGCTTCTCTACGAAGCAGATAAGCGTAATTTCGATCTACCGGAAACGTCCGCTCCGCTAAAAACATGAAAAACTTCACGATCTCTATCTCCGAAAATCGTCGAAAATCGAAAATTCAACTTTCTAAAACTGAAACCGAAAGAGACCGATACTCGAAAAATCTTCAATAATGACACGTATATCGACGTAATGCAAAAATGTGATGCCGAAATGATAAATTTTCGTGGCGACGCTACTAACACGTTAAGCAAAATTGTAACGATAGCGACTCAACAACGAAAACTTCTCGATGAGTTTAAAAACGAAATCGAAGCGATGAGAGCTCAGAAAGAAGAGCTAATGAACCCGAATGTTCCTGAAATCGAAAATATCGCGAGACCTACGATCTCTTATGCTCAGTCTCTGAAATCGACAAAACCGAAAAACGTCACTAGCGATCGAAAAATTCAACTTAGTTTTCGTAGTATAATCCACGATGATGATGATCTAATCATCTCGACACAAACGTTTGACTGCTTTAATGCACTAAACACGCTAAACTCTCAGATAATATTTCCGTCTATGCCACCTTCTCAGGTGCATAGATCTTTCGCCGATGACGAAATGAGAATTAAAACTATCTGTAAAAAGATAGCGCCGCAAAAACTAGATAATTTGACTCAAAATCAACAAGTGTTGAAATTCTTCATCGCGCTCGAAAACGAGTTCGGCCTCGATGCGTCTGAATATGTGAAACTTCACACGTTACGTCGCTTGACTTGCGATGGTGCCCTGAACACCATACGAGACGTCTGATCCTACGATGAAGCGAAACAGATTTTGATGTGTATGAATGCGCTGAATTGCGACCAAGATATGCTCCAATGCGAGCTCCAGTCCATCCCTCCTTTTGAAACCAAAGATCCTTCAGCTTTCTTGAATCGAGTCAGCACCTATGTACATCTACTGTACTATGACAGAAGCGCTTAGTATCGCCATAGAAAAGTTATCACAACTTTTCTTTGGAAAATGCCCGAAATTTACAGAGTCTCGATTGATGCGAGTACTCTAGAAACGATCACTGACTTAGCTATAGCCGTCGGGAAAGTTCAGAAAATCCAGCGAGCGAATAAACAGTCAACTGTGAGAGTAGAACAACCTATACTGGTTAATACACTCGAAAATCTGTTGGAAGAGCAACCAGCTCAATCGCGTTTCAGAAATGATTCGAAACCTCATTTCAGAGATAACTCTCAATCCCGAAACAGAGATGACTCTAGACAGCGAAATAGCATGAGGTTTCAAGAAAATTCAACCCTAATGAAAACGAAAGAATTGGAATAAAGCATAAAACGAGTCTTAGAAAAGTTCGGAATCAGAGAAAATTCGCAAAACGCTAATAATTTCGAAAATCGAAGATCGCGATTTGATCGCGGGATGAGTCCGAACTTTTGGAATAGAGAAAACATTCCTATACGGGATTTCTCTCAAAATCGAAACTTCCAACAAAATCAGTCACGTGAACGACCATCAAAATATTGCACCTCATGGTCAGTGTAAGCATGACAGCTCCGAATGTTATCAATTGAAACCACAGGCTTCTCAGCCTCGGCAACAGCAACCGAATCATCAATGGCAAAATAACCATAATTGGCATCCTCGTTTCCAACAAAATAAGGGTAAGTACATGCTCAATCAGAATCAAAATTTTGACCAAAATAACCGATTTTTCAATCGCCATAATCGAAACTATCAGAGAGATGTTGCAAACATTTCTCTCTGTGATTCTGAATCCCGACAAGAAAAGATAATCAAAAAGCATTACTACTATCCGATGAATAACTCACAGTCTAGCTAACTTCTCCTAAAAAAATCTTTGCAACAAGTTTTGCCATCAGAAACAAAAACGGTGTTTAACTCACCTAAATCTTTTGTCCCGATGAAGCCGATAACTAGTACAGCTAATATGCTTGAACCAACAGAAACATCTAAGGCTACAAACTTTTTCGTCGCTCCCGGAATCACAGATTTCACAATCGAAAAACCAACTGAACCATGGATCGCAAGATCTAGCGTGTGTCGAATCGAAGAATGTTCGCAAAAAGACATCAAACTTCTGAGCTTATACGCTCCTACTCATGCTTTTCATATCGATGCCAAAATCGGAAAGACCAAAACAAAAGCGTTAATCGATACCGGTGCTCATAGTTCAGTCATTTCCTCATGTCTAGCTCAATGCTCTTTGGGAATTGACTATGATACATTAGAAACATCTGCGCAGATAAAAGTAGCCGACGGTGCTATCATCGATGCTAGAGGTCCGATAACCTTCAAAATCAGTTCATCTTTCGGAACGCATCTAGTACGATGCTGGATTCTACCTATCACAGGAGAGCAATGTCTCTTAGGAACCGATTTCCTAGTGCATCCAAGCGTTGGAGCCGTAATAAACTTTCACGAAAATTTCATCAGAATCGGAGACGTTCAACAAGAACTAAACCTAGTTTTGAAACCGATTGAAAAAGCGCCCTACGATGAAGTATTTTCAAATACTTCTATGGGACAAAGTCAAACGCAAATCGTAAAAATCGACAGATCGCTACCAATTTTGAGTATCTCATCATGCTACGTAGAACTGAATTGTCAAACCTGGGTTAACGAAAAAATCTTCCCTTTCACAAACAAAAGCTTCAAAAGCGTTATAGTTCAACCCATGAACTTCGGAAAAGAAAACTGCGAATATCTGATCGAACTAGCGATAATCAACATTACGGAAGGCAAATGTCCACTATCGAAGTCTTCAAGCAATATCGCGATGTTTTCAGTCTCCCTGGAGATCAGCCTACTCTCACCCACGAGTTAATGGTCTCTATAGACACAGGTGATGCAAAACCATTTGCGAAACACTACTATCGTGCGCCGATCGAACAGAGACCAATGGTACGACAGAGGCAAATTCCTCTAGACATCGCTGAACGCGATAAAACGAATTCCAAAATTGCAAAAAGGGTTAGCACAATTGACACCGGACAATCTCAGAAAGTCTCGCTTTCGGGAATAAAACCGTATATGCCTCGAACAGCATTCAAAATTTTTAAGGCCCAAGTCAGTGGTCCTCCACAACTGACTAGTCATGCGCTACTGCATTGAGACCGAATTTTGTATTCATAAAATATTTATTTTCTACTTCGAAATCGATTCGTTTTTTATATATTCCATTTTTCGTTTTGTCTTCACCATTTTGATCGTTTTGAACTAACCTATAACAGTCTCTCACAGACTAAAGGTAGCGTATGGCCGATTTGCAAGCTGCAATAAAACCTCTGTTTCAAAACCTGCTTTCACGTAATCTACTGGGTGGCAAAGAAACCATGACATCCTAAACATTTCAAATTTTTCTACGTCTCATCCCTATCAACGAGATTTCTTCTACAGTTTGGTATTGATCTGCTCAATACCTTTCAAATTTCGAGTTTCAAAGACTTCGCCAGAAGCTTTATATACGTTTCTCTACGAACCTTAAAGCTTGCATCTGCTGCAAACTTTCCAATCTGACACCTCCGTGGCTAAAGATTCCGTTCTGAAACACTGACACCTCTGCGGCTTAAGACTCCGGTCATCAGAATAAAGACTCCGGTCATCAGAATAAAGACTCCGGTCATCAAAATAAAGACTCTTGTCCTTCCGCTCGAAATCCAGCCTTGGGGATACGTTCCATAGAAGAAAAATTTTGTTCCATATACGGAAAAGTGCCCCCATTGTTTCAAAGTATCTGATCGCTGCCAAAGTTGAATGAAAAGGTCCCCCAAAGAAAGAAAGATCCTCTGCATCTGAAGAAAAAACGCTTATTTGGGAAGAGAGAAAATTCGAATCCCTTGAGGCGATTTGCATCAAAGGGGGAGGAGTGTTGTGGTGTGCCGATCGACTACAGTAAGCTGGTCAACTTTTCAAAGTGATTCGCAAGAATGCATCGTTTCGGAGCTCAAAGTTGTTCAAAGTTATCTGAAGGTTCACAACATCAAAGATTACACTCGCAGCAAGTTTGTGATAAAGTCAGTTGTTGTTTCGTTTGTCTTAGTGAGCAGTCGGTTTTGTGAGAGGCTCTGAGCATCAATAGTAAAACATAACCGAGTGTGTGTTCTAGGTTGAGTCAAACTATTTGGAAAATAGTTTGAGTATTTGGGTGAAACTCTTAGCGGTTAAGATAGCACGGCCCGGGTTTTGGCATCCGAAAACCTTTGACGACCTGAGCGAAGATCCCTGGATAAATTGACACAGCGCTCTCTACGAGCCCGTCAATCTCCTGCGTTTGATTATCGTCGCATAAATCCATAAAACACTCCGAGTGTTCCGTTTCTAGCATTCTGCACGCTTTTCTACGTTCCGTACGTCTCTTCTAAAACGTGTGATAAATCGTCAAGCTACACAGCTTAATTCTCTTCTGCGTCGTCGTCTATTCTCAATTTCTCACGCACGACAAACACACTTACCTGAACTTTTTCCAAAAACAGCTTTTTTCATGATTTTTGTGCATATTTTGTATGAAAAACAGGCTTGCAGAACTTTTTTTTGTTTTTTGCTCACCCACCCTCCTACCTCCCAGGGAAAAAGTCCATGGACCCTCCCCCTGGAAAATTCTTGGCGTGCATGTCTGATTTAGCTGTCTTGCATTGGCTGTCTGTGTTGTGCAGGTCTCTTCTTAGGAGTTTAAGAAAAGATAGAGGCTTCTGGTCTGAACTGACCTGTTAGAGCTAATTCCTTGGCAAAGCATCGGAGATCGCACAACAGTCCAGTTCCCCAGACCCACAACAACAAAGATTAACTTACTTTAAATGCAGGGCCTCACCAGAGAGCTCCGCAGTCTCCTAGATGAGACAAGGAATCCCCTCAGGGATAGACTTACTTTGCTGGATTCCCTAATGGGTCTTCCAGAGCCTGCGGTTCACAAGCTGGCGCCTGGGCCAATGGCCCTTCGCTTTCGTCGAGTTGTCGGATCTAAAGAATAAACAAATGTATGTAGCAATAAATCTGATGAATAATAAAAAAGATGTGGAATGGCCACTAATATTTTTATGTAAATATAAAACAATGTTGCTGGGAATATTTTAATGGATGCCAGCAATATAGTTTCAAAATATAACAAAAATATGTAATAAGTGAAAGAATGAATTCGCTATCATTTTTTCATCTTTCTTTGGCGCTCTACTTCTATGCAAATGTTTGCGCCACTGGTCGTCCATTTCATCGATTTGCATGGCGATTTCCCGATGCGGCTTGCCATCAACAGGGTGCCCAACATCTGTCACTAATATAAAACGAACAATAGAATATAGTGACAAGCACCAGTGTTGCCAGATTAAATTTTTAGGGGATGCCAGATTTTTTAGAGAATAGTGCCACAAAAATGCCAGATCGACTTTAAATAATGCCAGATTTTCAATGCTAAAAATAACGAGAGAACAACTTTTTAAACATAAAAATCACAAAATTGATACCACAATAGAAACTTTATTCAATAATTTGCACATAACAGAAGCTCTAAATGTTTAAATGTCCAGAAAAACTAAGTCGAAAGTTGGGCAAATCTTTTGTCGAAAAATTGTGCTAACAGTATCAATTTTCTATTTGAATCAAACACCAAAAATGAGAATTTTTCCGTACAAATCTCGCTGAATGAACAGAGGAAGTTCAGATTTTCTATTCATTTATCAGTATTTGACAAAATATAAATTTGCTGCGACAATGCAAGTATACTCTTTGAAAAGAATTCACCAGCAATCGAGCCAAATAAAATGCCCCTAAAATGCCTAAAAATCCAGGAAATTTAGTTTTCGAGTAGTCAAAAAGTTTGTGCTCATTGGCACAAACGCTCAAAGCTTTTTGTACCATTCCATATTTTTTTGTGCAAAAAACCATGTTTTGGCACAAAAAACACTGATTGGAATTCAAAAAACAAATTATTTTGCTTCCATTCTACGGTAAACTTGAGCTGAATACTGGAATTCGGAGCCGGTAAAAAGTTAATTTTCAAATAATCGCAGAATGATGCCAAAAATCAGGACATTTTGCCATATTTAGTGCCAGATTTGAATAATGCCAGATCATTGAAAACAGTACCACATCTGGTATCGAAAAAGCCAGTCCGGCAACATTGACGAGCAGCAGTCGGCACACTACGCAGAAATTAACTACAGTAATTTCGGCCGATCGTGGTTGTAAAATACAAGAATGTGTAAATGGGGGGTTAAAACCAAGGAATACACTACAACTCATTTTTCAAAATGCATCACAAATAAAGATGTAAGGATTTTTCAATATTTGACTTTGTTTTCACATGCATCACAATTTCGTCAAAATAATCTTGAAAAAATCAATTTGTCATCTTGATAAAATCAAGATTGACGGCATATCAAAGAAGTTTATATTCACGGGAATCCTTCAAAGCTAATTTCTGAGGACAGGACTGTTGGAGGAAAGCGTCCTTGGTTTTTACGGAAGGAGATTATTCTGCAGGGCGGAGTCCTATTGACATGTTAGTTTTTTCGTAAAATTTTTATTTTTCAAGATTCCTCAGCAAAATGTAAAAAATGTTTATTTTTCACCAAAATTTGAGAAAATAATCCAAATTTTTTTATTTCATCGGCTGTTTTCTTCTTTTCAGAAATCTGACAAAAAGCACTTTGATTTTTTTCACGATGACATTTGGTTTTTTCAAGTGGTAACGAATTTTTCTAAGTGTTCCTTCTCGTATTCAGTATAGATATTTATTCTGACACCGGAATCAATTTAATCAATGTTGCAAAATGTGAAACCTATAAGGAAACAAATTCAAAGGTGATCGATCTATACTTTCCCTTCGATTATGCATTTTTTCTATCTGGGATTTCTCTATTTTTCATACATATAAAAATTAAATTTGGCATTGCTAATTTCGAAGAAAATTGAACTCTTACAATACCAATTATTGGATGTGACAACCCGATTCACAGCCTTAGGTGTCTCCAGTTGAAACATGCAATTGATTGGAGAGTGGAACTCGTTTGTACTTCTCAACGACCCTCAGAAATCCTTAGCTGATCCTCATATGATCAGATTGGTTTAAACTTTTTCGCATACGCAGGTAGCAGGTCCTCAGTAAAATCTGTAATCTGTTTACTTTTGAATGACAGATGCAGAGCCCAGCCAAAAATCTAGGTTCAATCAGGATTTTTACGGAGTTGTAAAAAGCGGTAAATTCCTCATGACAATGGGATTGCCCAAATGATAGAAATTCAACAATAGTTATCCACTATTTATTTGGATAGAACTGCATTTGACACAAATTTTGGTTATTCAACGAGATTATAAGAATAAAGTTTCAGCTGTTCTGTTTACGTCTCATGGACGAGAAATTTTCTCCATTCATTACAGTAATGAGCTTTACTAATTTTTCCGTGTTGAACTTACCTTCATGGAATCGCTGCGCCGATCATTTTAAATGAAGGGAATAGTGCCGTAAAGCATTTCTATGGACTTTTCTAACATTGCAGAGAATCGACTTTCCGCTAAAGTACTCTATTCATTTTGAAATGATCGATGCAGCGAGGTCGCAGTAAAAATTTTATTCAAAATTATTCAAGGCTCGTTTACTCAATGCAATAAATTTTTTCTTCATGGTACAGACTCTTTGATGATCACTCTTTCTAATCATTTCAAGATTATCGAAAATGATTCCCTGATTTCCAGTAAGACTGCGCTGGCCGAAACTCTGGCCGCTGCGTCGATCATTTTTAAAATGGAGGAAGTATATGAGTATATACTTGCCTAAACTCTAGTCACAATTCAGTTTCGCATGCTTTTTTCTGAACTTTTCCACGAAATGTTCAAACTTCGTTACACGAAAAAATTCAGCTCAAAGTTCGAATCAAGGTCAACAACTTCTATGGTTGATTTTTGGCAGTCGTATGAATTGCTCATGAGGCATTAAAAAATGGTGTTGAAAAGTTTTGTAATATGTGGTATTTTTCGTCAAAATACTTTTTCTCGTCAAAAAGCTGTAGTATGTGCTACGGCAGTAGTTTCCTTGATCAAACTTTTTCCGGCAACTGACTGCAAGAGGATTCAGAAGTTAGGTGTGTTACAGAAGACAAAATTTTTTGTACGCCTCCGTTTCAAACTTTCAAATGTATCTTTTCGAAATATGTGTCAAAAATTTGGAAAGTTTTGGAAAGTTGTATAGAAAATGCAATAAAATTGAAATCGTGGCACCATCGTGACAATGTATATTCTATAGCTAAACGAAATTTTAAGTTGAATCTTTTCAGTTTAGCTTTCTAGCTAGTTTATTTTTTATAAAAGACTTATTGACAATGACAAAAATTCGTATTGCCTCAAAAAATTTTTCGTACGAAGCTTGTACTAAAGATATTTTCCCTTGTAAAATATTGTTAAAGATTAGTCCTGTACACTGTTTATTTTTTCTGCACCCGGCTTTCTGCACATTGCAGAAAAATCAAAAAAAGTTTCTGCACTGCTGTTTTCTCCTGTCACAATACAAGAATAGTGAATATAGGAAAAAAGCAAATTAAATCTGTAATTCATTGATATCAGAAGTGTGTACGCATATCATCAAAATTTTATTCCTTCTCATAAAATGAATTTCAAAATAAAGTCACAAAATATTTTCACCAAAATGTTTGGCAGTTGATTTTAAAAAATCAGAATCAATGATTGGCACATTATAGAAGAGTTATGTGATCAAAAAATTCTGCACCAGTGCAGAAATTACCAAATAAAATTCTGCACAAAGCCCAAAAAGTTTGCACTGTGCAGAAAATAACACTGACCCTGTATGCTCACGAATTTTCAGTCTCACATGTGACATGGCTTAACCGAAAGTAAAAACATGAAAGCTTGCTTTATTTAGGAACGTTTGTTTAAAAAAAGTAGGCTATAGCAACTTCAATTCTTAATATAAACTTTGTCATTACATTGTTTAAGTGATCTATAGAAATTTGAAAAACATATTGTTTACCCGCAGAGAATGTTCCAAATCTTCAACCCAAGTGATATCTGTCAGTTAGAAAAGATTGAAAATACCAGCAAGCTGTTGGTTAAAATAACAAGAATTTTGACTATTACTCCATTTATTTTGAAATGATCGATGCAGCGGGCGGATTTTCAGCAAACGTAGTCTTACTAGAGATCAAGAAATCAATTTCGATATTCTTGAAATGATTAAAAGGAGTGATCGTCAAGGACTCTGTATCATGGAGAAAAATTTATCGATTAGAATCAACGAGCCTTCCATAATTTTGAATAAAAGTTTGGCTGCGCCCTTGCTGCATCGATCACTTCAAAATGAATGGAGTATAGTTTCAGGCACATAAAGACAAAGTTAGTTTTCACGCCAATACAAAAAAGGAAAACTGATTTCCGTCATGAAGATCTTGTTTGGATTCTATGTTTTCGATTTTTTTCGCAATTTTCTATGTTTATTCTTTTTGCTGTCCTGGTTTTTTCGTTTCTTTATATTTTATTTCCATCTGTAGCTTTCGTTTCCATCTGAGAAATCGACTTTTTATATTGTTGTTTGCTTTTGTTGTCTTCTTTTTTATAATTTTTTGATAATCTGTTTTTTGACATCAGCAGAATTCGAATAAAATACTGTGCGAGCAAAAAACTTGCAAAACGTCAAATCCATTTTCTCAGAACGTCTTACTTTTGACACGAATAAAATGCAGAGGCATGTCGAATGATTGGGTAAAGTTTTACTTTTCTTGGTTGTACTGCAAGACTTTTCGAAAACATCACAAATTGCGTAAGAGTAAATTATGCTAATTTTTACCGTACATCTTCACCAAAGCAGTTGAAGTTCTGATGATGCCTCTATTCGATTTTCGTATAGTCACGAAAACTACGTATGCGACTACTTTCTTAAAACGAGCAATTTTCGCTCTCTTTTTTTGTACATCTACGTCGTACAATCAAAAAGACTAATTTGCATAATTTATCACGATACGACGTGTATGCTAATTTTTAAATTTTTTCGTCGAAGAAATCATGTCAACCATTTACGTTTATTTCGTGATTTCGTCGATTTTTTTCGCAGTTATTTTCGCCGCCGTCAGTTTTGTCTTCGTCCGGAGGCGAAATTCTTATAAAAAATTGATCGAAAAAGAGTTGGGCGATCAGAAAGTGCCCCCGTCGTAAGTATTTTCTAACGCAAACAAAATTTGCATAAAGGTTTTGGCAGATATTCAAAAAAAATTTCTGACTTTAGAATCCAAAGCGAATTATTTTTCTCTGGTGTTTGAACAGTGTGAGGAAAACGCCTAAATAGATCATATATCAAAATTACTATACAATTAAAAATTACAGAATGGTAGAATTTTTTTCTTTTTTCGAAATCTACAAATTGATTGACATGTCATAACGCGAAACTATTCAATTTTGTATAGGTGAACTTTGAGAGAAAATTAATTTATATAAAAATCTACAAAGCTCTGAGTACAATAGTATTTTAGTATCTGAGCGAACTGCTGCTCTTCCTCAAAAAAAGTAAGCTGCACATTTCACGAAAACGATGATGAACAAAACAAGAAAAAAGTTCTTGATGAGGAAATGTCATAACAACTCAAAAACTATGTATTTCATTCAATTTTCTTTGTTGGAGAAGCATTTTACAGCAAGGTGTGTTTTCACAATAGTTTAATACACTGTGGATTCATTTCGAACTAATAATATAAAACTGACATGAAAAAGGGATAGTTTATTGTGAGTACAAGCTCGTATAGCACATTTTTCCTCTTTTTTCTTTTTAACTTCTTTCTTTTTACTTTTTTTTACTTCCCGAATGAAACGGTCTCGAAGCAAAAACAAAAATTTTAACATCGTTCGTACTGTTACAAACAAAAAAACGAGGAAGAAGTTTTTTCTGCATTTTGGAGAACAGAAATTCTATCAACAAAATCACTTATAGTCCATACTTGTGGCCCCTGAAGAATAGATTATTATTCATAGAATATATCAAATCTTGTACAGACTTTAATAAAATAAATTTCGAAAATGCTGAAAAATGGCTCCGGCTCGAAAAAAATTTGCTCTATCGCTTTTTAGTTGTGGTTGCAGCCTTTCTTAGAACTTTACTGTGCCTTGATGTTCCGATTATACGTCTCTGAACTCTTTATCTGAATGTGCTTTCAAACTGATGAGCCCATAGAAATGCTCAATGTGACTTATGGAGTGGCCTAAACATATGATTATTGATTTTGTACTCTTTTCCGAAAACAGGGCGCAATTAAAACAATTTTCAGTAGCATTCGATAAAAATCCAAAGATTCAGTTTGTGAATACAAAAGATGTAGAGCCAGTCGTTACGAAGTGGACAAATAAATGATAAAACGTTAGCTTTTTAAATTCCTGTTAACCATACATGCAAATGCGGGGGGTTGTTGGAGTCTAGACCACCCGCAAATCATCTCTTACCCCTACCAGATTTGGCCTGACCCCCCGGCCAAAAACATTTTTTTGATATAAAATTCCAAATTTCTTCGATTTTTTCGAAAAATTGTGTTCCTTGAGCCCCGGCAGATTTTTAATATTGTGCATAATGCTGTTAACAGTTCCACTTTTGAGTGGTATCGGGTCCTGAAGCGTGAAAAATAAGTAATACACAAAACGATAATATCGAAAAGAGAAGCTCAAAAATGATATTTGATCACTGTAGTTACTTTATTTGATATGCGTATTTTGCCAAAGCTTTTTTTTCAGGTCAATTTGTTCGTCATCATTTTCAAGAAATGATCCAATTTGTCTTTCAAACATTCTTACTGTGAGAAAACGTTTTCTTACCAATAGAACTCTATGAGAAATACTGTCAGCATTTTGTTGCAGTATCGATTGAAGTCGACGTTGTAAAAATTAAAATTTTAGAGTTCCTGCCTACCCAAAGTGCCTGAAAATTTTTCCAAAATCAATCTACTTTTTTGATGCTTCTCGTACCAAGTGTGACCTCTTAGACATTGGGTGTTTTCTCAAATTAATTCGATTTGAGCCCAAATCCGTATAATCTTGCAGCGAAAGTTGTTCGCTTGTGCTGGCGTTTCCGAGAAATATTTCAATGTTTGATGATAGGCAAAGATTCAGAGTAGGGTCCAGTGACTGAGAAGAGAATTTTCTGTCTCACTAAAATATGCGTAGTTAATTATTTATTTTGAAATGGAAAAACTGCGTCAATAGGGCTAAGGTAATTTCTTCGGTGCAGAGCGAAAACTGATCAAGGCCAAATTTTTTCTAAATGGGCTAGCGGTTAGGAGAACAACACTAGATGAAAGAGTTTCGGCATATGATGCAAGTTTGTCCGCCTATGGATTTCTATGGGTTATTTTGTCTGAAGAGAGGGTCACCGACACCATCTAAATCAGGATCAAATTTTCTAAACACTTTTAACCTGTCTACTTCAGTTCGATGTTGTTTCCTTCACTACCTGCCGATATATAGTTCTTCTCAATGATGGACCACTTGTGAGAAAATTTTGGATCGAATCAATATTATTAACGAGGTATCAATAATAATAATAGGTCAATATGAATGCAGAACAATCAGCTGAAAAACTAAATTTATACGAAAAAATCGTATGTGGTTATTTCTTGTCATTGAGGATGTGTCAATCAAAAAAAGTAAAGCAGCGTGTTTTCTAAAGATCATTAAAAAATATTTGCGTTCCAAAGATTTTTTTAGCAATGTGGTGCCTATAATTCGAATAGAAAAGGTTAGCATTTCGTCAGCGTGCACTATTCACCCGAGCGACGAAGATGTCAGTCCCGCGGACAGTTATTCAAGTGCTTGGAACCTTTTTGAGCAGGTAGGCTGTCCGCCAAACGTCAACAAGATGCACACTAGACCGAGAATAAAGGCCATTGTAATAGGTTACTTTTATTGTAAGTGATAAGCGAATATTGTTTCGAATTCATCATGTTTCGTACGACTCATCTAGCGAACAGTTTTATCTATAAAATTGTCCGTTCAACTCATTCTTGATGTGTGGATCCCGGCATTTGGCAAAATTTCAAGAATTTAAGAAAAACCTACTATTCCCATTATTAAATCTAAAAAATTTGATTAGCACAGTTTCAACTGACTTCTTTGTGCAGGCTGTTAAGGCTCAAGAAAACACGACCCGTCCGTCGACTGTAAACCTGGGAAAAATTAATTTTTCCTTACACTACTCTCAAGCAACGTCTACCTTGAAAGTACATCTGCTTGAAGCGGTGGATTTGCCGTTCAAGGATCCAGCCACCAAAAGTTGCGACCCATACGTTACAGCTATGCTTCTGCCAAGTAATACAGAAGTGGTCCATTCAAAATATCGCAATAACACGTTAAATCCAACTTTCAACGAAACGTTGCGATTCCAAAGTAAGATTTTGAAGTTCGACGTTGTTTTGTCGTCAAACGCATCCTAAAATCTTTGAAAAAATGCTCCACGATCAATAAAATCGCCGGTTTCACTAAGGTTGCCGAGCTTCAGCTGAGTTAAAAGTTGCGCTCACTCAGATCTGACAATGTTATTGAAACCAGATTTTCACTGGTCAGAAAAAAATTCAGCTTTTTGCTCTATAAGTTTTTGTTTTTATGTTAATATTTAATAATTCCTCTCCCGAATCATGTGAAGTTTTTGGCGTAAAACAAGCGTTAATTTGTGTTTTAACTCGAAATTTGCTTCTCAAGTGATCGATATTTCTGAGTTTTGATCAAATTTTTCAGAAAGTTATTTTCAGCATTTTTTCGCCCTTTTATTTCCAAACTCACATATTTTAGAACTTTTGACGGAACGCTAATGCAGATCTAAAATTAACTGGAGTAGTCTTTCTGACATAAGAAGTACGATTCTCGAGAACTTCAGGAAACTACTGTAAAATGGGTCCCTCGTTAAAATTCATACTATCCGATAGAGCTTTTGGATTACAAAGCAAATTATAATTATTCAATCATTCTGAATTCTATATGTGAAAGAATTCAGCTATTGATTTTCAATTTCCGAGGTATAAATGAGGATGACAAAAATGTCAAAATATTCACACCACTGAACTGTCTCAACACTGAACCGGATTCGGAAGAAATTTGATGGCAATCATTTATCACAAGGATGATCAGGATCAAATGCTTCGTTTCTACGTTTTTCGCAACAAAAGCTGATATAATTCATGAGTCAAAATTATTACAAAAGGTTTGAAATCACGCTACTAGAATCAGAATAATCATTTTAAGCTTATAGAAGTTCATATCTGGCCTGTTTTTCTTCAAATGCTTACAAGCAATATTTCACATTTTTACGAATATCTACTGAACTGCATGTTACACAGGACTGGACATTTGTGAGCGTACACAACTGTCATTTAAAAATTTTTCGAGTAAAAATTCTATCGTAAAAGTATTATGTAAAGGATTTTGATGGCATCACTGATTTTTGTCAGTTTTCCATATACAAGCATTTAACAAAAAATATAGAATCGGGTGTCAGTATCAGAATCATTTTGAGATGTATCATGAAAATTTGTACTTGACAATAATCTAGTGCCCATAGTCTGATTTTCTTGAAAGGTGAATATGAAAATTGCAGGCACTATTCTTTACTTGAATTTCTTATGGCGCAATAATACTCACTTTATAAAAAATTAATCTGATAATTAAATCATTCGTCACGGGACGTTATATATATACGTAATGTTTTTCAAGACATCGATGCAACTAAATTAAATTTCATGACATTGTGCGTACACGTCAACGATCACGATTTTTTTCGGCACGACGAAACTATCGGCGAAATTTTGCTACCGCTCAGAAATGTGAATTTAGATCGAAAACCCGTCTATTGGAAGGATTTGAAGCCGGCCACAATTTTCGAAGTAGTGAGTAAAAGTACATCAGGAAGTAAGATAGAATTTCAATTAATACTTTCTAAATAGTTATAAATTTCTTATACATGCTAATGACCAGTGTGTTGGAACAATAAAATTGTGGAAATGAACTTACATGCCTATAAATCGGTCGAAAATAAATGTCATTTTCAGTACTGGATTTGTGCCATTGATGTCAATTTTGATGCATTTTTGAACATGAAAGTTCCAGATGATGCATAACATGCCAGATCTGTTTCTGAACAGTGCCTTGTGTCTCAAGACTCATTTTTGGAATGTCTTGGAACATCAGCCGATGTAAAATAACGCTGTTCAGGAAATGGGCCTTTGGTGTGTTACAAACAGCATGTCAGTAAATATATAGTTATTAATTACGTTTCCAGATCATCTATACATCTTTTATCTAATTTTACTGTTGTTCCCATAGCTTCTTATACCCTGTTGTTCTGCTATCATTGCTCCCATAATGTGTTTCAATAGGCGTTCAACTCGTTTCTGTAGTCGCCCTGCCTTTTCATGCGAAACTCGACTTTTGTGTCACTGTTGGTGTCAATTTTCTTTGAGTCGATTCACAGCTATAAGCCATTTTTTCCGCACCAGTCTCGGAAAGAAAAAAAGATGCAAATATCGACCGTAGCAACTGCACAACTTGGAAAAATAAAATTTTGGCTTACGATGCGTATTCATCACCCTGCCTACGGATTTTGAGGTTCATTTAAAAATGAATAGATCATAGAAAACCGTATTGTTTAATTAAAAAGTGATTTTTCCACTTGGTGAATATTCGTAACCATTAGTGGAATATGCTATAGGATAAAAAATCGATGGAAAGATGGTCGTTACGTCCTATTAGTAGCATGTTATGCAACATCATCATCCCAGCTGTCAAAGTTTTCAAGAAAAACAGAAATTATGCAAATTAGTGCATGGCTGGATCCATTACTTCCGAATCGAATATTTTTTTTGTGGAAAATCTAGATCTTGGATTTGACTTTAGAGGCTTTAAAATTGTTGGATCGAGCATGCTCCGGCTCCGTTTTTTAACGGTCGGGCCCCGATAATTATGAACCTTATATTTGAACTTTTCACGTCATTTATATCAACGGATCCTATTTTTTTGACGTCAATTATTTCCTTTATATTTAGGTTGCACAAGGCAGTGTTCAAGTGTCACTTTGCTACAGACCTCAATTCGAAACCCTCAGTTTGGTAATCGTTCGAGCCCTCGATCTGCCGGTGAAAAATATTAATGGATCAACTGGTAACTAAAACAAAATGGAGGTTTTTTCAACGGCATAAAGTTTTCCATTCCGTAAAAAGTGTGTTATTGAACTTTTTTTGGTAGTTGCTTCCCGTCATTTTAAATTAGATGGTCTATAGTTGTAAAAAAAGCTTCATTCCAGTTGTGATTAAATTCAGAACACTTTTTCTTATGTACAATGGATTTTGTTAAAGTCTCGATTCTCCTTTTAATCCAGGTGTCCAAATAATTGGAAAGATATTTGATATTATTCACCCCATTTGGGATCACATTGATTGAAATTTGGTACCATGGCACGTATCAGACGCGCATTCATTACCTTCAATTCGAAATTGAAAAAGATTCTAATAATTCATAATTCTTTTAATCTGAATTTCATCGTTTTTTGTTTTTGTTTTTATGTAGTTTTTGATTTCAGACACATTTTTTCCGATTCTGAGTTCTCTAGAAAATAATTCCATAATTGTACTAGAGTTGAATTTTTTCCATTTTTCAGATCCATATATAAAATTATGGCTTTCGGTCAACAGCGAAAATTTTCGAAAGTCGAAAAATGACGCCGAAATGCATTGTTTGGCTTCGGTGTTCCGCGAATCGATGGATTTCGATATTCCAGTCGACAAGTTGGAAGAAACCCTAATTTTGGCGTCGGTATGTATCCATAAATGTTCTCACTTGATTTTCTGTGGAAAGTCAGAAAATAATGTTGAAAATCTGGAATACTCGTATAGGCAGTGCACATCCTCCCAAGTGGGAGTGTTGTGTGTTGATAATCACTGTCGATGCTAACTTTGATGTTCAAAATCAACAAGGTTGCATGAAACAAACAGAAACAATTTTGTCTGCAAGATGTGAAACGGATCTGTGATAATCTTGCTGACGTCAATTTTCTATGACTTTCATTTGGCACTGAAAGATCATTTTTGCATACTTTTTCTCATTTCTAAGATTATCGACCTTGACTTTTTGTCGGCTAGCGAAGAAATCGGGCACGTTTTGATCGGTCCCAGCGGATGCGAAACAGGCAAAAAACATTGGTCAATGGTGACCGAAAATCCGAACCAAACTTTGACTATGTGGCACCCGCTGTACAAGAAAATTTGTTGATTGATACATTTTCTATATACTCTCGGCGGGTTTTAGACTGTACTACTCCATTCAATTTGAAATGATTGATCCGGCGGTCGGAGTTTTGGCAAACGTAGCCTTACTGAGAATCGGGAAGTCAATTTCTACTGGACATCAGAAGAGAGTTAACGAGCCTTCCATAATTTTGAATAAAAGTTCAGCTGCGATCTCGCTGTATCGATCATTTCGAAATAAATAGGGTATAAAATTTCAACATTGGCGTCAGCCTTGCACACTTTTGGTGCCCATGATTTTGCTGACGTCAAGCCAACTTCTATAGATTGTTTTTTGTCAAATGCTTCTAATTGAAGAATAACCTTCCACAATGGCCCATTTAATGGAAATTGTAAGGACCAGATTTGTGTGAGGTACTTTACTTCTAACCAATCGGTCGATACGGCGGGGACAAAAGGGGCATGGGCGGTACAAATATGGGGCAATAATATACGAACGATCGACGGTCGCTTGAACGTCGACAATACAAAACGCGTTTCGATTTATAATACGAACGGGGCCTCGGTTTAAGTTGCTTTCGAACAATTGGCCGCTTGCAAATATATATAAAAAGGACGGGGCGAGCGCGGGAGTCAAAAATGTAAAAACCACAAGAATAAGAATGATCAAATCACGCTTTGCTTCTTCTTTTATACCACGTTTCTGGCCACTCCCTGGGCACTGCGGGAGGTCGAGCTTCTGTCCATCTTCTTCCGCCAATCGTCGTTTCCTGCTACGCTTTTTTATGCTTACTTAGTTACGCCTTTCTAATGCTTTTCTGGTACTGTATGCTTTCTGTGCTTCACTTGCTTTCTACGGTGGGCTTGGCCACACCTTTGTGCTTCTGTGCATGCTTCCTGTATCGGTTTCTCTGTATACACATGTTTTGTGGGGCCGCCGCTACCGTTACACTTGAGACTACTGTCTGGCGGGGCTTCTATGTATTTTACTGTGTGCAGGTGTTGTTTACGATTTTTACGGGGGATTACGGTAGCTGTGGAATGTGTAGTTTAGTGTAGGTTCTAGGGGAACAGCTGCCGTTTGTGCAAATTAATTAGGGCATCTTAATTGGGCTACCGGGGTGTGAACGGATCAAAATAAAGTACTTCATGTAATTTTGTAGGAATGTTTGGGTGTGAATCCCAGACACCCTTGAGATGATAAAATGTGAAAATAAAATAATATCTAATAAATGTCTATCACATACAGTATGCTACATATTTACAGT
Organism: Romanomermis culicivorax; assembly: GCA_963922205.1. Classification (NCBI taxonomy): domain Eukaryota; kingdom Metazoa; phylum Nematoda; class Enoplea; order Mermithida; family Mermithidae; genus Romanomermis; species Romanomermis culicivorax. The sequence goes on from CAWUHX010000089.1 coordinate 673,217, forward strand.
ACTGCTTTAGCAGGTACGTTACAAAATGACAGACGCAGCCAAAAAAAATTGAATTCAATCTGATAAATTTCACTGAGTAAAATTTTTACTTTATACTGTAGAAAAACGCTAAATTTTCCAATGACATGGACTGATAAATTCAAAAATCATGGAAAGACCAACATATCAGTTTTTATTTGAATAGAAAAGTGTTTGACACCACTGGATTACCCGATAAATTTTGACTATTAACGAGGTTATAGGAGGAAATTATCAATTATTCAAGTTTTCGCTCTTGAACGACAAATTTTCTTCGTTCATTACAGTAATAAGCTTCACTAATTTTCCATGTTTAACTTATTTTCAAGCGATAATTTCAAAATGAATGGAATATACACGAAGCTTTTACTGCACATTATTTTGCCCAATTAGAGGTTAATTGAGCCTGTTCACAAACTTCCAGATGTGACCTATGATTTTGCAGAAAACCTTAAAAACATGAAATGATACTTGCTTTCCACTTTTATTGTTCAGATGCATTTTTTTTCATTGATCGCAATAATAATCACGCATACACTATTCACTTTCAAATGCTCGATGCAGCGAGGTTGCAGCAGAACATCTTATTTATTATTGAGAAAGATTGTTGGCCCTCTTCAAAAAATTTTTCCTTCAAGATACAGACTCCTCGATGATCACTTTTTTCCAATATTTCAAGATTATCGAAATTGTTTTTTAGATCTCTTGTGAAGCTGTTTGCCGGAACTCCGACCGCCGCATCGATCTGGTTGGAATACAGTTTTTCGATGTTAAACTTACTTTCGTGTGATTGGTGCACCCATCATTGCATAATAAATTTAGTATAACAGGTACCGGATGCAATACAATATTTTTGCAGGCTTTCGTAGCTAAACAATGAATATGTCTCCATGTTGTCAATCTTGATTGCTGAACAGCAGGTTAGATAAGTTCATCATATCATCGATCAGGAATCAGTAATTACTGTAGTTTTTGCAAGATTCGAATACCGTTTTTTCTTTAAATGTGGGCACTGGGCAGCAGTGTTTTTTCTGTGCCAAAACATGGTTTTTGGCACAAAAAAATTTGGAATGGCACAAAAAATTTTGGGCGTTTGTGTCAATTGGCACAAATTTTTTGACTAGTTGAATGCCGAATTTCTTTGATTTTCAGTCATTTTAGGAGCTGAAAACGCACAATTTTCTCGGCGCTGCGCGCCGAGTCAATTACTTAAGTGTAAAATTAGTCAAGAGTCAGGAATCTGAAAGAATTGTATTTGATAATAGATTTGAATGATCGCAACAAACTTTGAGATTGTCAATGATTGAAAAATGAATTAGTTAACTTCCACTGTTCATTCAGTATGATCGGAAACCGAAATTTTTATTTTTGCTGTTTGATTCGAACAGAAAAATTTACCTTGTTGGCGCAATTTTTCAACCAAGAATTTACGCGACGTGACTTCCGTTCTAGTTTTTTTCAGGAAAAATCATTATGGACATCCTTGATTTATTTACATCGGTGTTAAGAAGAAAACCGTAGCCGAAAATTAAAGAAAAATATAAAATGCCTGAAAAATTGTATAAAAATATCTGAATTCTCGCAGCATCTGATTTCCTTCCGAATCGTATAAACTGCTTTCTTCATCAGCTTTTCTTATCGCACCGACGTGCTTAAGATAAAATAGAGTTGGCACGATTTTTTATGCAAATTAGTGCGGCAAAAGTAACGTTTAGTTATGTTTTTATCAAACTTCTGGCATAAAACTTTTTTAAAGTTTTCAGTATGTTTTCAGGCTGGAAAAAAGTTTTTCGTGCCATTGGCACAATTTTTTGGCCCTTTGTGCCAATTGGCACAAATGTCCGTGCACAAAAAAACGCTGGTTGAGGAGCACGATTTTTCCAAAAAATTAATGCGTATTAAACGTTAACTTTTCATCAAACTTTTGGCATAAAACTTTTCCGCAGTTTTTCAGTATGTTTCTAGTAGAAAAAATTTTTTTGTGCCATTGGCACAAATTTTTTTGGCCGTTTGTGCCAATTGGCACAAATGTCCGTGCACAAAAAAAACGCTGGTGGGCAGCGTTTTTTTGTGCACCACACCTGTAAAAGGGGGGGGGCGAGCCGGGGGTGTTGAGGGGGGGACCCCCCCCCCAACCTGGCCAACCATATACACAACCCCTCCCAACCCCCCAGCATACCTGTAAGACCTCCGACCAGTTGGGGGGGGGGGGGGGTAGGAAAAATTCGAAATTTTTCCCAAAAAAGGCCAAAAAACATATACTTTTTGGCAAATTTTTTTAATTTTTTCCCAACTGGGAGGGGGGTTGGAGTAAATGATTTTGGGTACTGGGTTGGCCAAGTTGGAGGTCCCCTCCACCCCCCCCCAAGTACAGGTATGCCCCAACTGGTCGGAGGTCTTACAGGTATGTCAGGGGCGTAGCGATGCGCCCAGCGCGGAGCCACGTAGGCGGGCGCGTAGTGCCCGTCCTGTTAAATTTCCTCCAATAATCTGTCGTCAGTCTATATTTAAGCATTGTGCTCAAGTGTAAGTGTCTACATCAGCTACAGTAATTCCCAGGTGACGCATGTCACGTGATTATTGAATGAATTTTGCACCCGTAGGGTTGATGTTTCATCCCAAAGGTAGAATCAACCAAAAAATCCTACTCTCGACGCGGCACATGGCCATGGGTCTGCGTGGGTACCCTCGGTGCTTAGACTCTTGTTGCTGGCTCCGCTTCCTGAGTGTCTCTGATCTTTGTCGATTGTTGACTTGGATCGGGGATGCTCGAATGGAAGTATGATCAGTAGGTTTGTATTTCTGTTCAACACGAATCGACAGCTGTCTTACTGTAGACGCCAGGGGTTGACGCCAAGGGACTAGGTGGACCAAACTGGATAAGTACCCGAAATTTATTAATGAAAAAAAATTAACGTGTCGACCAATGTTACCCACCAATGGGTGGATAACATTGGTCGGCACACAAAAACATGAGGCACACTGAAACAATTCTAAATGCGCGTTTTTTAAGATCAAAATACATAAGATTTACCAAATTTAAAGGAAGATTAATTGTTATGAGTAACACAAACTTGACAGACAAAATCACCAGTGGGATCAAAATCATCGGCCAAACAGTTACCACATATTCACCCATTACATCTATCACAGCATGCCCAGTCTTCTTTGTATTTTTTCTTGTAAATTCTCCATTGAATATGGCAAATGTGACACACATTAGTGCTTCTAGCTTTTTTCGCTTCCCTCAATTCTTTCAGTTGAGCAAGAGTTGAGCACCCTTGAGAGACCTCTCCTCCCAAAATTTTGGGAATTACTGACCCTCAGTAACAAAAAAGTTGCCCAACCCAGGCTTTTTTTTCGTCAAAAATTTACAGGCCAAATGGCTCCTAGACCTAAATTTTTAGGAGCCAAACAGACATTTTTAGGAGCCATAAATAATCAATGCACACTTTTGATAAAAATTAATGCATTATATAATTCGTATAGTTTGATTGTATTTAATCCAAATTTACTTGTATCACAGATAGGGCAAATTTTTTGAATTCGCTTTTAAAAGGGAAGGAACTCATCAAAAAAGTTTATTTTCAGTCAAAACACAACATGTTTATTCATTATGTTTCTTAGCAAAATCACCAGTTTTATATCCCATTTCTTTAGCCCATATTTTGTAAGCACTTTTGAAATCAAAATTATTACAATTGCTGTGGCATTTCTGCTAACGCATCAACACGTCCAAATGTTCAGCCTGATTTGATGATCGATGAAAAATCTAATTTTGCTATTTGATTTCTTGATCGAGTAAGACCTTACTGTTGTTCGCGACCGAGTTTTCGTCTTTAATCTGTTCACTAGAGAAAAACCACGCTCAACGCCAGCATTTGTTGCATTGAAACACAAAATGATCTCGGACAACACTGACAAATTCTTGAAAACGTCATGAAATTGTAAACAATGCCACAACGTCGCACTCCAATCATAATCATTGCGTAAACATTGCACCTGTATAAGATTAGAATTTAGATAATTTTGTGTTCACTGACAGCCTCTATGTAAGTCATCTATATTATAAATCAATGTATTACTTTTAACAAATCAAAGTCCTCGTTAATTGAATCTTGACAAATGCTGAAGTCAGCGTAGGTTTTGACCAACAAGTTCAAGGCATTCTCTACTTCTTTGTCATTCATATTCTTGAACGATCAATAATCGAAAATTGTTGATGCTTTCAACAAATCACTATCGTTTTTAGTAACTCTTGATTTCACTGTTTGAATCACGTCATGCGCAAAAGCTTCAAAATGAGTTATACATGTTGAAATGAAAAAATTTCAGGCACAGTTATAGGTGTTATCAATATTTACCTTGTATTTCATCCAGCGCTCGTTTTTCTTCGAAATCTATCAGTTCTTTTTCTGTGTTTAAACTTCCCCTTGGCATTTTCACTCTATAATTAAGACGCTCTGCAGCATTGTCACTGTTCAAGCGTGATTTCAGCAATCGCATGCTGCGGCTATTTCTTATTGTTTCATGCGATGCAGCAAATTCTTCGATCAAGGTACAAATAGAATCAGCGAACACCTAAAAGTAATGTTATGTTAGTTTAAAGTGAAAAGCATGCATGAATTCAAAAGTTTACCTTAACGTCATACAGATGCAGGTTCTCCTTTCGATACAGCTCATTCAAGCAGTTCAAATGCATCAAAATGTCATTAAGAGCATGTATTTTGACTAGCGACTCAACAGTAGACAATTTTTTGAATAAACCTTCTGCTGCTGGGTAATCCTTGCTCGAGTTTTCCAAGTAAACGATCAACAATGGTAAATTTTTCACCACAGATTGTATGGATTGTGACTGCGACAACCATCTTTTATGTAAAATATTAATGTGTTGTGTGTAATTTATTCAAAATTCAAACGAATTTATTTACCTGACAGCTATCCATGGTTCTAAATTAGTATACTCAGTTTCCATAATGTTGGCCAAGCCTTTTATTTCGACTTTATGTTTATGCGTGTTTAGAAATCCAACCAAATCATTGAGCATATGTTCAATTTTCATGAACGAAACGTGTTTTTCCATCTGTAGATCAGATTTGTCCAATAATGCTTTCATATTTGTTTTTTATGCTTTACTAACTTGACAAACGTCTTTGACTCCGAGAGCTTGCAGGTGAGTGACGCAGTGAAAAGCAATAACATGCGGAGCATTTAACTTTTCCTTCAACTTGATGGCGGTTCCATTCTTGGAGCCTAGCATAACAGCAGCTCCATCTGACGTAAACATAACCAATTTTATACCTTCAATTCCCTTCGATTCAAAGTAATCGGTGATAGCTGTGGCAATAGCGCTGGCGTCGGTTGCTTGTAAATTTAAAACTTTACGAAACATGTGCCTAACAACCTTATTCGAACAATCAGCGTGTTGTGTGTACAAAAGCAACAACTTCATTTTGGAAATATCTGTTGACTCGTCAACATGAATCGTAAAAGCGTTAGCAGCCTAGTTTGAATTTTTTGTGAGAGTGTAAAAAAGCGTTCTAAAAGTATTTCATTTTTATACCTTAAACTCGTTGATTTCTTGTGATTCAACAAATTCATTCAGCGAATCCAAAAATTCATACGTCGAATAATTTGAATTGTGGTCATTGAAGCCTTGAATTTGGTATGGCAAACTGACGTCACTTTTGTTCGGCTGAAACATTCAGACATTTAGTTTTTAGAATGGTTCTCCTTATGTCTGGACGCACGTGTTTTGTTTTCCAATCACGGTGCATTTCGTCCAAATATGACTTAACCAAAGAATGTGACTTTTCTACAGCACTAATCGGAAATTCATTTTTTGCGGCGAAAAGAACATCCTTCATGAGCATAATCAGGGTTCATACACAACCTGGAAAACCTGGAAAACACAGGGAATTTTTTTTCAGGTCTGGAAAACCTGGAAAACACAGGGAATTTTAAGGAAAAATAAATATTTTGTGTTGAAAATTACAGGAAAATCGTCAAATTTTTTCGCCGCGCTGCGGCGAGTTTCCTTATTCGACTATGCACATTGAAAGTGAGATTTCTCAAAATCATCGAGTATTTGAGATCGTTTTTTTAGTTTTTCAACTTCGACTTTTAATTTAGCCTTTTACTGTGTCAAAGTCAACGTTTCAATTGGATTGTAAGGGTAATATTCGAGAAAACATTCAAACTCCTCATTTATGCCAGAAAATTTTAGACTAATCAACAGAATGTTTTCGGCTATATTGAGCATTCATATTTGCGAGCGAAAAAAATCGAGTCTGGTCAGGGTTTTTTTAGGTCAATTAGGAGCCATTGCTTCTAAAAATTCTGATTGACTCCTAAAAATTTAGGGGCACAAGCGAACATGGCTTATAAAAATCAGAGCCTAACAACCCTTACGTTTAGGTGAGTTTCCTTTCCAGCGATGCATTCTTATGCGTTTTTAAGAAAACATATTGAAAATTTTCCGGCGCTTTGCGCCGATTTTCAAATCACTTATGATTCTTATTATCATTTCTGTCGTGCGGTTGGAAAATGTCGGCCTAGCTTACGCTGGCTTATAGCTTTTAAACATCAACATGTTATGGATGAATTTTTGACCTTGTATTGTTTTTTCACATATTTGACTAAAACCTAGATTTTTCTAGATTGTTTCCACAAAATCGTTTTTGGTTCTTTAGAATTTTCGACTTTCGTGAAGATAACTTTTTGCACTTGGAAAATGATTAAGCGTGGGACAATAGCAGAGGTTCTTCTGTCTGAAAAAGTCATTCAATTCATTGCTGCTTGCCTAATTTTTGAATTTTAGTTTGCCTGACTGAAAACATGTTGAATTCATTGAAAAATTAGACTTTTCAGGCAGGAAATAGATATTAAAAATAGTCATTTTCCAACGATATAGAATATCGAAATCCAAATTTTTTCCGATGCTCTGCACCGCGTTAATTACCAATATCCGAGTCCGAAGTAAAATATCTATCACACTTTTTTATGGTTTATACTTTGGTTTATATATTATCATAAATAATTATGATTGGAAAATTACTGGCTCTTGATATACGAAAACGTTAGGAAAATGTTTTAACGCTTCCACCAATCAAATGGTGAAAAGGTCACGATTGATCATCGGTAGCTGCATAAGAATGTGCTGAAAAATTAATTTTCCGACGTTTTAGAGGCCTCGGAATCAAAATTTTTCGGCTCTAGGCTGCGCAATAATTTGGAATAAATTTTTCGATTTAGTACTCTATTTTTGATGATACTTTAGCTCACACATGTTTTTATTATTCAGTATTTTTCTTCAGGATAGTATATTTCATTATTATAAACACCTGGAAAAATTTCATTTGTCAACCTGGAAAACCTGGAAAACACAGCGAATTTTTTTCCTACAACTTTGTATGAACCCTGCATAATTTTTCCTGGAACAGGCGTAACGGCTTTGGCATTGGCTGAATTTATGGCGTTTTTCAATTCTTCACGCCTTTCTGGCACCTGAAGTTTTACTTTATTGAAGTAGATGAAACTTCATACATTGTATTATTAACATACTTGTGAGGCAGCGATATGGCTTTTCGACTTTTGGTGCTGTTTAAAAGTGTGTTTTTTCCACCCGTCCTTTGTGGGACAAGAAAATCCTTTCGACCAATTTCCGCTTTCGGTATCCTTGACATTTTTCACTAGCGCACAAATTCGACAACTGACTTGGTTTGGGCCCATATCCCAAACTATCCATGGCATTTCTTCTCGCCATTTTAAATTGAAAGTTCGCTTCACCTTAAAATGTTTTTGTCATTTTTATTGCATACAGCTTCTAACTAACGATTTACTTTCTTAAATTTCAAATTCTCACTTTCTTTTTTGATGGGCCAAGTTTAGGATCATCTTCGAGTCCATTATCTTTTTCAACTTCTATTACGGGCGTTTTCATTTGTCCAGCAACTTCGTCATAAGACGGGACTGGTGACGGCAAATTTTGCACATCGTCCTCCAAATGTTCGTTTGACTCTGGTTCTGCAGCTCTTTTACGATTGCAGAAAAAATCCAACTTTTTTTGCGACATAAATAATCACCGTAGCAGCAATGGCAATCACAATGAAACAGTTAAAAATAATAGTAAATCGTTTATTGTTAAAGAGATCTTAAAAATAGAAACGCATTCATGTAAAGTTGCTTGATATATAATATAATTATAGCAAACAACTAAAATTCGGTTAAACTTCAGCTGAATTTTTGGGAGCCAAATTGGCTCCTTGAAGTAAAATTTTAGGAGCCATTTTCGAACTTTTAGGAGCCCAGGCTCCTAAAATGACTAAAAAAAAGCCTGGCCCAACCACCCCAGACCTCGGGGCTCCATTAAATGTATGAGAGAGATGGATGGAAACTAATTCACAAAAAAATCAGTAAATCAGTTTCCATCCATCCATTTTCTGTAACAGCATAGCAAAACGAATCCAATCCACCTATGTAAGCACCAATCGTCCCACAAATTCTTGCCATCATAGACTACTAGAAGTGGTCATACCTGTGAGACCTCCGACCAGTTGGGGGGGGGGGGGGGTAGGAAAAAGTCAAAATTTTTCTCAAAAAAGGCCAAAAAACATACACTTTTTTGAGAAATTTTTCAATTTTTTCCAAACTGGGGGGGCGGTTGGGGGGGGGGAATGATTTTGGGTACAGGGTTGGCCGAGTTGGGGGGGGTCCCCCCCCAAGTACAGGTATGGAAGTGGTACACTATCCCCGGCAGCATTACCACAGCCAACGACGGTAAACACGGATTTTCCTTCATTAGGTATGATTCGATGAGGGTCTTGCTTGCATGCCTTTGGCACACAAAATTGGCACACAGGACACTTAATTGTTAGTGAAAGTTTTGAATGCAGCGGATGAGTGTAACCCAAATTTTTTTCAATTTGTAAATTTTCATTAAAAAATGGCAACTTTGTCGATCCACAAATTTCTCAATTTTATTTGGATTTCAATTTCCTTTCACAGTAACATGCACTGATTACTTAGACATTAGTGTGCCAAGTTGTATCTGCATATCTTACAGAGGAAAAATTCTGCGATGTTTCAAGTGAAATTGACCAAAGTTACCCCGTGGCCAAAGTTACCCCACTTTACCTTATGTTTTTTAGCCTTTTTTGGGAAAAATTTCGACTTTTTTCGACGCCCTCCCCCCAAATTTCGGATTTACCCTCCCCCCAACTGGTCGGACCTCTTACAGGTATGTTGTGCACGGACATTTGTGCCAAGCCAATCAGCGTTTTTTTGTGCACGGACATTTGTGCCAATTGGCACAAGGAAGGAGACCACACGACGACTCAAAAAGAAAGGGAATGTTGAGAAAATTTAAATGACTCTTGAATTGTTCAGTAAATTCATAATTGATTCAACTTTCCAATGTAATGTAAAAGCTAGAGAAAATAATGTCAAAAATTGTGTAAATTTTCGGTCGAAACATTGTACTATTACCAACGATATTGATATTTCTATCCGAATCCATCAAACACAAAAAGTGAGAATTGCAGTTTTAAATCCAAATCTGACTGAATGAACAGAGAATATTGAGGATTTCTTTTCATTCATCAGTCATTGTTGATAATGACAGCCTATAGAGTTTGCTGCAACGATACTAATACACTATTCGAAGAGAAATCGTTCGCGTTCCGGTCAATAGAAAATATTATATTTGTCGACTCGGTGCAAAGCGCCGAAATTTTTTCGCATTTTCAGCCCTTAAAACGTCTAAAAATCAAGGAAACTTAATGTTTGACCAGCCAAAAGATTTGTGCCAATTGGCACAAACGCTCAAAATTTTTTGTGCCATTCCAAATTTTTTTGTGCCAAAAACCATTTTTCTCACGAGCTTTTTTCCATAAATGTGGAAAGGGGTCGAATTTTTTTTCCACACGTGGGAAAATTTTTTTTTGTCTCAAAATCCTCATTTTTTTCGCTTGAAAATGCTAATAAACGCTTTGTTTAAGTGTTTTTGAGCTTTTTAAAGCATTCTGATAATCATTCTGATCCACCGTTTTTTCCTCAAATGGGGTCATATGAGGAAAAAAATTTCGAAACGAGGAAAAAATTTTAGGTATGGTTTTCATTGTTAAAAAATGTTGGGGACTTGGAATTTTTTTACAAGACGGTTCCACCGTTTTTTTTTCTTCGAAGATTTTTTCCACATGAGAACCGGACCCAAAAATTTTTTCCTCATTTTAAAAAACGTTTATAATGTGGCTAAGGATGCTTTTTTATGCATTTTCGGAGCATACCCAAGCATTTTGATGTTTTTGGAGTCAAAATTCTGGTTATGTCAGTCAAAAGAAGCTCATGAACTCATGAAGAATATATTGGTGTTTTACAGGAGTGGGTGAAGCATGTTAACGATAGAGTTCTCAGGAATTTATGCGCTATTAACATTTTTGTGGTTCCGATTAGAACCATCTAATTTTATTTAGATCTTGGTCCGGCGCAGGGCGCCGGAAAATTTTTGGATTTTCACTTTCTAAAACGCTAATAAATGAACCTTCACAACGTTGAGCAATAAATTAAAATCAAACTGATGAAGTTTTATTTATTTCAAATTCCTGTGCGAAGCGCCGGAAAAAATTTCGGGTTTTTATATTCTAAAAGGCTGGAAAATAAATCTCTCCAACAGATATTCATGAACAGAAGTTTTAAAATCGCAGTCTAGAATGATGTCTTCAATTTCCATCTTCAATAAACGCAAAAGTTCAGGTTGCAAACGTTTAAAAAATTCCAAGCATCGAGAGAAAAAATTGAGAGAATTGATGAAAAATCTCAATTTTGCCCGACATAATTGACTGTTAACGATTAGAAAATAAAACGAGCTGACTTGATTGATAGAAACTGTTGAGCATTAATTAGTAAGTCGAGGCAGATATGCTAACGGCCGCACCTGATAGAAAATAGTCAAGATTGTATCCGTAACCGGCGGAAAATTTTGAGATTTTGACCCTTTTAAGTCCACCAAAACGCAACTTTTATTTTTTCCTCAAAAGACTCCATTTGATGAAAAAAACGGTGGTCGGTTCCCTTCCAAATTATGGTCCAAACTGGCATTTTTGGACTCCTCAAGATGCCAGCTATCCAGATCAGTTGGAAAATCCAGGCGCTCATGGCATTCAAGAACTCATTTGCATAAAATCTGCACACATCTCACATAGTCCTTGTCACTACTGAAAAATCCTACCTACTTCAAGAATCGAGCCTGGCCCAATAGCCTATAGAATTGATGCGTTTACCACTACACAATTTCACCAAAAAGTATAAACACTATATTTCTTTACGACCCTTGATACTATTTTAACTTACAGCTTCATTTGGAAGAGCCTCAACAGCGCTGAAGGAAAAATAAATGTCTACTCACTAGTCACAGAAATCCATGCTCAAAATTAACAAGCAACTCATATACAATAATTAGGCTGAAGGCCGGGAACCGACTTATAAAATTTAGCCGGGGAATTCAAGACTGAAAAGATGCGTTTTGGTGGACTATAAAAGGTCAAAATCTCAAAATTTTCCGGCGCTTCGCGCCGGTCAATAATCACTATCTCCTATCAGGCGCGGCCGTTAGCATATCTACTTCTACTTACTAATTAGTTCTCAACAGATTCTATCAAACAAGTTGACTCGTATCATTTTCTAATCATTAACAGTCAGTATTTCGCCGAAAAAAACAATTTTTCATCAATTCTCTCAATTTTTTCTTGGACGCTAGGAATTTTTCAAACATTTTTAACATGAACTTTTGGGTTTATTGTAAATGGGAATCAAAGACATTATTCTAGGCTCTGCATTCCAGTTTTTAGCTCAATTTTACTGTAGAATTGAAAGAATATAATTTGTTGCCTGATTTTCAATTGTTTGGTTTCATTGTTCAATGTTCATTTTTCTCTTAAAAATTCTGCACTGTAGTTTTTGTGTACTTATCCTTTCCATAAAATCGAGTTGCATTCCTTCAAAAAGTCTAAAACATCGCGTCTCAGTGAAAAATCATCCAAAGGTATGTATGCGGCGGGGAAGAGCGTCACTTCTTATTGATGTTCAAATATTTAGAGCTTCTGTTATGTGCAAATTATTGAATAAAGTTTCTATTGTTGGATCAATTTTGTGTATGCTTTGAAAGAGTTTTTGTTTCGTTATTTTTAGGATTGAAAATCTGGAATTATTTGAAATCGATCTGGCATTTTTCTGGCACTATTTGCTAAAAAAATATGGCATTCCCTAAAAATTTGATCTGGCAACACTGATTTAGAGGGGGAAGGGGGAAGTTTTCAGCAATATCATTGCACTTATACACCACAATTTTCAAATTAAATTTGCATTAATTATAAAATGGAAAATAGCGAAAATTTCCCGGCGTGTTGAAGCAACCTATTCCCACTACTCGGGGCTTCAGTAAAAGTTAGGCTCGGTCCAGGACCCATACCTGTACTTGGGGGGGTTGGGCGGGACCCCCCCCCCCAACTTGGCCAACCCTGTACCCAAAATCATTTACCCCCAACCCCCCCGCCAGTTTGGAAAAAATATTTGCAAAAAAGTGTTTTTTGGCCTTTTTTGGGAAAAATTTCGACTTTTTTCTACCCCCCCCCCCCCCCCAACTGGTCGGAGGTCTTACAGGTATGCCAGGACCTTGGGGGGCCCCCAAAAGTCGAAAAAAGCCGAAAATTTTTCCAAAAAGACTACAAAAGGCTATTTTTGCTTAATTATTTCGAGTTTAATGGGGGAAGGATCATACATGGACGTAGGGGGGGGGGTAAATCCCCATACCTGAGACCCTGGCCACCCTTCTGGCCAAAAAAGATCGTCAAACACCCGACCCTGAACTTTTTCCAAAACAGCTTTTTTCATGATTTTTGTGCATATTTTGTATGAAACACAGGTTTTTTTTGTTTTTTGCTCACCCACCCCTCTACCCCCTGCGAAAAAGTCCATAGACCCTCCCCCCAGAAAATTCTTGCCGTGCATGTCTGGGGAGGGTCCCAGACAGGCCTCAAGCCAGGAATTTTTTTCGGGGGGCACACATTTTTCACTTAATTTACAGTAAAATTGGCCTTTCTGACTTGACTTTTTCTTAAAGAGAAAAAAATCAAAGATCCCTTTGCCTTTTTTCAACACATGAAACATTTCGGGAGGAGCCATGGCCCCGCAACCTACCCTGCCTTCACGCCTGGTCCCTATACTTCCCGGAGAAAATTCGCTCGCGTTCAGGTCAAATAGAACTAATTAATATTATACTGCGTTCTCAGCCCCTAAAATTCCTAAAAATCAACAAAATTTACTCATTGATCAGTCTTTGCCATTCTTTATATTTTTGTGCCAAAAAACGTGTTTTTGGCACAAAAAATACTGTTTCGAATAATTGATTGCTTTCTAAATTTTTTGCTGTTTCTCGTTTAGTCTGCGGCGCATTTTTCAGTCTCTTGTTTACAGATAACTCCACTATATAAACGCATTTCTTATCGTCTCGAGTAAAAGTTTACCTGTACTATATTTAATTCACCACGTTGATTGCTCGCTTTGGCGTTTGAATTTTCATATGAATATACACTGCTCTCAAAACCTCGTTATTTCAGGAGATTCTTGAAATATTCATCGTCGGTATGTCGCCAACCAAATTGGATCCTTTACGATGCATTTTATACACATATTGGAGAAGTTCTTGCTCTTGGAGAGTTAGAGCTGGTGAGTAATCGGCTAATCTAACGGTTCAAGAAATTTGTCTCATAGTTGAGTGCAAATTTAGTATCGTTTTTGTTGTTGTTAAATTAAGCTTTGGAATATAAAAATTTGCCGTACGAAATGAAACCGGTAGATTTGTTGGGTACTTACTTACATTCCGACGAATTCAAAGCGCTTAATCCGGCTGAATACGTTCCCGTTTTGGTCGTCAATGGCCATCGTCTGACGGAATCGGTAGACCTATAAACTCTTAATAAGTAGTTTTGATGTAGCTTGAAGGACGACCGTACATTTTTCAGCTCGCTATTATGGAATATTTGGAAGATATGCAAGCGCAACCGAATTTATTGCCAAAAGATGCGGCGGACAAGGCGAAAGTAAAAAACTAATTTGAATATAATTTTGCATTTGGTGTCTACGTGAGCTTGAAATGAGCAGGAAATGAAAAAATTAATCGAACAGATGGCATTTCTTTGGGATCTTTCTTTCTATTTTTCACTTGCTGTTGATAAAATTAAATAAATTTTTTGAAAAATTTGTCTCACGATGTTAATTTGACATACTTTAATTTAGTAAAGTTTGACTTCAGGATGGAAGAGAATCAGCCATATCCTGCAAATAAGGTGTTTCAATTCATGTGTAAATCTCTGAAAAAACTGCCTTATCCATACTTATAATTTAGGGTACGATGGGCGGATGTTCCACACCCAAGGCCTGTCTTTTCCCCACTATTTCCCTCAAATAACTTCAATGCTCAAAAAATATCCAAAAAAGGTGTTTGTGAATTTTGAAAATTTTTCAACCTGACTGACCTCTGTCTCCGTACAAGACACGCCTACTTACCCAACTTGGCCGAGGTAACCACGTGCACGGTCTGATCACATTAAAATTTTTGATTTCCACGCAAAATTAGTACGTGAATGAATATGGAATATTTTGTTGTCCGTTTTCTTGATATGCTTTTAAATCGTGAAACTGGAAACGATCAATCTCCACATATTGGTTATTATAGCTGAAAATTCGTGAGATTTGAGCGTTAATTAAAAAAAAAAGATTCGACCGTGAAAACTTTCTATCTATTTTGTTGACAGTAACGTATATTTCTGATTTAAAAAGAGCTGAGTTTTAGTATCTTTGTAATTTAAATTTTCAAATTAACAAATCGCTCCAGAAATCCAGAATATTGGTTGAATTTAGAGCGTCTAAAAAAGAAATTAAGAAGGCTTCACTACAGGTTTTTTTTGGTTTTTTCTCGACAGGCCATTTGGCTCCTAAGGTCAAAATTTTACCGGCCAATAATTTCAACAAGCCAAAACTAAAAGGTTTGTAAATAAATGTGGTAGTAAAAGAATAATGTTTTTTCCCAACAAATTTAGTCAAAAACACTCTTCAAAATCACAGTAGAAGCCCACAGAACAGATCAATCATTTTGAATACATTCTTAATCAATCACACACAGAATAATAAGGCCCACAAATCAGATCAGTCATTCGCACTAGCCAGGTTGATCTGTAACTTGGGGAAAAATTTGGTTGCACAGATTATTTTTTAGTTGCTCACTCTAACATTGATAAATTCGCCTTTCATCAATAAAATGATTAAAAGTTACTTCCCTTATATTCCCTTTTAAAATTGGATTCTTGAGTTTTGGGTGAGAAATCAAAAGTCTGGCTAAGGTAACTTGCTTGATGCCCAGCGCAGAAAAATTTTGATTTTGAGGCCTCTAAAGTGTCGGAAAATGCATTTTTCAGCACATTACTGCAACTGGCGATGACCGATATTTTCACCATTTGATTGGCGGAAGAAGTCAAATATTTTACCTCCATTTTGGATCTTATATATCTGGAGCCAGTAATTTACCAATCACAATTATTTATCAAAAGCGATTGTTTATTGGTATTTTACTTTGGACTTGAATATCTCCGACGCTCAGCACTGGAAGAAAATTTTAGATTTTGATATTCTATAGCATTGGAAAATGAATACTCTAAATATCTTTTTCCTGCATGAAGAGTCTATTTTTTGTGTGAATTCAATGTGTTTTCAGTGGGGTAAACTAAAATTCAAAAATTAGGCAAGCAACAATGAATCTAAATGGATTCTTCAGATAGCAAGAACCTCTGCCATTTTTCCATGCTGATAATGATTTAATAATTTTCCAAATGCAAAAATTTATGTTCACCAAAGCCAAAAATGTTAAAGTGCCGCAGAACGATTTTTTAAAAATAATCTAGAAAAATCTTGATTTTTGTCAAATACGTTGAAAAAACAGCACAAGGTTAAACATTCATGCATAACATGCTGGTTTCTGAAAGCTATAAGCATAGGCTAGGATGACATTTTCTAACCGCACAACGGAAATTATACCAAGAATCATAAATGAATTGAAATCCGGCGCGAAGTGTCAGAAAATTTTCGGCATTTTTCATTTCAAAATGCATACAAATGCATCTCCGCACAGGAAGCTCTAAAGCCTATTAAAAAGGGTGGTTAGGCTCTCATTTTTACAAGCCAATTTGGCTTGTGCCCCTAAATTTTTATTAGCCATGGCGTCAAATTGGCCTAAAAAACCCTGCTTCACTATTAATGCATAAATACTAATCAATAATTTTCATATCTGCTATTACGAAAATGAGGAAAAGAGCAGTGGAACCATGATAATTTATAAAACCTTATCCGTCGAATTACACATTTTTCACTTCTACAGGTGAGAGCCATATCGTTGCACATCGTTTCGGGTATCCAACCGTTGCAGAACGCTTCCGTCTTGAAATTCGTTGGCGACGACAGAAAATTGGAATTTGCGCAGCATTTTATCCGTCGAGGATTCATTGGTAAGAAATGATGTATAAAATTTCAATATTATATAGACGATAGATTTGTAGTTCTGATTTTTTAAGCTAGTTTCCATACTTTTCCGTGTATGACGTTTTCAGTTGACTTTTACCCTAATTATGGAAGATATTTCTCACGAACAACGTAGAAAGTAACCGAACGTTTTGTTGTCAGTGGAAAATAGCATTTCGGTAGTTTTACTGCCGGCAACATTAAGCTTTTCACTGAAGAAAAGTCACACGATTTGGCTTTCTCCGAAAATTGTGTTGTGTGTCAAATTTTACCTTATCGTTAATTTGGTGATACATATTTTAGTTTCTTTCTCCTTACATTCCAGGTTTGGAGAAAATGCTCAAAACTACGTCCGGTGAATATTGCTTCGGTGATCAGTTAACGATGGCCGATTTTTGCTTGGTGCCTCAAGTTTACAACGCTGTCAGGTAAAATGAGGAAAAACGTCTCACTCATTCTCCGATCCATTTTTCGATAGCGTATGATCATAAGTAGGCCCATGCAGAAGAAGCATGATTGCTGGCCAACTGTGCTTGCCACCTAATAAAGAGAAGAACACCACAAATTTTCGCCCTTCGATTTCTTGTATTTTACAAAATGCAATGAAACATAATCGAAACAGCATAACTTATAAAACTTGATCCTAATTTTAGGTTCAAAGTTGATATGAACGAATTTCCTACGATCAAAAAGATCAACGATGCTCTTATGAAATTAGATATTTTCAAAAAGACGCATCCGTCGAATCAACCCGACACCCCCGCCGGTGAAAAAATGTGCTAAATTGTTTAACTTATTCACCGTTTTTTCAGCATTTATTTTGAATACCACAACGTATTTTTGTTATGCATTGTTGGGCCATAAGATTACGCCTTATTTATTGATATATATATATATCATAGGTGGCGCGACAGCGTCAACCTATAATATACTTGGCCCCCAAATTTCATGTCCCCCCCCCTCTAGAGCCAAAACGGTAAGAGCTAGAACCTTCGGGTTTTTTGCATAATATCGGGCATAGGGGCAAACTATGGGGTGCCTTTCGTCATTTCGCCTCTATCTGCAATTGGTGCTCGGTGGGGCCCCAAAAACAGGTAAAAAACGCACTTTTTGAGGCCCCCCAGTTCCACCATGCCCAGCAATCGGTGTGCCATATCCAACCTCCATACTTCGGCCTAAGCATCTTGGGGGTGTAATCTCAAATGCGAATTTTTTGTTTTTTGAAATATGGCCTCAATTCAATTATATGGTTGTCCAAAGTCCCGAAAAACGCCAAATTCCCCAATTTTGTTATATCATACCTATTGGTTCAAAAAAATAATTTTTTGCAGCATAATGCACTACTAATTTTTTAGCAGTTTCAAATAAACCTGTAGCCTTATTGAGATATTTGGGCTTCAAGGGTTTTCGACCATTGGGAATTTGATGGACGCGGTCACTTTACACAAAAAATCATCCCGGGTGTAAACCAGCGTATTTCCGTGTTTTTTCAGTGGAGGGAGTTTTCGACTGCGGGGAATTCAATAGACGTCCTCACTTGACACAAATAAATTATCCACAGTGTAAACTAGCGTACTGCCGTAATTTTCTTGTGGTGGGTATTTTCGACCACGAGGAATTCAATGAATGTGATCACTTTACACCAAAAATTATCCCGTGTGTAAACAAACGTATTTTCGTGATTTTTTACTGGAAGGGGTTTTCGACCACGGGGAATTTGATGAATGCGACCACTTTACACAAAAACTTATCCCGGTTGTAAACAAACGTATTTTCGTGATTTCCCGATGGATGGGGTTTTCGATCATGGAGAATTTGACGAATGCGATCATCTTACAAAAAAAAAACTATCGCAGGTGTAAACAAGCATATTTTCGTGATTTTTATGGAAGGGGTTTTTGACTGTGGGGAATTTAATGAATGTGTCACTTTACACAAAAAATTATTCCGGATTTAACCAACCCTGTTTTCGTGAGTTTTTTGTGGGAGAGGTTTTCGACCACTGGGAATTTAATGAAAGTGATCACTTTACACACTAATTCATATTGAATGTAAAGAAATGTATTTCTGCGATTTTTGAGGGAAGATGTTTCTGACCATGGGGAATTCAATGGACGGAGTCAGTTTACACGAAAAAAAGTCATTTGTGTAAACAAAGGTATTTCTGCGATTTTTTGGGTTGAAGGATTCTAAACCATAAGGAATTCAATAGATATGGTCACCTTTCAGTATCTTTACAACGTTTTTGAAGTACTATGCGGTTTACACATCCTTTACTTTTGCCGGAAGTGAGAATTCGTTGCTTGAAGTTTTTTTATTGTTTTTTTGAAGTGCAGATGACCAAATTTAAGACTTCAATGTGCTTCTATGAAAGTTTTCGTGCATGGTTGAGGCCCACTAAAAAGAGGTGAACTAGTTTATTAGAAAATGCCCCGATCGGGCAGAAAAAAGGAGAATATACTTGCTTCGACAGTTGCCATGGTAGAAAAAGAAGTGGACTAGACTTTTGAGAACTTGGGTCAAAGTTGGAAAAAATTCACTTTCTTCATATTGAATTTTCATTCTGTCTCAAAAAAATTTTCTATGTCTGTGAAGAAGTATATTCTGCCTAATGATGATTATTCAAGTTATTTTTTTTAATTTTGAGATTATGAACTTCTAAAATGCACCAAAATGAATATTTTCTCTACCTTATCTCCTCCCTAAATGGGAAAGAGCCGTTTGTACATGTACAAATGACTACTCCAATTTCGTTTGCCCCAAAAAATTTTCATTTGCCTCCGGCAAAAAAACCCTGGGTTGCACTAACTTTTTCGAATAATTTTCTTATCTCTAAAGTGAATAAATATCAAAATGTCTGCAATTTCCAAACGCGAAATCAAATCTCAGTATTAGTTAATCCTGAAGTGTGTATTGTTTGTCGACTGGAAGAGAATAATTTGGACATTGCGATTAGCTCAACTCTGGATCAGCAATTTAGTCCCGATGTTGAGATTATCCTCATGTTGGGTTAGTGCAACCAGCCCCAGGTTTCTTTATAGTTCTAAAAATGACTATAATATGCCTGCCTCACTATTTTTCAGCTAGTGTGAGAGGCAAGAGTTTTGAATTGGTCGGGAGTTAGAAAGCTATTGGTTTACCATTTCTTTACATTTGAAATCATGTGCATATAATTTTCATATATAAAAGTTTTGCCGTAGTTAATGCCCGGGGAAGGACAAAATGCACGATTCTGCAGAATATACTCCTTCACAGACATAGAAAATTTTTTTGAGACAGAATGAAAATCCAATATAAAGGAAGTAATTTTTTCCAACCTTGACCAAAGTTCTCAAAAATCTAGTCCACTTCTTTTTCTACCATGGCAACTGTCGAAGCAAGTATATTCTCCTTTTTTCTGCCCGATCGGGGCATTTTCTAATAAACTAGTATATATATATAGTCTGCGTTTTATAAAATGCTTCCAAGTAGAAAAGTGACATAAATCAGTACTGTCGTCAAAATCGTTTACACAGAGCTCTTACAACAAAATTTTTCACTCGAAAAATTGTCGAAAGTTGGGTCAGTACGCTCACAAATTTCCAGTCTTATAACGTATATCGTTTATCGGAAAATCTGAAATACTATTTGCTTTCCACTTTCATTATTTAGAGGCATTTCAAGAAAAAACAGGCTATAGTATGCTTTTGGCTTTCACCCCTATTCAGCGAAACTCAAAACAGCGATTCTCAATACAGCGAATTTGTTGAAATGAGACTTTGGTGGAAATTGAGAAATATAAATAAAGGATTTGGTATCAAAATTAGACCTAATCAGTCACTTGCTAATTCACCTAATCAGGCCGAAACCTTAGGTAGAATCAGTTTGCAACAGTTCGGTCAGTCTCAAAATCAACAAAGATCTCCTGCTTTCGTTCCTAAGAACTGCAGAAGATAAAGTAACACCCTGAGCTCAAGTAACTTCAAACCAGGGGCAAATCCAGAAGTCAGGCCGAGAACTGAGTTGTAAATGTAGACTTGCATGCTGGGTGGCTCTCCAGAAATCCGGGGTCTAACCTGCGTTCCCTCCGCTGCGAGTAATCCAAAGGCTGTCGGCCGCGGGTCGTTGTATTGAAGGCGGAAATGCTCCACCACAAATAAATAACAAAATAATATAATAAAATGCCCCACCGGGCCGCCGATTTCTTCTTTTAATAAAAAACAAACAATTAATCACTGAATGACCAAAAACATAGACGACCGGCATATTTATGCACGGTGTCTATGCAAATCGGCGTCGATGCAAAACGCGTCGACTTTGGCTATTTCTTCGTAACCTGGAGATAGACTATGTCCATCCCCGACATCCCTCGAGCCTCGAAACTGACCAACGGGAGGTTAAAAAGATTCATATTACGCCGCAATAACAATTTTGGTACCTTTTCAGACCCTAATACAGTCAAAGCAGTTTTCTGAACCTTTTTGGTCATTCATGCCCCCTTGCGGAAAGCTTTCCGAATGACCACCCTCTTACGTCAAGTCTTTTTACCAGGCATACCGGAATGTCCACAAGGCCGTCCGGGTGCGCTACCTCTTGGTCTGGACGCCGACGGATTGACGACTCCGCGTCGGCTTGACTTTGTTGGCGTACCGCCGAATCCAATTTGACCTGCACCAGGGCCGAGGGTCTTCGGTTGCCGTCCATCCCGTGACCTTTCGTTTCGTGCTTTACGCTGGACGCCAGGGACAGAACATTTGTCTGTCTATCTCTTTCCAGTTGCATGTTTCGCCATGAAGTTTCCGCCTTTTTCCAACATTGCCCTCGCCAAAAAAGATTTTCTATTATATCTAAATAAACTACAAAATATGTACATTAGTACGAGTGTCACAAAAAAAAAATCAAAATTTCCCGGGCGTATCGATTTGAGCAAAAAATAAAAAAAAAGAAAAAATAAGGCGAGATTTAAATGAGATTAAGTGAAAAAATAAATTTTTTATACATGCCCGTTTTGGCGATGCGAGGTACGAAAAATGAATAAAAATTTAAAGCACGCAACAAATAAGAAAAAATTTTTTTTTTGTATTTTGTATTTTATATTTTTTTTTGTATTTTTGTGATTTTATATTTTTTTTTTGTATTTTATGTTTTTTGTGAAAAATAAATGCGAAAACGATATTTTTAGGCCAAAAACCTTGCGGCTAAATTACTGTTGCGGCCCGCCGCCTCCTTGGGCCCCTCTATGGGCTCCTCCACGACCTCCGTAAGGTCTCCATACCCATTGGCCCTGCTGGCCTCCTCTACCTTGCACCTGAGGCGCGGCACCTCTGCCACGCACTGCTCCACGACCACCCCTGTTGGGGTTGTGGAACTGAAACTGGCCTCGGCCTCGGTTACCAGTCTTTTGCACCTTTTCTTGCGTACTCGGAGCTATTTCTGGCTTCCTTGGCCTTGACCCTGGCCTTGAGGTCCGGGAACCTTCAAAGTAGCACCAGTTTTTCCGTCTTGAGCTTTACTGAATTTAACAGAGCTTTGCAAGTCTGAACTGGCGCTTCTTTTGGCTCCCATCACTCCGACCTGGTGATTGCTACTAAGCATCACAGATCGAAAGGCCGTTTTGTATTCCAAGGGGGTATCGTGGTTATTATACACCCTCAACAGTCGGTTATTGGCCGCCACCATCACCCTGGCATAAATGTTTCCAATATGCATCGGGGATAGCGGGGCGCATTCCAACACGAGGAATAGCATCATAACCAAATACCTAACCGAGGAAAATGCATCAGGTGCTCTCTCCGACTTGAGCCACCTGGGGAGAAAGTCATACATGACTCTTTCCCAGAGTTCTTCAGGTAAATTGGTCCGATCATAGAGAAAAGCTCCCTGGACTCTGAACTGTTGTTCATAGTCCCGGTAGATTTCCCTAACGGCATCATTTACCATGAAGAATACTCTTTCTGACTCAAATTGCTCGAAAGCAAAATACTTGGCCACTGCACTCGTAAAAAATGATATTGGGCCAGATTCTCTGGCTTTTGGTTGATAGACATCCCAGAAGTCCAAGAGACTGTCCTTGAATTTTTCCGCAGTCACTTCCGGCGTTTCAGTTACCTGAGCAGCCTGTGCCTGCTTAATTTTACTGGGACCAGCCACTTGTACTTGACTAGCTGCCACTCCTGGTTTTTGGTCCTTGCTGGGTTTTGCCTGGCCTTTTGGCATCGGTTTCCCCATCGCAAGGCCTATTGCGCCTGAAGTTTGACTAGTTTTGGATGTACTATCTTGAGTTGCAGTTGCCACTTAAGATGTAGCCAATGACGGTGTTCCAGTTGAAGTAGAAGTAATTTGAGAAGTGGGGGTAGTAGTGGAGGTAATCGTAGAAGTTGAGGTCGATATGATGGACGAAGACGCCGTCTTACTGTCTTCCTCTTTCGCTTCTACTTTTGCTCCCTTAATACCCTTCTTCCTCCTTTCCTTCTCCTTCACTCTCATTTTCTTCTTCCTTTCAGCCATAAATAATATTTTTTCGTCGTTCCAACCCTTTTCTCTCATACTCCGAACGACTTTGGCTGAATACAATCCTGGAACACCCCCATCAGCTGAGAACGCTATTACCTCCTTGCTCTCCGTCTTCTCCGAGTGGGGCATTTCCGCTTTCGTTTCGTCAATAATGAGCTTATTCGGAGGCCATATTGTCGTCTACCTTCATCGGCGATGGTGGCTCTAATACGACAACCTTCATTTCCATTTCGGGCGCTGCGGTATCATCCTTTTGGAGTCCGAATTGAATTGACATTTGGCGAAGTTTTTCGTTGTAAATCGCCGCATTCTTCGCAAATTCTTCCTCCATTAATTCGCATTGGAGCTGAATTCTTTCCTTTGCCTCCTCTTCCATCTTTAGAATAACTTCTAATCGACGCTGGTTGTCGAGTTCGGACTGTGTCTGAGCAGTTTGAGCTTGCATCAGTTCCATTGCCGGAACCGATTGCTCTTGCTGCTGCTCTTCTTCCGACAGCTCAGTCATGTCCTCCTCCTCAAGTCCTTGGTCTGGCGATTCATCCTCAGCCGGCAGTCCCACTGCATCGCTGAAGATTTCGCTTTCCGATGTTTGGACTTCCTGACCTGAAAGTATCGGAAATTCGACAACACCTACATCAGCTTGCTGTTTGTCCTCACCTTTCAGACTATCAGTCTTGGTGGGACTAATCTTGCCAGCTAATTTGGTGACAACACCTTCGCCTGTTTTATAACTAAATGTGTGCAGAATTCCCGGTAAATCCGAGGCCAGAGGTCTAAGGTCAAAGATCTTTGTAGGGAAGGCTATACTATACTCCCTATTCTCTGCCTTTGACCCATAGACGTCTCCAACCTTGTCGATTTTCGTTTGCCAAGTTACCCCATATCTTAATGATGGCGTCCTTTGTGCTAGCTCGATATGGTAGAACCTAACATAATAATACGGATTTGAGCTATAGCTCTTACTGTCCGTAGTTATTGTGTCAGGGCTGCCAGGGATCGGCGCGCACACATCAGCATTCTTCCATAATCTTAATCAAATCGGCATAAATCCGAATCGATTCATCCAAACATATATTCCAGCACCTTTGCGGGGTACCTCATACTCTATGTTTGGAAGAGTTTTCGCCAACAAAAGATATTGGGACAACCTTTCATCTGACCGCCAAGCCATTTCTTTTATCTTGCCCTGTAACTCTGGGCTGAATGATGTAATGAACCTGTAACTAAACATTTCGGCCATTACAAAGTCCAGTTCCTTTCTGCTATGGGGCCAGATCATGTGAAAGGCCAGCGGGACAAAGGCACAAGTGGCTTGCAGTTCTGAGAACCGCTTTTCCTCAAATACCTTAGCATACTCCACCAGCTGAGGCTTCCAGTGATCTTTGTCAAAATAGCCCACCTCAGGATCAATATCAATAGGCACATGAACCAGATGCTTTTTTAGGGCATCCAGTAGTGCTTGCTTTTGACGATCTTGGGGTAGTTTGACAACTTTCCTAGCTGTGTCGATGAACCAAACTAAAGACGCTGGCTGCGTGAGCTCATGATACTGCTTCCCTTGCGCCATTTCCTCTACTAACTGTAGGCGCAACCTATCCTTGGCCGACAAGCGCTGTTCAGGCCTAATCATTTCGTCGTCCTCGGGATCACTTGCTTCATCATAGGAATTGGGCTTTAATTTTTTACCCTGCCGATAAGCACCTGGATAGATGCCTCGCCACGGCAAATTTTCTTTCCCTTTCCTAGGATTGCAGATGTCCCGATGGCAACGAAAATTAGGCCCTATTTCTTGCACTTGTGTGGCCCATCTTGCGTACATTTCTTGGCGCATCATGTGGTAGGTGGCCTCAGGCTGCCTAACCACAATATCAGGTGTACCCACAAAGTTACGTAGTTTATAGTCCGTAACTATATATGAGTAGAACTGATAAAATTTATATGAAAGAATTTCAATCTGGGATGGATCGACTATATCGTGAGGAAAGTTGGCAACTCCCCCACATAGCTCAATCACATACCCATAGTGAAATGTTCCCATAAAAATTGCCAATGAAAAGTACGCATCCATACCAGCATACTGCAGCATCTCTTCGGGGACTCTTTCTTTGGCAACACTTTGTCTATTACGTAAAAGACTGAAATCAGTCTGGTGAGGACCGATGTCAGCCAAATACATTTTGGCAAAGAGGCCTTTCAACTTCAATGTCTCAGGGCAGATACCTGCTTTCCTGGATTTGGTAATCTCGCTTCCCATGATCTGCTTTGCCGTGACGCTTAGATCATAGTATCTTCCTAGATTTCCATCTTTGATACTACATCTAATCGCGTCAGACAAGTCGCAACCATCGGTGCTTTTTCCACATCCACGGACATTGATAATTGAAACTATGTCCTCCAAAATGGCGTAACCGACTAACAACGTCGCTGAGCGTAAAAAGTGTAACAAGATGTTCCACTCTTGCTCTTGCAGCAACGTTAAATTGATTATGAACGTTTTGCCATTTAGATGGGCGAACGAAACTAATCTGGCAAACTGGTTGCCTTTTTCGTTTTCGAACCCCCACCTAAACAGCTTTCTAGCATCCTCGGGTTCACCTTCTCTACATCGAAGCCGACAATGTTCATGCCTCGGAAAGTGCTACTTTCTAGGTGTTTTACCACCCTTTCCACACTTCCCGTGGGAACAGTTATCGGCTTGATAGGGTTGGTCGGCCAGAACTCAAAAGTGGCAAAAAACCACCTTTCCAACTCCGCTATCCGCATTGCCCGACGGATATTGTGGTCTGAAAATCCAGGAGAGATTTAAATTTTAGACAGACATACTCTACTAACTCCTTATGTGCATTTTCGTGACCCTTTATAGAACTCTTTGGGTAAATTTACCCACTATTACTCCTTTAACCTTTGGGGAAAACTCTAGCCCCTTTGTGCAGAACACCATTTTAACTTTTGAATTTTTGAAATTTTGGAGCGGGAACTTGATATTTAGCCTTTCTGGCCGTTGGGTGTCCCTTTATAGAAACCAAAATTGATAGGCAAAAATATGTGAAATTAGGTGTTTTTCCACTCTAACCCAACACACTCTTGCTACTCGATCAGCGCTTAATCGATCACAACCTTGATCTCCGCGACTAACTCCTGCTAATCCCCTTCTTCGCCGCTTTGCGGAAACCAGAGGGAGCGGGAATGACAAAAACCTCCCCTAATCGGATCACCTAATTCGACCGAAGTCTTTTTCGGATCACCTAGGTTCGGCCCTTGCCACCCCCTTCTACCTAAAAATTTTTTGTGTTTAATTCTCAACTCCCAGTTGGTAGCTCGTCCGAGAAAGGGCACAGAAACAGTCTTACAAAACACCCCTGACGAGCGTAACCTCCGCTCATTTTCTTACCTAACTATTTACAAATATAAAATTATTGCTTACCGTCGACCAAAAAATATCGATTATTCTGCCGCGGGTGCGGCTCCCCAAACTGGACTTCGTCATCCGTCGCATTGTACGTCCGAGTACACTCATTCGGTGTACCCATTTGAAATTTTTGGGCCCGATTCTTCGCACCGAAATAATTTTAAAACTTTTAAAACCGGATTTGCAGCTGTGAAAAGTAGACAGATGTATAAAACATTTACAGTCTATTCCCTTGCAGCTGCAAATTACCTCACGGGAGGGTTCTTCCGTTCACAATTTTTCGAAAAATATTTGAAAATGAAGAGCAGATGCGGGACACGACTTTTGAAATTTTTGAATGATTTGGAGTTGTTAACCAAGAAAGTGTAAAATGAAAAAATGTACGAAAACGGGTCTTTCGCTTTAAAAGCTTTTCCCCCGCTTCGTTAAAACACAATCCTACATTTCAAAAAATATGAAAACGGATTTTAACCGTTACCAAACACGATTAGAATAAATATTTATTAAATATACAAAATAAATACACGCAAATCGGCAGATTTTGCCGCTACGAAACTACACCGGGCGTCGCACTACTCTCCGCTAATTGCGAAGGTACAGTAAGACGATTCGATCGATTTTTTACGTAGTTCTGCCATTGTGTAGTCTCGTAGCGAAAAATTTTCAGCCTACTTGCTGAAACCTTTTGCCGTAGCAAAAGATTATCATAACGTGCGATTGTTATGACATTATCCTCTAACCTGGAAACATCAGTTATAATGAAGGGTCCTTCCCAAGTTAAGCCTAGTTTCTTTTGCTTATCAACTTTAAGAAGTACCCAATCATTTTCTTTAAAAACCGAGGTTTTAATTTTCTTGTCGAAATATCTTTTGCTAGCTTCCGCTGCTTTCTGGATATTTTCGGCAATAATACCATAAAGCCTGGTTAAGTGGTCTGTTAGGATGAATTTGTATGCCTCATAATTCATGGGCATTACTATTTTAAGGGCTTTTGACAAATTCATCCCGAACTTTGCCTCATGGCCCCGTAACAACACAAATGGCGAGGCCTTCGTCACTGCGTGTGGGGTAGCATTGTAGGCAAAGACCACTGATTTGAGATATCTTGGCCAGCTATCGGGTTCGCCGATAGCTACTTTTCTCAGTTGTTTTATTAGAGTTTGGTTGAACCTCTCTACCATACCATTACCCTGAGGGTGGTAAGCAGTAGTGAAGATCTTCTTACACTCTAATAAATGACAAACTGATTTCATTAAATCCGAAGTAAAACAAGATCCATTGTCACTTAGGAGTTTCGTTGGTGTTCCATGCCTAAATATTATAGCTTCTAAGAACGCGTTCACAACTGAATTTGCTGATTGATCTGGGATCATCTCAGCTTCAACCCATTTTGTGAAATAGTCCTGAAAAACTATAACATAAGGCATTCTTTCTCCCAAAGGCGAAATTCCTACTATATCCACAGATACAATGTCGAATGGACCTTGTGGCACAATGGGTATCAACTGAGGAATGGATGGCTTTCCTGCAGTTGCCATTTGACAGACAACACAGTATTTTATCCACTCCCTGACATCTTTTTCCATGCCAGGCCACCAATAGTGCAATTTCATGACACTCAGAGTTCTTTTGAAACCCTGGTGTGTCATTATTACAGCACCATGATGCTGATGCAGTACAGAGTCCCTGAGGTTTGCGGGTACGACCAATTGGTCTTCACTTTCTGCCTCAGTTTCCCTATACAATACACCATTTTCTTCGTAGAACCCAGTGTGATACTTTGTGGTGCTATTTGCACCTAATCTATCCCAGATTGGCTTTAAGCTTTCGTCTGCTTTTTGCAGTTTGCTCATCAAGTCATCTGGGATCAGGCCAATAGATATCTCCTTTTCTCCTGATGTTCCTGGTTTATCAAATTCCTCTTTCTTTGTAGGGTGTAACCACTGCACATTGTCTTGTTTCTTAGGTATCGCAGATTTATCAGTTTCCTGATTTTCTTTC
Source organism: Romanomermis culicivorax (assembly GCA_963922205.1). Lineage (NCBI taxonomy): Eukaryota > Metazoa > Nematoda > Enoplea > Mermithida > Mermithidae > Romanomermis > Romanomermis culicivorax. The sequence goes on from CAWUHX010000089.1 coordinate 701,702, forward strand.
TGCACTTTTTCCGAAACACGAGCTTTGCTTCGGGTTACTACCGCTTCTACTCCTTTAGAATGCTCTCTTTCGTCCTCAGGACTAATTCGAGCATCCTCTCCTTCCTTTTTATCCTTGTGGGATTTATTCTTTTCGGGGATGTTGTTCCTCTCGGCCACCAAGGAAATTTGTTGTTGTTCTTGTTGTTCTTTTATTATTCCTTTGACATCGGAGGAAACAACATCCGACTTGAACATGCTTTCCCACTTTGGTGGTGATTTCACCACATCCTCTGGCTCATCCTTTCTAGAGAGAAAGTCAGCCATAGCATTTTGTCTACCCGGCACGTATTCTAACTTGTGGTTGTATTGATTTATGATCGCATACCACCGTTTCAATTTGTCATTTGTTGTAGTGTTGACTTTCATTGATAACAGTGGTCTGTGATCTGTCTTAATCAATACTTTCTGCCCCAATAAATAGTGCCGATAGATTTTGAGGCCGTAAATAATCGAGAGGCACTCCCTTTCGGTTGCGCACCACTTTTTCTCCTCCTCCTTTAGCACACAGCTATTATATGCTATGACCCACTTGTCGTCTCCAGATTCTTGATACAGAACAGCCCCTAGTGCTGTTCCACTGGCATCGGTTTGTAGAATGAATTGGGCTGAGCCATCCATTACTGGGTACCTAAGAAATGGAACCGATACCAGTGCTTCTTTCAAAGCATTAAATGCTTTGTAATGATCCTCTGTGACGAGCCATTTATTCCTTTTCTTGGCCGTCAGCTTATACAAAGGTTCTGGGTGCTTTGCCAGATGTGGTATAACTTTTACACCACTGGAGCATTCCGAGAAACCTTTGCATACGCTTGACCGAGTCTGGGAATTCAAACTCCTTTATAGCTTGCACTTTTTTCGGATCGGGCGAAATTCCATTAGAATCCAAGATATGACCAAGAAAATGTACCTTCTTTGGTAGGAATTCGCATTTTTCCGGTTTAAGTGTAAGCTGGGCTCGTCTCAGAGCATCTAGGACCAATTTCAAATTTTCTATGTGTTCCTCGAACGTATTCGAGAATGCTATGATATCGTCTATGTAAACTAGACATATCTTCCACACATAAGGATGAAGGATTCTTTCCATCATCCTCTGGAACTCGGCTGGTGCATTTTTCAGTCCAAAGGGCATTACTTTGAACTGAAACAACCCTTCTTGACACAGGAAAGCAGTCTTTTCTTTACTGCCTTCTTCCATTGGCACTTGCCAATAACCAGACTTAAGGTCAAGAGTTGTATAAAATTTTGCTCTCCCGAGGCAGTCCAGATAATCATCCATTCTTGGTATTGGATATCGATCATCCTTCGTAACCTCGTTCAAGCCTCTGAAATCAACAACCGGCCTGAGCGACCCATCTTTCTTCCCTACTAGGAATAATGGCGCCGCCCAGGGCGATCTTGATGACTCTATGACTCCTTTGTCTAGCATTTCTTGCACATGTTGTCTGATATATAGTCGGCGTTCAATGGCAGCTCTGTAGTAATGTTTTGCCACAGGGCTAGCATCACCTGTATTAATTTTACAAGTAAGATGGGGAGTAGTTGTCAGAGGATCATGAGGTAGGCTAAATACATCCCGGTATTTCACGAGTTGCCGTATCGCCATCTCTTTCTGTTCCTCCGACACTGTAGCTTTAGAGGTCATTTTGTACAAGGCTTCCAGAAACACAACTCCATCGAATTTTGATTCCTTGGCATCGAAAATGCCCTCTAGGCTACTTTCTCCACTATTTCCTGCTTGCAAAATTGATACACTTGATTCTCCCCGAAATACGGAGTTACAGTAGCCAAGAACTTGATTAGGTTCTATCAGGCAACCGGAATCCGTATTATTGGAGATCATCAATACAAAGTCCTCCTTTGAACCGTCAACTATAGTATCATCTATTCTGAATCTCGTTTCTGAATCATCTCCTTCTACGATGATTCCATTTATTCTATTTGCTGAGGATTTATTCCACAATTTAGCTTTCACTAGCTGATCTGTTCCATGTGGAATGTAAATTCTATTACAAGCCACTACTGGGACTAGATCTTCCAGTTGCTCGATTGTCGAACATTGATCTTCTTCAATAGAATTTTCTTGTATTGATTCTGCTATCATCGGATTATGCATCCCAACTATTGGAATTGCTTTCTTATCAGATGTTAACAAATCAATACTTTTCTTTACACCCATCATAGTCATTGAACCTTTTCCAAAATCTATTACCGTATTGACTTCGGGATGCGCCAGGAAGTCTGTTCCCAATATCAAATCTTCTGCGGACCCTGGTATTATGATAGCTTTAACTGGAAAACGGCCATAATCACATTGCATTTGAAATTGGACGTAACCATGTGCACTAACTACTTTACCATTGGCCACAGTGACTTTTAGGATCTTAGGGTATGCTGTATACTCCAGTCCAAGTGATTTTTTCAAGAAATCACCCGACATCACCGAACACTGAGCTCCCGTGTCAATCAGTGCCTTTGCAGTAGTAGAACACACAGTTACTTTGATGTGAAATGGCTGTGTTCTAGGGTATTTTGCTAACATATCCAGTTCCTCTGTAGTTGCCTTTCTACCATACTCGGCACTGTATTCCATTTCTGGCACATTCTCCTCTTTCTCCATGGCACAATTATGTAAACCACACAACTTCATCTCCATCATTGGTTCTTGCTGTACACTATTGACACCACTACTTGGCGGTTGGTCTGCCTGCCCGGAGGCTTGCGACGGACTAACTACCTTTTGTGGAACTAACAGGGTATTTGAACTCTGATTTGCGATTACTGGTTGTTGGTCCATTAGATTTGGTCCTGGTAACATCAGCTGGGTGGTAGCCTGTAACAATCTCATCTGCTCCCTGAGCTTCTTCAACTTTGCGTATTCCTGGAACTCGGCATATTCTTGCAAATTTTCCGCCTCGTCGTCAGGAAACGAAACTTGATAAGCTCCCCTTTCGCCTTCGTTACCAAAACCTCCTCTACTTCCTCCGTAATTTCCTCTGAAATTACCTCTGAAATTTCCTCTACCTCGGAAATTTCCAAAACTTCCTCTAGGACTTCCTCTTCCAAAGCCTCTTCCACTATTTCCACCCCTTCCACCATTTTGCAGACCTTTATAAAAATTCAAGGTTCTACAATCAATCGTGTTGTGAGTGTTATTTTCGTGGTAAGTACACCATTTTCGCTGCTGAACCTCTTGTTGACTTTTTGCTTTCGCTTTATCAACTTTCTGAGTTAAAGCAGTTATGGCTTCCTCTTGAGCTTTGGTCGAGTTCCTAATCTCTTCATAACATTGTGCCATTTTGATAAACTCCTTAGATAAAGCCACCATGAGGGAGTCCTTTTTTGGCTCCTCAACAGGCTGTTGCCGAGGCATTATGGCCTGTTGCGGAGGTACTTCAAGTACTTCATCATCTGCTATATCTATCAATTGATTTTGTGAAGATTGCGTTGGAGTTTGCCTCTCTGTGTTTTGTCTTCTAAAGTCCGTATTGCGTTTTTGGGCGCTTTCATAAGGTCTTTGGATTACATTCACATCGGCTTGCTGCTCCTCAGCAATTTCCGCTTGTGCCGTATTTATCATCATGGGCTGCTCTCTTGGCCCAAATGTTCTAATCGCATTCCGGTACTTTAACTCTATCTCATAGACTGCCTGCGAAAGATCATACCAATTTTTGAATTTTGCTATGTCTTTCTGCAGTTCTAATTGATAAGTCAAAGAACTTCTATAGAAAAAGGTTTCAATGATTACTTTATTTTTAAACTCCTTTGTTTCACTCTGATAAAAGAGATTCACATGTGCTCGAACCCTTTTTAGAAATTTGGTTGCTGCTTCATCGGGTTCCTGCTTAACATCTAATAGATCCCGTTTGAGCATGTCCAGGTTACAATCTGGAGCACAATAGTTCAAAATCTTGTCTCGGGCCTCCCTATATGTCATTGACTCTTCGGCCAATTCTTTCGGCAAGTCCCTTGACAAATGGGTTAATGCTTCTAGTTTCACCTCATCGGGAGTATTCTTTCGAAACTCGCCTTCTAGCTCCACTAGAAAAGCAAGAACCTGTTTACTTGGCATGTCAGATTGCAGTAATTTCGGTTTGATCACCCTTTCAATGTCATAGACAGTTGGGCCTACTTGAGCCGGATTGACCCATAAAGCTGGATCAATCGGAATCATTGTAGGCATGACCTGCTGCCTGACACTTGGGGTCTCTCCCCTAATACAACTGCTCTGTTGTGAGATAGTTGGATTTATCAGACTTGGGTTTTTTAGGCCTTCGTCAAAGCCACAACTACTCACTCTCTGCTCCACTTTTGAGGTAGTGGGCAAATGAGGCATATACTGCTCTTTAGGACCGAGACTTGACTTTTGGTCTTTCCGTCTACAGTCTTGCTGAAGAGTGATACCATCATTTTGCCACACTAACTCTTCCTGGCCCTGCTCAAACTTCAATGCACCACCTTGTTCCAAACAACCAGCATTGCTTTGCCTCGGTTCATTTGCCTTACTGGCTTTCTGTGAACCTGTATTAGCAATGTTGGCGAATATGCTATCATAAACATCTAACCTGTTCATGATCTGGTCCAGTTTGTCCTCTAATGAGCTCTTTCGAGGATTTTCTCGATGTTCCTCCCGCTCATTGTCCCAATATAATTGATGGTACGTATTGAATAACTGGGGGGGTTTATTAATCGGCCGGCGCTGCTGTTGATCCAAAACCGGAATGTTCATCTTCGGTAATGGACGCGCCGGTCCCGTAATAGGTGGATGTAAATATTCGCCTCTCTTCGGGAGGTTCATCGATGACGGAATTTTAAATATTTGATCTTCGTTGGCCGATAATATCGCGTCGTCGTCCTCCCTCTCGACAGCTGTCGAGGTCGTAGGTCGATTGCCTTCATTTTCCACCGATAAAGGCTTATGATCTGAGCAATTGTCCTCTTCAGCTGAAGTTTCAGCTGAAGTTAAGACAATTAACTTTTCTGTATCACGGGCCTTTTTTCCCCGTGGTGTTCGGGGCAAACCGGAACTCTTGAGGCCACCTAGGTTGTCTTTACTCATTTTGTAACCTCCCAGTTCTCTATAAAAACCAATAGGTTTTTTGACTCCTCGAGTTTGCCTCTGATTTTCCGTTACTTTGAGTGTCAGAAGCCACCACTTGTTGAAATGAGACTTTGGTGGAAATTGAGAAATATAAATAAAGGATTTGGTATCAAAATTAGACCTAATCAGTCACTTGCTAATTCACCTAATCAGGCCGAAACCTTAGGTAGAATCAGTTTGCAACAGTTCGGTCAGTCTCAAAATCAACAAAGATCTTCTGCTTTCGTTCCTAAGAACTTCAGAAGATAAAGTAACACCCTGAGCTCAAGTAACTTCAAACCAGGGGCAAATCCAGAAGTCAGGCCGAGAACTGAGTTGTAAATGTAGACTTGCACGCTGGGTGGCTCTCCAGAAATCTGGGGTCTAACCTGCGTTCCCTCCGCTGCGAGTAATCGAAATAATGTCCGGCCAGGGGTCGTCGTATTTAGGGCGGAAATGCTCCACCAAAAAATAATATAACAAAATAATATAATATAATGCCCAACTGGGCCGCCGATTTCTTTCTTTATTAAAAATAATATAAACATTCAATGAATGACCAAAAACATAGACGACCGGCATATTTATGCACGGTGTCTATGCAAATCGGCGTCGATGCAAAACGCGTCGACTTTGGCTATTTCTTCACAACCTGGAGATAGACTATGTCCATCCCTGACATATAATTTCTATTGCATTCAAAAACTTCTGTAGTGAAACTTTTGTGTGAACACCCGATGTTGGTCATTCTTTAATTTACGTGCATCTAATAAAAAAGAGACAAAATTAAATCTTACACCCGACAGAAAGTTTTCAAGGAGCATTTTTTGAGATTAAGCAAAAAACGAAATTCTTAGCAAACATTATTTCGGCAGACAAGAAGGGCATGCCATCCTTCGCTATCATTACAGATTTTTTTTATGTTTCCAATAATCGTAGATCGGATTGATTTTAGTTTTTTGCCTTGAATAAGAGGAAGATTTTATTTATTACTCATTATCCCTTGTCTCGTTTCATTTCTCGTTTCTCAAAGCAGCAATTACTATTTAAAAGCAATAGTCATTTCTCATTTTCAATGTTTATTTACACTAAATAATAAACAAATATGTAACATGGCGAGTATGTGCTTGTGTTACACTTTATGAACTGAACATATTTTTTGACCCTTGGCCTGCTTTGCTAGATGTCTCTGACCTGACCCATGACCCGATTTGGCGTTTTTACTGCCTGACCCAACCCAATTTCTCTGGCCGATACATGCCTACTACCGACCGATCAGAGCGCCCATAATTTGGCATTGATCGTGCACGCATTGTTTAATTTTAAATAAATTAGCCCAGTCTGGGACCCGCCTATACTTATAACATGTGTTGCTCGCCGAGCATGCTCGGAGGAGTAGAAAAATTTTCTACTACCCCGAGCATGCTCGGCGCGCAAATTTTTTGTGCTCGGGGTTATCTGCTCGACGAGCAAATATTCGCGCGCCGAGCATGCTCAGCAAATAGCTTGCTCGACGAACATCTCCGAGCACAGCTCCGAGCACGCTCGCCGAGCAACGAGCAGAAGTATGAACCGGGCTCAAGCAGCAGCGCAGTTGAAAACGAAATCTTTTGTTTTGTTTTGCCCTTGTGAACAATGTGCTTTTATTGTTCTCAGAATCCGAACCTCCCTCTTCTCTCAGCTGATTAATTGCAGCTTTGATTACCGCTAATTTTAGCCGTAGTGAGCAACGACGAATACAAAGGTACATTCGTTATTTGTATTTCTTAAACCCTCCCGCTAGTTTACTGTACTATGATCGCTATTTTTTCCTCAAATAAGGACCAGAAGACAGCAGCAGCGCTTTTTTTTGTGCACAGACATTTGTGCCAATTGGCCCAAAAGGCCGAAAAATTTGTGCCAATGGCACAAAAATTTTTGGCACTTATGGAGTTTAGGTGGTACGGAATTTTTTTTTTCAAAATTTTTCCAAATTTGCATATTCCGACTAAAATGATGACGCTGATTACGCATATGCCAGTAGTTTTCCATAAAACCGAATATTTTGACTGCAAACAGGGTGTCCTATGACAAAATTTTGTTACCCGAAATTTGCATATTTGTGATTATGTTATGGGTAAATCGATGAAGCTGATTATGAATATGCCAGTAGTATTGCATGCAATCAAACATATTGACCAAAAAACATATCAACCTGCAGTTTGGTTGTCTAAAAGAGCTTCAAAAATTTGCATTTTTCACGAATTATGGAAAAATCAAATTTTTTTCTCTCGAAATTTGGTGAATTGATTACAGATATTGGTTACAAATTTGTGAGAATTGTGTAAAGTATTCTGTAAAGTGTAAACTATTTTTTACACAATAAACTGCAGGTTGATGAAAATGAAAACCTCACAATTAATGTTTTTGGTCAATATGTTTGATTGCATGCAATACTACTGGCATATTCGTAATCAGCTTCATCGATTTACCCATAACATAATCACAAATATGCAAATTTTGGTAACAAAATTTTGTCATAGGACACCCTGTTTGCAGTCAAAATATTCTGTTTATGAAAAACTACTGGCATATTCGTAATCAGCGTCATAATTTTAGTCGGAAATATGCAAATTTGGAAAAATTTTGAAAAAAAATTCCGTACCACCTAAACTTCATAAGTGCCAAATTTTTTTCTACTAGAAACATTCTGAAAACTGCGGAAAGGTTTTAGGCCAAAATTTTGATAAAAAGTTAATGTTTTTTTCCACATTTGCAGTGCACTATATGTGGAGAAAAATCTGGAATGTGGAAAAAACTTTTGCGGTCTTTCCACAAATGTGGATGAAAAATTTGGGTTTTCAAATTGAAGAGATGCATTTTGGTGCATTTAGGAGGTTCAAATCTCAAAATTTTCCGGCGCTTAGCGCCGGTTAAGCTAAATAATTATTATTATTTATTACCGAATTTTTAGGGATGGCGGTGGCCGGTGGCCCCGCCGAAATTTCTCTGACGCCGGTTTTTGGGGGTTTCACGATGAAGGGAAGAAAGAGCAAGTGAAATTATACATGGGAAAAGCGCCAAAGCGAAGTTATGGGAAAAAATTTGCATAATTATTACCTCACTTATGCAATGATGTCCCAATATTCGTCCACCTTTTCATCTTCATCGTTCTTCAAATTATTCATTTGGAAGAGCCTCAACAGCGCTGCGCCCTTCGGGCGCAGCTGCTGTACTCTAAGCCTAAGCCTAAGGAAAATTTTAAATTTAAGGTAAATTCGGCGGCCACTGCCACCCCTAATCTACCCTTTATTACCAAGCTTAGGCGCGGCTTTTAGCATGTCTACCTTCACTTACCATTTAATCTTTAATAGTTTTCGTCATCTTAAACGCATTAAACGTATAATATATGAATGGTCTGTCATATATGGCAATTACCTGTTTCTATATCAAAATGTACAACTATTTATTTTGGTAGGAATAATCCTAGAAATAAGTATTATCTCAACGATGTACCACTTACAGTTGACGTAAAGGTTAAAGATTTAGGTGTTTTAATATGTGACAACCTTAAGTTCTCTGATCATATTTCAGGTATGATTAAAAAAGCTTATAATGTTATCGCCTTACTTTTTAAGGTTTTCAAGTCTGGATGTACTGATCTGATTCTTAAGGCTTATAAAGTATACGTTCGACCTATTTTATTAGTCACCTCATCTTGTGAAGGACATGAAGAAATGATGATAGACTTCAATTCTTAAATCTTGAATCATTAGAATACCGCTGAATTTTATTTGATTTATGCCATGTGTACAAAATTATTCATGGTTTCATAGATATGCCAACTAAAACATTATTTTCTTTCTCAAATGTTATCAAAACAAGACATCCTCACGAATATAAACTTTCTGAGCTTGGTAATAAATAAAAATGATTATTAATTTATTTTGAGATTTGGACCTCCTAAAATGCATATTTTGAAAATGAAAGCCCCAAATTTTTTTCTACATTTGATTCAGAGACCTCAAAAATTCTTTCCACCTTCCAGATTTTTCTTCACGTTATAGGTTTGGAAAAAAACAGTGGATAAGAACAATAGAAAGATCGATGGAAAACAAAATATTAAATTCGAAGTAAGTATACACTATACAGGATGCATCAATACAAATTTTCATGCCGATGACATAACATATCATTGAGAAATGTTGAAATGTTAGCTAGTTTGCCATTTTGAAGTGTCTTGTATGTATTGGTATTCAAGTGTCTCATTGCGTTATTAGGTTACTTTACACATTAACCTGAGTACATACATAGATTTTCAGATTGTTATTGAACAATCACAAATATAAGTTCCACTATTATTTGTCATGATTGTTCATTTGCATTTAAATTATTCAAACGTGGTAAATAAAGGTAATACAGTAAAACAAAAATCATTGCCAAAGAAAAATATACTGTGGTTGAAATGTGTCATCAACAAGAAAATACAACTTGATAGAGAAATATAAGAGAAAAGATTTTAAAAAAATATGTTCAAATTGTAAGTTTGATAATTTTCTAAGTCAGAATTTTTTAGGAAAGGCTTCTACCCATACCTGTACTTGGGGGGGGGGGGTTTGGGGGGGACCCCCAACCCTATACCCAAAATCATTTTCCCCCCAACCCCCCCCCCCAGTTTGGAAAAAAAATTTTCAAAAAGTGTATGTTTTTTGGCCTTTTTTGGGAAAAATTTCGACTTTTTTTCCTACCCCCCCCCCCCCCCCCCAAAAAATTTCGGATTTACCCCCCCCCCCAACTGGTCGGAGGTCTTACAGGTATGCTTCTACCGTCTTTTTAAGTGGCTAATCAATCGGAAGTCTTGTTTCATACTTTTAAGTGATTAAAAATCTGGGTCAGCAAACATATTCTCACTTTTTGGCCATATGGAATTTTTGATATAATATCGATATTTGTAGTTTCTTCGCCGAAGAATGCTTTCAACATAACATCGAATTTTTTTTCAACGTCGAATTTTTGATTTGATAATTAATGCACTGACTAGGGTGCCCATAACTTATGACTTGTAAAATGGAATTTTTCGATACTTCGCCAACGCAATAGCCGCAGCGACAGTTTATTCCTGAAATCTTGGGATTTCGCTGATAAGTTGTCATTGGTTACCATATGTTTGTATTTGTGACAAAATTCAAAATATAAAAATGTATGAGCTTTTGCAACGAAGTAGCAAAAATACATGGTCCTCAAACTTTGGGAGTAGTATGGAAAGATTTTGCCGAAGTCACTCAAGGACTTTAGATACATCGATACACAAAATTTGTTCAAAACATCAGCTGGTCGAGCAAGGACCCCTGGACCACCTGGCGTTAAATGACTCTAGGTAAATAATATGTATAGAAATGGAAAGTATAAGTACTATTTCGTAATCATCACGATTTGCTCCAAAACCATTTTACATTTGACTGCCATGTTGGCATTTTCAAATTTCGATGTAATGCAAAATAACGTCAAAACATAGATTATGTGTAATTCGGACCCACTGAGTTAAAAAATCGCAGAATCGAAGCTCTATCTAGCATAGAACATAATTTATGGCTACATATTTTTTAGTGAGGATGGCATTTATGCAAATTCTTAGCTACCTGTGAAATATTTTTAAAAACAAAACTTGGTTTCATAAATTTTAAAATGCGTACTTTCTGACGGTGCATTTTTCAACTTGTGATTCTAAAAAAAATTTTCCCGTATATTTTAGCGTGGTGTTAATTCAATTTACACCATATGCAAATTTTACAAAAAGCCGTATTTTTTATATTAAACAGAAAAAATAGCTTTCTACGACTTATACAACTCGAAATATTTTTTGTCTACGGTACCTACCCTAACTCTTCAAAATTTGCATGTTTTCTATGCTAATTAAGTTTACACTGCATATTTTCAAACCGCCAAGCAGTATCTTGTACAACTCCGAGCTGCATCCAACGGAACAACAATCGTCGAGAAAGACCAAATATTCGCAAAGTTATTACTGGTGGGAATCTCAAATTTTTCTTTACACTGGATTAAGGTCGCATTTGCATAATTTGAAAAAATTCGGGGAGGGTCTTGAGATATGACCCTATTAAAGATATTAATGCCACATTTGAGCTGATCGGTTAGAAAACGCACTATTTAGGGGGGTGGCAATTTTGACTGCCGAACAAACTATAATAACTTTTGTTGCAGTATACCTATACTGTATAGGTGGTACTGTATTATAGTCTGCATTGGGTTCTATATGTACGCTTGCAAATTTTCATGTCCGTCCGGTGAATAGTCTTTTCACAATCCCGTCCCGAGTGCGATTTTTGCTGTGCTCAAAGTCAAACATATATTAGGCACGACTAAAATTTTAAGAATATTGGGTCCGGGTCAAACAAAATGATCAGCTAATTTCGGGTCTCATTTCGGGTCGGGGTCCCGGACAGAGTTGGGGAAAAAACCCATTTTCAAAATTTCGGATTTGGGTTTTTTATGGGTTTTTCTGAGTTTTATCAAGTTTTTTATAAATTTCACAATGGTGGATCTGGAGTTAATAAAAATAAAGCAAATGCAACATCACTAAAGTTATATTTTTCATAAAGCAAAACATTTTCGGATCGGTTTACCTGATTTTAAAACAAAAATATATACACAAATTACTCATTGTAACAAATAATATCATCCGCATCTGCACCGTCGTAAAAAATTGTTGGTATTGAATTTTATGAAGTCTAATTTTTTGACCGATGCAGTTGATTATGCAGCTTGGTGTGAAGAAAGCCAAATGTTGAAAAATTATGCTCTGATGACGCAGTAGATAGCTCCAAAAACACACCTGATTATAACATGACAAAATAAATTGTGGCTGTTTGTCATTATTAGTCTTAAAAAAGTACTCTTAAGGAATTTTTTTGCAACGAAGGCCACGTTTTGCCTTACGTCAATCAATATTGCATAGCACATTTTTGGTGGCTCTCCAGTATTTTGTAACGAAACGTATTTTTTCTTTATTTTCACTTTCCGAAATGGTATATTCAGTGAGTTGTTTGTAAATTTGATTTTGCGGGCTGAAAGAAGTTTGATGTTTTTTCAACAGTCATACTGCTTACGGTCACTCAACCAACATACTTGGGGGCTCATTTTTAAACCCAAAAAGCTGCCAGCTGCATCTCTCTCCAAGGGGTCCGCCGCCTCCCTCGAAATTTTAGAGCAGAGCTACTCAAATTCAGGTCAGCTCACGAGCTGCTGATGACTGTGAGCAGTAGGTATAACAAAAACTTTAGCAGTCACAAGTAATGCTGTTTATTGCTCACTAGCACTGCCCATGAGTGAGCAGTAAAATCTGCCTAATATTCAGATTAACTACCAGAGCGAATCAACTTCCGCCAAAAAGCAATTCAAACATAAATTCAACAGAACAATCAAACGAACCAAATCGAATAACGCTAAAACTTTCTTAAATTGAAAATTTATGAAGCATTTGATTTGTTTGTTGTGTTATCTCATCCCAAATCTGTTGTCATGTCAGTGTCGGAAAGGACTGCATTGCAGTTACTACAGTTGGCTTAACTCGCACTTTGTATTCTTGAGAACAAAATGAATTTTTTTCCTCAACAACCCAAAAATGTACAAGTTTCCAACCCAAAAACCCATTGCCCGCTAACTGTGGTGCCCGATAAGCATCTTTAATAACTTACTGATTAACCCTTAACTGTTTCTATCCATTGGCTTGCCTCGTCTCCATTTTTTGATCATTAAGAGTCAGTGTTCAGTCGAAAATTAAGATCATTCATCATTCTCTCAATTTTTTTTTCTCTTGCGGCTTGGAATTTTTCAAACGATTTCAAGGAGAACTTTTGCATTTGTAGACCATGAAGATTGAAGACATCATTCTAGAGACTGTAAATTTAGAGGTTCTATTAAGGAATATTTGTTGTAGAGATTCATAAAATTCGTTAACTCTAATCGGTATCACAGAACTGTTGATAGCAGATAAATCCATGAGATGAGAAATCTATCGTTAATGTGCTTTCAGCTGTTGTAGAACATCAATGTATCGTTTATCAGCTCCGTTTGACTTACCCAACTAGAATTTTTTCAATGTTTCCTCATTTTTGCAAGTTACTGACACCGAAAACATTAGAATGTTTGAGTATATTACTAAAATGCAGAAAAAATCATCCGTAGCCACATTAGAACGTTTTTAAAAATGCGGAAAATTTTTGGAAAATAAGGAGAAAATTTTGGGTTCAGTTCTAATGTGCAAAAAAATCTTCGAGGAAAAAAACCGTGAATAAGGTTTTTTGAGGTAAAAATGCGGAAAATGGGGAAATTTTTTTGAAAGTTCAAACCGAAAATATGCATTTCGGTGAACTTTAGAAGGTCAAAATCTCAACGTTATGCGGCGCTCCGTTCCGGTGATGAGTGTGATAATCACGGTTTTTCGAACTTTTGGCGAGGAAATCGAGTTTTTTCCTTCTGTGACCCACCTAAAATTTTGGAAAATCGGTGAATCCTAGCCCCAATAAATGGCCGGACTTTTCCAAGAGCTCGAGGCTCCATTACATGTATGTATGGTTCATAGATGCTTTATTTGGGTAATTATATTCAAAAATGTTTATAAATATGTATATTTTCGGGTCATTGAAGGCAAGAAAATTGATTTTTTTGCCTAAAATGTCCTGAACACGGTTCAAAAATGCACAGTTTTGTATACATGTCGACACGTTTTTTTTTTGTTTTCGAATGAATGGTGTTAATAAAATTTGAAAATCTATGGGAGGAGTGTTCTTGTGGCATTTTTTGTTCCAAAAGCAGTTACTCAAATGTTTATGAAGCTCCAATTTTTTCTCGTATCGCAGATGAAAAGTGGTCGTAGTATTTCGTATTCCGAAACTATCAAACCATTCGTCGTCTCATTAATAACTGACGAACGGTTTACGTACTTCTTCCACAAAATTCGCTCGTCAAAATTGTTATCCATCGATTATTTTTTGGCCATTTACGTTCACGTTTTACTCATCGTGGCCATATTCGACGTCTATTATAAATCTCCGCTGGTCGTCAATTCTGATCACCGCTTTCAAAACGATAGCCAGGGCTCTGGCGGTTGGGCGGGCGCCAATATTTTGACGTTTTCCGATCAAAATCCACCAGCCGATCGTCTAGTAATTTTTGTCGCCGACGGTTTAAGGTCGGAAACATTTTTCGATTATGGTACATCGGCGCCTTTTTTAAAGTAAGTTTTGATAAAGTTTATCCGAAAGTAAACCTTTTTTTTGTAATCAGTGTTTTTTTCTGCACAATGCAGACTTTTTAGGCTTCGTGCAGAGTTTTTCTTTGTGATTTCTGCATTGGTTGCAGAATTTTTCGAGTCATATATTTGATGACATATATTCTTCTATTATGTGAAAATCATTGATTCTGAACTTTCAAAATCAAATACTATTTTTTTTATTTCAAACTTTAAAATTTCTAGTCAAAAAACTATAAATTCGTTCAAATTCAACATTGAATTACACATTTAATTTGCTTTTTTCCTATATTCACTATTATTGTCTTGTAACAGGCACTGTTTTTTCCCCAAATCATGCTTTTTACGGGAAAATTCGGAAAACAGAAAAAAAATTTGGGCTAGGAAGAAAATTTTGTAGATCGGATACAGAAAAGATGCATTTTGGTGCATTTTAGAAGGTCATAATCTCAAAATTTTCCGACGCTTCGCGCCGGTTATAACTTTAATAATCACTATTATATATTACCTAGCTCAGCCGCGGCTTTTAGCTTATCACTCAATTGTTTTAATCGGTAATCTTCAATATTTTGTCTTGATATTTAATTAAGATTCACATTTTTCCTTGATACATTTTTGAGAAAGACCAATATGGCAAGTCTAGACTTTTTGAAGCGATTATTCCTTTCTTAACGTAAGTTAAATTCAAAAGCTTCGTAAAAGTAGTTTTCGGAAATTGTGTATGTGTAAAAATAGGGCTAAAATAGTTTTTTGAATGTCTTGCTTTCGTTATTTATCGATTTTCTAGAAAATATTTGTTCATGTTTACTTCTGTTTTCTAGAAATATTTCCAAAAAAGGTATTTGGGGCTTGAACAATTGTCGAGTACCGACAGAGTCGAGGCCCGGCCACGTGGCTCTTCTAGCCGGTTTCTACGAGGACGTTAGCGCCGTGACCAGAGGCTGGACGGAAAATCCCGTCCAATTCGATTCGATATTTAATCAATCACAATTTTCTTTCATGTGGGGCAGTCCCGATATAGTACCAATGTTTTCCAAAGGTAGTTTTTGTTGTGGTTTTCAAATATAGTTTAATATTACACGAGTTTTCAGGCGTCTATCCGAAGAATAAGGTTTTTACGAAAACGTATTCTAGTAAATTGCAAGATTTCGCCGACGAAAATGCTTCAATTTTGGATAATTGGGTTTTCGATGAAGTAAAAGTAAGAATTTCAATTTTTATTCCCGTGAGTTGTAATCGTACATTTACTTGTAGAATGTGCCATAAGAACCCCCTCAGAAACCGTCGGCATATTGCTAGTCATCGGAACCTTTGTCGAAAAACTCCTGAGAAATATCGATTTATCTGTGCTTCGCGCCATAAATGCTTATTTTTATCTTTTTTAGACAAAAATGAAGTTTTCAGGAAAAAAAATGAATGTTTCACTCTAAAGATTCACCTAAAATTTGGAGGAATCGATGACATTTCCGCACTCAAGAAGGCTTTTTACACCAGCAAACCTTGATGTGACGTTATATATACATTATATGATTGTAATTTTACAATTTAGAATTTTTTCCACGTCGCCGTTCCGAAAAACGCTACATTGGCCGATTTAGTGCATAAGAAACGTAAAAAGATTGTATTTTTTCTACATTTGTTGGCCACGGATACGTTGGGGCACGGTTTTAAGCCGCGATCATTCAATTATATCGATAATATAGCGAACGTTGATCGAGGCGTTGAACGAATTTATGATTTGATCGAAAAATTTTACGATCGCGATGGTCGAACCGCCTATTTATTTTTATCTGATCATGGTATGCACGTAATATGTATGAAATTTTCATTTTCTACGGATGTCTAACGAAAAAAGAAAATTTTTGAGCATGAAATAGTGGAATTATTCAGAATTTTGCATTATGTGAATTGGAGAGAAATTCAAAAAGCCCTTAAGAAGTCATCAACCATATGTTAACCGACGTCCATGATTTGCGAATCATGTTGCTGAAATAGGCTACTCATACGAACGCCCGTTTTTGTGGAAAAAGTCGAAAAGTGGATTCGTCGCTAGAACACATCTGTTTTGAGTGAAAAAGGTCCAATTTTTAGGATAAAATGGCCTTTTCTGAACTAGAAACGGTAACCAATGCCAATTTTTTGGACACAAAAGGGTCACTTTTAAAAACCGCGGCCAAAATAGTTTTTTTTATTTTAGAAAATAGTCATTATAACAAAAGCCAATCAAAAATGCAGATTTTCAGGTACGAAAGAGTCATTATCGGGGGAAAAGATCAAAAATTTCAATTCTCGCATGAAATGATCATTTTTGAGCAAAAACAGCTACATTCCTAATTTTTGGTAGAAAATAGTCGCTTTGAACAGAAAATATCAAAAATGCTAATTATGGGTAGAAAATTGTCATTCATAAACAGAAAACGATCAAAAGATACGTTTTTTTCGGTAGAAAATGATTATTTTAGAGAGAGCTGTCGAAAATTCTAATTTTTCGGCTGAAAATTGTCATTTTGCAACAAAAAACGGTGCCAGAAAGTGGTTGTTTTTGAACTAAAAACGGTAAATGATTTTAAATTTTGTTACGAATGTCATTTTAGAACAAACAGTCAAAAATGTCAATTTTGCGGAAGGGAATTAACGTTTTTGAACAACAAGTCGCGGCTTTTGAACATAAAAAGTCGAAAACGTCAATTCTTCAGTACAAAATGATAATTTTTGAACAAAAATGTTGTCAGAAATTGTCAATTTTTACAGTAAAAATGGCCATTTATGAGCAAAACCAGTGAAAAATGCCAATTTTCCGGTGGAATGTGATCATTTATAAATATACATAAAATAATTCAAAATGTCAGTTTTCCGATAGTAGAAAATGTCATTTCTTAGCGTTTCCGCCATATACAATGGTTTTCCAGACAGAAATTACTATTTTTTAAACTTTTTTCCGCAATTTCTAAGTCAAAAATCGCAGTTTCCTCTATCAATGACCCATTTTTTGTATTTTCGTTGTTTTTTCCATCAGGTATGACCGATTGGGGATCGCACGGCGCCGGCGACCCGCACGAAACGGAAACGCCTTTCGTAGCGTGGGGCGCCGGCGTCGTTTCGGAAAATAAATCGCCGAATCCGATTCTACGATCGCAAAATCCAAATTCGCCCAAGTTGTTCAATTCTATAGAACAAATCGACGTAGCGCCGTGGATTTCGTGTATTTTGGGTTTCGACGGACCGCCTTACAATTCTTTGGGCGTCGCGCCCGTTCGTTTTTTAAACGCCAACGACGAATATAAAGCGCGTTGCGCATGCGCCAATTTTCTTACTATAGCCGATCAAATGATGGTCAAAAGACGAGTAAGTAGTTTTTCATCGTCCAATGCTGAAAATTTGATCGTCGTTTGATGAATTTTAAATATTTAAAAAATCAATTCTTTCGCTGAAATCTCGATATTGAAATTTAGATAATGATATGGATGAGTTGATTAGTTGAGAAAAACATTTCAAGCATCGATGAGAGTAGATACAGTAATTTGCGAGACGCGTTAACTTTGTGATCAATCCATGAAAAATGGCATTGTTTTGAAACTTATAGTTTTGGAGTGGGACATTGTAATTTATTTTTGCTCATTTAATAAATTTTAGAGGGATTTACTTCAATTTTTCAGGAAAAATTGGACGCCAATTTTAAATCGTTATTTCGGGAATACTCAACCTTGAGCTCGAACAAATTACAAGCGATTAAAAATCAAATTTTCAAATTATTCGCTCAAAAACGGTACACTTTAGCTTCGAACGTTTGTTTAGAATGGATTAAACCTACAATTTCGGCTTTGAAATTTTACCATCAATACGAACGAACGTTTTTAACATTTTTCATCGTTTCCATATACATATCTTGGACGACTTACGTTTTATGCAAATTAGTGCTCGGTAACGAACCTAATAATAATTATCAAATGCGTAAATGGATATCGATCGTTTCGGCTACAGTAATTTGTTCATACTTACTTTTCACAAAACAACCTCTTCATTACTTCTTGTATTGTTTAACGCCCGTATTTTTCTTGTCCAAATTTTTACGGTACGTTTCTTGGTTCTCGTGTCGATGTTTAGGCAAACTTTTATTAACATTAATTTTTGTTCAAATTTTCGTTCTATGTTTTTTCTATAGGATAGTATTGACTCTGATTTTGTTTACTGTAGCATTATATCATTTAGCTTTAAACGGTTCCTCAAACCTGCGTTTCGTTTTCATGCTGAGCATCAACGCAATTTTTCCGTGTTTGCCTACTGTAGGTAGGTATTATTTTCGCATTTGTCCAATTTTAGTTTCCGCTTGTTTTATAATTTACATTCTAAAAACCAAAGCCCAAGATGATAAATTTGCCAAACAAAACGTCATTTTGACGGGTTCAACAATTTTTGTACAAATTCTCGTATCGTGCGATGTATTGTCTTTTTTGTATCATTCTATATCTTGGTTGACTCTGATCTTCACCCTAAAAACTATGTATTCAAATTCTCGAACATTCTTATCACTATGCTTTTTACTGTATCCCATGTATACATTACTGAGCGCATTTTACGAACCGTTGTTTTACTGTACTTTTTGCTTGCTACTTCACAACTTTCAAAATTCGCTAAATTCCGGTATTTTTAAACGCGGTTTCGTCGTCGTTTTTCTATGTTTATTGGCGTTTTTCGGCACAGGAAATTTGGCCAGTTTGAATAGTTACGATCCAACGTTGACCAAACCTTTCGTGACGGTTTTTTCGCCCTTTTTGATGACGTCATTATTGTTGACCAAAGTATCGATTCCGATTCTCTTAGTTTTGTCGTCCGTGGTGGAAATGAACGGGAAGAATGATCATAATTCGACTAAAAATTCGTTTTGGTTTTACGTCGTCTTGTGCGACTTGATGGCCATGGTTAGTTTAAAAAACAAATTTACTGCAGATGTGGGAGGATGAAAACTTGAGCGTTTATTACTGTACAAAATATGTCTTCTTGAATTGCATGTAGAGTAACAAAACTGGAAAGCAAGTAGTATTTTTCCCATCACTTTTGAAGTAAAAAATGCCACATTACCTTAGTATATAGTGTTTTTGTAATTTTACAAAACTGGTCTACATTAAAGCTGGTGTTACAGTGCTATTTATTTGTTTAGAACTTTTATTTCGCCCTCAAAGACGACGGTTCCTGGCTGGATATTGGAACGTCGATTAGTCATTATATTCTATCGATGGCTATGCCGCTAGTGATAATTAGTCTACAGCAATTAGCCGTACATTTAATTAGGCCGAAATATGATAGGAGGATAATGGACGTAGAATAAATATAAAATTTTGTTGTTCTTATCCATGTCAAGTGTTTTCTAGTCGTTGTTCTAGTAAATAGAAATACGTGCTTGGCTCAAAATGTGACGAATTGAAGTCGAATAGTTTCGTCGAAATTATTGAAATAAAACGCAAGTTTACATTGTCATTGTTTGTCAGACGCGAGAACTTGTTCTACTGTATTCGATAGGAGAAAAATCAAATTTCAAGAAAAATCGACTAAAATCTTTTCTTTCTTTCTATGTTCAACATTAAGCGTACCTTACGGCTTTTCTCTTCGTACATTTCCGCTGCTGTGAATCGAGATGTACCACAGAAGTTAGTTTTTGAAATTTGTCTATTGCAAAATTTCGAATTTCGGTTTAATCAGGGTTTTTTTATTTCAGAATTGTGGATCTGAAATCTGAATTAAGTATAAAACAAAAGCAAATGCAACATCTCTAAAGTTTTATTCTTCATAAAGAAAAACATTTTCAGATCATTTTTAGTGATTTTAGGCAAAAATACACAGATTTCTTATCATGACAAATAAAACCATATAAGGTAAAGTGGGGCGCCCCACGACTTTGATCAGATCATGGTGTTTAGTATTTGATATTCTTTATCAAATCAAAAAATCAAATCAAAAATTCATCAAATTTTTATCAAATTATCAAAAAAAGTTAACAAATGTCATGCTCTGATCAAAATCGCCGCTGATCAAAGTCACCCCACTTTACCTTATGCACCGTCAAGAAAATTTTTGGCATTGAATTTTATGAAGACTAGCTTTTCGACCGACGAAGATGACAATCGATTATGCAACTTGGTGTGAACAAAGCCAAATGTTGGAAAATTACTTTTTGATGACGCAGTGGACACCAAAATGGAAAACACCTGATTATAACACGACAAAAAAATTTCCCTTGCTTGCCATTATTAGTCTTGAAAAACGTACTCTCAATGTAATTTTTGGAACGAAGATCACGCTTTGCCTTCTATCAACCAATATTGCATAGCATATTTTTGGTCACTCTTCAGCATTTTGTAACGAAACGTATTTTTTCTTCATTTTCACTTGCCGAGATCTTTTAGTCATTGAGTTGTTGTAAATTGTGACTTCGCGTGGTGAAAGAAAATTGACGTTTCTTTCTTCAACATTTATACTGCTTACAGCCATTCAACCAGCATACTTGGCGGTTCATTTTCAGCCCATTGTTGGACCCTAAAAGCTGTCAGCTGCCTTTTTTCCAGTGGGTCCGCTGTCTCCCTCAAAATTTTTGAGCTGCTCAAGTCAGCTCACGAAATGCTGACACCGTTTTTTGCCACAAATGGGGTCTTTTGAGGAAAAAAATTTCGGAATGAGGAAAAAAATTTTGGGTGTGGTTCTCATTGTGGAAAAAATTTTGGGGAACTCTAAACCGAAAAGATGCGTTTTCGTGGACTTTAAAAGGTCAAAATTTCATAATTTTACGGCGCTTCGCGCCGGTCATGGGTATAATGATAACTATATTCTATCAGGCGCGGCCGTTAGCATATCTACTTCGACTTACTAATTAATGCTCAACAGTTTCTATCAATCAAGTTAGCTCGTTTCATTTTCTAATCGTTTACAGTCAATTATTTCGCCGAAAATAGAGATTTTTCATCAATTCTCTCATTTTTTCTCTCGATCATTGGAATTCTTTAAACGTTTGCAATCTGAACTTTTGCGTTTATTGAAGGTGGAAATTGAAGACATTACTCTAGAACGCGATTTTAAAACATTTGTTCACGAATTATCTGTTGGAGAAATTTATTTTTCAGCGTTTTAGAATACAAAAACCCGAAAATTTTTCCGGCGCTTCGCGCCGGAATGGGAAGCAAATTACACTTCGTCAGTCTGATTTTAATTTATTTCCCAACGTTATGAAGGTTCATTTTCCAGCGTTTTACAAGGTGAAAATCAAAAAATTTTTCCGGCGCTCCGCGCCGGACCAAGAACTAAATAAAATTAGATGATTTTAATCGGAATCACAGAAATGTTAATAACGGATAAATTCATGAGAACTCTATCATTAACTTGCTTTATCCGCTCCTATAGAACACCAATATATTCTTGATGAGCTCATTTTGACTAACATAACCAGAATTTTCTCAATTTTTTTCCTCATTTTTGCATGTTTCTGACTACAAATACAACAAAATGCTTGGGTATGCTCCTAAAATGCACAAAAAAGCATCCGTAGCCACATTATAAGCGTTTTTAAAGATGTGGAAAATTTTTGGAAAATGAGGAAAAAAATTTTGGGTCCGGTTCTCATGTGGAAAAAATCTTCGAGGAAAAAAACGGTGAATGCTGATGGCTGTGAGCAGTAGGTATAACAAAAACTTTAGCAGCACTAGCACTGCTCATAAGTGCTCAGGACTCATGAGCAGTAAAATCTGCCTAATGGTCAGATAAACTACCGAATCAAATCAACTTCCGCCAAAAGACAATTCAAACATAAGTTAAATTTATGGAATATGAATCTTTAGCTTTTCGGTTAGAATAACCCTACATAACAGTCATAGGAACCGAATCGAATAGCCCTAAAAAGTCTCCTGAATTGAAAATTTATGAAGCATTTGGTTTGTTTGTTGTGTTGTGTGATCTCATCTCAAATCTGTTGTCATGTCGATGTCAGAAAAGACTGCATTGCAGTTATTAGAGTTAGCTCAACTCTCAATTTGATTGTTAAATCAGGAAGAAACTTGTATTCCTGAAAACAAAATGGAAAAAATGAATTTTTTTTCTTTAAAAGCCCAAAAACCCACAAATATACAATTTTCCAACCCAAAAAAAACCTATCAAACCAAAAACCCAATGTCCGCCAACCCTGGTTGGGTATAGGGTTCGACCAAGTTGGCGGTGGGGTCCCCCCCCAACTTCCGCCTAATTACAGGTATGAGCCATACCCGTAAGAGGTCCGACCAGTTTGGGAGGGAAACCCAAAATTTAGAGGTGGGGATCCCAATATTCCTAAAATTTTGGGGGAGGGTCGGAAAATCTCGGAAAAATTTCAAAAAATTTCCCAAAAAAGCCTTTTTTACCCAATTTTTCTGAGTTTAGGTGGGGGGCTTGGATGGTATAGGGTTTCTTTTCTGGCTTTAGCAAACTTCGAAAATTGCAGTCTTGACGTTTTTAAACGCGCAAAAATTATTTTCGTCCGATATCCGACCACGACTTTGTCCTGATAATTGGTTTCGAAGCTTTTTTTGTTTTATAGTGGAGGCACAGCCATCCTTCTTTTGCACGAAGGAATGCCCTCTTCCGTCGATAAATTAGCCACCTACAAGTGCGATTTTTCGATTAAAAATTCAAAATTTGCTTTCAAGTACGAATTTAATACCTATCTTTTAATATTTTGAACTATTTTATATGTTCAGGATAATACCATTGATCTATAATGCGATAAATTATCGATCGAAATTCATACGAGGCGTTTCCAATGATCATCTTCTCAATATAGATGAGCTTTTGGATAATCTGCGCGTCGAATTTCTGAAAATTCGGAATGAGCAAAACCGGCATTTACAGCATGGTATTCAACAATTGGTGCCTGAGCTAGGTTTGATTGAGATACATGTTTCAATTTCGTGAGATGAGTTACCGTTTTTTCCTAGGACCATTCTTTTGCTATAATTTAGACACGTTTTACGGCGATCGGCAAGAATGTGTAGAGATTTTTGGAAAATTAACGTTAGTTTAGAGAAAATTATATCCTATTCGTGACCAAATAATTTTTAGACGAAGTCGATTTTCGAGGATTGTCCTTTTCCCCTGCTATCCACATACGTCGTCGTATTCTGAACGATGTTTTCGACAATTCGACGATTATTTAAAGTAATGCTATTTTACTTCCTAGTGTATGGAATTAACGCTCCACAATGTCTTTAGAAATTATAATAACATCGGCAGAAATGGCAATAATTCGACGAAAATTGTAAAAATTCATTCGTGGCCTATACATCCATGCCTTATCGAAGTATAGTACCGTTTTTTAAAGTCGAGATTTAAAAATAGATAATTTTCAGGCTTACGTCAAAGCTATCAAGGACGATTTAGAAAACTTTCCGTACGATATTCGACACGAAGTAGTTTTAATCTTTTGCTACCCTTTGCCATCGATGGTAAAAAAATTTTTTTTGTAAAATTTAGTATTTTATAACTTCAAAATTTTTAGGAATTGTCAATTTACAAATTGTATCAACAACAAATGGCCGCAACTTGCCAACGTATTATGGAAAATGGCGCTTTCGGACGACGGGAAAATCGACGTTACGTTTTAGGCCATTTTTCGCCGTGGACGTCTTTCTCGCCGTTTTACGGTTTTTTTGACGATCAGAAAAGTTTCAGAAAATGTATTGCGCGTAGCGTAAAAAATGCTTTAGTTATACCAATTTATTCTATCGTCGGAAATGATTTCGATTACGAATGGACGCTTAAAAGATGTATTTTTAACGAAAAATTTCGTAGGAAGGTAAAAAAACTGCGTAGTGGCCTAAATATCGAACTAAAATTTTTGAGTTTTTGCTGTGAATTTCAGAATTCTTTTTTCAGCTCGGTTTACAATACGTACGGTTTTTGAAACCTGTTACAGACGACGAGCAATTCACGCAAGTACATCCTATTTTTTCTTGAATGCTTTTATAAAACTAGAAGGGGGACTGTTTCATATTTTTACGATTTTATAGCAAAAATTTATACAGTAAAAGCTTTGTCCACACGATTCTGACGACAGAACTTTTTTGTCATTCTTCAACTTGGAAATATTTTATATAAGACAGCCTAAACGATGCATTTTTGATATAATTTTTCAGGGCCTAGCCGAAATAGTGGAAAATTATTTATTAGAAAAAGAATTCGTGCATTACACGAAGATTTTGTAATATGTTGATATAAATTTGTTTGTAATTTTACTTTTTACTTCGTTTACTGTGCTTTTATGTATATCATATTTTTATTTGTGGTTTATTATTTAATTGTTTTTCTAGACGGCGCTCAGTAGCTTTAATTTCTTTGTACTTGAGTGGCCCAATAAGTGACTTGCCTTACAATTGCAACCCGAACAGATCTGCTGAAGTTACATCCGATAGCAATACCAGGGAATAGCCAACTTCCAAAAGTTTAGAGGAAGCCGGTCGGTAACTGCTCGAAAAACGCATTTTCTGGACATATGAGCCAGTGAATCAATTTACCCAATGTTTCCCATCACTGCGTCTTTCCATTATGTCACTGTTTTTAGGGTTCGATCGTCATGTTGTTTTTAAACAAATGCCCATTATTTGGTAGAAAATATATATTTTTGAACAAAAATGTGTTTTTTGCCATATTTCGTGCAATAAATACTCATTTTCTGGGATTTTCGAGCTATACTTTGCGATATTTTAGGCACAAAGATTCGAAATTCTTTTACCATCTAGAATTTTGGGTTATTGATGAGTCCAAATCACCAAATTTCCCAGGAGGTGCTAAGCTACCATCATTGGAAATTTTTCACAATTATAGCTCACGGATATTTTCAGGCTGTAATTGTTTCAGTAACACTCTATAAGACACCCGCGGAAAATTTTACTCTGATAATAAATTAACATATTAATTGATATTTTCCACAAGTATTTCAATTACATCGTCCCATGGATAGGTTTTTACATTTTTACATAGTCGAGAATTTCTCATTTTCGGCTTGACATACTTTTCATACAACTTTCCTTTCCATCAATTCTTCATCCATCGACAAAAATTTCACGTCCATTTTTCGTACATATGTTCACTGAATACCCTAAATTGAAACAAAAATTTTAATGATATCTGCATGATAAATTCATTTTTTTGAAATGCATATAATTTCTTGAGATTGTAGGCACTATTTTTTCTGATGAGCCATCAGTGCATGCATTCATCATGATACAGTAACTAACATTCCATGAAACATGAATTCTACTCTGAGAATCTTTTTACACAAATATCAGAATCTTACCCAAATTTTCTATCTTCCTCTCTGTACTTCTCACTTGAGCAAGAAAAGCCGAATGCAAATGGCACATATCCTCCAAGGTCAATTTGGCCATATTAGTCGACAAAATTTTTTTCGATCTTTTTTTCAAAAAAATGGCCAAACTTCTGCGCCAATCCTGCACAATTTTTTGTTGTTCGTCGTCGTTTTCCCGTTGTTCTTGGCTACCGGTGTTGGAAATGAGCCAAAAATAACAAATGCATTGACATAGGATTAAATTTTGAAATAAAACTTTTTGATGATGACGGCACATGTTTGTATAGAATGATAAAAAATTAAGAATGTGGTTGTTTAATGCATATTTCTGGTTTTGCAATTTCGATTGAAAATTTTGAAATGATCAATTACTGTAGTGAAAGTCTTAAAAATCAGGTCTGGTAGAAGTGAGTCATATATGTATATATATATTGGCTTGGCAAGAAAGTGATGTCGATTTTTGATCATGTGTTATCAATCAACTTTTTCCTTAAAATCCAGCCAAATAAATAGGGTTGTTGATTGTTTGTTTTGAACAGCAAACATTGTTCTGAAAACGCTTTTCAGTTGGCTGATACTGTCCGTTTTATTGATACCTAAAACAAAGTGTTACCTCCCCGACCATATACATCATTGCATTTTGTATGAGTATGATTTGGACAGAACTGCAGCTGAAGCAACGAGAAATATATATGGCAAGCATATGGTGAACCTGCTGTGTCTGAACATGCAGTCGAATGGTGGTTTGCAAAGTTCAGGACTGGCACCTGCAGTATCAAAGATGAACCTCGAAGTGGACGACCCGGTGAAGTATCAGAAGCAGAACAGCATGGACCTCGATCCAAATGCAACCACTAGGGAAATAGCAGAAGTCCTCGCCATTATCGACACTACTATTGAAAATCAAATGAAGCAGCTGAACAAGGTTTGCAAACTCCACACATGGGTACCTCGCAACTTGAGTGATCATGCTATGCAACAATGTTTTGTTATTTCTATGTCTTTTTTTAATCCGGCCTTTCCTTGATTATCATCACTGGAGATAAAATGTGGGTTGTGTACCTTAACATCATCCAGAGGCGACAATGGGTCAGTTAGGACTATATATATCACAATTTTTTGCAAACAATATCAGTACCTCTGTTAATTTTATAATTTTCTGATTTATAAACATTTGGAAAAAACAGACAAATAGTAAAAAAAGTTACTTTCTAGGAAATAATGTTTGATGTTTCTTACGTTTCTTAGCATTCTCTTGCAATCATACATGCACATAGGGGGTAGGGGGTAAACCTCTTACCTGAGACTCTGGCCCCCCTTGGCCCAAAAAAATCGTCAACCCCCCTGAACTTTTTTCAAGATAGATTATTTGATTATTTTTGTGCATATTTTGTATGAAAAACTAGCTTTCAGAACTCTTTTTTTTCGCTTACCCCCTACCCCCCTGAATAAAAACTCCAAGGACCCTCCCCCCTGGAAAATTCTTGCTGTGCATGTCTGCTTGCAATTCCTATCGAAAATTAAGATAAATTTGAGAAAAAAATTTCAACGTTTTTACCCAAAGTTTGCACAAAAACATTTAAGTTGGCTGAATTTCTTGACTTATTAAACAATTTTACTACCAATGCACAGCAGCGATGCTATGAAATTTTGCTGCATTATAATCTTTTTAATCAAGTCAGGAATTTTCCAAAAAAGTAGCAATTCTGATGAAGGTCAGCCAGAATTCCGCTGGCGATCAGCCAGAGTTCTGCCCTGGGTGTCAACAATGAGCCAGTTAGAGAAAGGACTTGTCAGAAGTTAGTTTTAAGATGGTATAATTATCCCCATTATTGAAGTACTAAAAAAGCTGATACTGAAGTCGAGTTGGCTACAGCAAGAAAAATTGCAACAGTAACACAAAATCCCTGTCCCCTGCTTCTGCTGACATGTAGGACTAAAGTGCATATTCTGCCTATGGATGTGGATGGAAAATTGGTGTCTAAAATGTGAATGGTGGATTCAAATCAGCATTTCTCTGGCATATTTGACAGATCCCCACGTCTAAAAGGGATATGGATGGCTGGATTTTTATCACCAAAATCTAACAACAATGCGGACTCCATCATCTGCACCTTCACCCTGTAGTCAAAATGCCTCAGAAAAATGAGGATTCCGTTTCTGCCATTCACATCTGTGAAGCAAGCTTCAGTCATCAAAATCTGCATTTTAGTCACCAGGTTCTACCGAGCTTCACTGAAAACATGATCATTTCAATCCACCATCCTCATCCACACATCTGCATTTTAGAGACCAATCTGTTGTCCGCACCCATGGGCAAAATCCATATTTTAGTCATGCTCTAACCAACTGAGCCAAACAAGCAATGAAAAAGGCACCTTCCAAAATGTTTATAATTGGCAACTATTCAAAGTTGAGGTTGCTGCATTTGGCCATCCTCAACATCTGGAGTGGACTATTTGTGTCAATAAATAACAGTGGGATAAATACAAGCTCAAAAAATCTTATGATCCAGCAGGTCAGCCAAAGACTCCATGGGGAGGGGAGGCTAATATATTAATCCCAAAGTTCTTTGTGAAAAAGATTTAATACTTAAATTTATGTTAAATCTTATCTTACAGCATGATAAAGTGCTATGTTTCATGAGTTGTTTTGAAAGTTAATCAAATTGGTGTTTCAGGAATAATTTTCATTTATTCCTTCAAATTATAACCCTCCCTAAACTAACTTGTATTTGTTTACTTGCTAAAAACGGCTCCCGGACATAAGAGTGTCTGGACATTAGAGTGACATCTGTTTTCTAGTGTCTAGGCCTAAGCCTTAGCATAAGTGATGCATATCTTACAATATGATCATATTACATGATGTGCAAGTACGAATGATGCACACCTTACAGTATGATCACATGACATGATGTGCAGGTACATTTCATGTACTGCATTGTACCAGAAAGTTCTAGAGCCTTCCACAATATTCTATAATATTCTACAAGGTTCTAGAACATTCCATGATTTTTCGTGATAGTATATAAGCCGTGTTGTTTTGTACATTCATTTACTTATTTGTTGCACTATTTAGTACTTTGATATTATATGTTATGTTAGTTAGCCTTATTAAACTTAGCTATTTATTAGGCAGTATTCCAGTTTGATATTTGCCGATTATTCCAAGGCTAATTTATTTCAAACTTAGTCCAGTCATTATTCAAGATACAACAGTAAGCCTAAGTCTCGGTCTAAACCTAAGACAATATTGAGCACTCTAATGTCCAGCCGCAGCTAAAAATGGCCTTTTATTTGAAAACAAAATCGACAAAATAAGACAAAAGAATATATTGAAATCAGTTTTTTCAAGTCTTGGGTACATTATTGAGACAAAGATACAATGTTGCAGCAACATTGGCATTAGGAGCAAATATTTTTGCGACTTTGTAACTTTTGTAAGTTGGTGTACAAGCATATGATTGCGTTATCCAATTGGAGAATGAATTAGGGAATGGTGCATATCCATCAGCTATTTGATAAAAACCGCCTATCGAATTCTGAATATACCAATCAGCTGCATCATATTGCTTGTATGATGGAGGGATCAGTTGTGTAGCCACTCTAGCTGCGACTCCACTTGTATATCCATCAGGGCATCTGGTGTCATTAGTTAAATGATTGTTCCTGTTAAAAGCAGCAGCTGTACCATATTCGTAAAATCCTCCGAACACTTGTTCTGGATCATCTTTGTCGTTTAAGCACAAAAAAATACTAGAAGTACATCTCGAACCAGGACTATTTGCTACAAGGGCTGATTCGATAGGTGCCTGGAAACCATAGGGGCAATTCATATCATTTGTATATGGATTGACTATGTTATTCACACCGCAAATATCAACCTGGTAAATGCCACCGAAATTCGAAATTCTACCAGTACTTGTTGATTGGCAGCAATCAGGATTGTTGCAACATTCTGGTGGGCATCGACCATCCGTGCGGCCACAGATTGCATTATTAGCCTGGGGGCAACAATCCATCGGACATTGTTCGACCGATTCTTACGAATCACAAATAGTGTCCCCGCAAAAAGCATCATCCAAATCTGCAGCATAGTATTTATCGATTTCATTATTTTCTTCGGACTGTTTGTATTTTGATTTACAATTTTTCCGCATACATGCCATAAAAACCCAACAAAATCCGGGGAAGTTTAGCAACTTGAACATTTTCTTGCATTTTTTCATAGTTTTGTCTTGTCCGTGGCATCCACCGCAAGTGAAGTCGTCATGCTTCGTACCGCCACCTTTGATTGAAAGGTAATGAATACTCAAAATTTTAATCGAATCAAAATACGAAGATTTCAAACCTTAGTGGTATTTTTGCGCACCCACATTCAAATGTCATATAAAAGGCTTTCCAGGTGTGGTGCAACTTTTTGTATCATTTTTCTTCCTTCTTCAATAATTATTCTTGAAATGATAATAGACAATCATTTCAAATTTCCAGCTCAGCATTAAGATCATTTGAAAAAATCACCAGCATCTTATCTATGATATTGGCCAAATCTTGCCTGAAGAGACAATCACAATAATCACATTTTTTATTGTTTTGCATAATTTTTGGTGCAAAATAGAAGTTCAAGAACAGTAACTGGTGTTTGATTTGAGTTAATGGTCGGGTTAGAGTCAGGAATAAGACTTGGTTAAAATTTCCTGTCAGCAGTCAAGGTCCAGAGTGAAACATTGAGTTTTCAACTGTAATGTTGTCCAATGTAAAGGTCTCATTTTTCAAAGCAGGGGAATCTCTCAACCAGTTGCAAATGTAGTATGCCCGAATCCACATAGTCGGCGCATCACAAAAATAATGCTCTGTGAGGAGCTCGAACCCTCGACCTTCAGCACACAATGCAGACTGTGCTAACCCAGCCACATGGATAGTTTGGAAATTGTGGTTGTAGTGGTAGTGGTCAGTGCGGGGCATGCCACGTAATGAACAGCTGGACACACTGCTACAACATCCCTCTCCCCTTCAAGGAGGAAGGACCCATACAGTCACCAATGTTGTATGCCCAAATCCATGTTGCCGAGGCATCAGAAAAATAACACTTGGTGAGGGGCTTGAACCCTCAACCTTCTACATACAAGGCAGACTTGCTATCCAACTGTGCTAACAGAGCCACATGGATGGTTCGGCAATTGTGGTTGTAGTGGTGATGGTGAGTGCAGGGCATGCCATGTAATTAACAGTCAGACATACCACTACAATGCCCCTCTCCCCTTTGAGGAGGGGCGTGTAACGACCAGTTTTGAGGAGCACTTTACTTTATCCTGAATGGACAGTTGAAATGACGTACAACGGAATGGGTAATACGGGGGACGATTCAATAATAAGATTATGGGCAGGTTCGACAATTGCTTGATTCGTCGACCATAAGAATTACAATGCAAGCGATTTACAACGCGGCTTAACTGCTTCCGAAAATAAAATCTCGCTCGCGACAGGAAAACGACGCTTGCAAATAAAACTAAATGATCATGAAAACCGAAAATGGAGAACTACGAATTAATAAAATCACGCTTTGCTTCTCTTTAAATACGACGTTTTTGGCCACTCCCTGGGCGTCGCGGGAGGTCTTGATTCTGTCCATCTTCTTCCGCCAATCGCCGCTCCTGCTTTACTATTCTTGCTAATTTAGTCACGCCCTTTAATGCTTTTCTGGTACGGCATGCTTTTCGTGTCTTGCTTGTTTCCTACGGTGGGCTTAGCCACACCTCTGTGCTTCTGTGCATGCTTCTGTATCTATTTCCTCTGTGTACACATGTTTTGTGGGACCGTCGCTACCTTTGCACTTGAGACTACTGTCTGGCGGGGCTTCTACTTTTTACTGTGTGCAGGTGTTGTTTACGATTTCTATGAGGAATTTCGGTAGCCGTGGAATGTGTAGTTTAGTGTAGATTCTAGGGGACCAGCTGCTGTTTGTGCAAATTAATTGGGGCGTCTTAATTGGGTCAATAGGGGCTACCGGGGTGTGGAAGAATCAAAATAAAGTACTTCACGTAATTTTACAGGAATGTTTGGGTGTGAATCCCAGACATCCTTGAGACGATAAATTATGAAAATGGAATAATATTTAATAAATGAATATCACATACAGTATGCTATATATTTACAGTACTGCGTTAGCAGGTACGTTACATTTCCCTCCTTCCAGAGTTGAACGTCCTCGTTCAAGGGTTTCGAGGTCGAGGAGGGGTGGGAGTAGTTTCGATAGGTGCTTCTCGAGGGTAGAAAGGGGTGGTCTTGTTTACATGTACCGTAAATGTGATATTCTTATGGGGGTGTTTGAGTGTAACCTTGGGGTACATGAAATTTGTAACTGTATAGGGCCCCTTTTTGCGAGGGAGGAATTTGGGTGTCAGCCCTTGTTTACACGTATGGTTTTTGTAGAGAATGAGATCACCTGCCTTGTAATGAATGTTTTGAGTGTGCTTGTTATACTGGAGGGTATAGTGATCTTGGGCTTTTGGCGAATTCTTCTGCACGGTTGAGAGTGCTTCTGTAAAGTGAGATCTTACACGAAGGGCATAATCGTTTAAATCAACCATGTAGGACATGGGGAAAAAATTCAAGGCTGCGTCTGATGGGAGATTAGCCTGTCTACCGTGGAGCAATTCAAACGGGGGATACGAAGTGCTATCATTCTTATGAATGTTAATCGAAAAAACGGCATAGGGTAGATAAGTATCCCAATCAGTGTGATTTGAATTGATGTACATGCCGATATGGGTGGCTAGGGTCTGGTTACAATGTTCGACTTCCCCATTCACAATGGGATGGTAGAGGGTGGTATGAATTTTTTGAGTATTGCATAAACTGGTGATCCGTGAAAAGAGATCAGATACAAAATTGGAGCCACGATCACAGTGGATGATTTTTGGGGAGCCATGACGGAAAACAATTTTGGTTACGAATAATTTGGGAATAGTGGTTGTAGTGATATCAGGGGTCGGGAATGCCTCCACATACTTGGTGAAATAATCAATGAAGACGACAATGAATTGGTTGCTATCTTCAGTGAGGGGTAACAGCCCCAGGCAATCAACACTGACTCTATCAAATGGGCCAGTCGGCTGAATTGGTACCAGATTCCCATGTATTCTGTGCCGGAGGGCTTTTTGTGTCTGGCATGGGCAGCAAGTTTTACAATATCGTTTAATATCACGGCTCATTTGGGGCCAAAACTATTTTTGCCTGAGCAAGTGTAGAGTTTTCCGGGCAGCGAAATGACCTGTGAATTTGCTGTCATGATGTGAGGCGATAAGATGCTGGACTTGTGACTTGGGGATGTATAGTTTTGCCTGTTTGTTGACTATACGAAAGATGATGTTTTGATGCACTGCAAATTTGATCGTAGTAAGGGGGTGTTTTTTGGCGATTTCTGCTAAAATACTTTTTACAGTTGCATCAGTGCATTGTAGTTCAGCAAATTTTTTCTGTTGCTCTTCCTGTTCTGTTGCTTCAGCCTCAAGAACAGAATTGATGGTTGATATCTCAGGGCGGGTTTCTAGTTGCTCAATATCAAAGGATTGCTTCGCTGTCGCTGAGGGGCAAATCGTTTCCTCCTGGGTTCCAAAACATGAGTCCAGTTCCTACCAGAATAGGTAAAAGTTTGTAGCATGTTTCATTGATTTTATGATTGTAAAAGACTTTAGATGCATTTACCTGCTTACATGGCCAGATGGTGAGGGCATCTCCTGTGAATTCTGCTATTATGTCAGTTCGCTGTAGGAATGCATGCGCCCCAAGGGTTGCATCAAGGCGCAAAATTTGCCATACTAGATCAAGGTGACGCTGTGCCTGTCTGCATAATTCACTCCAGACGTTTTTGAAATTTTGGATTTCGAATTCCTGGATTTTGTCTGCTACATAGTTTAGTTTTGCGTTAATGGGTTCAAAATCGTCAAAATTGTAAAGTGTAGTATGAGTTTCGTTGGTTTTTGGGGTTAAAAAGACGTTAGGATGTGGGGTGCTTTTGTCTAACTGCACAACAATGCCCTATTTGGTTAGGACACTGCCTTGGATTTCTGGGCAGTTGGGGTTCGAAAAGAGTGTATTTTTGATGGAGAATGCACCTTGTAACTCTTCTATTATCATGTGGGTTTGCGTCAGTTTTATGGGATGTGTATTTTTGTATTCGAAAGGGCATAAGTTTTTGAATGCTGTTTCATTCCAGATAATGGACCCGTCGGCCATTACACAATGGCCTGATGTCGGTTTGCATGGCCCCAGGTCACCTAATGTACCTGTCATAGATTTTCCATTCCAAGATGCTATTTGTCCTATTTCTATGATGACATTAGTGACCGACGTACAGTGGTCTGTACAACACCATGTGTATTCTACACTTAGGGAGTTGTTTGTTGACCAAAATCCTGGTTGAGTTTTGTATAATTTTTGACCATTGTGTTCTTTGTCTATAACGATTGCCTTACAAACATGTGGGGTTAGATTTTGCATTTCGGTTTGGTCGAAGACAATACCTTTTGATCCAAAAAATCCTGTATTAGTACAAATTTTGCGTTTGCGAACACTGCATTTGTATGCGTCTGTAATGTGGGGCTTAGTGGAGGGGATATAGATAGAAAATAAAATCTCGCTCGCAACACGAAAATGACGCTTGCAAATAAAACTAAATGATCGCGAAAACCGAAAACGGAGAACTACGAATTAATAAAATCACGCTTTGCTTCTCTTTAAATACGACGTTTTTGGCCACTACCTGGGTGTCGTGGGAGGTCTTGCTTCTGTCTATCTTCTTCTGCCAATCGCCGCTTCCTGCTTTACTATTCTTGCTAATTCAGTCACCCCCCTTTAATGCTTTTCTGGTAGGCATGCTTTTTGTGTCTTGCTTGTTTCCTACAGTGGGCGTAGCCACACCTCTGTGCTTCTGTGCATGCTTCTGTATCTATTTCCTCTGTGTACACATGTTTTGTGGGACCGTCGCTACCTTTGCACTTGAGACTACTGTCTGGCGGGGCTTCTACTTTTTACTGTCTGCAGGTGTTGTTTACGATTTCTATGAAAAATTTCAGTAGCCGTGGAGTGTGTAGTTTATGTAGGTTCTAGGGGACCAGCTGCTATTTGTGCAAATTAATTGGGGCGTCTTAATTGGGTCAATAGCAGCTACTGGGGTGTGGAAGGATCAAAATAAAGTACTTCACGTAATTTTACAGGAATGCTTGGGTGTGAATCCCAGACACCTTTGAGACGAGAAATTATGAAAATGGAATAATATTTAATAAATGACTATCATATACAGTATGCTATATATTTACAGTACTGTGTAGCAGGTACGTTACAGGCGCATGGTGTGGTCACCAATGTTGTATGCCCAAATCCACATGGCTGGCGCATCAGAAAAATAATGCTTGGTGATGGGCTCGAACCCTCAACCTTCTACATACATGGCAGACTGGCTATGTAACTGCGCTAACCAAGCCATATAGATGGTTCAGTATTCTGGTTGTAGTGGTGATGATGAATGCAGGGCATGCGGAATAATGAACACTCAGAAGCACCACTAGTGCATCAGCTGGAACAGTACATATTTTTGCATTCTCCACAATCTAGTTTTTCATTAATTTCTAACAGCTATTCCATAATGGGTTGTTTACCTTTCTTCTTTCCGCATGTGCCGCAATATTTTTCCGTAGACCCCGCATGATAAGTTTTGCCATCGCAATAGTCTGTAAATGTCGAGTTTGCCACCGTTTTGCAATTATTACAACAAATGTAATAATGAATATGAGCTATGCCACCGAGAAAATAATTACGGCAAGTGCCTTCAGGAATTTCTCCTCCATAAGCAAAATTGTTTATGCGAATTTTTAAAAATAAAATGGTAATTACCGGAATATACATGATCCCTTCTAATCTGGAACATATAAAATGGATTAAAAGATTTGAGTTTACTGTAGTACCTATTTCTGTACCACAAAATCGAACACCCCTTATAATTCCGTTATTTACATATAGACTTGTAAATCGAACAGTATATTTAATATTCATCATGGCAAATATTAGCTATCTGTCTAAAGCTGTATTTTGTTTATTCATATTCAAAATTTTTCTAGCAAAGATGACTGACTGGTCAGCCTACTTATGAATATAATATGTGCAAGCAAAAGTGCTAAAACATGTAAAAATATACAGGGTGAGCCAAAAAAGGTGAAGGGTGCTGACTTTAATAGCTTTCGAATGGATGAAGCTATTTTAATTAGGTTTACTGCCATTGATAGATAAAACATTTGGCATAAAAAGTGCAAAGTTTCAGTCAGATTGCTCAAATATTGACTGAATAAAATATTGAAAGTTTCCAGACGTCAATTTTTTTCAGCAAATATAAAAAACTGATAAAAATCATCATGTTTTATAACAGGAAAAAGTAAAAGAGAATCACAAGAACCATACAACAGCTAAAAACTACAAAAGAGCTGTTTCAATGTGTCCTCCTTTCTGTTTCACCACTAATTTTAACCGTTTTCCGAACAGATCGATGGCAGAATTGATTTGCTTTGATTTTGCTTTTTTCTTATTTCAAGCTCTTGATTTTGAAAAAATTTTGCCGATATTGAAACGAGATATTGATGACTTTAAATTATGTGGAAATACAAATCTGGGCGATATTCAAAGTACTCTTGTGTGTGAACAACACTACAAAACTTTTTTCACAATAGGAAAACTTTTACTTTGATTTAACAATTTTTACTTTTAAAAAATGACCACTTTTACTAAATTTATGCTTATGTGAAAACCTTGAAAACTAGGGGCACAAAGCTTGGCCCTCGTAACAAAGACAAATAGGGGATTTTAATGCAGCAATTTGCATCAAAAAAGCTTCATCCATTTGCAACTTATCAAAGTCAGCACCAGTGGCCTTTTTTTGGCTCAGCCTGTATAAGAGTTCTGGCTATTTGGTCATGTTCAGAGGTTCCAAAAATTTGTCTTTTTACTGTAATTGGAATTGCTCCTTTCGTGTTTCCAACATAGATTTGACTACACCAGATCTAGATCAAGAAAAGTTGCTTTCTTAGATCTGCATCCAGAAAACTGCAATCATCGGATATGATCCAGGATGGCAGTCAAGGGATCCTGTACATAGCAGTGGCAAGAAAGTAATGTCGATTTTTGGTCATGTGTTGTCAATCAACTTTTTTCTTCAAATCCAGCCAAATAAATTGGGTTGTTGATTGTTTGTTTGGAAGAGCAAATATAATTGTTTTGAAAAATGGGGTTGGTTTTCAGTTGGCTCATACTGTCCGTTTTATTGATACCCAAAACAAAGTGTTACCTCATTGACCATATACATCATTGCATTCTATATGAGGATGATTTGGGCAGAACTGCAGCTGAGGCAACAAGAAATATATGGCATGCATATGGTGAACCTGCCGTGTCCGAATGTGCAGTTGAACAGTGGTTTGCAAAGTTCAGGACTGGCACCTGCAGTATGAAAGATGAACCTCATACTAAATGACCAGGTGAAGTATCAGAAGTAGACATTCAAGAATAGCAGGATCTCGATCCAAAAGCAACCACTAGGGAAATAGCAGAAGTCCTCACCATTACCCACACTACTATTGAAAATCGAATGGAGCAGATGAACAAGCTTTGCATGCTCAAAACATGGGTGCTCCATAAGTTGAGTGCAATGGTGTGTTGTCATTTCCATGTCATTACTTTCAAGGTACAAAATCGAGCCTTACCTAGATCGAATTATCACTGGAGATGGAAAGTGGGTGGTGTATGTTAAAGGCTTAGTCAAGGGAAATTCTAGTTCATATGTTTTGCGCTGTGAATTTGTTGACTCTCACATTGAATCACAATGGTGATGAGAAACTCAAAAACTCGGAAATGTATGTTTGGTAGAAAATGTTTATTTTCAACTCATGTTTTTGGCACTCTGTTCAAAACATCGTCATTTTTCGTTTCTGCTTCAATTTTTCTTCATTTAACTGGTGGTTTTTAGCATGAGCCATCTATGCCGCATCCAGGGAAGATGATGATACTGAAGACCATGAGGATGATGCCCAAAAACTAGTGACAATCGAGGGGGGAAAAATGCAGATCATCCGAGATTGACGAAGGTCGAATGCCGAATGCCACTTGGAATGAGCCAAAAAGTGACAATTACATTGAAGAAAGTTCGGATGCAGGCTGAATAGAACTGCACCAGGAGCACGTTATCGGAAACTAAAAATCTTTAAAAATTAAATTTTATAATTTTCATTATGTTTTTCGGCTAAATCATCCGTTATAGCATGTGATGAGGTGATTTTTGGTGTGGTGGTGATAAACAACGCCATAAAAATAAAGTTATCGCTTTGTTAGTTCAAGATACTGTGAAGAACATGACGAAAAAATGCCAAAAAAATATGTTGACAGTTTTTGATTACGATTCATCGCTACTACTAAGCTCATCTTTCAGTCAGAAAAATGATTTTCGAGCAGCACCATGCTCAAAAATGTTTCCCCAAGTGATCCCCGACCCATCAGACAGCTTGCAAATATTTTTCTAAAAATTAAATCCAAATTGTAGAGCCGGAAAAAATACTTATGTATGTACAGTAAACTATCCTTTTGGCCTTTTCTGATTGGTCACTGTATATAGATAAGAAATGTTGATTATCATGAAACTTACCCCACAACTATGCCTTTAACATCATCCAGAAGTGATAATAGGTCAGCAAAGGCTCTAAACCAGCACAAGTTCCAAGGCCCAATCTATACCCACACAAGATTATGTTATGTGTATGGTGGTCAACCCAGGAAATGATGCACTTTGAGTTGCTTCCACCTGGTTTGACCATCACTGCCGAAGTCTATGAAGATCAGCTTGATTGTGTACAAAATGCCTTGATTCAAAAGCAGCCTGCATTGATAAACCACAAAGGAGTATTTCTCTTCCATGACAATGCCCGTCCAGATAGTTGTGCCATTGTCCAGGCAAAAATCCAGGAATTGAATCGGGAGTTGTTACCCAATCGACTATATTCACCAGACATTGCACCATCAGATTATTATTTGTTCTAGTCATTGCAAAATAGCCTTGTCGAAATGGAATTTGAAAACAATGACCAGATCGAAACGTTCATCCAGAAGTTTTTTTGATTCAAAACCCCAAGCCTTTAATTGAGCAGGCATTGCAAAGCTATGTGTGAAATGGAAAGTGTAATCGATAGTAATTGGGATATTTTGTTGATTAATCATGCTTCATGCAAATGTAATAAGACTTTGAAATATTGTCAAATTTTCGACATTACTTTGTTGCCCAGGGTGTATTATCACTGTAACCAAGGAAAAAATTTTTTGTCTATGAGCAGCAAACAGAACATGTATAAATTTCCTTCAAAACCTATCAACGAGTAGCACTTGGATAGCGATGGAGTTCTGTCCAAATCGACTGTTGACATGGCATATGGGGTTCTTTAATAATTTTCGCCTTTTTCATTCTCTCGATGAAATTTACTCCTTTTCTACGGTATAAAGTTTTCGACCAAGTGAAAATTAGGTATCAAATTGAACCTACTTTTTTGGTTTTGACCGTGTCTATCATGGATTATAGTGCAAATTTATAAAATTTTTTTCTAATGTTCTACCCAAATTAAGAGTGCTCAAGCAGGCAGGTCTTTCTATTTATGATTTGGGCATTCCCATTTTCGTAGAGAAAGCATTGCGCAGAGATCATTATACTCCATTCATTTTGAAAGAATCGATGCAGCGGTCGCACTTTTGGCTAGAGATCAGGAAATCAATTTTGATAATCTTGAAATGATTGAAAAGAGTGATCATCGAGGACTCTGTATCGTGAAGGGAAAATTTACTGATTAGAATCAATGGGCCCTCCACAATTTCGAATAGAAAGTTTGGCTGCGATGCTGCTGCAACGGTTTCATTTCAAAATGAGTTGAGTATAAAACATAATTTCGATCAAACAAATTGGGTATCATAGGTGGCGCGGCGTCAACCCATATTATACTTGGCCCCCAAATTTCATGTTCACCCAACCCTAGGGCCAAAACGGTAAGAGCTAGAACCTTCGGGCTTTTTTCATAATTTCGGGCGTAGGAGCAAACTATGGGGTGTCTTTTGTCATTTCGTCTCTCTGCAGATGGTGCTCTATGGGGCCCTAAAAGCATGCAAAAAACCCATGTTTCTAGGGTCCCTAGTACCACCATGCCCCACAATGGGCGTGGCGTATCCAAGCTCCATATTTCGGCCTAAGCCTTGGGGGTGCGATCTCAAATGCGCTTTTTCATTTTTTTAAAATATGGCCTCAATTCAATTATATGGTGGTTCAAAGTCTTGGGAAACGCGAAATTCCCCAATTTTGTTAATACTTACAGCTTCGAAAAAATAATTTTTTGCAGCATAATGCACTTGTAATTTTTTGGGCGTATTCCCATGTGAGCGATTCCCAAGTGAGCTATTTCCAAGTGAGCAAAGTCCGAAGTGAGCAAATTCCCAATTGAGCGATTCCTAAGTGAGCGGTTCCCAATTGAGCGAATTCCCAAGTGAGCGATTCCCAATTGAGCGAATTCCCAAGTGAGCAAATTCCCAATTGAGCGATTCTCATGCGAGCGATTCCCAAGTGAGCGAATTCCCAAGTGAGCGATTCCCATGTGAGTGATTATTGAGTGAATTCCCAATTGATTAATTCTCATGTGAGCGGTTCCCAATTGAGCGAATTCCCTAGTGAGCGAATTCCCAAGTGGGCAAATTTTCAATTGAGTGATTCCCAATTGAGCAAATTCCCAAGTGAGCGAATTCCCAAATTGAGCGAATTCCCAAATGAGCGATTGCCATGTGAGCGATTCTCTATTGAGGGAATTCCCAATTGGACGATTCCAAACGAGCGATCGAGAATGTAGTGACAAAGTCTTCATATTTTCCTTCTTTACCTTATATGTTTGTTTGTATGTATTTCTTTTTCCTTTGTTTTTTGTGTGTATTGTGAATGTTTTCGTTTATGTATGTTTTTACGTTTTCATCTTTTGCCTCTGCTTTCTTTTATTTTCGTTTTTCTTTTGATTTACTTTTCTCTTTTTTGCTCATGAAACAACAAACAACAAGTTCTTATATTTAATAAGCATAGTCTCCCGTATAGTTCTCATACAATTCGGCACGCTCTACTTTCTACATTTTATCCTTTGTGATTTTTCTTAATTATTTTTCATCTTAGTTTTTTGCTTTCAATCTCTCCTGATTTTTTTTCTTTTTTGTTCTTTTTTCACATTTTTTTCTTTATGAAAATTTTCACACTGACTCAAGCATGTCGAACTGTACTAGAATCACACAGGAGACTACGGCTATTTAAAATGACGACTTGTAAGATGTTGTTTCATGAGCAAAAAAGAAAAAAGCAGATGACAAGAAAAACGAAAAGGAAAGAAAGCAGAGAGAAAAGATGAAAACGTTACATTTAATTTTTTATTTTCTAATTTAGTTTAATTTAAATTATTAGTTTAAGTTTAATTTAATTTAATATAATTGAAAGTTAGGATTTAAACTGAAATTTGCAGAAAGAGCGCTTTTTGAGGGATTGCAATTTCACCCATCCCTGTCGGTCCTGTCCTGCTTTCAAAAAAGTCGTACTGTTGCCGAGCGAGTGCCAGTATTATGAGAGAGAACCGGGTACGGGATTTGGCGTAGACCCCTAATATAGACATGGCTGAATTAGGAATTTTTGTATGCGTTACCTTGTTCTCCCATTTGCAGATCCGTACCAAATGACTGGTAACCAAGGTCCAGTTGCACTGAACGGGTCTAAGCTCGAGCTCAAGATAATCTCGAACAAAAAGGTGACTCGGTTTGATTTCAAGTTCAGTATAATTTGAATGTCATCAGGACTATAACGAGCTCAATGTCGAGGTTATCCCCAGCTCCAGCTGTATGGTTGCACTAACATGTTCGCATAATTTTCTTATCCCTAAAGCAAATAAATATAAAAATTTGTGCAATTCCCAAAACTCGAACATAAACCTCCGTATTAGTCAATCGTTAACTGAGTATTGTTTGTGCACCGGAAGAAAATAATTTGGACATTGCAATTAGCTCAATTCAGGATCATCAATTTAATCCCGATGTTGAGATTATCCTCATGTTGGGTTAGCACAACCAACCTGAGGTTTTTTATAGTTCTGAAAATGGCTATAATATGCCTGCCTCACTATTTTTCAGCTAGTGTGAGAGGCAGGGGTTTTGAATCGGTCGGGTGTTAGAATGCTATTATTCTACCATTTCTTCACATTTCAAGTCATGAGAAAAATTTTACTGTAGTTGATGCCAGGGGAAGGACAAAATGCACGATGCTGCAGAATGTACTTTTTCACAGACATAGAATTTTTTTTTGGGAAAGAATGAAAATCCAATATAACAAAAGTGAATTTTTTACAACTTTAACCCAAGTTCTCAAAAATCTAGTTCACTTCTTTTTCAAGCTTGGCAACTATCCAAACAAGTATATTCTTCTTTTTTTCTGGCCCGTCGGGGCATTTTCTAATGAACTAGTATCAATTTGTTTGATGGAAATTTTGGCGATTTTTATGCTCAGGCTACGTGCTCTCCAGATTCAAGAACTTCGCGTTTTCCTACAGTATTAAGTTTTCTATCCCGTAAAATTTTGTTATCACATTGAACCTACTTCTTTGGTTTACATTTCATCAAAATTGGTGTTCTAAGTGGCTGAAATGAGACTGCGTCTTTGCTTGCGGATGTCTGCAGTCATCAATCTTAGATTGCTCCTATGCACAATGTTTATGGTCGATGCTACAGT
The DNA here is from genome assembly GCA_963922205.1 of Romanomermis culicivorax. NCBI lineage: Eukaryota > Metazoa > Nematoda > Enoplea > Mermithida > Mermithidae > Romanomermis > Romanomermis culicivorax. The sequence goes on from CAWUHX010000089.1 coordinate 744,208, forward strand.
AATTTTAGTGCATATTTTTCGAAATAAGACAAACTTTTGAATTTTCAACATATGTATTTCTGACTCGTCTCCAATTAAACTCCCAAAATGGTCTACGTGGAAGTCCAAAACCAGCCATGTTTTATGTTTTTCCAGCCAGAGGAAACAACAGTTGTTGTGTGCTTTTTGACGTATGATGTATAATATGATCGAAATAATTTCGGAAAATGGAGTGGGTTGGTGGTTGGAAAACGAGAGGAAAGCGAAAAGAGCGAGAAATTAGCCTAAGCTTTTCGTTTTGGGAGTCAATAATAGGCGCTTTTGGGGCTTGCTATCTAGAAAAAAGAATGAGCCAATTTCAGAGAGAGAGAGAGAGAGGGAGAGAATATACAAGGTTATACACATATTCTGCGCATACAGCATAGACCGCATTTTCAAATTTTTCGAGGCTGCTGCTTTTCCCGCAAAAGTTTCTTCTCTTACTTCTCGAAAAGTAGAGAACGTCTTCGTTTCTTCATTTTAGCTTCCTTAGAATATTCTAATTTTTCCGACGAATTTGCTTAAAAATCGATATTTATATAGCTTTATGTGAGGTGAGATGCGAAAAATTCACAGTACTGCTCGCTAATTTGCATATTTTACTTACTGTAATATATATTCATCATTTTAACTCGCCTTAAAAGAAGAAAATCCTTTCGGGTCTAATTTGTAAGAAGACGGAAAAATCTTTGACGTTTCCTAAATTGGGCTGGGACGTGGCGCTCCTGCCTTTTCCGAATAAAGTCTAGAAATTTACCGTTTTGCCAAATTTTCTATTCCCAAATGGTAATCGGATTTCATTCACAACGCCTGGTCTATCTTTATGCATAGAGGCCGTATACTGTAATTGATTGGATATAGATGCGACTGGCGTTTAGTTAATACTTACTGTAGAATCTCGGCGAATCTCATTTTCCGACCAATTTGCATATTAGAAGCTATACGCCCATGTATCCATCATCTTTTGTCCCAAAACATCTTCCACTGTGTGTGTGCGTGTATGTACGATAGATGATCAAGTCATTTATAAGTTGTGTTCGGGCTATGCTAGAAAATCTACTCCCTCGTTTTCGGCCATTCGACATGATTCTTTCTTTTTGCTCCTGGTTCGTCTACTGTAAGCTTTATATCAAATATCGGATGCTTGCTTCTTTATTATTCGAGTTTTGCGCCCGGAGTTACGAAAAGTAAAGTTTTTATGTAGATGATAACTTTTCCTCTATGATGATCTCCAAGTGCTACCGTTTGTTATTTTTTAGCAAAAGTTAAGTAGTTTACTGTGAAAATTTTGGAGCATGAATTTTTTTTGCATTGATCATCGCATTTTTTCTCGAAAAGAAGGGTATTTTGAAGGAAAAAATTTTTTTTCAGCATGACCCTCATTGGAGTAATAGAATTTTTCGGAGGTTATGACCGACAAGATGCATTTTGTTCGTTTTTCTAGAATCACAAAATTTTCTGATGGTTCTTCGCTTCGCTTCTCAAATCGTAACACTGCTTTTTCCCGCCGACTTCTTCCCAATATGGGGGAGAGGTCATAATTTTTCCTAACATTCTCCTCAAGTGCTTTTTTCGCTAATTTTTTTTATAAATGCTTCATTTGAGTGTTTTGATCTTTTTCAAACATTCTGTATCTCTAGAGCCGTGCCCGTTGATTCATCGAAATTAACGAGAAAATTGAGATTTTCAAGTTATTAAGTCTAATTTACAACAAGCAGGGTTTTCTTTGCACAGGCCAGGTTGCAATGTGCAACTTGGGGAAAAATTTCGGTTGCACAGATGAATTTTTGGTTGCTCACTTCTAATAATTAGCTCAATTTTATTGGAAAAACCATCAAAAGCCTAACTTGTTTAGCGCCTAGCGCCGATAATTTTTCTGGAATTTTGATATTCTAGAACGCTAGAAAATGAATTTTGCAACTTTTATTTCCAAGACAGAAGGCTTTAATTTTTCAGTGAATTCAATGAATTTTCAGTCGGGCAGACTACAATTCTAGAGGAAAGCAACCAAGAATTTCGATTCTTCAACCAGCAAGAATTTCTTTCTAGTTGGACTCAAAATGTTCTAATTGCACAAATGTTAAAATTTTTTTAAAGATCGCAAAAAATTTTGGTAAACCAAGAAAAATCTTTCTTTTCGTTAAGTTCGCCAAAAAACAACACAGGATCAAACACTTATCCATAATATAATGATAATTAAAAGCTATAAGCATTAGCTAGAATGGAATTTTCTAACCGTGCACTAGAGTATATATAAAATTTATTAAATAATTAAAATCCGGCGCGAAGCGCCGGAAAATTTTTATTTATTTTCCATTTTATAACGCCTAAAAATGCGTCCCCGGACAGGAAAACCTATAACCTAATCAAAAGGACAGTCAGGCTTCAAGTTGCACTGTGCAACCTGTCAAAAAATTTGGTTGCACAGCCCGAAATTTGGTTGCTGTGTGCAAAAAAACACTGTTTACAAGCATTGCCGAAAAATTTTTCTGCAAACTATCCAAGAGCACAGTTAATTTGAATTAGATGCGAAATCGACCGTTAAGACCTCTAAGTTATTGACATTCTGCAACGTTGGAAAATCAATCATTCGAACATTCGTTTCAAGAATTAGACTCAAATTTTCTGTTCGAAAATTGAAATTTCTAGAAATTTATAATTTGAAAAATTTTAAAACCAGTGTTCATTCGCAAATTTTGATAAATTTGACCGAAAAACTATAAAAAGCACTTCGAGTAAAAATTTCTGAAAAGTATTTCTACGGGGGCTTAAAAAATTAGGGAAAGTTGACGCGTTGATCCATACCTGTAAGAGGTCCAACGGGATCCGCAAAAGACCGAAAATTCGGAAAATTCCCCCAAAAAATTCAAAGCTTCCTTTTGGGGATAATTTTTCAGTAGATTCATTTTCCAACGTTATAGAAATTCAAACAGTTTTCCGTCGCAAATGGAAAATAAATTAAAATCTACAATCAGTAGCACGGAAATTTCTTCGAAATCTATCGTTATTATGTTTATTCGCACGATCAGACTTGATTAATTTTTATGAATTACTGATTCCGAGATCATTAGAATGCTTGAGTAAACTTCTGAAAATGCTGTTGTGGCCACCAAATATTGGTATATTTCCCATGCAGAAAAAAAATCGATTTTTTCGCGTCTCGTCCATCTTTTACCGCAATAAAGGAAGAAACCAAAAAATTAGCCTCATCTCAAATCGTTTTCTTGTCTAAAAATGCTCACATTATGCGTTATTTTTGCGTTTTTGTGCCTGTTTTTTGTGCTTATTCTTTTTTTGCTTCATAAGTCATCCTGATCTTCAATTCGCTGAAAATTTTGCATCATTTTTGATGAATTTTTTGCTTTTAGAAAAGCGCATAGATTGAGCATTTCTGTGCAAAAAAAGTAGGAAACTGAAAAAAAGTTCACATATACATTTACAAAACATTTTTGACGCTAAAAGGAATTGAACGAACAAACTAATAAGCTTATTATTGTTCGTTTTGGATTGAATTGAAAATTCTTTATTAATATGGATTCAAAATTGTGGATTTTTCTGTCGTTTTGTAGTATAATGTTAAATTTTTTAAGGCTTCTCAATCTCACGTTTGCGAATTTTTAGTTTAAAATTTTTTATAGTGTAAGATGTGCAATCTTAACACCTTTTTTTCATTCAGCCGCGCCATCATTCTGAAAAATGTCCAAAGGCGTACTTTCGTTGAAAGTGAACGTTGTCGAACTGGGCGCGGTCAAAACTATGCAATTCGACCCGTCTATGACGGTCGAAAGCGCCGCCCGCCTTATCCGCGAAAAATTGCCTCCCGACGCCAGTCTCGGTCCCGGTAAAGCTATACTAATTTCGAAATTTTACAAATTCATGAATTTTTTGTGTAAATTAGCCAAAGAATACGGTTTATTCGTGGCCGACGATGATCCGAAAAAAGGCCTTTGGATGGAGCCGAACAAAAATTTACAATATTACATGTTAAGGATAGGGGTAATTTTGTGTAAATTTGCATTTTCAATCTTTTTGGAAGGAGAAATTTGCAAAATTTGGAACTCTCTAGGATACCCTCGAATACAAAAAGAAAACAAGGACTTTGAAAATTCGAATGTTGGACGGTGCCGTGAAAACCTTGCTAGTCGACGATAGTCAGCCCGTCGGTCAACTTTTAGTGGTCATTTGCACGAGGATAGGTGACACTTTTTCAGAACATTTCTCCTTCTTATAAGCTCGAAAAATAGAATATTCTTCAGGCATAACTAATCACGAAGAATATTCCTTAGTACGCGAAATTTTGCCCAATCAAGAAGTTTTCGGCACCGGAACGTTGGCTGGTCCTTACGACAGTCGATCGGCCACGTTGAAAAAAACGGACGCCATTTCAACGTTGACTCTGGGACGATCGAAAGAACGAAAAATGGAACAATTACGGAAACAATTACATACTGACGAAGAGAGTAAAAAAAACAATTTCGTCATTAATTGGTTTTACAAAATTTTTAAATTTTTCGTAGTTAATTGGGTCGACCATTCGAAAACTTTACGCGAACAAGATATCGATGAATCGGAAACTTTACTTTTAAAACGTAAATTTTTTTTCTCGGATCAAAATATCGACGCCAGAGATCCCGTTCAGTTGAATTTGCTTTACGTTCAAGTAAGATGATAAAAAAAGTTGATTTTTCTATGTGAAGTCAGAGTTACGGTCTACCTTAGATCACAACAGATCTGAGGTTCCTATCTATCAAAATTACTGTAGTATCAAATTTCGTCCATTGTAAAAAATCATTTTTTAATGCAATATTTTTTTAGAAATTCCAGAAAAATCAATAAAGTAATGCCTTGAATTTCCGTGTAAAAATATAAAAACTGATTTTTCATCTATTAGTCAGCCTAGCGCTCTAAAAATTTTCCAGTACTCGCGCTTGAAACGGTTTTGACCCTGCTATATGCAATTGATCTCAAATTCTCAGTAGGTGTAGCGACTTTCTTGCCTTATCCCAACAAATTTTCGGAGCATTATGATCTCAAGAAAACTGGACCAAAAATAGGATTTTTCGAAAATTGTTGTTGATGTATTGAAATAATGACAGTTGTGTTTTCGTCACATTATTCTTTTATATGAAACTCATCTGTTTCTAACTGGTGTCAGAAGTCCAGGTCCTCATATCGTGTTTAAATTAAATTTGCATATTCGAAATTTTATCTCTAGTGTCAATTGTTCAATCATAACTTTATTTCGAATCCTTTTGGGAAGATCTTCCTGAAAATTTGATGAAAAATATAATCGGAGTAAAATTACGGTTAAAAAGTCAAAACTTAAGTGAAAAAATTACGGATTTTTGTTTATTTTAAATTTTTATTTCTATAGTTATTTTTTGGATAAATTTCTACAAAATTGTAAACTTTCCTGAGAATTGTATTTTTGGGTATATTTTAGGAGGACTTTTTGAAAATTGGAATTTGTTAGCAAGTATTTTTTTTCTCTCAGTGCCGAAACGGTGTTTTGGATGGGGCGCATCCTGTAGGACGCGACCAAGCTTTTCAATTAGCTGGTTTACAGTGCCAAATTCAGTTTAACGATTACGTCGACCCGAAACAAAGAAGTTTAAATATAGAGTGAGATTGTCAAATCAAAGTACGTTTCTGTACTATAATTAATCATAAAATAAAAAGGAGGCTTTACCGACACTTCCATACGCCAAGTAACATGGTGATGTTAATTTTACATGAAAACTAGTACTTTCCCATTTTTCAGCGTTTTTTGATCTGTATTGGAGACATCCTGTTGTCAGAATAACTCTCATTTTCTCATAAAAAAATTTATAGCAGTCAAATTTTAATGGAAATTTCCAAAATTTGTTGATTTGAGACACCTCTTTGGTGAAATTTAACGCGGTTGAATCAATGAAATTTTCATTCATTAATGCGCATTACATGTTTTCTTTATATTTTTCTTGTTAGAATGGATTAAGGGTATCAAAAATCTTGAAGTTCGCAGACTAAATGACATAAATGTGAACAATTTTTGTATGAAATTATAGTATCTTGGAATGCGATTGCGAATACCTCGCTAAGAGCTATAAATTGAGAATGGTCATGTAAGCATCGTAAGTGAATTTTTCGTACTATGCAATTTCGTTAAAAATGTAAAATGCATAATTATGCAAAGTTCTTGAAAGTAGATTGCATATTCAATTAAAAAGTAACGTGTTTCAAAGCCCCAGATATCATTAATCTCGTGTCCGGACCAAAAACCGTCGAAACATTTTGAATTTTGCTATGCTAATTAGCGTACGAAAATATTTGAGTTTTAGGTATGATATATCATTTATACTCATTATAGACAAACTTCCTAGATTGCTGAGACAAAATTAAGTTCAAAATTATTTTCATTTTCAGTCTGAACGAATTCTTGCCGAAAGAATATATCAAAGCAAAAGACGCCGAAAAGCGATTACTGGCTGTAAGATATAGAATAAAAAGTCATCTACCGTTTTTTGAACGACATTAATTTTTTCTATTTTTAGGAATACAGAAATAGACGCGGCATGAGCGAATTGGACGCTAAAGTTGAATACGTTAAACTTTGCCGATCGCTAAAAACTTACGGCGTAACGTTTTTCCTAGTCAAAGTAATATATTTACTAAAAAGAAATGTTTTTTTCACATTTTTCGTTGTGTATTTCCCATTTTAGGAAAAGTTGCCAGGCAAAAATAAGCTCGTTCCGCGTCTTTTGGGCGTTAATAAAGATTGTGTTATGCGAGTAGACGAAAAAACTAAAGAAGTGATGAAAGTTTATCCCTTAGAAACTGTTCGGCGTTGGGCTGCATCGACAAATACTTTCACATTGGTGAGAGTTTTTAATGTATACAGAAAAATCGAAATTTTCTAAAATTGGAGTATTTTCCCATAGGATTTTGGAGATTATCAAGATTCTTATTATTCCGTGCAAACGGCGGAAGGTGAAAAAATTGCTCAACTCATAGCCGGTTATATCGACATCATTTTGAGGAAAGTATGTTGAAAAATTTTCTTATTTTGACATTCAAATTAAACATTTTTTCTTTATCTTAGAAAAAAGCCAAAGATCATTTGGGTATCGAAGGAGACGAAGGTTCTACAATGTTGGAGGATATTGTGGCGCCGGCCAAGGCCACTTTGATGTCACATGGTGCCATTCGTCCCGACGGCTACGCCGAAGAAGCCCGAGTGGCCTTGCCGGGTGTACTTCGTGCCGGACCCAACGGTAAGATTTTGAGACACGATTTTTCAATGAAAATGAAAATTGTTGGCTCTTCTGAGTGTATCCGTAAGACGTCCGACTACATATGGGAGGGGTGGAAAACCCCAAAAAATTGGAAAAATTTCAAAAATTTTCACAAAAAAGGCCGAAAACCACTTTTACCCCATTTTTTCCGAGTTTAAAGGCTAGGTTGGGTACGGGGTTGACCAAGTTGGTGATGGGGGTCCCGACATTTGGGTATAGGGTTCGACTAAGTTAGGGGTTGGAGAACCCCCAACCCCCAATTACAGGTATGCTTCTGAGCTTTAGCAGTGATTTTTGTGAAAAATATGCAAATTTTACACACAAAATTGCGTGTTTCAGGCGCTGCTATACTCTCAACACGCACTTTACACTCATTATTTCTACTGTATATTGTAGCCCAGGCATTTGCTTAAAATTTTATAAATTTACAAAATCAGAAGCTGATAGATATTTAAATTAGAAATCGAAAATTTTCACCTTTTCTTTTACCGTCATATACCTCATGTGATTTTAAGGCGGGGTTAATTTTTCACTTAACACTTGTCTAAAATTGCAGATTTTTTTTAATTCTCAGGTGAACTGCCTTACGGCACAGGTTCTTTGCAACGTGCCCAGTACGGAGCAGTTGGTGGATACGTCGTCACAAATCAAGTTTTGCCAGTAAGAGTTTTAAAAAATGTTAAATTGTAAACCATATTTTTTACATGTCATTTCAAATTTTATGAAAACATAAAAAAATTGGTAACATTGTGAGAAAATCTTACGAAAACCTTGCAAAGAGTACAAATTTTATAAACATATCGAAATTTACTCAAAACGGTACTTATTTTTGACTGCTTTATATAAATAGGGTCAACAACCCAAAATTTTCGATACTTTGGGCGGTAATAAAGCTCAGCGGGCCCTTTTGGGCACGATCGAAGCTTCGGTACAAAAAGTCGAACGAGCCAAAGAAGAATTGGGTCGTCGGGTCGATTTGCCGCCCGACGTCGGCGAACGTTGGCGCACCGAACAAATGGACGTCCAAAAGCAACAGGTCAACAGTCATTTGGCGGCCGTGGGCGCCGCGACGGCGCAAGTTGTCCAACTTACTGGTGGTAAAAATGTTTTTTTTTCAATCCATTTTTTTGCTCTGCACGAAACTCACTTCATTTGTTCAAATTTTTATCTCTTCTATACTATGCTTAATTTTTATGCAAATTTCGTTAAATTTCTAGAAGAAACTCGAATTTTGGAATTTTCTGAAAAAAACATGGGATGAAAACTTATATAGTTTACAAAATTTTCGAAATTATTTCGAAAAACACTATTTCGGAAGCTTTTTAATCTCAGGATTGATTTTCCAACAAGCAAACCAGAATTTTCGAAAAATTTAGTTTTGAGGCTTTTTTCTAAGAGGAACCTCTGCAATTTCAGAGAAATTTCATTTTGGAGTTTCTTGGATGGTTTTTGAAAATTTTAATGCGGCTCTTGTTTTGATAAATCAAAATTTTTTTATTTACTTGAATTAAGTTTTCTTGAAAAAGTGAGACTGGATGATGCGGAATTTTCTGTAAGTTTGCAAAATCTTACTCGTTGTAACTTTTGGCATTCCGTGATTTTCCCTAAAATTCTGAATAAAACTGGATTTTTGAAGCTTTTTTGAAACCCGAACCAAAATCATTGTTGAACTCAATGAAATGTTTCTTGCGAATGAAATGAAAAATTCAAAATTGTAAAAATTTTCAGAAAAAATTCATTTTGGGGCTTTTAAAACGGAAAGCTTGATGTTCCAAAGTTTCAATATATATTACCTCTTTTTAGCTTTCGCTAAACCGAAAGCCTTTATAACTTCCCAATTTGCGTATTTTCCTCTACTTAAATTTTCAAGTGCCCGATCAAGTTGATCACACGGCCGTCGGAGCCGCCATTTCGACCATCAGCAGCAATATACCGGACGTAACGCGCGGCGTCAAAACCATCGCCGCCTTGATGGACGACGAAGATCGCGGCGATCGTTTGTTGAAAGCGGCTCGCGATTTGTGCGGCGCCGTTTCGGATTTATTGGGCTCTATAAATCCGGAACGACAAGAAGTAAGTTTCAAAATGTGTAATATTTAATACTAATTTGTTTCTAATGGTCAGAAAATGGTAATTTCTTGAGGTGAGGCTTTTTTTTCGGACAACAAGCTTTTTCGAATTTTAGGCTTAAATTTTTTGCGGCTTAAAATTTTGAATTAGTAGAAAAATTTCTCGCAGCAAGGCCAAAAATTAAATAACTTTCACAATTTTTGATCGAAATTTATATTTTTTGAAGCAAAAGAACACCCGATTTATCATATCTCCGCCATCGGAAAAGGTTCGATCAGTGTTGTAGTGCTCAACAACATAGTGAGGGGTATGAGGGGGTTTTACCTCTGCCAAAAATGCTAGAAATGGATCACTGGATTCGAATTTCGGCAAAAATGTTTTGTTAAAAGTACTATTTTCACAAACTTTGAACTTTACCCTACCTGAAGATCTGATCTTAGTTGTGGACCTGCGCCCTGTTTCGGACGAAAACATCAGGAGTGGGGTACGAGAGGACATTACCCCTGCTAAAAGTCCTTTGATTTCCAATTTTGGCAAAAACGGCTTTTTTGATCTGACCTTGCTCTTTTTGGTTTAAAATTTTCAATTTTTGCAGCCTAGATGCGCAGTTCTAGCCGCCGCCGGCGAAGTTGGCAATTTCAGTCACCAAATGATCGAAACGATCCAAGAGCCAACCGATTCGGATAAAAAATATCAAGTAAAACTTTTTTTGTTTTTTTTTTCGTCGATCTTTTCCGCTTTGCGTTCTTTTTTTCCTGTAGGATATTTTAGTGCAATTGGCTAAACAAGTCGCCACGTCGACCGCCCAATTGGTCATGCGAGCCAAAACGGTGAGCGGTCAATGCCCCGAACAAGCTTTACAAGAGAGGGTCATTCATTCGGCCACTAAATGCGCCTTCGCTACGTCGCAACTGGTCGCCTGTACTCGGGTTGTGGCGCCGACTATCGATAGCTCGGCCTGCCAAGAACAATTGACCGACGCGGCCAAACAAGTTGCCAAAACGGTTGAACAATTATCCAAAGATGCGGAGGTAAATGTTGCGATGGAAATAAAATGAGCATTGTTTACATTTTTTGGAAATCACATATTTTTTCATCTAAAAAAAGCTTTACAACGGAAATTTTGCGTGATTTTCATGCATTTTTAAACTTTTTGACGTTTTTTACGTTTTAGAATGTTTTTCTCAGAATCAAGCCTGGCTATCGGATTTTCGCCTGATTTTGGCGCAAATTTTCTTTTTTTAAGATCGTCTGAGAAGAATTGTTTTGTATATTTTGGAAAATTTTCTGAAAATCATGTGATTTTTAGCTTATTTCACCATAAAAAAAATCTTTGCGATAGAAATTTCTCATGATTTCTAGAGCGCTTTAAAAGCTTATTTTGTGATCTAGAAAAAACTTTACAATCGAAATTTTGCATAATTTTGTTTTTTCCAGATATTTTGCAAAGAACTTCTGTATATTTTGAAATATTTTTCGGAAAATCCTAAGTTTTGCATGGTATTTATGCAAATTTTGTTTTTTTCTGACAGCTTGCAATGAACATTTTTCTCAAATTCACACCTGCATTTCACCATCTAGAAAAAGCTTCACAATAAAAGTTTTGCATAATTTTTATGCAAATTTCTTTTTTTCAGACCGCTTGCAAAGAACCGAGAACTTTGGGCGACTTGCGCGAAGCGGCCCGCGAAGTTAGCCGTTGTTTGAACGAACTTTTACTACATATCAAAATTAAAACGGGGCCGCAACGCGCCGTTTCGGGATATTATCCGGACGATCGTCAAAATCAATTCGAAAAATTGATCACGTCGACGGACAAATTTTTAACCTACGAAGGTCCGCCCAACGAAATGTTGCGGCAAGTGAAAGTTTTGGCCGAAGCGACTACTCATCTGGTGAGTACGCAGTTCATTTTTTTACTTTTCGATTTGTGAAGTGTACAATTGCCTGAAAATTTTTTTATATAGCACAAAGTGTAAAATATCTTCATTTTTTTGATAAATATCAGGATTTTAACCAACTTCTAAAAATTAGGTTTAAACTAGCTAAAATAGGAAAAAATCTAAACAACTTTTTTCCCTTTTTCGAGTCTAAAACGGCTCATTTTTTTCAGGTAACACATATTCGAGGCGAAGCCGACGATGCCCAACGGGACGACGCGGAAAGCCAGCGTTTGCTAGGCGCCGCTCGACAATTAGCCGAAGCGACCACCCGTCTAATCGACGCCACCAAAGCTTGCGCTTCCAGTCCGCAAGACGTTACTCATCGGGTAAATTTGATTTTGGAAATATAGCGCACGTTATTTATTCTGAAAGACAAAAAAATTTTGGAGTCTAAATTGGGCAAATTAGCAGAAAATTGATTGATCGTCAAGTCTAAACTTCTTAACTTAAAAATCTGATCATAGTGAAAAAAATAATTTTCGGAATTTATAAATTTTGGCGGGAGGGGTCTCTGAAAGCAAAAAATTTGATTTTTTCACTTCGAAAAACGGTCCAAAAAAACCGTAAAAAATGTTTTCATGGCGCGAAACGCCGAGAAAATTGACGTTTTTGACTTTTTTTGTTCAAAAATCGACGTTTTTAAGTATTTTTCCGAGCAAAATTAGGGGGTCCCTATGACTACCATATGGATAGTCATAAGATTAGAAAATCCTGAGAGATCGCCCAATGGCTAGCTATGGCCGACGATTTCTGGGGAGGATTCCTATAGCATTTCCTGTCAAGTATAAGGCAGAAAACTCCTTGAGCGAAGTATTTCGAATTTACACCAAAAATTGGAGATTTTCAGGATTATGTAACTTTCGATTTTGAAAAGTTTTTTATTGTTTCAATGGCGATTTTTCATCTTAAACTTCATATAATATCACAGGTCGCCTTGAAAACCGCTGCCGAAGATTTGCGCGCGGCGACTAGCGGCGCGGCGCGCGAAGATTTAAGACGCCAGGCCTGCGCCGCTTTAGAACGCGCGGCCAGAAACGTCGTGACGTCGACGACGCAAACGGTGACGGCCGTGCACGCTTGCGAACCGTACCAGCGTTCGCCGCAGCAGCGCGATTTACTCGAACGCCAGTGTAAAGATGTGGCTGAGGCTTTACCGCGCTTGATTGGTGCCATGAAAAAGTAAGTGAATGACGAACTTGACCTTGTGATTTTTAACTTGGTTTACTGCAAATTTTGAATGTTAATTTACATCGTTTTGTTGTAAAGCGTGCAAATTTTGGGGCAAGACGGTAAAATTTTCCTAACACAACAATAGTTCTGGGTGGTAAATAATAATTTTTCAACAAAAAGTGACTGAAAATATAAGTTTCTCGATAGAAAACGGTAATCTCGAAACAAAAAGCGATCCTGTCCTATAGTTTAAACATAAATTTGCATATTTTTTTGTTGTAAAGGATGCAAATTTGCACGCAAGACGATGAAATCGTCGTTAGACAAGAATTTATTTCCGTTTCCCCGCGAAATTTTACAACCGTGCGCTCGATTGACCAACGCCGGACGAGCCGCCGTGCCTACGGTGGACAATGCGTCGGCGGCGTCGCAATTGATCGAGTCGACGACTCAATTGTCCGCAAGTTTGGCCGAAATGCGAGCGGCGTTAAATAAATTGGCTTCCTACGTAAGATTACTAAGATCATACATGTAATTGGGGGGAAGTGCCATAGGACACCCCAGAAATCGTCGGCCATTACGACTAGCCATTCGGCGACCCGCTAATATTTTCCAATCCCATGGCTAGCCCTATGGTAGTCATAGAGACCCCCATGCTCACACAAATTCATCAGCGGAAAAATTAGAATTCGTTTTACCGTTGCTACAGTAATAGTGAAATAAAAAATATTTCAGTCAATTACATATATCTCAGCAAAGAAGCAACCAATTTCAGCGTACGATAGTGAATCTTGCATAATTATCAATTGTCTTCAACATAGCGTTGCGATATTCGAAGTTCATTGGAATTTGTACATTTCGGTATCATAGTTTACTGTAGTCAAAAATTTCAAACACCGCCTAATAGTTAAGAAACTTTTCAGAGCGAGTTCCCTCATTTAGCGTGAATCAGGCTATGTTTTGCTGAACTTTATCTCACGAAACATAGTTTTTCTGGTCGGAAAAAGAATGCTGATTCTGAATCAACTTTTGCTTTTTTCCGCTGCTTAGTATTTTTAGACCTATCTGTTCTGGAATACGAACTATTCAACTATCGCTTGAATCAACGTGTGCTATTGGTTGCAAAAATACTGAAAAATGTCAAATTTTCAAAAAGTGGTCAAAAATGTCAATTTTCGCGCTATGAGTACATTCTTTACGGTTTTTCAGGCGAAAACTACTATTTTCTAAAATAGTTTTTCGGCCTTTTTCGGTGAAAAAATCAAATCTTTTCTGTCAGAGACCCATCCTCCTAAAATTTTGGGAATCAGTGACCACCGCCCCCAAAAAGATCGCTCGATCCTCCAGACCCCAGGGCCCGTAACACGTGACTAAGATATCGATTGGCCAAATTTAAGGCGCAGCCATGGAAGGAAGAAATTTGGAAGACGTTAAGAATTGATCATTTTTGTCCAGAAAACCATAATTTTTGGCCCCAACGGAAGCCAATATTGGCATTTTAGATTCTTTTTTGTTCAAAAATGAGCTTTTTATTCTGAACAATTAACGTTTCAACTTTTTTTTATTCAGAAGTTACGATTTTTAACCGAAAAGTTGACATTTAAGCTTTTGTTATTCATGAATGACATTTTACTAGCGGAAAATAGACATTTTCGGCTATTTTTGTTCGAAATGACAGTTTTCTACAGAAAAATTGAAGTTTCTCAGCCTTTTTGTTCAAAAAAAAAAATTTATATGAAAAGTAAGACTTTTCTGTGACCATGCTTTTTAAATGCCCGTTTTGTACTATCGAAAAATTGGCATTTTTATGGATTTTTTGCACAAAAATGACTATTTTTTACTAAACAATGGACATCGTTTCCGCTTAAAAATGATGATTTTCTGCCGAATAACTGCCGTTGGCGACCTTGTTTGTTGAAAAATGGGGATTTACTACCGAAAAAACCACATTTTTATCTTTTTCTTCGTAAAAGACGTTTTTTTTCGATCAGAAAATTGACATTTTTAAAGTATATTAGTTGTAAAATGAACGTTTTCTACTAAAAAATGAGCAATTATATTTTTTTCAAAGAAAAACTCATTTTTGTCTGAAAGAGTATAAAAGTTTCTGACGTTTTTTTTTTCTGAAAAAAAGACTTTTTTTACCAAAAAATCGGCATTTATATTTTTTCACATAAAGGATGAATTTCATATGGTCAGCTCATTTCAGGCGTGCGATTTGTTAATCACTAGGTCGGGATTTTCGGCCGATTACCCCAAATTACACCCTGTTTATCGCATTAAAGATTTTTTGTAAACTTTGTCCAAAACTTTCTGTATCTTTCGGTCGTTTTTCCAGCTTTTTTCTAAATTTCAAGGATGATCAAAGCGTCGGTTTATCAGAATTGAATCGAGCAACGACTGTTGTACATCAACTTGACGAAGAATTACACGAATACGAAGTTGAATATCGAAACAACGGCAAAATCAGACCGTTTCCGAACGAAAATGTAATTTATAACGATATACAAAATTTACTTTACAGAAATTTTACATTGCTTTACAGAGCGAAGAAAGCATCCCAAATTTCCGGTACGCCACTAGGTCCGTCGGTTCATCGATGAGCCAACTTTTGTCGGCTGCAGCACAAGTATTTAATTTTTGTATTTTTGACCTGTCAGATCGTCCTAAAACTCTCCAAAAGTGAATTTTTCTACGTATACCAAAATTTGTAAATTTGACCCGAATTTCTCAATAATTCTACAATAAAATTTTTTTTCCAAATTGCAACAGGGCGATGATCAATACGCAGGGTCGAGCGCCTCTAAGTCGGCCGAATCCTTACGCCAAATGACCAGATCGTGCCACGGGGTGGCCGCTACCAGCGACAATGTTCAAACGCAAAATTTATTGGCTAGCGTCCGCGACGTTATGGAAAAGTCGTCTTTACTTTATCAAGAAGTTTCGCATTGCTTGCGGCAGCCGGGCGCACCGGACAATCAACAGCGATTGGCGCAAGTGGGCCTAAAATTTGGGAAAATTCACGAATTTTCACGAAAAAACGTGTTTTTTCGACGTCTAAAACTGAAAAAATCATTTTTTTAAATTTTTTCTTTCGTAAGATGATTTTTATTTCAAAACATTTTTGCAGGTCGCTCAAGCCGTAACATACAGTTTAAACAATTGCATCAGTTATCTCCCAGGACAAAAAGATATCGATTCGATAATCAACACGATCAAAATTCTAATCGATTCGATTTCATCGGCTAAAGTAATCACTTTTTATCATAATGTAGTTCAGAGCCTCCCAGGGAAATCATCAGACTAGCCACGAGACTTCCCAGCAGGGTTTTTTCCGCACCTTGTGGAAATTGATCAGAAAAATTTTAACGCTACCATTAAAAACCACTTAAAGCATCGAAAAAGTTTCCATTCCGTGCGGAAAAATGTTCAAAAACTTCCCGCACCACCCAAAAAAATCCGCACTGTGCCGACAAAAACTTGCTTCCCAGTCATGTTTTTGAAATTTTCGACAGTCAGATTCTATCCTTGTGGTACAAAAATCCTCAAAAAACCTCATAAAATGATCATTTTTGAATGAAGGCCGCTTAAATTGTCAATTTTCTAATAGAAAATCATGGTTAAAAACGATGAAAAATAGCTTTTCAGTTGAAATGATGAGTTTTGAACATAGAATAGTCTTAACTAATCAATTTCCGTAGAAAATCTGTTTCTGAACTGAAAACGGTCCGAAATTGCAATTTTTCGGCTGTGCAGATGAAAAGATAAAATTGCCATTTTTCAGTAGGAAATCATAGTTTTTGATGAAAAAAATTAAAAAGTCAATTCATCTTGTTAGAAAATGTAAGAAAGATCTTTGTCTGTGTTCCAGTGGAAGATGATCGTTTTTGAACACAAAAATGTTGAATAATATCAATTTTTCAACAGAATATAGTTGTTTACAAAAGTTATTTACAAAATTATTGAAAAATTCAAAACGCTCATAAATCTGGGACGTTTATTAAAAAGGGTTATTTTTGGAAAAAATGGTAACTTTGCGACAGAAAACGCTGATCTTTGAAATAAAAACGGTCAAAAATGAAAATTTTGTTGAGGAAAATGTTAATTCCTCAACAACAAAAAAAACGATCATTTTCGAACAAAGAAAGCTCAAAAATTTCAGGTCCTGAATAGAAAGAGGTAATCTTGAAACAAAAAATATAGAAAATAGTAATTTTTCAGCAGAAAATAATAATTTTTTAACAAAAACGATCAAAAACTCAAATTTTTTGCAGGAATCGGTCAATTTATAACCAAAAAAAACATCAGAATTAATTTTTGGATAGACGGCGGTTATCTTTGAACAAAAAATGCTCAAAATGTCCATTTTGCGGTAAAAATTTGTCATTTCTCACTAAAAGGTCAAAAATTCTAAATTTTGTGTTGAAATCGGTCTTTTTCGCATCAAGAAAGGATCGAAAATTGCTACTTCCGGTAGAAAATGATCAATTCTATATAAAAACGGTCATGATCAATCGTTCATCGGAACAGAAAACGGTCAAAAATAATCATTTTCGGGCGGAAAATGTTCGTTTTTCAACTAAAAAGGTCAAATTATATTAGTTCTTGAGCAGAAAACTTTCATTTTCGATTAAGTAAGGGTAAAAAATCGATTTTTTTGGTATCAAATGTTTTTTTAAACGCTTATTTTTTATCAAGAAACGCAAAACTCGTTTTTTTCGATAGAAAATGATCACTTTCGAAGAAAAGCGGTCATGAATGCCAATTTTTCATTGTAAATGATGATTTTTGATTAATAAACGGTCGAAGAATATCTCAATCGCTGGGTTAAAAACAGTCGTTCTCGAACAAAACGGTCGAAAATGCCAATCTTCAAATAAAATATGTTCATGTTTTAACAAAAAAGGTCAAAAATTTCAATTTTTCGGTGTTTTGCGTCGTAAATGTACATATTTTTTCAGGACAAAATTATCGTTCTTCCAATTGTTTTGCTGAATTTTCCGGCGAAAAAAGTCCTCTCATCGAATAATTTTAATGATCGATTACGTTACCCCACCCATAAGAAGGTTACCTGACCCTCCTATCTCAGACCTTGGAGTTCGTTTACCATTTCATTGTTTAGTTACAAACGAGTCTCAAAAATGCCAACGAACTTCGTCAAGATTTGATGCGTTTGGCTCAAGAATTATCCAAACAAGCTAATGATCTGATGGTGATCAGCGAAACATCTTCGCCCGATCAACAAAAATTGATGATTCAAAAAGCGGACAATTTCGCCGCGACGTTAAAAAATTTTAATCAAGCTGTTTTGGAAGCAGCTTCTGTGCAAGTGTGACATTTCTATTTTGGTTTTTATAGGAATCATTGTACGCATTTTTTCAATATCAGGATCCGTCGACTAAAGAACGTATTTTGGATAGCTTACGGAATTTTGTCACCGATTCCATTAGGCTTTTGACCGCCGTAAAAGCCGTTTCGTCCGAACCGGGATCTCCAGCTGCTAGACATCAAGCTTCTTCGGCGCATACGTAAATTTTTTTCATAATGATCAAAAATGTAAAGTTGAGAAAGTTTAGACTTCACGAGCGATCAAGTTTATGCTAGTTTTTCAACTTGACATATGAATATTTTGTGAAAATTAAAAATTGAGAACGTTCAGATTTGGTGATTGAGCAATTTTTGGCCAGTTTATGAACTTTACACGTCGAAATTTTATGCATGAAGAGTCCAAATTTTTGCAAGTCGAAAATTATTATTTACAGGATGATCAAAAATGTAAAGTTGAGAAAATTTAGATTTGACGATCGATCTATTTTATTCTAATTTATCAACTTAACACACGAACATTTTGTGCATAAAGAGTTGAAAATTCAACACCTCGAAAATTGCTTCAAAATTCTGATTTTCACGAATTTTAAAGTTTAAAGAGAATTTTTTTGTCGAAAAAACGATTGTGGAGCATTATTTTAGAATTTTCATCGAATCGCTTAACGGACTTGTGGACTTGTGCGTTTCTGGTGCCCAATATCAAAAAGAATGCGAAAATGCTGTCCGAAATATGCAGGTAAAATTTTGATATTGCTCATAATAGTTCCAGTAATGCCCGATTTTTGTGTACTTGAAAATTCAATTTTTTAAAAGAAAACGATTATGATCAGATACACTACATCAAACTATACCCTTGGCAAGAAAGTAATGTCAAAAATTTGACCAAATTTTCAAGGTTTTATTACATTTGCATGAAACATAATTAATCATCTGCCCCATTACTATCAATCGCACTTGCCATTTCGCAGGTAGCTTTGCAATGCCTGCATAATTAAAGGCTTGGGGCTTCGAATCAATAGAGTTCTGTATTAATATTTTGACCTGGCCATTGTTTTCAAATTCCTTATCGAAAAAGTATTCTACAACGACCGGAACAAAGAATAATCTGATGGTGCAATGTTTGGTGAATATGGTGGATGGGTTAACAACTCCCAATTTAATTCCTGGATTTATGCCTGGACAATGGCAGTGGTATGTGGTGGATGGGCATTGTCATGGAGCAGAAGTCTACCAATACAGGCTGCTTTGAATCAAGGCATTTTGTACACGATCAAGCTAGTCTTCATGGACTTTAGCAGTGGTGGTTAGTGATGGATCGATGTATCCGCATCGGTCGATTGTTGTGTTTTTCTGCCATCGGTTATCAAAAATGCAGGTGCTTTTGCTTAAAAAGCAGGTTGTTCACATTTATATTCAACAGTACTTTGTCAAATAAATTGAGAATTTTATGCCGCTCAATTCACAATGGCAACTTTCCTGTTTTGGGTTGATTAAAGGACGAATTGTTGGAAAAATAGATCAATATTTTTATGGAAATTATAATCGAGCCCACTTTAAACATATTGAAGACTATGAACTTTATGCTTTAGCATCCTTACTAGATCCTCGATTCAAAAAGAAGGTTGTATTGAAATTTGAAATATATACACATATTGATCATACAAACCAAAATTAAATAATTTAGGCTTTCCACGATCCTCAAGCAGCAGACAAAGCTCAACCAGCTTTTGTTAGAATGGTTGCTGATCAAATACAACAAAATCAATGCTTTTCTGAAAATACAGCTAAAAAAATTGGATAAATCTTCAAACTCATCATCCAAACTTTCTCAGTCAGCCACAATCAATACTAATGTAAATAATTCAGGCATTTACACGAAAGTGACAAATTTCAGGCACTATTCAGTCATTGCAAGTTCATCTGAAGATGAGCTGGAGCCGGAAAAATGTGCATTGTCAACATATGAGCAAGGAATAGCCATAATTTCGGAATAAATTGCTGGATCAAAACTAAACTTTGACTCTTCGCCACTAGAATATTGGAAGAAAAATGCTGCAACAAAACCGGAATTAGCTAATGTGAGTGAAAATTGTGTGCAGTTAAAAAATGAGTTTCATTATGAAAAAAATTTTTTTAGCTTGCCATGAAATTTTTATCCGCTCCAATGCGGTCACTAGCCGTTGAACGATCATTTAAAAAAGCAAAAGATGTTACAAATAGAAAAAGATCCTGTTTATTGCTGAAAAATGTACAAATGCTTTTATTCTTGAAGCATAACCTACGTGTGATTGGATTCAATTGTGCAACTTTGAAAAACATAGAAACTGAAGTTGAAGAAGCTTCTAGTGAACTCAGCAATCAAAGTGAAGATGCATCGGCACCGGCCGATGGCAAATTTTTGGCCGTCAGTCCATCACTAGTGATGATCAAACCACATGGAAGCAACTCAAAGTGGACGATTCCTTGTGTGGATGCAGATCGGGCCTTGGCACTTGTGCTGGTTTAGAGCCTTTGCTGACCCATTGTCGCTTCCAGATGATGTTAACATACAGAACAAAATTTTCATCTCCAGTGATGATTCAATCAAGAAAAGGCTCTATTTTGTGCCCTGAAAGTAACAACATGCAAATGATAACAAAAAGAAAGCATAGCATGATCATTCAGTTTGTGAGGGACACATGTTTAGAGGTAACAATTAGGACTTCCACTACGAGGTTCATGTTTGGTACTGCTGGTGCCAGTCCTGAACTTTGAAAACCACCGTTCGAATGCACGTCCGGACACAGCAGGTTCACCATATGCTTGCCATATATTTCTCGTTGCCTCAGCTGCAGTTCTGCCCAAATCATACTCATACAGAATGCAATGACGAATATGGTCAATGAGGTAACACTTTGTTTTGGGTATCAATAAAACGGGCAGTATGAGCCAACTGAAAACGGACCCCATTTTTCTAAACAATTATATTTGCCCCTCCAAGCAAACAATCAACAACCCAATTTATTTGGCCGGATTTAAAGAAAAAAGTTGATTGATAACACATGACCAAAAATCGACATTACTTTCTTGCCAACCCAACAGTAAACAACCAAAATGACGTTTCGATATTGGAATTTGAATATGATTTCTTCAAATAATTTTACAGACTAAATATCGATTGTTGGAAAAACCGAACGAACCCGTCAATCAATCTACTTATTACGATTGTATCGAAATGGTTACCGAAGAATCAAAAGTAAAATTACGCAAGTGACGTTTTTTGTAAAACGTGGTGCTTGTGTACAAAATCATATTTTTTGCTTCTATCATTTACTGTAGCTTGCGCTTCCGGTGCTTTATCATCTTTCGCTTTAAAATGGCCATTTTTCTGCACTCTGTATTTTATTTTACCGCGGCTTCTTTTTTGTACGCTTTTTTTCAAGCAGTTAGCGTTTGGTTTTTTTTGTATATTTTTATTATAAATTTTTACAAAAATGAATTTAGCTTGCGGTGCAGGTTTTTTTCTTCCATTCGGACGCACGAACGCTCTGCACAAGTATACGTTGGCACGGCTGGCTTTCTTCAGTTTGTTGTTTACACAATTTTTCTCTATGTAATGTACTCTACACAGTTTTCAAGAAAGCCAGCCGCGCGAAATTTACTTTGCACAATTTTAAACCATGTATTACTGTAGAAACTGGGCGGCGCCATGAACGGCGTGGCTACAGCGGCCCGGAACGGGCAAATGGAGACGTTTTGCCGATCAATAAGGGACGTTTCTGGAGCGGTTTGCCAATTGGCTGAATCAGCCGCTCAAGTAAGATGCTCAGGTTTGCTTTCAGCTAATTAGTATCCTGAATTTTTCAGCGTAAAATTATTATTTTAGCACATATTTTGTCCAACATTGACAAAAAACTTCGTTACAAGTTTGAGAATAAAAAATGAAAAATTGTAAAAAAATAAATGAACATTGGAAGAAATTGAAAAATAAAAAAATTGAAAAAAATCACGAATTAAAAAAAACGAAAATTAATAACAAAACTGAAAGAAGAAATGAAAAATAAAGTAAAGAGAGTATAAAAAGTGAAAAAAGCAAATAAAGAATTGCGAAAAAAAAGAAAAAATAATAAAACTGATAAATTGAAAAAAAGAAACAAATTCGAAAAACCCCACTTGTGAAAAGAGAAAATTGAAAAAAACAAATTAAAGAAAAGAGATAATTGACAAAATGAAAAAAATAATAAAAAGGAAACAAGACATAAAAAGGAAAATCAAAAAGGGTTAAATAATCGTTGAAAAGAATAATTCGTAGAAAATTGAAAAAAAAGAAATAAAAATGGAAGAAAGCGTGTTGAAAAAAGGAAAGGACAAACAGAGAATTGTTAAAAATCGAAAAAAGTGACGAATTTAAAAACGAAAACGAGAATAAATAGCGAAACTGAATAAAGGAATGAAAATTGAAGTGAAGAGAATAAAAAATTGAAAAAAGCAAATAAAAAATTGTGAAAAAAGAAAAGATAGTAAAACTAATTAGAAAGAGAAAGAAAATTGAAAAAAGAAACAAACTGAAAAAAGAAATAATTTGGTAGAAGAGAAAATCGAAAAAAATGAAGAAAAAATTGATAAAATAAAAAAAATAAATAAAAAGAAACAAGACATAAAAAAGAAAACCAAAAAGGCTAAAATAATCGTAGAAAGGAAAAATTCGTAGAGAATTCAAAAAAATTGAAAAAAGAGAAATAAAAATGGAAGAAAAGCGTGTAAAAAAAGAGGAGAACAAATAGAGAATTGTAAAAAGCGACAAAAAAGAAACAAAAATCCAAAGAAATATAGGAAAAAAAGAAGAAAACTGAAAAATACAATAATTTGAAAAAGAAGAAAATTGAAGAAAATAAACAACTGATAATGTATAAAAAGGTAAAAAAAGTCGAAATAAGTAAAAAAACTTAGTGAAAAAGAAAAGAAAAATAAAATTGAAGAGAGAAAAGAAAAAATTGATACAAACAAATAAAAAACTTAACAAAAGAACATTGAAAAGAGAGGAAAGAAAGACAAGGATAAAGAAAAAATTAAAAAAATTAAAAAACTAAGTTTAAAAGTTAGTAACAAATGTAGCATAGGAAAAAAATTGAGAAAGGCAAAATTGAAAAAAGAAAAAGAAAATTGAAAATGCAGAAATAAGAAAAAAATAAAAAAATTTGAAATATGCAGAACGAAAATTGAGATAAAGAAAAAAGAAAAAGATTCAATGCAGAGTGAAATTCAAAGAGGATTTTAGCTTCGGGTTATATGGAAAATTTTCGGCCGGGAAGTTTATATGTTCTATCTTAGTATCTGTGCACGAGGTCCTAACCACTTCACAAATTCAGCTGGCGTTTGATGAATTTTGAATATTTGAAAAAAAGTTCTTTTCTATCGAAATCGGCATTTTGAAATCTACAAACTCATGTGCATAAGCTGACGGATTCAAAAAAAATTCTGCGTGTTACGACATATGAAAAGCGAAAAAATTGTCGAATTTTAGACGATCAAAATCCAGAAAAATCAGATTTTTTAATAGTAATTTATGCGTTTCTGAGCCGAAAAAAACGAATCAAATAACATGTATTGGATGGTAAAAAAATTGGACCTAAAACTTAGTTGAAATTCTAGGCCAAAAATTTACATTTCTGGTTCACCCTATTTGAAAACATATTTTTCATCTCTCCAGGCGGCCTATTTGATCGGCGCTTCAGACCGCGATTCCGTACCCGGCCAACCCGCTCTTTTGGACACGAGCCGTTTTCAAGAAAGCGTCGAAACGGTGCGACGTTCTTGCGAGAAAATCGCGCGAACGGTGACGACCGACGGTTCGACGCCGCCGTTGTTGGGCGCCCAATCGGACATTCTAGAATCCGCTACGTTGGTCGCCAAACACACCAGCGCTTTGGCCAACTTTTGCCGCGAGGCGTCGTCGAAAACGCAAGATCAGGCGGCTAAAAAACAATTTATAACTTGCGCCCGCGATTTGGCGTCTACGACGGCCAATTTGATTAAAGTAAAACGGACGATTATTCATTCTGATCGAAAGGATCCTGAGGAATTTACAATTTTCAAGGATTTTTTCCATTTCGCACTGATTTTTATAAATTATGAGGATAAAATGATAAAATTTGACTCTAGTCACTGAAACGTCGATTTTTCGATTATTTTCAGTCATTTTTTACCTAGGCTTAGGATTAGGCTTAATGGCTTAGGGTTAGGCTTAGCTTTGGGGCTTATTGGCTTAGGCTCAGAATTGCATTTTTTAAAGATTTTTCGTGTGAAAATCCAACATTTTTCAGAAATTAAAATGAAGGAAATTTTATTTTAATTATGGACTTTGTTCATTATTTAAACATGAATTTAGGCAATGTTTTTTTTGCACCGTGCACAACTTTTTCCGCTCGTGCAAAACTTTTTTTCAGATTTTTTGCACCGTGCAAAAAATATTTATTAAATGTGGAAGAAAAATTTAGGGTTTTCATATTGAAAAGATACATTTTGGTGCATTTTAGGAAGTCCAAATCTCAAAATTTTCCGGTGCTTCGCGCCGGTTTTAACTTTAATAATCGTCATTATTATTTATTGTCAAGCTCAGGCGCGGCTTTTAGCATGTCTATCTTCACTTATCACTAATTTTGATAGTTTTTATCGTCTTAAACGTATTATTGCATGTCTAATTGGCGATCTTCAATATTATCTCATTATATTTAATGGAGATCCACATTTTTCTTTCATACATTTGTTGAGAAAGATCAACACATCAACTTTCTAAACTTTTTGAAGCGGTTGTTCCTTTCTTAGCCTAAATTCAGTTCAAAGATAGCAGCATGTTATGGATGAATGTTTGACCTTGTATTGTTTTTTCCACGTATATTCGACAAAAATCAATTTTTTTCTAGATTATTTTTTTAAAATCGTTTTGCCACGGTTTAGAATTTTTGGCTTTGGCGAACATAAATTTTTGCATTTGGAAAATGATTGATACATCCTCGACATGGAAAAATGGCACAGATTTTTGCTATATCTGAAGAAGCCATTCAGATTCATTGTTGCTTGCCTAATTTTTGAATTTTAATTTGCCCCACTGAAAACACGTTGAATTCACTGAAAAAATAGACCCTTCATGCAGGAAAAATATATTAAATGTGTGCATTTTCCAATGCTATAGAATATCATAATCTAAAATTCTCTTTCAGTGCTAAGCGCCGGAGATCAAGTCCGAAGTAAAATACCTATCGCACTTTTTTATGTTATAGATCATGTGAAAACGATCGCTTTTGATAAATAATTGTGATTGGTAAATTACTGGCTCCAGATATATAAGATCCAAAATGGATGTAAAATGTTTGACTTCTTCCGTCAATCAAATGGTAAAAAGATCATGATCGGTCATCGTCAGTTGCTGTAGAATGAGCTGAAAAAATGCATTTTCCGACATTTTAGAGGCCTCGAAATCAAAATTTTTCGGCGCTGGGCACCGAACAAGTTACTTTAGCCAGACTTCTGATTTCTCACCCAAAACTCAAGAAATTCAATTTTTAAAGTCAGGAACAGACGTGAAGTGAATGAAATACAAGGGAAGTAACTTTTAATTATTTTTCTGATGAAATTGAACGAATTTATCAATTTTAGAGTGAGCAACTGAAAATTAATCTGTGCAACCAAATTTTTCCCCAACTTACAGATCAATTCGGCTTGTGCGAAAAAACCCTGATGATTGATTTCAATAACGACTGTTCTAATTTGTGAGCCTTATTATTCTGTGTGTGATCAACAATGTATATTCAAAATCATTGATCTGTTATGTGTGCTTCTACTGTGATTTTGAAGAGTGTTTTTGACTAAATTTGTTTAAAAAGCCTGTAAAATTTTGATTTTAGAAGCCAAATGTCGTGTCGAGAAAAAAACCAAAAAACCCTGCTTTTCGGCCAAATTTAGAAAACGTTACCTACAAATAATTGATTTTAAAATTTTCCAAATGATAAAATTTCTAGAAATTACGATTTATGAACAAAAAATTCAAATCTAATTTTTGATATTTTTCCAAAAAATTTTCCACGTGTGGAAAAAGATTTGACCTCTATTTGCGGAAAAAAGTGATAGTACAGAAAAATTTTTTGGCGTGCAAAACTTTTTTGGTGATTTTTTTGCACCGTGCAAAACAGCTCGTGCAAAAAGCACTGAATTTAGGATATTTATCTAAAGTAAAATAGATGAACTGATTTTAATAAAAATAAAATATCTCGTCAAATCTCAATATTTTAATGCTTTTTAGGAAACTTTCTTTGATCTGTTTGTTGTAACAATAAATTTTAAATTTTATGAAAGCAAAATAGAATAACTTTGATTTCAATATTGAAAAGTTTATGTTATATGAGCATTTTTCATTTATTTTCATTGATTGTGGTGAATTCGAAGTAATAATTTTACATTTCATTAAATTAGGATGAACATAAATTCGATTCTAATCATGGGAATCTTGTAGAATGTCTTTTCTCAATTATATTTAGCGATTGTTTACATCTTTGATGAATTGTAAGCTTAAATTCGACAGTTAGCAGAATGAATGAAAACTGATTCTAATGACAAAAAAATTTGCATTCAATTATTTTGATATATTGTACGCATAGAGTCGACATTTGTTCAAAATAAAATCAATGAAATTTGATTATAGAATGTGAATTTTTCTTAGATTTTGATGAATTATAAGCGTAAATTTGACAACTAATTGATGTGAAGTCACTCGATAAAATTGTTTCTATTCATGAAATTGTTATAAACCGTCAATTTTCGAATGATTTGCGGCGATTTTTGACTGATTTCGTCTAAAATTATAAGCATAAATTTTACATTTGAATGAATTTTTTAAAAACGAAATTTGATTCCAATCAAAAATCTTTTCAAATTTCCGATTTGGATGAATTGTAAGCGTTTGCTACTATATCGAAGTAAAATCAACGATCTAATTGAAAAAGATTGTCAACTGATAATTTGATGAATTATGAGCATTAATTTGACATTCAATCAAATTAAAATGAACTTTCACCAATTATAAGATGACTTAAAATCAAGAAAAAAATCGATTCCAGTCACAAAATTGTATAAAATGTCAATTTGTGGATGATTTTCATCGATTTTTCACACATTTGATAAAAATTATAAGTATGAGTTTAACATTTGAATAAATTAAAATGAACGAATTCTGGTTCTAATCACAAATATCTTGTGAAATTTTCAAGTTTCGATGTTTTTAGAGATTTTTATTGATTTTGATAAATAGTTTCGGCTCGCTTTTTTAGGAAATTAAAAAATTGGACGGCGCTTTCGAAAATGTCGTTTTTCGTCGCGATTGCGCCCAATCGGTTCAACCGCTTTTACGAGCTTTGGACAATTTGGCTTCGTTCGTCGACGATCCTCGTTTTTCGGGCACGCCGGCCCGTATAAGTCAATCGGGAGCCAATAAACAACGACCTTTATGCAATCAAGGGCGCCAAATTTTGGACGGTTCCATCAAAATGGTGAAAGTTGTCGGTCAATTGGCCGCCCAACCGCAAACCGACGAATTATTGTGGCGCCAATTGGCCGAAAGTTCGAAAATTCTGTCCGATTCGATTAAAATGCTATTAACAACAATGAGGTGAAGAAATATACAAAAATTTGTTTACATTTTTTCTTCGCTTTTCGAAAGTTTACAAAAGTTTACAACTTTGTAAATAGAATGATTCAAATCATTGATTTTAGAGAAAATACGCCCGGTCAAGCGGAATGCATGGAATCAATCGAGAGTCTCAAGAAAATGATCAACCTTTTGGATCGTGCCTCCATTGCTGTTGGTACCGCAAATTTCCCACGTCGTCCAGAAATTTCCGAAAAAGTTAGTTCTAAGTCCATTTTTCTTGGAATATTTTTGGAAGTAAGTATACATTGCCGATATTTCGAGTGTTTTGACCGGTCAAAAGTTGGAGTGAGCATATCTTAAACATTTTTTCCAATTCATGAATTTTCTTCAATTTTTTTGAAAAATGATCGTTTCTTAATGCAAAATTTGAGATTTGAAATTATAGAATGATCATTTTTGAGTCAAAAAGCGTCAGAATTGTACATTTTTCGGTAGAAAATGGCCGTTTTTGAATAGGAAATGCTCAAATATGTAAATTTTTCAATAGATAATCGGAATTTTCGTTGAAAAAACGGTCGAGAATTTGATTTTTGGTAGAAAATTATCATTTTTAAATTTATAAGTGGTGAGAAATGTTAATTTCGCGGTGTAAAAAAGTTATTTTTGAACAAAGCGCCAAGATATATAAATTGTTGGGTTTAAAATCGTCATTTTCCAACGGAAACAGTCAGAAATGTTGATTTATCGCTAGAAAATATTCTTTTTGAATAAGAAATGCTGAAAAATAAAAAAAATCGTAGATGGTCGTCATTTTTAAACAAAAAAACGTTCAAAAATTAGTGATCTTTTCATTGTAAAACGGTCAAAAATGTCAATTTATCATTGTAAAATAGTCATTTCCGAACAAAACGATAAAAAATATAAATTTTTCAGTTGAAAATGATCGTTTTCTGACGAAAAGTTTTCAAAGATGTAAATTTTTTGACAAAAAGAATTGCCTCTTTTGAATCATTAAAGCCAAAAATTTAAATTTATTTCCGATGAAATTTTCAGCAATAATCTTCAAAAAATCGCTAAAATCAAGAAAAAACCGCAAATTCTTTATTTTTATTTCCATTAGGACTCGCACGAACGTTTGGACTTGACCTGCCGTCAACTAATCGAACGCGTCGCCGACGTCGAAGCGGCCGGCAAACGCGAAGCGGAAAACGTCGGCCACCGCGTCCTAGAAATGACGCAATGTTTCGAACAGACTGTGGACGCGTGCCTTGGCGCCGCTAGCTGCGCCCATTTGAAACGTCAGCGCGATCTTTTGACGCAGTGTCGAACGGCCGCCGAAGCTATGCTTCAATTAATTTACGGGTGTAAAGATTGCGGCGGAAATCCGAGGGTAGGGGAAAGACTTTTGATTTTGAACGAATTCTAGCTCGATTTTGCGCTTTTTTGGTTTACATTTTGGTCGAATTGTAATTTTTCGTGATAAACATAACCTGGAGAAAAGTGTGATTTTTTAGATTGATGTTTTTTTAGTCTAAAATTTTCGTAAATTCAGTAAAATCGACAAAATTCCTAAATATTCTATTTTTAGAACATCGAACATCACGCTGTGATCAACGAAAGCGGCCAAGATCTACGTATAGCTTTAAACGATCTATTGAAAACTTTACAAGAAATCGTCGCCGAATCGGGTTTAGTCGGCACGCTATTAAGCGAAATAAGCCGATCGTTGGCCAAAGTATACAAATTTTTGATTTCGTGTTTTTTTCTTAGACCGAAATTTTTTTTTCTTCAAAGGCGGACGAAAGAGTATCGCCCGAAAATATTTCTTACGCCGATTATCAAACTCGTATGATTCATTGTTGTCGAGAAATCGATCGATTGCAACAGGAAATTACACAAAAATGTTATAGCGATCCGAACGCCGACGATTTCGGCCAATTGACGATTGAATTTTGTAAAAATTTCGATCAATTGGCTATTAATACGCCTTACGCTTGCGCTGCGGCTAGCGGTCCCGAAGTTAGTGAAAAGCTAGAAGCAAAAAATTATCTATAATTTTTGAGCTTTTAAAATTCGGATTCTACGTTCAAAATTGTGCAGTTTTTTGCCAAATTTCACAACGCTTTGGGTTTTTAAGTCGAATTTTGGTTAAATTGATTTTTTCGCCGATAAAATTCTATTTTTAAAATGTAAAATTCTCAGAAATTCTGATAGAAAATCAAAACTTTTGATCTTAATTATAAAAATAGTGTCAAATGTGTATTTTTCAATGTTTTTTAGCCCTTTGCATTGATTTTGGTGAATTTTTAACACCAATTCCACGTTTGTTTAAATCAAAATGATTTGAACAAATCAAAATGATTTGAACACACATGTACAATTGGGGGGAAGTGCTATGGGAACCCCCCCCCCAGAAATCGTCGACCATATAGCTAGCCATTGGGCGAATCCCCAGGATTTTCCAATCATAGACGTTGGGACCCCTATACATTTGGTGGGAAAAATACAGGAAATATGTCAATTTTTGAACAAAAAATGGTCATAAAATGTGAATTTTCCCGGCGCTTTGCGCCATAAATACATTTTTTCGTCTTTTTAGAAAAAAAAATACGATTATTTTGAACTATTTTTCGGACTTTTTTCGTAAAAAATCGAATTTTTTTTCCTTGAGAGACCCCTCCCCCAAAATTTAGGGAATTACCGACCCCCACCCATGAAAAGTCGCCCGACTCCCCAGACCTCAGGTCCCCGTTACATGTATGTGATTGAAATGTGGTTTTAATCGAAAAAATCAAGTCAAACTTCAATTTTTCAAAGATTTTAATCGATTTTAAAGCATAAAAAATTAAAATTCTCACAAATTTCATTAAAAAATCAAAATTTCTCTCTCTATGTATATGTAAATATTCAGGTTGCTCAACGTATCCGCGTCGCCGTTCAAGATTTAGGCCACTTTTGTTTGGAATTCGTCAAAAACGTGGGCGAATATCGCACGTCGCCGGACGATCCGGCGTCGAAACGCGACGTCGCGTCGACCGGTCGCGTCGTCGGCGAAAAAGTGGCCAACGTTTTGGCCGCTTTACAAGCCGGCGCCACGGGCACACAAGCTTGCATAAACGCCGCGTCGACCGTTAGCGGCATTATTGGTGAGGAAAATTTAAATTTTTTTTAAATGTAAACTTTTGTAAAGTAGAGCGAATTTTTGTGTTTGAGTGAAGTTCGAAATTTTCATCAAGTTACTTGGAACATTTTTTGACTTGATTCTTGGAGTTTAAAGTGTAAAGTTGAGACAGAATTCCTCGTGCAAAATCGTCAGGTTTAAAAAAAGTTCTGGATGATTTTTTTTAGTTTAAAGTGTAAAATTTTGTAAATCGTAGAAAAAAATTTTGTCAAGGTGATTTGGACACCACTATCATGTTCGCGACGGCCGGCAGTCTTCATCCGGACGTCGACGGCGAAACGTTTTCGGACAGGCGAGACGCCATACTGAAAACGGCGAAAGCTTTAGTCGAAGATACGAAAGCCTTGGTATCGGGCGCCGCTTCCAGTCAAGAACAGTTGGCCGTCGCGGCTCAAAACGCCGTTCGAACGATCGTCCAATTGTCGGACGTTGTGAAAGCCGGCGCGGCTGCCTTAACGGCTCAAAATTCTGAATCGCAGGTATACTAAGGCGACTTTTCTGCACAAAAAGCTAGATTTTTGCCATGAAATTTATTTTACAAAAACAGTGTACTCTACTTTTTTCCTGAAATTTTACCGCTTTTCACCAGGTGCTAGTTATCAACGCAGTTAAAGATGTCGCCGCCGCCTTATCCATTCTAATACAGGCGACTAAAAATGCGTCGGGAAAAAGTTTCAACGATCCGGCGATGACGTGTCTGAAAGATGCCGCCAAAGTATATATATATATATATATGCTTTACACTCGTGTATTTGGGATTGAAATTTTTTATTTACACTTCTAGGTTATGGTAACTAATGTTACGAGTCTACTTAAAACTGTGAAAACTGTCGAGGATGAACATCAACGCGGTACGAGAGCTTTGGAATCGGCCATAGAAGCTATTGAACAAGAAATTAGAGTGAGCATAATTAACACAAATGTGGTTTACATTTAACCGGAGTGTTGTAAACTCGTGTACTAATTTTGCAATCAAAAATGAATTTACACCGCGAAAAATTCAAAATTAAAATTTTTTTTCATCGTCCAGGCTTTCGATTCTTCGGATTTAATGACGAGCAGTCGTTATAGTAATTTGTGTTCGATGCAAGAAACCCGACCCGAGGATTTGTTACGGGTCACACGACCGGTCACCGACGCCACGGCCAAAACCGTCGCCGCCGGCCAATCTTGCCGTCAAGACGACGTCATAGCCGCTTCGAACTACGCCCGCAAAGTCGTCTCGGATCTTTTAACCGTTTGTAAAGTAAATTTAAAGTTGAAATGTGTACTATTGCAGCAGACATGAACGGCAAAAATTTTCCAGGGGGAGGGTCCTTGGACTTTTTATCCAGGGAATACGGGGGTGGGTGAGCAAAAAAAGATTCTGCTAGCTTGTTTTTGATACAAATATGCACGAAAATCATCAAAAAATCTGTCTTGGAATAAGTTCGGGCAGTGTTTGACGATTTTTTGGGCCAGGGGAGGTGGCCAGGGTCTCAGGTAGTAAGTTTATACCCATTTTTTTCTTTTACAGTCGGCTGCCTTTTCGGCCGAATCACCCGACGTTCGGTACCGTTGCATGGACGCCGGACGCGACGTGGCGATCAAAGTTCGTGAATTGTTGCAGTCTTTGCATACAGTAAGTTTACAAAATGATGTAAAGTATTGATTGTAAATATGAAACGAAAAATTTAGAAATTCTTTTCAAAATTCCCGAAAAATGATCAGAAATTGTGGAATAGGAGTTCGATTTTGTAAAGAGGAAATGATAATTTTTAAATCTGAAAAGTTATTCAGAAACTTTCCTTTCGAAAAAAGTTTGAAATCGTAGAATTAAAAGTATGTCACCAAAATTTTTCAAATTTACAACAAAGTATATTTGAAATTGAATAATTTTGTACAGTAGAAATCAAAATGTTATACAGCTGAAAAATATTATCCCCCAAGAATTTTCAAAATTTCTAGAAAAAAGATTTGAAATTGAACATTTTTGGCGGGAAGCAATGAAAATTGCAAAATTCTTCTAAATTCTCCGAAAAAGTTAAAATTCAAGAATTTCGTGGAGAAGAAATGAAAATTGTGTAAAATTTGAAAGAATTATTTAGAAAATTTTTAAATTTTCCGAAAAAAATTAAAATTGAAGAATTCATAAAAAAACGATTGAAATTTGGAAAATTATCTACGAAATAGTTTTCCATTTCCGAGAAATATTGAAATTGTAGAATTTTATGAAAGAAAAATGAAAATTGGGTGCAAATGGAAAAAATTTTTGACAAGTTTTTTTCCAAATTTCTTAGGAAAATAATTTGAAATTTAAAAAAATTATTTCGAAACGTTTTTTTAATTCTCTGGAAAGGATTTGGAATTGACGAATTTGGTAATGAAAGAAAGAAAATTGTGTACAAATTTTTTTACTTTAAAAAAAAAAGTTTGAAATTGAAGAATTTTATTTTGAATGAATGGAAATTTTGTAAATCTGAAAGTTGTTCAAAAAATTTTGATTCAAACATTGAAAAAAAATTTGAAATTAAAGAATTTTTGTAAAGTATAAATAAAATTTCTTGTAAAATGATTTACGAATTTTGTTTAAACCTTCCAAATTTCTCGGCGCAGACTTTACAACGACCGGGCCCCGAAACCAAAGAAGCCTTACGGCCGGCCTCCCGATCCATAGCCCAAGCCGTGACGGAATTAGTGGCCTTCGCCGAACTGCTCAAAGGATCGGATTGGGTCGACCCCAGCGATCCGACCGTCGTAGCCGAGAGCGAACTTCTAGGCGCCGCCAACAGCATAGAAGCGGCCGCTCGTAAATTGGCCTCCTTAAAACCGCGTAGTTTCGTCGGAAAGGTGAGCTTTACACCCATCGTGAAAAATTTGTTTCGTTTACACTCTCGTCTCTATCGCTCTTTACTATTACTTTGCATTCCGCTTTACACAATAATATTCTATCGCTGGGACGGAGGAGGTGAATTTTTCGCCAAATTTCTGGTCGGCGAGCTGATATGTTTGATATTCTTGGGTTGTTGTTACACTAAAGCCGGTTTTTTCGGCCTTGAAAATGAACCAACCGGATGTCAGACATGTCGGCTCGACGGCCGGGCTCGCTTCAACTTTACACACTACTTTTGCACGTCGATATTAACGTAAGTTGTGTTTACAATTTGGTTTAAACTTGAAGCATACACGTGCCTCCAATATGTTTAAAAATCGTCAGAATTCTGTCGAAAAAAATGTCAAAATTGGAATTTTATGAAATTTGCATATGATTTTTAAAGAAATTTTGAAGTTAGAATTTTTTCCACATTATTTCTGTAATCTGTAGAAAAAATGGCAAGATTGGAATTTATGATCTTTCTGAAAGTTTAGAATTATACTTTTCTGAAGGAATTTGAAACTTCGAGATTTTGTGAAAATCTTCATATAATTAATTCCAGGGTTTCGAAAAATCCCGAAATTTGAATTTTGTGAAATTTTCATATTATCCTTGAAAAATTTTTAAAATTCAAATTTTTTTCGAAATTCACGTAATCTCAAGATTTTGTCAAAAAAGGCTCAACTTTGAGTTTTACGAAATTTTCATCGGCTAAATTTATAATTTTTGATCTTTTTGAAAAATAATTGTTGAGTTTGAAACTTTGTCAAGGTCTAGATTTGTAAAAAAACTAAAATATAAAGATACAGGGGAAATCGAGCAAGAACAAAAAGTCAGAAACGCGAAATATTCAAAAATATGTTTTTTATTCAAAATTAAGTTCAAAAAATTTTGAAAATGCAAAAAACGTATGATTAAAAAGAATCAAAAACAAAAGTGAATTAAAAATTGAGGAAAAAGTAGATCAAGAAGAGTATATATAAACAGTAAGAATATGAGTGTAGAATATGGAAACATAAAATCAAAAACATATAAAGCGAAAAATTGTACAAAATACTAGAGTTATGAAAATTGTGTAAAATGTAAAAAAATTTGTGAAAACGTAAAAGTTATGAAAATAAAAAATTTTGAAAATGTAAAAAAGTTATCAAAATGTAAAAAATATGAAAAAATATAAAGAATATGAAATATAAAAAAAAATAAAAAAATATTTTCTTGAAGAAATTATGAAAATGTAAAAATAAAAAAAGTTATCAAAATGTAAAAAAATCAACTGCATAAAATGTAAAAAAAGAAGTTAAAAAGGAAAAATATTGTATAAAAGTATAGAACAAAAGTAATAGTAGTATAAAAATATAAGGTAACCAATACTGTATATAACTGTATAAAAATGTATGGAAGTCTATGTGAAGGTATAAAAACATAAAGATTAAGAAATAAGTGTACAATTACAACTGTTCAGTATTTTAAGAAAAAACTTGTGTAACTAAAAAAGAAAAAGTACTGTAGGAAAACATAAATATTTTAAAAGAATATACGAAAGAAAAAAACTGTGTGAAAATATAAAAACTAAACAAATCTATAAAAGTAGAAAAAAGTATTAGGGAGAGGAATCCTGGAAGAACATATCTGCTTAAGAATAGATGGGAAAAATGGGAAAAAACAATGATAAACCCAATAATGAAAATAAATTATACAAAATAGAACAGAAACGAGAAAATCAACTTTTTGTTTCTTTGCTATTTATCTTTAAAATTCTCATTTTACAAAAAGTTTCAAAAGTTATTTCTTTATGACTGCTTCGATTTTCATAGCGAAAAAACTTTTTCCGTCAAAATTCCTGAAAATTCCATTCCAATTTTGCCATTTTAATCTGGGGAGAAACGGAAATTATTTTTTATTCTCTTGGCTCGTGTATGCTTATTTCGTTTACATTTTACATACATTCTTTTTTCTTTACTCTACCCAACTTTTACTTAAGGATCAAGTGGACACGGCTAGTCTAAATTTCGACGAACAAATTTTAGAAGCGGCCAAATCTATAGCCAACGCCGTGACGGCGTTGGTCAAAGCGGCGTCGGCCGCTCAACGCGAATTGGTCTGCCAAGGGCGGGTAGAAAAGGGCGGCGGGCGGCCGGGCAGCCGACCGGAATTTCAGCAGGGCGACGACGAACAATGGTCCGAAGGTTTAATTTCGGCCGCTCGGATGGTCGCCGCGGCCGTCCATTCGTTGTGCGAAGCGGCCAACGCTTTGGTTTTAGGGCACGCTAGCGAAGAGAAGTTAATTTCGGCGGCCAAACAAGTAGGAAATATGGAAACTTTTTTTGTAAAGTTTAGATTTTTTTTACATTCTTTGTTTTTTGTATATCAATTTTTGTATATTTCTTATTTTATTGTTTGTTTTCTTGCTATTTTTTGTTTAATTTTAGTATTTCAAGTTTTTAATTTCTATATTTTTCGTTTTTATTTTTTAATTTTTTCGAGACCAAAAAAGTATTCTGACGTTTCTTTTATTTGATCCTTTTTGAATATTTACTGCTGAAATTTTAAATTTTTAGGTCGCAGCCTCAACTGCTCATCTTCTTGTCGCCTGCAAAGTGAAAGCGGACATGAATTCTCACGCCATGCATCGACTACAAGCTGGTAAGAAAAGAATCGGGAACATACATGTAATGGGCGGAAGTGCAATGGGAACCCCCCTCAGAAATCGTTGACCATATCGACCCCTTCCTCAGGATTTTCCAATCCTATGGCTTGCCACATGGTAGCCGTAGGATTGGTCGGAAAAATAATGAAAAATGTTTATTTTTTGAACAAAAATGGTCAAAAACGTCGATTTTCTCGGCGCTTCGCACCATGAATACATTTTTTGGCCTTTTTAGAAAAAATTACTTTTTTTGAGCTATTTTTCTTACTTTTTTCGTGAAAAAATAGAATTTTTTTCGTTCAGAGACCCCTTCCCCCCAAAATTTTCGGAATTACTGACCCCCCGAGACTTCGAAGACCTTTACATGTATGATCGGGAATATTTTTAAGTAAGTGAATTTTTTACGGCATTTATCAATTTTCTCTAAAAGTACTTATGTTGGACGAAATTTCAAGGAAGTTTTAATGACTGTAGTGATCTTTCAAAAATTGATTTTTGTCAAAGGAGACGTTTTTTTGTCGAACTTATAGTGTGGTTTGTTGTTGGAAAAAAAATTTCGGACAAAAGTTTTTGATCTTGAAGATTTTCCTCAAAACTCAGCTAATCCCGAAGAAATCTATCAGAAAAAAACTTATCTTGTACATTTTTTAAAAGAAAATATCTTATTGTATCCCTTCTCCAAATTCTAAATTTCAGCCGGAAGCGCCGTCAAAGAAGCCACAGAACATTTGGTAAAAGCGGCCAGGCAAGCCATCGAAGCCGAAGACGAAAGAACGCTGATAATTTCGAATAAAATGGTATCGGGAATAGCGCAAGTGAGCAGCATCGAAAATTTGGTCAAAAATGCGAAATTTCGTCGCATTTTTCCCCATTTTCTCAGGTTTTGAACGCTCGGGAAGAAGTTTTACGGAAAGAACGAGAATTGGAAGAAGCTCGAGTTAAATTGGCCGCCATTCAGAAAGCTAAATATAAAGATAGACCGGCCGGACCATACGCGTCCAGTCGCGAAGGATCACCCGAAGTTGGTCAATATTATTCGGATTATTGAAAAAGGTTTTTTCCTGTATTTTATTCTCGTACTATATATTTGTATAAATTTCCGACGTTTTTATCAAATGTTTTAGTTTTTTTAGATGCTTTTTGCGCTTTTTATGTATGCATTTTACGAAAAACTGCAAGATTTTTGTATTTTTTGATACTATACTTTTACATATCGGCGATGTATCATTGAAAGCTGATTTTTTAAATTATATCCGCAATAAAAAGCGCTTTATCGGACATAAAAATTTGTTTCTGCAATTTTATTCCGCAGATATTTTTCATGATATTTTGAGAAAGAGGTTTCCAAACAGATTCGAAATATGTTGCTTGTATTGTGCTCACATAGTTTACAGTCGGAAATATGAATGTGTAAAAATTATCTATTGGATCGAATGCGTTTGAGTCTACGCACTGTCGGCTTATCGCGTCAGTTTCTTTGCTGAAGCACGTCGATGCAGCAGTGCCACCGTTTATACAGACAAATCACAAAACTCAAACACTACTGTAGTATTAATATGAACATTTTCCCAAATTGCAATTTCCAACTTCCAAGTTTTTTTTTGCGTACAGGAAGCGAATTTCGCGCACCGCAATGCAACCGTATTTTTTCAGCAAGTTTCACAGTGCAGCCTGACAGCTCCTCTGCTTGGATTATATGGTGTCGTTTTCTGTCCCGAGACGCATTTTTGTAAATTTCAAAATGGAAAATATCGAGAATTTTTCAAATCCCTGAGATTATTGGTTATATTTTTCATTTCATGCGCGGTTAGAAAATGTCGCATTCGACATGGGCAATTGAACTTATGCTTATAGCTTTCAAATACCAGCATGATGTTATGAATAACTGTCTTATCGTGTGTTGCTTTTTGACACATTGAATTTTTGCATAAGGATTAAATATAACACTATCGGCATCAGGGTTTTTTATTTTTGCTCACAACAACCATATTTTGGGCTGTCCAACCAAATTCTTCCCGCCAAGTTGCACAGTACAACCTCTAGCCTGACATCCCTTTAGGTTATAGAGGGTCCTGTCCGAAGATGCATTTTTACGCGCTTAAATGGGGGAAAGGAGAAAAGTATTCCGGCGCTTCGCGCCGAATTTCAAATGATTTATTATTTTATCATTTCGGAATATTTGCAGTAAAGTAAAGTGGGCCGTGGGGTGAATTTGATCAGCGGCGACTTTGATCAGAGTTTGCTAAATGAATGACATTCGGTAAGTATATGAGATCAGCAGGTCACCTCAGAGCAGGGGTTGTCTACACAGCAAAAATGACCTGCTGATCTCAAATAGTTATCAAATGCTATTCATTTAGCAAACTCTGATCAAAGTCGCCCCTGATCAAAGTCAGCCCACTTTACCTTATATGGTCTAGCACATGTTGTAGAGGAGAAAATATAATTAGACGATTAATCGCGCATTTTAATAGAAGAGACGTACGGAACGTAGAGAAGCGTGCAGAATGCTGTAGACGGAATACTCCGAGTGTTTGACGAATTTAACGCAACGATAGTTGTATGCAGGAGATTGACCGGCTCGTAGAGAGCGCTATGTCAATTTATCCAGGGATCTTGGCTCAGGTCGTCAAAGGTTTTCGGATGCCGAAACTCGGACTGCACTGTCTTACCCAATTAGGACTTATACCTGTTTACTCAAACTATTTTCCAAATAGTTTGACTTATCATAGAGCACATACTTAAATCACGATTTACTAATATGAAAATTTGCTGCTTCAATCTCTTAAAAATCGAACACACACATTCAAATCCAACTGTTCCACTACAGTACAAAAAACCAACAATGGAAAATCTTTCACAATTTTCTTCAACAGTGTAGCCACGCCTCTTCTAACATCTCATCACGATCTTTCTCAATTGGACTTGCCGATCTTTTCACAAAACTGACACGAACTTTACAAACACGCCAAATCGCTCCACAACACTCCTCCCCGTTTCTATGTAAATGGCCTTAAGCGATTTGAAGATGTTGTAGGGATTTGACGTTTTGATCATAGGAGAGCATTTAGCTCGTTATCGGCAATTTTTATCTTTTTGGCGACGGCTTGTGTCTCTTTTTCTTCCACGCTGTGACTACACAAACAAATAAACGAGAAAAATATTAAAGACAATATCACAAGTGTTAAAGCATGAAACAATGAGCAAATAAGAAACTAGTACTTTAGTACGAAGAAATTTTAAAATTTTTTAGAGATCAAAACCAAAAAGATTCTAGTGGAAAAGAATAAACTAGTGAAAGAAAAAATGTGTATAGCACTGTGATACTCTATCCTTTGGTTCCGTTTCATTTGGGTGGGAAACTTGGACCTTTTGGCAAAACTTTGACGGGTGTTTTGCTCATTTTCAAAATGCCGGGCGGAGGCATTTGCGGTCCCTGAATCGTGGTTGGCGCTCACCGCGTGAGAGCTTGCTGCACTGCTCCTAGCGTCGTTCGAATTCCATCATCGTAGTTGCAGCGATAATCAGCACCGGTTTCATTTGATATTTGGGTGGTATAGCCGGTTTTGTTGGCATTATTGAGCCTTTCTTTTTCTTCATTTCAGCTTTCTTCTCCATTTCCATTTGATATTTGGGATGAATGTCTCGAATTATCGCTTTTCATTCTTCAGTAGCTGGATAGTTCGGGGCTCTCGTGTCGGCCAAGCATTGCAAAATGTAACGTAAGGCCATTGAATACAAGTTATCCGTGGTCTTATAATCGAATGCTTGCCGAACGTGAAAGAGAAACAGCGTGAGCTGTGTTATAACAATTGCGTTTTCAGCGCCGTAATATTTGTAGTAGTTGCACATCCAACTCAAAAGACTTCTTCTGTACAATGACATACATGTACAATTCTGTATAAAAGAACCACAGTGAGTTCTTCTGTACTAACGACATATACTTAGCAAACCTATTCAAAAATAGCCTTGAGAAAAATATGCTCAGCCCATCCATAAAACTTCTTTCCTGGCTGCAAATTTTATAGCATAGACTATACCTGTAAGAGGTCCGACCAGTAGGGGGGGGGGGTAAACCCGAAATTTTTTTCGAGGATGGTCGAAAAAAGTAGAAAATTTTCCCAAAAAGAGCATTTCTTCCCAATTTTAGTTTGGGAAGGTTGGGTGCAGGGTAGGCCAATCACGAAAGTCAAAAATTTTAAAGAACCACAAAACGATTTTGTGAAAATATTGTAGAAAAATCTTGGTTCTCATCAAATATGTGAAAGAACAATAGGAGATCATACATTCATCCATAGCATGCT
Source organism: Romanomermis culicivorax (assembly GCA_963922205.1). Lineage (NCBI taxonomy): Eukaryota > Metazoa > Nematoda > Enoplea > Mermithida > Mermithidae > Romanomermis > Romanomermis culicivorax. The sequence continues at coordinate 784,619 of CAWUHX010000089.1, forward strand.
GATGTTTAAAAGCTATAATCATAAACTAGGCCGACGTTTTCCAGCCGCATGACAGAAATGGTACCGAAAATCATAAATGATTCGAAATTTCTTCGTATTTTTTAGCAACACATAAAAATGCACCTCCAGACAGGAAAGTCACCCAATCAAAAGAGTCGTTAAGCTCTAATTTTTACAAGCCAATTTGACTTGTGCCCCGAAATTTTTAGGAACCATGGCTTCTAATTGGCTTGGCCTGAAAACTCTGGATTCTACCATTGTCTCCAATTTCTTAATCTTACTGAAGCCCTTCTACGCTCACAAAACGATACAAGTTACCGTGTTCAGCTTATATTGGGTGACAAAGCGATGACGCCAATATATAGAATACCAAAATACAAATAAGGGTGACAACTGACAAGCGACGCATTCAGTCGAAACCGAAAAAATGCATGATGAAAAATGATCAAAAACACGCGAAACAGTGGAAACATGTAAATTTCGTTCTTCCGCCACTTTTCGCTGCGCCTCAGCACCGATGCCGGGAGTCGAACAGGTGCACCTACACTAACCCCAACGATCATAGTAATCATTACTAGCGCGAAGCGCTGAAGAATTTCGAGCTTTTGACTTTCTAAAATGCACCAAAATGCCTCTATCTAAATTGAAAAGAGCCGTAAATATTTTATCGTATTTCGAGATTTTTTGACCGAAAACACTGATTTGGTGGTAAAAACCAGTAGTTGGGGCCTGGGGGGAGTCCCCAAAAGTCCATAATTACAGGTATGAGTCCGTGATGAAGTACCGCGCTTTTTCTGCATTAGATCACTAGAAAACAATGTCTTTTGATTAGGGTAGTCCCGGAGCAGACATTTTAGCCGGGGCCGGGGCAGACATTATAAAGTACTAACATATACGTCATCAGTGGTATCATACTTCATGTATCATTCATGGAAAAATTTTCAAGGCTATTCTTTTTCTTTTCATTTCATGTCATCTATGATAATGCGTTGATTGATAGGTTAGAAAGAGTTTGAATAGGCAAAAAAATTTAATTTTTAAGATAACTGTCATTATTAAGCACCAGGAAGCTCGATCTTTTCCCAAAGAAACTGCGTTGCACACATGCCTAGACACTTCTATCGATTCATCTGCAGGGTTTTTAGCACAGTGCTAATGAAACCAGAGCCATGCTAATGGAAATTTTTGGACGTTAGCACGCATGCTAATGACTGGAAGTGAAAAATTTTTGAAAAAAGGTTTGAGAAGAAGTTGAAGATATAACAAAAATTGAACAATTCTAGGTTTTCTGAAAAAAAATCAGGAACCTGTATTGAAGTTGAAGTGCAGTTCCAGATACAATGAAAATATGCAAACTTTTATCCAAACAGAACGTGAATTTCGTGATTCCTAAAAGTATTACTGTCAAACTAACTACAGAATATTTACTTGTCATGTCATATTCTAAAGTTCGATTCTATTATAAATCGAGTTTGTTTTCCTATAAAAACTACTAGTTTTGTGTAGTCTTGCCCCGAACCGGGGCCCGGGACAACCCCACTTTTGATAAATAATTGTGATTGGTGAATCACTGGCTGCTGATATACAATAGGTCGAGAATAGAGGAAAAATGTTTGAACCCTTTCGCTAACTAAATGGCGAAAAGACCACGATTGGCTATCGATAGTTGCATAGGCATTTGCAGAAAAATGAATTTTCTGACGTACCAAATCCCTAAAACCAAAAATTTTGGGCGCCAGGCGCCGATCACATTATTTCTACCAGCCTTTTCATTTTTCCGAGTAATTTGCATGATCTTATGTACTTGGCTCTACTTTGCCCTGAAGATATTTAGCGGTTTTTCTACAATAGAATATTTAGTACTATGTACGTGAAAACAGTGTTTCGAATTGAACCTACTTTTTGATTATTGTTGCGACCTATCAATCCGAAGTAAATCAGCTAGAGTGAAATATGAATTCGTCCATGCCTTGCTATAATTTTACTTTCAGTGGTATTGTTTCTGATTATGTTTGAAATAATTTCAGAATTATAGCCCATTTAATTTGAACAGAGAGACGCAGCGAAAGCCAAAAAAGTGTGTTTAATTTAATATGCAATTTCGACACAGAGGAAAACTGTAGAAAAACGCCAAGTTTCTTCACGGGAGCTGTTCTATTTGTCGCTTACTGAAGAGAGAGTTTTAGAGTTTTTCCATGACAACAGTAGTGTGCTCACTATTATTTTCCCATTGAACTTACTTTCATGAGATCGCTGAGTGTATATCTATTGAAATAATTTGCAAGTATTTATTTTTGTTTACAATAGTGCGTATGAACGCGTACATCTTCCGATGAACATCGTAAATCTGTTTGCCCATTTCTTGGATTTCCGTCCCCACTTGAACATACATGTACGCCGGGGCTCCGACGTGTGGTGAGGTCAGACGACTTTTTTGGGGCCGGGGGTCACTAATTCCCCAAAATCTAGGGAAAGGAGTCCCTGGAGGGAAGAAATTTCAACATTTCACCAAAAAAATGCGAAAAACGGTTCAAAAAATAGTAATTTTTATCAAGAAAAACTGTAAAACTGTACCGGCGCAAAACCGGCGCAAAGCGCCGAGAAAATTGACGTTTTTGACAATTTTTCGTTCAAAAATTGACATTTTCCACCAAAAAATTAATATTTTTCAGTATTTTACCGAACAAAAGTATGGGATCCCTATGACTACCATATGGCTAGCCATAGGATCGGAAAATCCGCGGGGGGTCGCCCAATGGCTAGCCATCTATGGGTTCCTATAGCAGTGCCCCCCCCCAATGACACCTGAATATATCCTACAGTAGCTTTTTTGTGCCGGTACCGATAATTTAATCTTTTTCTAGTCATCTACGACAGACACGCACAAGAATTTTCCGGAGGCGAGAGTCCTTGCACTTTTTATCCAGAGGGCGAGCAAAAAACAAAAAAGTTCTGCAAGCTTGTTTTTCATACAAAATATGCACAAAAATCATCAAAAAAGCTGTACTGAAAAATTTTCAGGGGGGCGTTTGACGATTTTTTTGAGCCAGGGGGTGGCCAGGATCTCAGGTAAGGGGGTTTACCCCCCTCCACTCCCCTTATGTGCATGTATGATCTACGATAAGTTTGAGAGTAATTTTTGATGCTATTTCTATTCTAATTTTCGGATGTCGTTCTGAATTCTACTCTAATCTCTTTATGTATGTATACAGATGACCTCAGCGGGCACCGAAAAAGCGGTCCAAATTTTAAAACGATTGTTCGAAACTGCCGTCAAACAAAACAATTTTCAACGTGTCGTTCGCGAAGTATAGGCTCCAAAACACATTTTAGGTAAAGTTGTGTAATTCAACGATGTATATTTTTTGTCTATTTTTTCCAAAAGTGCAAAATTACGGGCGGCGGCGTCGGCCATTGCGTTTGCGAATTGACCGTCGAAGAACAACACGCGAACCCGATGCGAACGTTACACGGCGGTTTGACGGCCAGTTTGATCGACATCGCCTCGACGGCCGCTTTGATGACGACCGAACGCGCTCAAGCCGGCGTCAGCGTCGATTTAAATGTCACGTGAGCGAATTTGTCTGGCAAGTATCAAATTTTTCGTGGAAAACAATATGTCATTTTTGTCAACTATAATTTCGTTTTAGTTTGCTAACCAGGCCAGTGTTTGATGAATTGAACATGTTTTCAAAAAGTGATTTTTTTTCAAATCGGTAGCTTAAAATGGGGTATTCTCATGTGAGCGATTCCCAATTGGGCGATTCCAAACGAGCAATCGAGAATGTGATAACAAAATTTTCCTTCTTTACCTTATATTTTTCTTTATACATATTTCTTTCTTCTTTTGTTTTCTGTGTATATTGCTCATGTTTCCGTTTATGTATGTTTTTACGTTTTCATCTTTTCTCTTTACTTTCTTTTATTTTATTCCTTTTTGTCATCTAAGTTTTTCTTTTTTTGCTCATGATACAATAATTTACAAGTTGTCATTTTATATAACCGTAGTCTCCCCTTCTTGAACATTTCGGTACGTTTGAGTCTTTCATCATTGTTGTAAGTGTGAAGATCTTCATAAAAAATATAAACAAAAGAATGTAGGAAGAAAGAAAACATGAAGAGAAAGGAAACGTCAACAAGAATGGAAACATTAAGAATATGTGAAAATAAGTGGAAAAACATTTTTAAAAAAGAAAAAAACGTGAAAAAAGTGACAAGAGAAAAGAAGCAAGATAGAAAAAACAACAAGTAAGAAAGAAAAAATAATCTGAAAAACGACAAAAAGAACGAATCCGAAGAATATAACAAGATAAAGATGAAGAAGTAAAAGCAAAAAACTAGGATGAAAAATAGGTAAAAATTAAGAAAAAATCACAAAGGATAAAATTAAATAGGAAATAGAGCGTATCGAATTACATGGGACACAATATTTATTAGAAATGACAACTCGTAATGTATTGTTTCGTGAGCAAAAAAAGAAGAAAGTAGATCACAGGAAAGATAAAAATGAGACAAAGACAAAAGATAAAAATGCAAAAGCGTATATAAACGAAAACATAATTGCAACACACAGAACGAAATAAAAAAGAAATATATACAAAGAAAAATATAAGGTAAAGAAGAAAAATGTGAAGAAAATGTTATTGCATTCTCTATTATTGGTTTAGAATCGCCCAATTCAGAATTCGCTCACTTTGAAATCTGCTCAATTGAGAATTCGCTCACTTGGGAATAGGCCGCTCAAAAGCTGCAAAATATTGCTCGTGGTTTAATGAACTGAGAGAAACATTTTTTGGATTTTGAGTGCCGGAAAATACAGCAAAATTGCATAATCATTTTTTCGGAAGCTAAATTCATCTTCGAAATTGATGGTCGTCGAGCAGGGAAAACCGACTCCAATTTCTTAGTAGCTCATGCATTTATGAGTCGAACAAAGCAAACCCCATAATCTCCTGGTTAATACCCACGTAGTGATTGTTTTTTTGGAGTTCGCATACTTTGGATCCAGTTGGAAATTTCCTCGATAAAGTTTCACTTTTTAGATATATGCGACCCGCTAAAGTCGGCGATACGGTCATTTTCGATGCTAAAGTTCTCAAAGTCGGAAAATCGTTAGCTTTTACCGAAGTAGACATCACGAACAAAAAAGATGGCGAATTAGTGGCCGTAGGACGACATACGAAAGCTCTAATGCCGTAAAAAATAATTTTTAAAATTCAGTTTTCGACAAACGGCCCCAAATCCATGGAACACGAAAAAATCTAGTTTTGATCATATTTTGACGATTCTACAAGTGAAACATCATATGGAGGGCCATGTAAATATTAATTTATTGTGAAGATAGTATAAAATAGAATAAAATGATATTACAGTAAATAACCAACAGAAGCCGGGAATGACTGGCTTCGTTCAAAATGCAAAGTATACAACTGGAACTTTTCTTACGAAAAATCCGCACGAGCAAGCCGAGGTTAACAAATCACAATTTTACATAAATTATGTAAAAATAGCCATATAAATATTACGCAACAAAAATGCACGTTTCCTATAGCCCATTCCTCGCCAAATGAATAATTGGCATTTTCGAGCCAACTACCGGCTACAGTAAGCATCCGGGAAAAAATCGCTCATATTTTCTAAACATCCGACACGATCCTCGTCGGTCGATAATACTGTCGCATATTTTGTCGCCGCGATTTTTTATTCTTAGTTTTTGGACTTTTTTTCTCGATAAAATCGCTCGACGAATCGTAATCTTTAACTCGCCAATGCCGATTTATCAAATAAAAACGGTAAAATAGGTGGCATAGCGAATAGCGAGCCCTGTATTGTGTGAAAACGGCCACGAAAAAGGCACAAAAAAAGACCAGCGACGATAAAATGACGAATACGTCTTCGGCGGTCAAAGCTTTGCGAATTCTGCAATATACAAAAAACGAAATAGAAGTAGGATTTCCTGTGGCAAATATCTAGTTTTCTTTTCTTTTGCATTAATGTTTTGCATAACTGTGCCGCCAAAAAATGGCCTGCTTGCATGTTTTTTTGGCAGTTCGTTTTATTATTGGCAATAAAGTGTTTCTTTTGTTGACCAGCGGTTCTACTGCCAAGTGGGTGATTTACCACAGCTTGAGAATCGTGACTAGGGCAGATTCCATTCTTGGCATAGCACATTACATCGTGCTTATGCTGGGTTAGCTGCGGCAAACACAACGTGGTGTCTCGGTGCTGCTGTGTTTTTGAACTGAACTGACGTCTGCAAGCTGTACGAGCAACAGGGTTTCGCATGTGTGCTCTTTCAGTTTTTTGTGTTCTTCTTTCGCTTCTTTTACAGAAATATCAGAGAGCACAGTTTGCATAAAATTTGAAAATGTCACTATCATATTTCTAATTGAGGAAGGAGTTGAGGGGTACCCCCACCCCCTACTTGGTCGAACCCTATACCCAAATGTCGGAACCCCCACACTCAACTTGGTCAACCCTATATTGAACACCCCCACAAAACTCGGAATAATTGAAAAAATAAGGAAACAAGTGGCTTCTTCTGGCCTTTTTGCGAAAATTTTCGAAATTTTTTTGACTTTTTAGAGGTTTTTCAATCCCACGTGCGAATTTTTGGACTCCACCCAGCGGTCGACTGGGTACCCGGGCCCGGCCCATCAGACCATACCCGGGCTTGCGGGCCCGGGCTTAGTAGTACCGGGCTCAGTGTTGCCAGAAAAAACCGGCCAAATGTGTCTTAAAAACTGGCCAAAAGTAAACCGGCCAAAACTAGCCAATGAAATTTTTTACAGATATTATGTTTGCTTTTAAAACATTTTACGATAACTATATGCAGGCCTGTTGGCAGGGGGTGGGGGGAGCCATGGCTCTCCCGAAATGTTTCAAGTTTTAAAAAAGCAAAGGTACCTTTGGTTTTTTGCTAAAAAAAGTTAAGTCAGAAATGCCAATTTTACAGTGAATTGCGTGGGATATTGGCTTCAAAAAATGTGTGCGTCCCTCCCCAAAAAATTCCTGACTACAGGCCTGACTAAATGTACAATTATTCCCATTAGATGTATTCAAGGCCGTATTTAGGGGGGGGGCGCCCGCCACCCCCTTGGAACTTTGTCATATGTCGATTTTGTATCTATCACTGAGAAAAATCTCAAAATTTTCCGGCGCTTTGCGCCGGTCAATGAGTATAACAGTCATTACTTTCAATCAGGCACGGCCATTATCTGTATCTACTTCGACTTACTAGTTAAACTTCAACAGTTTCAATCAACTGAATTACCTCATCTCTTATTTTATTAGTTACAAGACAACATGTTGGGCATGTTTCTCACAGTGGGAAAACCATTTTTGATTTAAAAACCGAAATGATGCTTTGTGGTGAACTTCAGAAGGTCAAACCCTCAAAATTTGCCGGCGCTTCGCGCCGGTCCAGAATATAATAGTCATTTTTCCCTATCAAGCGCGGCCATTAACATATCCACTTCCACTTTACTAGCTAACTTTCATCAGTTTCTATCAACTGATTCACTTCATCTCTTCTTTTACTAATTAAGAGCCAATATTTTGCTGATAATTTAGGTTTTTGATCACTTCTTAAAATTTTATTCTTACTTCGTTTGGAGTTTTCCAAAAATTTTGAAACGTGAGCCATCGCAATCCGCATTGAAAACTGATAAAAACGTCATTTTAGGACTGTGAATTTAGAGCTCCTATCTAGGAAAAATTGTTGTGAACATTCATTTTCCAGCATTTTAGAACACAAAAATCCGAAAATTTAAGAAAGGTATTACAATCCATTAGTTTAATTCCAATTTGTTATCATCGTTATGGAAAGATTAATTTTTCAGCCTTTTAAAGTGTAAAAACCTGAAAACTTGGCAAAAAATTTTTTTGCTCGGTCCGCCTCCCCCTGAAAAAATTCCTGGCTACGGCCCTGGATGTATTGCTAATTTAAAAAAGTTGTTTGACAATTAAAACTTTATTATAAAATGCAGATGATTTGACTTTTTAAAATAATTTTGTAAAAGTTTTTATTGCACAAAACTTTGTCCACTTTTGCATCCCTTTTTTACCCACTAACTTTTACGCACCAACCTTCTCTTTGCTTTGCACTAAACTGCAAGATTGTAGAGCACACTGTTCAAAAGATTACAACAATATTCAGAACCATACACAAAAAAATGATTTTTCCAGTTTGCACTGTCATGTAAATGTAAAAAATATATGATATAGTAACAAATATAGCCACGATTTTACAAAGCAATGTTCACCAGATTTACGTTGTTAGATGTCGACATAGAATAAAAATTAACCTGCAAGAAGTGGGATTATTTTATTTCTACAGATTAAAAAGAGAAAAAAAGAAAAACAATGAAAAATTGAAAAATCAGGCATAGTTATCAGCAGACAAAGCACTGTTTTTCACGCTTTATTTATGCATTTTTGAGTTTTTTCGAACTCATTCATGCTTCTGAAGTCAGTAAAATGTTGACAAATTAGTTTTTCTCAAGTATAATATTCGCGAAAGTTCCTATTAATTATTATTAACTTGATAAAAAATAAACAATTTTTTACAAATTTCGGTCTTGTTTCTTATATTCTGTTTCGTACTTCAAATTTTTATATGACTGTTTTGACTAGCCAATATAGATATTATACAACAAGCTCGGTGCAAGGCTTGGTGAAATTTTGAGCCCGGTCGATCACTGCCCCCACCCCAAAATTTTGGGTTTACCCTCCCCCAACAATACCTCGCTTTTTCGGTGCGCAAATATAACGCGCTGACGATAGCACAACCGAGCATAACGGACGCCATTATAAAAAACGTCAAATGTAAATATTTGTCGTTTCTTGAACATCGTGGAAAGAATAACCTTTTAATCTATAAAATAAAATTTTGTACGCAAATTATCGTTATATCGACGACGACGAAATACTTATTAAATAATTTTGATTTGAAACTTTCTCCGAGAATCAGATTCGCAAGTTTGATTAAAAAATTGATCATAAATCAAAGAATTTTCATTAATTCCGTCCAAAATCATGAAAAATCTAGAATTTCAATATCAACTTACTTTGAAGCAGTGATGCATCTTAAAATGATAGCCGCATAATTCGCATTTCGGAATGGAATGACCTTTATTGTACGAAATTTCTAACCATCGCTGAAAAAAAGTTCACTTTTTTAATTCTTCAAATAAAATCAGATGATTTTAGAATTCACCGAATCTTGAAATTCGATTCTACTGCTTCCAGCTTTAAACTAATGACCATATTTAACTCTCGTCAATATTCATTTTCTACAGAAATTTCAATTTATTGAGATAACGACTGTTAATTTGAATCATTTAATTTTTGGCACCCCTATGACAGAAATACCATAATGAAGTTTTTTGAAAAGGTAACATTACTGAAGAAAATTTTTTTTCTGTTATCAAGCATCAATTGATCAACTTTTATTGTGTATATTTAGAAGCAGGAAAATCTGTTTACTGTAGATTGACATAATGAGTTTTCGTGCTTTAAAAGACTGATTTTGTGTAAAGACCATACATGTTCTTGGGGAATTAGAGGGATCATGTCCCCAAGCAGAAACCTGGTTGACTACCAGCAGAATTTTCATTTTCAGGGATTTTTACATTTCCACATCAAAACTCCGAAATTTCATGTGAGAAGTTGAAAATTCTTAGGTTAAAGGTTCATTTTTCTCCTTTTGGATTTGAAGAGGAACAGCTAAAAATGAAGCTTTTAAGCATTCTGATCAATTTTGACTGAGTTGTGAGCACTTTCGAAAAAAGTCTGAGGCTGATCCTCCACATTTCCTATGCTGCACATGTGTGGTAAAGACCGCCTCCAATTCTAAGTAAATGCCGGTTCTTGGATACTCAAAAATACAAAACATTATTTGAGTTGTCTTACGCCCGACAGAAAATAGCAATATTCGTTTTTGTATTATCAGAAACGTAAAATTGAAAAAGGTAAACTTTCGGTAGAAAATCTTGATTTTCAAACAAAAAATAGACTGAGAATGTTGATATTTCTCGACATAAAATTGTCTGTAAAAATTATCGATTGTTCAGTTCAAATGAGACCACTTTCGAAAAAACGACCAAAAATGTAAATTTTCCGCTAAAAATTAGAGATGTATCGGGTCCGGGTCGAAAATTTCAAGAATATCGGGTCCGGATCCGGTTCCGGGTGCAAAATTTTAAGAATTTCGGGTCCGGGTCCAGCAAAATAGTCGGGTAATTTCGAGTCCGGGTTCATTATAGTTTTCAAAACGCTTATCTGTGCGATATATATATACATGTACTTCACATAATAAAAACTTGGGATGTATCGGGTCCAAAATTTTGAAAATATCGGGTTCGGGTCCAAAATTTTAAGAATATCGGGTCCGGGTCCAGCAAATGGTCGGATAATTTCGGGTATCATTTCGGATCCAGGTCCCTGATACATCTCTACTAAAAATTATTGTTTTTGAACGATGAACGGACAAAAAAGTCAATTTTCGATTTCAAAAATGGTCATCCTTGAGGAGAAACAGCCAAAAATATCAATTTTCGATAGAAAATGGAAATTTTTGAGCGAAAAATGTCAATGAATACTTTCATAGTTCCTTACACAAAAATGAAAATTTTCTAATAACTGTTTCCGGCCAAAAAAATCGAAGATTTTTTTATTCAGAATCGATGACCCCACCCCATCCAAAAAAAGTCGTTTGACAACCAGGACCTCGGAGCTCCCTTATATTTCCGACATAATGTCAGTTGTGCATCGTTTAGTAATTCATCACGAAAGTCAATTATGGTTTGTTGAGAGTGGCCAAAGCAGCCACCTCAACTAGGAATTGTTGCAAAAAGAGAGCGCCTTTCCCACTGCTCGGTTGGCTCAGTTGGTTAGAGCGTGCGGACGGTAGCCGCAAGGTCACGAGTTCAAGTCCCGGACCGAGCCTAACTTATACTGAAGTCCCGAGTAGCGGGAACAGGTTGCCTCAACAGGTAGTTTTAGGATGCGTAGCTTTGGCACTGCGCCAGAAATATTGCAAAATTTTCACAAGTTTACAATATCGTATCTCAATGAGTTTTCATTGTTCTAAAATACGGATGTAGAATTCAAACACATCGACAACAGTTATAGTAAATTTGTAGAAAAAGCTAGTCATACTTTTAGAAAACTTGACTCTCAAAATTCTCCGCTTACAATTCTAAACTACAAGAAAAATTTTCCTCTTCCTCACCACCAGACAACCGCTGTGCACGAATTGCATAGTTCCTTTACAACGGCAGGGATTGATCAACGAACGACCCGAATCGCCGCCCGGCAATTGACAAATACGACATAACGGTTTCAACGACGAACAACTCGACCAGGTAGATTGAGCGCGGATGGCCGCCGTTTCGACAACGGACGGCGTTTTTCTGCCGGCCGCCGCCGACGACGAAAACGTTTTGGTTTCTTTTTTCGAATAACGTCCGCTTTTACGAACGTTAGACGACGACGAAGATTCTTGCTCATCATTTTGAACGATTAACATGCGTTGTATGTCGGATTTTGAACGTTCGATGAATAATTTACGACAATTTTGGCAATATAAATCGTCTAAAGTTGATTTTTGAACAACGTCGTCTTCTTCGTTGTACAAAAAATGACGAACAATTTCGTTTGGTTGGCCGCAATAAGCGCACGGACGATGACGGCTATAAATCGGTTCTTTCAACTCGACGACCGAATTTTTAACGGAATAATTGGACAACGTTTTCTTTATAAAAGAATTGGCGTCGAAATTATATTTGTGTAATATTAAGGGTTCTTTTTCTTCTTTTAAATTTTGCGACGACGATGACTGACGTTTTTGAACTATCGGCAATTGATCGAGCGATTTTTGATTATGAGAATCTTGTATAGAATAACGTTTCGATGATAAAACTGGAGATGGAGGTAAAGATACTGACGTCGGTTTCATGATTATTCTATGTATATACTTTCGTCGCCTATCACATTTAGGCGACCAAAATCACTGATGTTACGTTATGATCATCTGAAACAATGAATGAAAAATAGGATCAGGACGGATTATAACGTTTACCCGAAACAAATATTATCCGGCTATAATTTCGGAACCGTTATTTTTTACTTGACGATATCGCTTTGAAATGGTTCCACTATTAAACAGATGAAAACGTCGATTTTCCAAAATGTCGACAATTTCAGCATCTAAAAAATCTGCCACCTTTGGTCGAAATAATGAAAGAACGACGTAATTTACAGTTCTTCAATCGCTTCATGACAATTGACTGCAATTTTATAAGTAGTGTGATTTAATATCGATTTTGAGTTTTGCAAACAACGTTGCTGTGTGCAAGAAAACCATGCCGAAAACCAAAAAAAACATTTCACTATTTTTCATTTTATAACGCATAAAAATGCATTGCGGACAGGAAACCAACCTAATCAAAAGGGCAGCCAGACTTCAAGTTGCACTGTGCAACTTGACAGATAAAATTTGGTTACACAGCCCGAAATTTGGTTGCTGTGTGGGTATTAGTGCGCCTGGTGGCCGCCCACCTTATAACGTGTGTAATGCAAAAGATGAAAAATTAGCTATGTACATACAGCAACTGGTTATGAGTTGTCGTAGCTCAAGGCAACAGTACGAACCTGGCTCAGGCTCAAGCAATCGACTCAGGCACAAGGAATCGACACAACGTTACCGAACGAGAGGGAAATTTTTGTTCCATTCGATTCGGTTGGAGGTTACTGTCGGTCATTTTCTACAAAATTGCAGTTATCCTTTCCGATTGAAAGTGGATTTTCGGGCTGAATGTTTCAAACCGTTGGCGATATCTCCGTCGAAAAATCAAATATACTTCGATAACGAATTGGGGGGGGGGGTGCATCTAGGTTGTTACTTTTCAAGTAACCTTTGCACCCTATTGCTGCATGATTCACCCGTTTCCTAAATGATCCTTTAGACTTCAGCCCTATTCAGAAATGAAAAATACAAGGATTTTTGTCGCCGAAAGTCGGCGATTGCACTTCTGAATTGGCCTTTAGGCCTAGGCTATCAATTAGTAGGCACGTTATACCGTTTATGCCTCCTCACACATTTTACCCAATTACTGTAGGTACCTTTTGCATTACACACGTCATAAGATGGGTGGCCACCAGACGCACTAATGCCTGCTGTGTGCACAAAAAACACTGGTGCCAGCTGAAACAGTGTTTTTTGCCAAAAACTTTTCGCCCCATTTGAGGGAAAATCATTTTTTTAGTTTCTTTGTTTAAAAACGGTTCAAAATCATTTCTGATGTGTTTTTTGGACGTTTCTCAATAACTTGCATCTTATTCCGCCAAAAAAATCGACATTTTTTTTGTAAAAAGTTTCGAACTATGACCTGCCCATAAATAAATATTTAAGTAAGTTTACATGAGCCAAGCAGGAGAATAATTCAACGGCCCAACTTTTATTCCTTATATTTCTTTGACGACATAAAACAACTAATAATTTTTGAAACAGTAAACTTTGATAAAATAAAATTTTAAAACTGATTCTGAATAGCTGACAATCTGACACAAAAGTATGAACTTGACCACAGAGCTTTTTTCTGCACAGGCCAGGTTGTAATGTGCAATTTGGGGAAAATTTGACTCCAGAGATAAATTTTTGTTTGATCACTCTGAAATCAACAAATTAACTTAATTTTATCGGAAAAACAACCAAAAGCTAGTTTTCTTCTATTTCATTCGATTCGCGCCGGTTTTAGGCTTTTAAAACCAAATTTTATGAAATTTGAAGAGAAAATAAAAAGATTGGTATCAGTAACTTGCTCTGCGCCTAGCGTCGAAAATTTTTCAGCAATTTGATATTCTAGAACGCTAGAAAATGAATCTTTTCAACTTTCCTAGACAGAAAGTTTAATTTTTCAGTGAATACAATGAATTTTCAGTCGAGCAGATTACAAATCAATAACTAGAGGAAAGCAACCAATAATTTCGATTCTTCAACCAGCAAAAATTTCTACTTGGACTCAAAATGTTCTAATCACACAAATGTCAAAATGTTTTTAAAAATCTCAAAAAAATTTTGGTAAAATACGCGAGAAAAATCTTGTTTGTTGTTAAACTCGCAAAAAACACTGGATCAAACATTTATCTACAGTATGTCGATAATTAGAACCTATAAGCACTTGTTGGAATAACATTTTCTAAGCGCTCACTGGAATAATTTAAGCGCCGGAAAATTTTCACTATTTTCCATTTTGTGAAGCATAAAAATGCATCTCCGGACAGAAACCCCATAATCTAATCAAAAGGGCAGTCAGGCTTCAAGTTGCACTGTGCAACTTGACAGAAAATATTTGGTTGCAGCGTGCAAAAAACCCTGAGCTGAAGAAGGTGGACAAAAAAACAGGAAGCATTGCGGAGCGAGATCTGTCATCGATTTCATTGGTCGAAAAAATTTATCGATTTTTTCAGTTGTTTTGACAAATTTTCTATTTTAGGCTTAGGTTTGGGCTTAGGCTTAGATTAACGTTCAGGCTTCGAATAACGGTTAGGAAGGAGGTGACTATAATTTTTCGGCCAATCACGTTGATGACAAATCTCACTCCGCAATGCTTTGTAAAAAACTTGGTGCTGCTGGGCAGTGTTTTCTTGTGCACAAACATAGTTTTTGGCACAAAAAAATTTGGGCGTTTGTGCCAATTGGCACAAATTTTTTGACTGGTCTAAAGCTGAATTTCTTTGATTTTCAGTAATTTGAGGGGCTGAAAAGGCAACGTTTTCTCGGCGCTTCGCGCCGAGTCATTACTTAAGTATAATATTAGTTACTTTAATTTGTCTAGAATTCGAATTGTATACATTTGTATGATCGCAACAAACTTTGAGATTGCCAACGACGGAAAAATGAATAGAAGTGGTTAACTTCCACTATTTATTCAGTGTGATTGGAAACCGAAATTTTTACTTTCGGTGTTTGATTTAAACAGAAAAATTGACCTTGTTAGCACAATTTTTCGGCTAAATTATTGTTTAGTCACGAAGTGCCGAAACAATAATTTTGTCTTTCATCTTGTTCAGAAAATATGCTGATCATTTTTCATCTATGCTTATTGGCGGAAACGATTCCTGGAGGCGTAGGATGCTGCTGAAGATTGACCGATTTCAATACAATAAGTATGTATACGTTACTTCGTAATAAAATTAACATGAATGCATCTGTAATTGGGGGGAGGACCCCCGCGCCC
Source organism: Romanomermis culicivorax (assembly GCA_963922205.1). Taxonomy (NCBI): domain Eukaryota; kingdom Metazoa; phylum Nematoda; class Enoplea; order Mermithida; family Mermithidae; genus Romanomermis; species Romanomermis culicivorax. The sequence continues at coordinate 799,861 of CAWUHX010000089.1, forward strand.
AACTTGGTCGAACCCTATACCCAAATTTCGGGATCCCCAGCCACAACTTGGTCAACTCTATACCCAGCCCACCCCCCAAAACTCGGAAAAATTGGAAAAAATCACGAAAAAAGTGACTTTTTTGGCCTTCTCTGGAAAAATTTTCGAAATTTTTTCGACTTTCTTGGGGATTTTTCGACCCCCCCCCTTCCCCAAAATTTTGGAAATGCTGGGGTTTACCCCCCTCAACTGGTCGGACTTTTTACAGGTATGCATGAATGAACAAGAACAAGCCTAAGTCTAAGAATTAAGTATAACTATCTGCCCCAAAATAGCGTAAACTACGCTGTATTGCCTGTCATTTACCTATTTGATTCTCAGGCTTAGGGCGGAGCGAAGCGGAGCCACGTAGGCGGGCGCGTAGCCACGTAGGCGGGCGCGTAGCGCCCGTATTCTGACAGCTGTGCACGGAGTGTATAAGTATGGGTGCTTTTGTTCTGCACTTACTGGTTTACACATCGAAGTTTACACTTCGATAGTTACTTACAGTGCCTAAACGATTTTTCAAGGTGAGTGGCTGACGGAGGTGAGCAAACTTGTGCGTGTTCCTCTCACGTTGGAAAACCAGGGCCAACATTGCCGATACATGCACGCTGTATATATATACTTTACACGTTGAAAAAAATTCAGGGGTCGCTAAAATCCATAAGTATACTACAATTTGCATATTCTTGACTACTAAAAAACTTGCATAATTTTGCTTGAACTTGTTTTGCGCTGATTTTTTCATCTGAATTGATCATTGCAGGTGATAAGGTCGAAAAATATTCATTTTGTTGAGTTTTGCACTTCGTTGCTTAAAAATATTCCGCCCCAATTTTTCAACCAAAAAATTACGCGACGTGACTTTCTGCTTAGATTTTTCAGGAGAAAGCAATTATGGACATTCTTAATTTATTTACATACATCGGTGTTGAGAAGAAATCCGTAGCCGAAAATTAAAGAAAAATATAAAATGCCTGAAAAAGTCTATAAAAATATCTGAATATTCACAGCAAGCCTGCAGCCAGAAATTTTTTTCGGGGGAGGGGCACACATTTTTTCACACAAATTACCGTAAAATTGGCATTTCTGACTTGACTTTCTTTATCTGACTTGACTTGGAAAAAACCAAAAGTACTCTTGTCTTTTTTTAACACCTGATACATATCCCCCTTGCCTACAGGCCAGATTCGCAGCATCAGATTTCTTTCTGAATCGTATGAACTGCTTCCTTGATCACTTTTTCTTATCGCACTGACGTGCTTAAGATAAAATAGAGTTGTCACCATTTTTATGCAAATTAGTGCTGGGAATAGTTATGTTTTTATCAAACTTTTGGCATAAAACTTTTTAAACGTTTACAGTATGTTTTTAGGCTGGAAAAATTTTTTTTTGCCATTGGCACAAACTCTTTTGGCCCTTTGTGCCAATTGGCACCACTATTTTTTTCCACATATGCACTATAATGTGGAAAAAAAATGTGGAATGTGGAAAACATTTTTGAGGTTCCTCCACAAACCTGGAAGAAAAATGTGGGGTTTTCATATTGAGAAGATGCATTCTGGTGCATGTTAGGAGGTCAAAATCTCACAATTTTCTGGCGCTTCGCGACTATTATAGCTTTATTAATCATGATTTATTACAAAGCTCAGGCGCGGCTTTTAGCATGTCTACCTTCACTTACCATTTAATCTTCAATAGTTTTCATCACCTTAAACGAATTATTTCATGTTTAATTGGCAATCGTGAATGTTATATCTTTATATTTAATGAAGATCCGCATTTTTTTCCTATATAGATTTTTTGAGAAAGATCAAAACGTCAACTTTCTAAACTTTATGAAGCGCTTGTTTTTTTCTTAACGTAAATTCAATTCAAAAGCTTCATGGAAGTATTTTTGGAAAATTTCTACGCTTCTGACTCATATAGCTTTTCGGCCAAACTTATGAAAGGTTACGAACAAATTAATGGTTTTAAAATTTTTTGAATGATATATAAATTTCTAGAAATTACGATTTATGAACACAAAATTTAAATCTAATTTTCGAGATATATAATCAGAATGATTATCAGAATTCTCTAAAAAGCTCAAAAACACTTAAATAAAGTGTGTATGAGCATTTTCAAGCGAAATAACGTGGATTTTAAGACAAAATAAAAATTTTTCCTCATGTGGAAAAAAGTTCGTGGAAAAAAACCGTGATCAGAATGATTATCAGAATGCTTTAAAAAGCTCAAAAACACTTAAATAAATCCTTTATGAGCATTTTCAAGCGAAAAAAAGAGGATTTTAAGACGAAAAAAAATTTCCCTATGTGGAAGAAAATTTGAAATTAGTGCGCCTGGTGGACCCATCTTATAACGTGTGTAATGCAAAAGGTAAATGCAGTAACTGATTACGACGCGTAACTTAAGCCAACAGTACGAGCTTGCTCAGGCTTAGGCTTAAGACAGATTCATACTTCGTCCGGCATCCGGCATCTAAAAAAAGTCTATTTTTAGATTTTTCATCCGGCAAAACGTCCGGCAATCCGGCACCGGATGACGTCATTTTTTTCCTTTTCCCACGCTGCCGTCTCATTTTTTTGCTGGAAGACTGGAATTTTGCCGGATGGGAAGAGTAGAAACAGTTTGTACTTTTCCGGATGCCGGAAAGCATATTTAGTATGTAATTTCAATTGAAGCGCGTGTTTGATTGATTTTTGCATATACAATGTATGCGAGAGATATCGATTTTTTAGTTAGCAAAATTTTTTGTTTTTGATCACGGCGTTCGTTTAATTTTTGATTGCTGAGTATTTTGTAAGTTTTTTTCGTTCTTGAAAGCATATGTATGTTCAGGGTAGCCATATAAAGACTTTTTTCTAGGCCTAATTATAGTTTAGTCACGCCTATGGAACACTTTGACAAATTTCTCTTCAATAAATAGTACAAAATTGCTAGATCAAGCAAGTTTTCTTCGTCTGACATCGTAATAATTACGAGTAGACCTGGAAAATAATATTATATATATTTTCCATACGCAATTTCTCGTGAAACAAAATACTGTACAGATTTCAAAGTATTTTAACATAGTAAAAGCAAGAATAAATTGTCATCCGGCATTTCCGGCGCCGGAAGAAGTATGAATTGCCATCCCATCCGGCAACTTGCCGGAAGCCAATTTGCCAGATGCCGGAAACCAAATTGCCGGATGCCGGACACTGAATGCCAGAAGCTAAAAATAGCTTGCCGGACGCTGGATGAGGTATGAATCTGCCTTCACGCTCAAGGGACAGTTATACTTGCTTTTTTTCGGCGGAACGGAACAGAATGCAATCGACACAACGTTACCGAACGAAAGGGATATTTTTGTTCTGTTCGGTGGATTTTCAGGCTGAGCGTTTCAAGCTGTTGGTGATCCGTTCCGTCCAAAAATCAAGTATTAATGACCCTTTAGGCTTAAGCCCAATTCAGAAGTAGAAAAATCCCAGGATTTTTGTCACCGACAATTGGCGACAGTCCGCGACTGTACTTCTGAATTGGGCTTTCGGCTTAAACAATCATTTAGCAGGCACCTTATACCGTTTATGCCTGCTCACACATTTTACCCTATTACAACAGGTAACTTTTTCATTACACACGTAATAAGATGGGTGGTCACCAGACGCACTAGTACCAAAAATTTGACCCCCTTCCACATTTGTGGAAAAAAGTTCGTGGAAAAAAAACAGTGATTGCATACCCGTATCCAGGATTTTTAAAAAGAAAGGGGGGGGGGGAATTTTCCAAATTTTTTTTAGAATTTAACTGAATAAAAAGAAAAACAAAATCATTTAAAGACGACTTATTTTCAATTAGTTTATATGTGCCTTAATTAGTGGCCAAATTCTATGTTTGACGAAAAGTATGTAAATATAATAATTTAATTTGGGAATTGTGATGTATAAGTACAATGATATTACTGAAAATTTGTTTCCAAAAAAAATTTAGTGGGGTGGGGGGAATTACCCCCACCGTTTTTTTCCTCGAAGATTTTTCCCACATGAGCACCGGACCCAAAATTTTTTTCCTCACTTTCTAAAAATTTTCCACATTTTTAAAAACGCTTATAATGTGCCTGAAAAACGCTGAAAAATAAATCTCTCCAACAGATAATTCGTGAACAAAAGTTTTAAAATTGCAGTGTAGAATGATGTCTTCAATTTCCATCTTCAATAAACGCAAAAGTTCAGATCGCAAACGTTTAAAAAATTTCAATCATCGAGAGAAAAAATTGAGAGAATTGATGAAAAATCTCTATTTTCTGCGACATAATTGACTGTAAACGATTAGAAAATGAAACGAGCTAACTTGATTAATAGAAATTGTTGAGAATTAGTAAGTCGAAATAGATATGCTAACGGCCGCGCCTGATGATAGGATATAGTTATCATTATACCCATGACCGTCGCGAAGCGCCGGAAAATTTTGAGATTTTGAGCTTTTAAAGTCCACCAAAACGCATCTTTTCGGTTTAGAGTTCCCCAAAATTTTTTCCACAATGAGAACCATACCCGAAATTTTTTTCCTCAAACGATCCCATTTGAGGAAAAAAACGGTAATTTCCCCCATACCTGTAAGACCTCCGACCAGTTGGGGGGGGGGGGTAGAAAAAAGTCGACATTTTTCCTAAAAAAGGCCGGAAAACATTACATACACTTTTTCGCAAATTTTTTTAATTTTTTCCAAACTGGAGGGGAGGTTGAGGAGGGGTTGGGTGATGTTGGGTACATGGTTGGCCAAGTTGGGGGGGGTCCCAAACCCTCACCCCAAGAACAGGCATACCTGTAAGACCTCCGACCAGTTGGGGGGGGGGGGGGGGGGGAAAGTCGAAATTTTTCCCAAAAAGGCCAAAAAACATACACTTTTTTGCTAATTTTATTCAAACTGGGGGGTTGGATGAATTTGGGTACATGGTTGGCCAAGTTGGGGGGGGGGTCCCCCCCCAACCCCCCTCCCAAGTACAGGTATGATTCCCCGGGGGTCCCCCCCAACCCCCCTCCCAAGTACAGGTATGATTCCCCCTGTTCCCCCTCTAAATACGGGCCTGCCCGTATCCAGGATTTTCAAAAAAAGGGGGGTATTGTTCAAAATTTTTTTAGAATTTACTGAATAAAAAGAAAATCAAAATGATTTAAAGACGACTTATTTTCAGTTAGTTTATGTGTGCTTGGTGGATTTAGTGTCTAAATTCAATGTTTGACGAAAAGTATGTAAATATAATAATTTAATTTGGGAATTCTGATGTATAAGTACAATTGCTGACAATTTTTTTCTACAAAAAATTTAGGGGGGAATTCCCCCTTCCCCCTCTAAATACGGGCGTGAGTGATCGGCACAAATGTCCGTGCCAGCGTTTTTTTTTGTGCACGGACATTTGTGCCAATTGGCACAAGAGGCCAAAAAAATTTGTGCCAATGGCACAAAAATTTTTTTTCTACTTGATACATACTGAAAACTGCAGAAAAGTTTCAGGCCAAAAATTTTGATGGAAAGTTAACGTTTTACACATTACTTTTTTGTAAAAATCGTGCCCCACCTTTACCTATTTTTCAGCTAACCATGTCAGTTAGATAAGAAAAAACTGTGCGGGAAAATAGTTCACGACGACTCAAAAAAGAATGGATGCTGAGAAAATTTTAATAACTCTAGAATTGTTCAGGAAATTCAAACTGATTCAATTTTTGACTACGAATATGAATATCTTTAGGTAAGATATATTTAACAACAAAGTTGAGACTATTAGAGAAAATAAAGTCGAAAATTGTGTAAATTTTCGATCGAAACATTGTACCATTACCAACGATATCGATTTTTCTATTATTCTATTTGAATCAATCAAACACAAAAAATGAGAATTCCAGTTTTAAATCCGAATTTGACTGAATGAACAGAGAATATTCAGAATTTCTTTTCATCCATCAGTCGTTGACATTGACAGCCTATAGAGTTTGCTGCAACGATACTAATACACTGTTCGAAGAGGAATTGTTCGCGTTCATGTCAAATATACAAATAGAAAATATTATATTCGTTGACTCGGCACGTAAATTCATCAGCGGAAAAATTAAAATTCGTTACAGCGTTGCTACAGTAATAACGAAATAAAAAATATTTCGGATAATTACATATATCTCAACTAAGAAGCAACCAATTTCAGCGCACGATAGTGAATTTTGCATAATTATCTGTTGTCTTTAAAATAGCGTTGCGATATTTGAATATCACTTGCGTTTTTTCATTTCGGTATCATGGTTTACTGTAGCCAAAAATTTCAAATTCGTCTATGATAGTTACGAAACTTTTCAGGGCGGGTTATCTCACTTGGCGTGAATCATTTCACGTCCCACTGTTTTTTTCCCCAAATCGTGCTTTTTCGGGAAAAAAAATTCGGAAAGGGGAAAAAAATTTTGGGCTCTTTCCCCATTTGGGGAAGAAAATTTTGGGGATCGAATACAGAAAAGATGCATTTTGGTGCATTTTAGAATGTCATAATCTCAAAATTTTCCGGCGCTTCACGCCGTTTATAACTTTAATAATCATTATTATGCATTACTTAGCTCAGGCGCGGCATTTAGCACGTCTACCTTCATTTATCATATAATCTATAATAGTTTTCATCATCTTGAACGTATTATCTCATGTTTTCATTGGTAATCTTCAATATTTTATCATGATATTTAATGAAGATTCGCATTTTTTCCTTTTGAGAAAGATCAATACGTCAAGTCTCTAAGCTTTTTGATGCAATTATTTCTTTTCTAACGTAAAATCAATTTAAATGCTCCATGGAAATATCTTTCGGAAATTTGTACTCTGCTTACTCATATATTTTCGACCAAGTATGAGAGTTTACAAATAAATTATACTGGTTTTAAAATTTTTCAAGTAAAATTATAGAAATTACGACTTTTGAACACAAAATTTAAATCTACTTCTTGAAATGAACGTTCAGAAAATTGATTTTCCAGCGTCGCAAAATATCAATTTGAGTTTCCAGCGTCGCAAAATACCCTTTTGAGTTCTCACTTGTCATCATAGAGGACTTGACCATCGATTTCTCATGTAATTCAAAGTCATTATGCTTTTGGATAGTTTGCTTGAAAGTTTGTTCCAATGCTTGTAGATTAAACTTTGAACTCGAAAATTTCAATTTTTTCCTCAATTTTGATGAATTAACGAGTCTAAGAACACCAGAAGGCTTGAAAAAGCCCAAAAACACGTAAATAAAGCGTCTGTGAGCATTTTTAAGCGAAAAAACGACTTCGGGAAAATGGGGAAAAAAATTTTGATCCCTTTCCCCATTTGGGGAAAAGGCCCGGGGAAAAAAACAGTGGTCCTACTGAACTCTACCACACGAAACTTAGATTTTCTGGTCGAAAAAAGAATGCTGATTCCAAATCTAGCTTTGCTTTTTTGCAATATGCAGTATCTTCAGAGCTATCTGTTCCGGAATACGAGCTATCCAACTATCACCTGAATCGACGTGTCGGCGCAAAGCGCCGAAAATTTTTTACATTTTCAGCCCCTAAGACGTCTAAAAATCAAGGAAATTTAATGTTTGACCAGCCAAAAATTTTGTGCCAATTGGCACAAACGCTCAAAATTTTTTGTGCCATTCCAAATTTTTTTGTGCCAAAAACCATGTTTCGGCACAAAAAAACACTGGTCCGTCCGTGCACAAAAAAAAAACGCTGTTGCTGCTTGGTCATCGGCTACAGTAGTCTACATCGGTTCTGTGAGTCTTGACAAAGCTGCAGCTCTTGATTCTCAGGCATATCTACTGACAAAATTAACCGGCATTGGCATGCAGGACAACGTTCTATTACAGCAATTTACCAGTATAAGTAAAGGATAAATTTGCATAAAAAGGACGCAAGCGTTAGAAATATCAGCGAAAATCACAAAACGGCTGCTGGTCACAAAATTATCAAATTTGCATCACTTCTTTTCGTCCTTTTTTGGAGCACCCCTGGCCGGCAAAGGTTGCCCTTTCTCCTTGCCGCGCAATCGAATGCCCAACGCTCTTTCCAATTTGCTCAAAATTTGTTGATTAGCCACCGCTTTGCCCGACTCGTATTCGTTGATAATCGATTGTTTTTCACAAATTTGCTTGGCCAGATCGTTCTGCGTCCAATTTTTAGTCGCTCTTCCTTGCTGAATTAAACGTCCGACATCCTAAAGAGTATAAAGTAGAAATTTGACTATTCTTTATACAACTAGGGATATCTTAGAATACGCACGAGAAATTCATTTTCCGTTGCTTGGAAATGATGGACGCAACAAAAATTAAAGAAGTAATTTTCAATTGATTAAAAATGTTTTAAAAGAACGCTAAACTTATTCAAAACAAAATTGAGGTAAAATATGCTCATAAAAATTTGACTTTAGATAGATATAGGAAACAATTTTTCAGTTATTCTGCTGGTCGCTCCCGCACAAAAACCTTTTTCCATCAATTACAGTAATAAGATGGACAGCAAAATGCATACCAATCCCACGTCTTTGTGATGTAATTCTTCCGTTTCTCGATCCAATTGAGCCACGTTTTTCGTCGTTTGATGTTGCCTGTTTGTCGCAGCGTTAAATTTTTTCGACGTATCGATTTGTTGGCCGCTCCTTTGGGCTTGATTTATGGCTTGTTGCGTTCGCAATTCGCTTGGTTTGGGCGCTTTCTTTTTCAATACAGTCACGCTATCCCAATGTGAATCGGATTGCAAATTCATGTTAGCCAATTTTAATTGTTCTTTAATGAAAAATAATATATTTGTATAAAAATGTTCTGAAAAATGAAATAACTGAAAAATACAGCGGACTAAAAAAGGTTTAGAGAGCTCAGGCGACTATTTTATGGGTGGGGCGATCGATAGCCTAACATTTTAGAGGGTATAGGTTCGTTGGAGGAAAAGATTCTTATTCTTCCACCTAAAAGTCCGAAAACCTAAAGTATGGCGGAGAGAACCACCATCGATTTGACTGATAAAAAAAATTCCATCGTTAATTTAATTGGTTGAAAAAAGTTCTGTCATCAATTTGATTGGTTGGAAAAATGTAGTTTACTGCATCTTAACGGCGACTAAGCCTGAGACAAAGCCAGAAAATTTGTTCAAAAAAAACTGAACAAAATCGATACTTTTTTCGACCAATCAAACTCAAAATTTTCCGGCGCTTCGCGCCGGTTATAACTTAAATAATCATTATTATTTATTACCAAGCTCAGGCGCAACTTTTAGCATGTCTACCTGCACTTACCATTCAATGTATAATAGTTTTCATCATCTTAAACGTACTATTTCATGTTTAATTGGCAATCTTGAATATTTTATCTTTATATTTAATGAGGATCCGAAGTTTTTCCTTCATTTTTTTAGAAAGATCAACACAAGTTTCTGAACCTTTTGATGCATTTGTTCCTTTCTTGACGTAAATTGAATTCAAAAGCTTCATATGGAAGTATTTTTGGAAAACTCATCACTTTTCGGCCAAATTCATGAAAAGGTTACGGACAAATTACTGGTTTCAAAATTTTTCGAATGATAAATTTCTAGAAATAACGATTTAAGAACACAAAATTTAAATCTAATTCATGTTCAAAAAACTGATTATCAGAATGCTTTAAAAAGCTCAAAACACTTAAATAAAGCGTCTATGAGCATTTTTAAGCGAAAAAAACGAGTTCTGGATAATAAAGAGAAAGATTTCGACCCTATTCCCTATTTGGAAAGAAGGCCGGCCGAAAAAAAACGGAATGACGCGTTTCTGTGGAATTTCTAGTCATTATTTACGTGTTTCCTTAGTAACTCATAGAATTTTAAGATGAAAAATTGTAGTCAAAAAATTTTCCACATGTGGAAAAAAAATTGAAAAAAAAGTTCGTGGAAAAAAACAGTGGCCAAAAACATACCTTCTTGACTGAACAGCCGCGTGGCTGTGGAGCAAAAATATACTTTTTTGGCTAAACAGGCACGCGACTGTGACGAGTATAGTTGAGTAAACATTTCTTTCTGTTCAAAAATTACCTGGTGAATTCATGCAGTTATACAGCACCGTCAGGGTTTTTTTGCACAGGCCAAGTTGCAATGTGCAACCTGTGGAAAAATGTTGGTTACACAGAAAAGTTTCTGTTTGCTCAATCTAAAATCAATAAATTTGATTAGTTTTATCGAGAAAAAAATCATCGTAAACTAGCTTTCATGTATTTCATTCGATGGGCGTCGGTTTCAGGCTTTTAAAACACAATTTTCTGAGTTTCGGAGAGAAAATAAAAAGATTAATATGACTTGATTAGAGTAATTTTTCAGGAATTCCAATATTCTAGAACGCTGGAAAATTAATCTTTCCGGCTTTTATTTCCCAGACAGAAGCTTTGATAATTTAATGAATTTTCAGTAGGACGAAGTAAAATTCAAAAACTAGGCAAGCGACTGAAAATTTCTAGCATTTCTACACACAAAATGTTTTAATCACATAGAAGTCAAAATTTTTATGAAGATCATAAATAGATTTTGGGAAAATGACCGAGGAAAGGGTTAGTTTTCATCAAATTCGTCAAAAACGATACAGGATGAAACATTTACTCATGATATGTTGTTGATTAGATAGAATCTATAAGCACTAACTAGAATGACATTTTCTAACCGCGCATTAGAATAATCTAAAAAATTATAAATGAATTGGAAAATTTCCACTTTTTTCCATTAGAACGCATAAAACTGCATCTCCGGACAGAAAATCATTATAACCTAATCAAAAGATCAGTCAGGCCTCAAGTTGCACTGTGCAACTCGATAGAAAAATTTGGTTGCAGAGCCCAAAATTTGGTTGCTGTGTGCAAAAAAACCCTGAGCGCCGTGGTTTTTGCACACAGCAACCAAATTTCGGGCTGTGCAACCAAATTTTCTCTGCCAAGTTACACAGTGCAACTTGAGGTCTAACTGCTCTTTTGATTAGGTTATAGGGTTTTCTGTCCGGAGATGCATTTTTATGCGTTCTAAAATGGAAAAAAGTGAAAATTTTCCGGCGCTTCCAGGGTTGGGGAAAAACCCATTTTCAAAATTTAGAATTTGGGTTTTTTAGGGTTTTTTATGAATTTTTCTGGGTTGAATTTGAATTTCAGAATTATGGATCTGAATTAAGTATGGAAGGAAAGCAAATACAACATATCTTAAGTTTTATTCTTCATACTGCAAACCATTTTCATATCGTTTTTCCTGATTTTAAGCAAGAATACAGATTCCTTATCATAACAAATAAAATAACATACTAATGCACCGTCAAAAAAATTTTTGGCATTGAATTTTATGAAGACTAGCTTTTCGACTGATGCAGATGGCAATCGATTATGCAACTTGCTGTGAACAAAGCCAAATGTTGAAAAATTACGCTCTATGACGCAGTGGACACCAAAATGGAAAACACGTGATTATAACATGACAAAATAAATTCCGCTTGCTCGCCATCAATAGCCTTAAAAAACGTACTCTCAAGGCAATTTTTTGAAGCGAGAGCCACGTTTTGCCTTCCATCAACCATGCATAGCAGATTTTTGGCCGCTCTCCAGCATTTTGTAACAAAACGTATTTTTTCATCATCTTCACTTGCCGAGATCATTTATTCATTGAGTTGCTTGTAAATTGTGTTTTTGCACGCTGAAAAGAAGTTTGATGTTTCTTTCTCCAACATTCATACTGCTTACAGCCATTCAACCAGAATACTTGGTTGGTGGCCCATTTTCAACTCATTTTTGAACCCAAAAAGCCGTCAGCAGCCTTTCTCCAGTGGGTCTGCTGTCTCCCTCAAAATTTTAGGGCTGCTCAAGCTCAAGTCATCTCACCAAATGCTGATGGCTGTGAGCAGACTTAAGCAGTCACAAGTAATGCTGTCACCAGCACTGCTCAAACACTCATGGGCAGTAAAATCTGCCTAATGTTCAGATAAACTACCGAATCAAATCATTTTCAGCCAAAAGACAATTCAAACATAGGTTAAATTTATTGAATATGAATCTTTAGCCTTTCGATTATAATAAGTCAACTCAACAGAATAGCCATATGAACTGAATCGAATAAAGCTAAGAAGTCTCCTGAATTTAAAATTTACGATAGCATTCGATTTGTTTGTTGTGTGATCTCATCTCAACCCTGTTGTCAGGTCAGTGTCAGAAAAGACTGCATTGCAGTTACTAAAGTTGGCTCAACTCTCATTTTGATTGAACGAAACGGAAAAAAATGAATTTTTTTAAAAACCCAAAAACCAGAAATGTCCAATTTTCCAACCCAAAAAGCCAGAAACCCAATGCCCGCCAACCCTGCAATGAATATTATATATTTCCTTTTCGCATATTTGACCCAAACGCTAATAATTTCTCTTCGAACAGTGTATTAGTATCGTTGCAGCAAACTTTATAGGCTGTCAAGACTGATGAGCGTAGAAATTCTGAATATTCTCTGTTCATTCAGTCAGATTCGAATTTGAAACTGAAATTCTTACTTTTTGTGTTTGATTGATTGTAATAGAAAAATCGGTATCGTTGATAATGGTACAGTGTTTCGATTGAAAATCAACACTATTTTCAACTTTATTTTCTCTAGACCCTTACAGGTTGTTAAATATATACATAACATAAATATTCGTAGTCGAAAATTGAATCAATTTGAACTTCTCCTGACTCTGTTCCAAAATTGGTTAGGAGTCCTGAGCAATTTTAGAGCTATGTAGTATTTAAATTTTCTCAGCATTCCATTTGTTTTGGGGATTTCGTGAACAATTTTGTTGCAGTTTTTTTATCTCACTGACATGGTTAGCTGAAAAAATAGTTTTTTTTATCTCACTGACATGGTTAGCTGAAAAATAGGAAAAATTTACAAAAAATTAATGCGTTAAACGTTAACTTTTTATCAAACTGTTGGCCTAAAACTTTTTCGATTTTTTCAGTACGTTTCTAGTTTAAAAAAATTTTGTGCCATTGGCACAAATTTTTTTGGCCTCTTGTGCCATTTAGCACAAATGTCTGTGCACAAAAAAAACACTGCCAAATAGCCGTCTGCGGCTGTTTAGCCAAAACATTATTTTTGGCTAAACAGCCGCGCCGTTTGTTAGCAAACTTGGCAAAACAGCCGTGTGGCTGTGGAGCCGAAATACATACCTTTTTGGCTAAACAGCGACGTGACTGCGACGAGTATAGCTGAGAACAGTTTTTTCTGTTCAAAACTTAATAAAAGGAAAACAGAGTTTTTTTGCACAGGCCGGGTTGCAATATGCAACTTGGGGAAAAATTTTGGTTGCACAGATAAATTTTTGGTTGCACGCTCTAAAATCGATAAATTTGCTTAAATATATCGGAAAAACCATCGCAAATTAGTTTTCTTGCATTTGATTCGATCCCCATCGGTTTTAGGCATTTAAAACCCAATTTTCTGAATTTTGCAGAGAGAATGAAAAGATTAATATGACTAGACTAGAGTAGTGTGTTCGGCGCGTAGCGCCGCAAATCCTTCAGAATTTCAATATTCTAGAACGCTGGAAAATGAATCTTTTCACCTTTTATTTCCCAGACAGAAGGTTTGATTTCTCAGTGAATCAATTGAATTTTCAGTCAGACAAATCAAAATTCAAAAACAAGGCAAGCGATTAAGAATTTGGATCTCTCAATCGGCAAAAATTTCTCGCATTGCCTTACACTCGAAATGTTTTCATTACATGAAATTCGAAATTTTTATGAAGATCGCAAGAAATTTTTGGGAAAATGACCGAGAAAAATGTTAGTTTTCATCAAATTCGTTATAAAACAATACAGGATCAAACATGTATCCATAGTATGTTGATTACTGGAACCTATAGACACTAACTAGAACGATCTTTTCTAACCGCGCACTGGAATAATATAAAAAATTATAAGTGAATTTAAATCCGGCGCGAAGCGCCCAGGGTTGGCGGACATGGGGTTTTTGGGTTGATGGATGTTTTGGGGTTGGAAAGTTGGACATTTCTGGGTTTTTGGGTTTTTTAAGAGAAAAAATCATTTTTTCCATTTTGTTCCCAGGAATAAAGTTTCTTCCTGATTTAACAATCAAAATGAGAGTCGAGCCATCTTTAGTAACTGCAATGCAGTCTTTTCTGACACTGACATGACAACAGAGTTGAGATGAGATCACACAACAAACAAATCAAATGCTATCGTAAATTTTCAATTCAGTTCATATGACTATTCTGTTGAGTTGACTTATTCTAATCGAAAAGCTAAAGATTCATATTCAATAAATTTAACCTATGTTTGAATTGTCTTTTGGCTGAAGTTGATTTGATTCGGTAGTTTATCTGAACATTAGGCAGATTTTACTGCCCATGAGTGTCTGAGCAGTGCTTGTGAGCAATACACAGCATTACTTGTGACTGCTTAAGTCTGCTCACAGCCATTAGCATTTGGTGAGATGACTTGAGCTTGAGCAGCCCTGAAATTTTGAGGGAGACAGCAGACCCACTGGAGAAAGGTTGCTGACGGCTTTTTGGGTTCAAAAATGAGTTGAAAATGGACCACCAACCAATTATTCTGGTTGAATGGCTGTAAGCAGTATGAATGTTGAAGAAAGAAACATCAAACTTCTTTTCAGCCTGCAAAAACACAATTTACAAGCAACTCAATAAATAAATGATCTCGGCAAGTGAAGATGATGAAAAAATACGTTTTGCTACAAAATGCTGGAGAGCGGCCAAAAATCTGCTATGCATGGTTGATGGAAGGCAAAACGTGGCTCTCGTTTCAAAAAATTGCGTTGAGAAAACGTTTTTTAAGACTATTGATGGCGAGCAAGCGAAATTTATTGTCATGTTATAATCACATGTTTTCCATTTTGGTGTCCACTGCGTCATAGAGCGTAATTTTTCAACATTTGGTTTTGTTCACAGAAAGTTGCATAATCGATTGCAATCTGCATCAGTCGGAAAGCTAGTCTTCATAAAATTCAATGCCAAAAATTTTTTTGACGGTGATTAGTATATGATTTTATTTGGGCAGGGGCTATGCGGTGCCCGGTGCTCTATAACAGTATTCCATTATTTTTTTATTCAGCGCCCGGTGCTGCATAACCAAGCAGGGCTATGCAGCGCACGGCGCTCTATAACAGTATTTCATTATTTTTTTATTCAGCGCCTGGCGCTGCATTTTTTTTTTTTTGAATTAAATATCTTTATTGGCCAAGAGGGGGTATCAAAAAAGGCCTGGTCTTACGGCCCGCGAGGATAACAAAAAAAACTATACAATAATGTCCAGCAATATAAAAACTTGCATGTAATTTATCTGGATTAACCAAGCGTTATGATTTTTTTTATTCAGAGCCGGGCGCTAGTGCCCGGTGACGATAGCTGCAGTAATCGATACTTAAATCATAATATGCTGAAAATACTAACCTAATCAGCGATATTAGTGAACGAAAGTCAAAAGTAATAGGGACCGCTTGCACCAGTGATCATACCCATACCTGTAAGACCTTCGACCAGTTGGGGGAGGGGGTAGAAAAAAGTCGAATTTTTTCCCAAAAAAAGCCAGAAAAAATACACTTTTTTGCAAATTTTTTTCATTTTCTAAACTGGGGGGAGGTTGGGTGATGTTGGGTACATGGTTGGCCAAGTTGGCCAATACGTGTAAGATCAATTATGCAATAGATACATTTTCAAACCTGTGGATATGATAAACATACTTTTTTCATACTGACCACGAACTTCAAAAAAATATCCAATAGCACTTCTAAAAGTGTCCCCTAACTCATTTCCTTCAAATTGGCTTACCAATTATGACACTCCCCAAAGTTTTGTGTACCACCTGTGGCCATTTTTGTCTCATTTCGCCAGTAAGTCATTCTTACTGGGGTGGTGAATGAATATCCAAACATGAGACTGCGGTAATATCCCGTTTCCCCCTATGAGTTGCTCTGCTTAGAGCCTTACAGTAGATGATTTCGCTTGAATAATGTAGGGAGAAAAAATTTGTTGCGGACTTGACACAGAATTACAGAGAATTTTAGCTTGCGGATAATAACAATTTTCCAAGCAACTTTATCTGTAAGGGAAGATTTACTGACCTTCGCAGGTCATATTATGCAAAATTTTAGTTTTCCATTCATGAGATCAAAACGCACTTCAACATTCTTTGCGTGATAAGAAATACATTATTACACTCTTTTTACATGTTATAAACAAGAATGAGAACACTACTGAAACACTAGAAAATCAACTTTTCTAAAAGTTGTTGATGCAAGCGGACACCACTGAGTATGTGAGAGGTACGACTCAACCACCATACTTGTGAATTGTGCAAGTAGCCCCAGATCAAAAATTGAGTCAGGGCCAGTTTGATTGGAAAACTGGCTAACAGTACAGAGAAAAAAATTATGTTCAACATGATAATTTCATCTTTATTTTGTTCAAGCGTCCAGACTGTCCCATAGGGATGGGTAGGAGGGGGTATTACATACCCCTACCCGAAGTCCTAAGAATTGATCACTGGGTGGCTAGTTTTGTCAAAACCGGTGCATTTATATTGGACATTTAGCTAATCTGAAAATCTGAGCTTGGGAGCACTTGATAGACTCTGAAATAAGCCCGACAATCAACTTTGATTGTATTTTGTCTATTTTCTTCGGAATAAATGTACTACAGCCGGTTTTCTAACCTGATTTGGCTTGGCAAAGATGGAGAGGATTTGAGAACCAACCGAATTCCTGTATGGACTGACTACAGATAAACCCATATTGTTTTTGAAAGTATATGCGATTGTTATGGTAGCATGCTCTTTCATGTTAGAGTCATGCACAGGGTTAGACAATGAGAGAAGTTCATGCTGGTTGAAGAATCCAAATTTTTGGTTGGGGGCCAGATCTCTGATCTTCGGTTGTCTATCATCAATCCAAAATAAATATGATTTTTACCGTTTTGCCCATTTCTAGCTGATTTTTTTTGTTATCCAGTTGGCTGACCGCAGTGTCTGGCTGATTGAAAACATCAGTACATCGCTCATGCCTAGTGACTTGCTACATGGTCATCTCAGTTCATTTTAACATACACTATTCAAAGCTCACACATGAAAATTCACAAAATTAAATTATCAAATTAAGCCTCTTCCTTGAACTTCAGTTTTGAGAATTATGTTGTTACGTCTTATAATCACTCATGTCAAAGTTTCATGAATGCGGAAATCCATAGGCAACTCCTAGAATAGTTCAGGAATCACTGGCATACCAGTAATTGGGGGAGGGCTGGGCGGGACCTCCATCCCTAACTTGGTCGAACCCTATACCCATCGGAACCCACACCCTCAACTTGGTCAACCTTCGGGTAAGATTAATACTTCTAGCTGCCATTTTAAGGCTCCCTGACTAGTCTTAGATGATACAGGGAGCTTCCAGCAGTTTTTTACATAAGTTATTTCGATGCACCAAACATTTTAAAGAATTAAACCAGAAAAAAACTACTAAAAAACCATAGAAAAACCAAAAAAACCATAAAAAATCACTAAAAAACCATAATGTCGAAATTTCAAAAGTTTGGTTTTTGCCAACCCTGGTTCGACCAAGTTGGAGATGGGGTCCCCCAACCTGCCCCCAATTACAGGTATTATGTTGCATTTGATTTTCTTTTATACTTAATTCAGATCCACAATTGTGAAATAAAAAAAACCCTGATTAAACATCAAATTCGAAATTTTGAAAATGGGTTTTTTTTCCCAACCCTGATTCATTGATTCGGCGCGTTGCGCCGAAAAAATTTTGCATTTTCATCCCCTAAAATGTCTAAAAATCAAGGAAATTTAATGTTTGACCAGCCAAAAATTTTGTTCCAATTGGCACAAACGCTCAAAATTTTCTGTGCCATTACAATTTTTTTTGTGCCAAAAATCATGTTTTGGCACAAAAAAAAACACTGCTATTTAGCCACTGCCCGACCGAAGGGCCCTTTTTTTCAAATCTG
Source organism: Romanomermis culicivorax (assembly GCA_963922205.1). Lineage (NCBI taxonomy): Eukaryota > Metazoa > Nematoda > Enoplea > Mermithida > Mermithidae > Romanomermis > Romanomermis culicivorax. The sequence continues at coordinate 817,864 of CAWUHX010000089.1, forward strand.
CACATTGCACCTGATCAGTGCTGAAAAAATGTGGCTCGCGAGTATGATTGCGCTCATTACCGAGCCGAATAAACTGATTCGGCGAAAAAACATTGGGGCCAAGGATGGGGTCAGCGTTTTTTTTTGTGCACGGAAACGCATCTTTTCGGTTTAGAGTTCCCTAAAATTTTTCCACAATGAGAACCATACCCAAAATTTTTTTCCTCATTTCGAAATTTTTTTCCTCAAAAGACCCCATTTGAGGAAAAAACGGTGAACTAGGCACTGTTTTTTTTCTACATTTCGCTTGCACTATAATGTGGAAAAAATTTTGAGGCTTTTCACAAATGTGGAAGAAAAATTTTGGGTTTTCATACTGAAAAGGTGCATTTTGGTGCATTTCAGGCACTGTTTTTTTCCACGAACTTTTTTCCACAAATGTGGAAAGAGGTCAAATCAGTGTTTTTTTGTGCCAAAACATGGTTTCCGGCACAAAAAATTTTGAGTGTTTGTGCCAATTGGCACGAAATTTTTGGCTGGTCAAACATTAAATTTCCTTGATTTTTAGACATTTTAAGGGCTGAAAATAAATAAAAAAAATTTGGCGCTTTGCGCCGAGTCAATGAATATAATATTTCCTATTTGCATATGTGACCCGAACGCGAACGATTTCTCTTCGAACAGTGTATTAGTATCATTGTATCAAACTTTATGGGCTGTCAATGACTGGTGAATGAAAAGAAATTTTAAATATTGTCTGTTCATGCAGTCACATTGGGATTTAAAACTGAAATTCTTACTTTTTGTGTTTGATTCATTCAAATAGAAAATTCGTTCGATATCGTTGGTAATGGTACAATGTTCTTACCGGAAATTCACACAATTTTCGACTTTATTTTCACTAGTCTTTACATTGTTGTTAAATATATATATAAGATTTGTACATACCTGTAAGAGGTCCGACCAGTTGGGGGGGCATACCTATACTTAGGGGGGAGGGTTGGGGGGGAACCCCCCAACTTGGCCAAGCATATACCCAACCCCCCCCCCCCTGTTTTGAAAAAATAAAAAAAAATTTGCACAAAAGTGTATATGTTTTTTAGCCCTTTTTGGGAAAAATTTCGGCTTTTTTCGACCCTCTCCCCCAAAATTTCGGATTTACCCCCCCCCCATCTGGTCGGACCTCTTACTGGTATGTTTCGAATTTACCGACCCCCCCCAACTGGTCGGACCCCTTACAGGTATGTTGGGGGAAGGGTAAAGCCAAAATTTTGACGGTGGGGGTCCCAACATTTCCAAAATTTAGGGGAGGGGGGTCGAAAAAACCCCAAAATAGTCGAAAAAATTTCGAAAATTTTCTCAAAAAAGGCCAAAAAAACCACTTTATGCCTTATTTTTTCCAATTTTTCCGAGTTTGTGGGGGGGGGGTTGGGTATAGGGTTGACCAAGTTAGGGGTGGGGGTCCCCACGTTTGGGTATAGGGTTCGACCAAGTTGGGGTTGGGGTCCCTCCCTCAACCTCCCCCCAGTTACAGGCATACCTGTAAGATCTCCGATCAGTTGGGGGGGGGGGGGCGAAAAAAGTCGAAATTTCTCCCAAAAAACATACACTTTTTTGCAAATTTTTTCCAAACTGGTTGGGGGGGGGGTTGGGTATATGGTTGGCCAAGTTGAGGGGGGTTCCCCCAACTCCCAATCCAAGTACAGGTCATACCATACCTGTAAGACCTCCGACCAGTTGGGGGGGGGGGTGAATCCGAAATTTTGGGGGGGGGGGGGTAGAAAAAAGTCGAAATTTTTCCAAAAAAGGCCAAAAAACATAGACTTTTTTGAAAATTTTTTTAATTTTTTCCAAACTGGAGGGGGGGGGGTTGGGGGGGGGGTAAATGATTTTGGGTACAGGGTTGGCCAAGTTGGGGGGGGACCCCTCCCCAACCCCCCCCCAGATGGGAAAAAATTAAAAAAATTTGGCAAAAAGGGCCAAAAAAATTTGTGCCAATGGCACAAAAAAAGTTTTCACTCTAAAAACGTACTGAAAACCTTAAGAAAGTTTTGTGCCAAAAGTTTGATAAAAACTATGACTAAACTAAAGACTTTCACCGCATTAATTAGCATAAAAATCGTGCCTGCTCTATTTTCTCTAACCACGTCAGTGAGATAAGAAAAAGTGATATAGAAAACGGTTTCTACGATCCGAAAAGAAATTGAATGCTGCGAAAAGTCATATATTTTTATGGACTTTTTGTCATGAAGTTTTCCTTTACTTTTCGGCTTTCTTCCTAACAACTATTAAAGATGATATTAGGATATCTTGTCTATAATTGCTTTCTCGAGAAAAAAGCTTAGTCCCAAGTCACCTCGCATAAATTTTCGGTTGAATAATTGTGCCAAAAATGTCGATTTTTTTTGTTTGAATCCAACACCAAAAATATAAGTTTCGGTTCTCAATCCAACTAAATGAACAGTAATTTCTATCTTTTAGCCAGTCATTGACAATCTCAAAGTCTGTTGCGATAATAAAAATGTATACTATTCGAATAGAATCCGCTCGCGTTTTCGAGACAAAGGAAAGTAGTAATAAACTCATTGAATCGGTGCCAAGCAGTGTTTTTTTTTTGTGCCAAAACATGGTTTTTGGCACAAAAAAAATTGAAATGGCACAAAAAATTTTGGGCGTTTGTGCCAATTGGCACAATTTTTTTGACTAGTCGAATGCCGAATTTCTTTGATTTTCAGTCATTTTAGGGGCTGAAAACGCAAAATTTTCTCGGCGCTCCGCGCCGAGTCAATTACTTAAGTGTAATATTAGTCAAATGTTAGGAATCTGAAAGAATTGTATTCGAATAGTAGATTTGTATGATCGCAATAAACCTTGAGATTGTCAATGATTGAAAAATGAATTAGTTAACTTCCGCCGTTCATTCACTGTGATTGGAAACCGAAATTTTTATCTGTTTGATTCGAACAGAAAAAGTTACCCTGTTGGCACAATTTTTCAACCAAAAATTTACGCGACGTGACTTCCGTTCTACTTTTTTTCAGGAAAAATCATTATGGGCATCCTTAATTTATTTACATCGGTGTTATGAAGAAATCCGTAGCCGAAAATTAAAGAAAAATATAAAATGCCTGAAAAATTGTATAAAAATATCTGAATTCTCGCAGCATCTGATTTCTTTCCGAATCGTATAAACTGCTTTCTTCATCAGTTTTTCTTATCGCACCGATGGCTTAAGTAAGATAAAATAGAGTTGGCACGATTTTTTATGCAAATTAGTGCGGCAAAAGTAACCTTTAGTTATGTTTTTATCAAACTTTTGGCATAAAACTTTTTAAAAGTTTTCAGTGTGTCTTTCTGCTGGAAAAAATTTTTTGTGCCATTGGCACAAATTTTTTTGGCCCTTTGTGCCAATTGGCACAAATGTCCGTGCACAAAAAAAAACGCTGGTGCCAAGCGCCGAGAAAATTTTGCGTTTTCAGCCCCTAAAATGACTAAAAGGAAATTTAGCTTTGGACCAGTCAAAAAATTTGTGTCAATTGGCACAAACGTTAAAAATTTTTTGTGCCATCTCAAATTTTTTTGTGCCAAAAACCATGTTTTTTGGCACAAAAAAAAACACTGGATGGGGTGAGAGCGGCGGAATTCATTCCGGAATTTCTTTTACAGTAAGTGAATAAGCTAATGAAAGTTGCAACTTGCGAGTTCGTTTCGCAAGTAAAGCAAAAACTACCGGTTTTATTTTACCAATGGCTTCAACGCGATTCCTCTCCTAAAACGAAAATTGAACAAAACCGATACAAGCAATTGGTTGAAATGATCACTTATTCCTAAACGACCCTATTAATTGGACAAAATGAGCAAACGCTACACGACGAGTTTTCGCATTCGAAAGTGGGTGGACGTCAATTTAGAGTTTTAGAATTTTAATCAACTGAATATTCCAACTTTCGTCCGAAATCGTTGATCGAATTCGTTACTACAGGATTAAAATCTATTAATTCATTAGTCGATGTGGTTAATTTTTGGGCGAATTCTTCGTATTCTTTCTTGATTTTATCGATCACTATTTCCATAGCAAGTCGACCCTATAAATATATTCATTTTCTGACTATCAATTTGCAACAGAATGTGGCCCCAGGGCAGTCAGTGACGTTTTCCGAGTGGATGATTTGTCACAAGTAGTCCAACCAAAGAAACCGAATATTGGTAAAAAATTGATTTTTAACGAGAAAAATCCCAAAAATATAGTTCAAAAAATAGTAATTTTTGTCTAAAAAGACTGACAAAATGTATTCATGGCGCGAAGCGCCCAGAAAATTCACATTTTTGTTCAAAAATTGACATTTTCCAGTATTTTTCCGACGAAAAGTATGGGGGTCCGTACGGTTACCATATGGCTAGCCATAGGATTGGAAAATCCCGGGGGGTGGTCGCCCAATTTTTCATCGAAATAACGAATTTTTAGCCAGAAAATTGACATTTCCTGATGTTCGAGCAGCTAGGTATGAAAGCAATGTCTTTATTCTTATGCCCGAAATAGTTATCAACACTCAAACTATACATTTTTTCGTTTTTTATGTTTACCTTATAAGCATTATTGTTAAAAGTATTGACTAATAAATTTTCACAATAATCGAGTAAAGGTACACCGTGCATTGTAATAACTGCTGAATGTTGCAGTACAGTTCTGAAAAGAGAAGAAATAAAAAAAAATTGAGTGTTTCTCGACCTTCAAACGAATTCTGTGATGAATTTCATGTATGTACATAATTCTAGGTTAATCAAACTAACTTTTCATCATTTTCTGGGTGTCTTTTATACACTAATGTTTCGTCAATATCGACAAAGTTGGTACAATTAAGCTAAACATAAAAATTCATGATAAAATATTCAAATAATGTCTAATTAACATACATTTTTGGACTTGAGCACCATGTGATTATCGTGTAGTCGCACTTCGGAATACTCGTACGAATAACTAGGATTTTGTAGACCAATAAGCTTAAAAAATAAAGTGAAAACTTGAAAAAAGAGTAAAAGAAAATTCTTCGTGACTTACATTGCTAACCCATCGAGGGATAGACCATTCGGTACGTAGAATTCTTTTCGATCTTAGAATACCATCTTCGCCCAATTTTCGATCGATGACGTCCAGACCGGTTACTTCGGGTTTCAAAGGATTGGGATATTTCCGCCAGGCGGCGTGAACTACCGTGTCCCAGGTGTGACTAGAAAAAATGACAAAACAATGTAACAGCATATACAATGAATATGTGAAGATGGTACTACGAAAACTCCACCCCTTTGATCCGTGAACCAGGCCCACAGAAAACTCGAACTCGGAAAAATCAGGGCATGTTCTCAAATCTCAACCACACATGTAATCATACATGTAACGGAGCCCCGAGGTCTGGGGGGGGGTTGGGCCACTTTTTTTGGGGACGGGGGTCAGTAATTCCCAAGATTTTGGCGGGAGGGGTCTCTAAAGAGGAAAAAATTCGATTTTTTCACGAAAAAAGTTCGAAAAACATTTCAAAAAATAGTAATTTTTGTCTAAAAAACGTATTTATGGCGCGAAGCGCCGAGAAAATTGACGTTTTTGACCCTTTTGTGTTCAAAAATTGACATTTCTCAGTATTTTTCCGGCCAAAAGTATGGGGGTCCCTAGGGCTACCATATGGCTAGCCATAGGATTGGAAAATCGTGGAGGGGGCGGTCGCCCAATGGCTAGCCATATGGTCGACGATTTCTGGGGACACATACATGTAACGGAGCTCCGAGGTCTGGGGGGGGGGGGGGGTTGGAGCACTTTTTTGGGGCCGGGGGTAAGTAATTCCCAAAATTTTGGGGGGGAGGGGTCCTTGAAGGAAAAATAATTCGATTTTTTCCATGAAAAATGTCCGAAAAAACGGTTTAAAAAGTAGTAATTTTTGTCTAAAAAATGATAAAATATGTACTTGTGGCGCGAAGCGCCGAGAAAATTGACGTTTTTGACCATTTTTTGTTCAAAAATTGACATTTTTCATGGAAAAAATGACATTTTTCAGTATTTTTCCGACTAAAACTATGGGGGTCCCCAGGGCTACCATATGGCTAGCCATAGGATTGGAAAATCCTGGGGGGGCGGTCGCCCAATGGCTAGCCATATGGTCGACGATTTCTGGGGGGGGGGGTTCCCATAGCACTCCCCCCCCAATTACATGTATGGGTTCACATAGCACTTCCCCCCCCCCCCAATTACATGTATGCATGTAATGGAGCTCAGCGGTTTGGGGACTCATTTTTGGGGGCAGAGGGTCATCGATTGCCCAAAGTTTTAGAGGGGTCCTTAAACGAAAGAATTTGGATTTTTCGCCAAAAAAGTACGGAATGGTAAGCAATTTGAGTCTAAAAAAATAGTGCCGTAAATACAATTAAGATTCTTAACCGCTGCTCATAAATAACCATTTTTCATCAAAAAATAAGCATTTTGCAGATGTTTTTCCGACCAAAAGTATGGAGATCCCTTCGATTAGCATATGGCTAGTCATATGAGTGGCTCTTGTAAGGCACGACTCGTCAATTACATGTATGACTCTGGGAAAACGCTAAATATGGTCAATTTTTTCACATTTATCGGCATTTCGCCCCACTTTTTTAAACATTTTTGACCTTAAAAAGACAGTTTCACTAATTTTAGAGGTGAAAATTTGATTTTTGGCACCACTTCAGAGCCCATCAGCTGACTAGAAGAAGTGAATGAAATTCAAAAATTTCGAAACAGAGGTCCCCAAGATCATTAAGATCGGGGCAAAGTTCAAAATTTGACTGCATAGTGAAGCTACATGTCCACTAAGCAGAACACATCACTTTGTATCAAAGTTAAGAAACCGGTAATCAATTTTTAGGACTCTACTCTAGGTAAAGGTAATACCCCCTCATACCCCTCCCCATGAGCAGCCTGTTTCGAAACATAATCATGAACAGGACTTACTCGAATGTATGTTCTGACGACCAGAATTTCATGATAAAAAATTTGTATTCGAATAATTAATTCTAAATCGAAATCGCATCAACTAAAATGCAAAGTAATGCTCCGCTTTGCCTTGAAAAAAAATAAATTCAAATTGGCGACATAAAACGACTAATTAAGAGCGATTCTTTATTCGTTGATTCTTGAAAATGTGCTTTACCAAGAGTTATACTAAAACTTTAAAGTTGATCATTTCGTCTTATTCATCATTACATGATGCGTCGAAAACTGAAAGTGTAATGCGATAAAAGTTGAATTTCAAAATTCTTTAAAACTCCTGCCAGAAAAGCTAATAAAATTAGAGAATAAGTAAATAAAGTAAAATAAAAGAGTAAAAACCTAAAAACAAGAAAGTTTTGCATTCCGAAAAACCCCAGAACCGGACCTTCGCTCAGCCACAGAAAATGTGTTCGAACGATAAATTTCAATTATCTTGATCAGAATTTCAATAGGATGGAAAAATATGATATTCATCGGAATTGAAAAAAAATCAGTTTCACCATAGGATAACTCAGAAAAGGAACTACACTTCTAATTGCAGTATGAATATTAAACTCTGCATAAATGGCAACACACACTATTTTATTTCCAAAACTGGGTCTTCAGGGGGAAACACTTTGGGCTGTTTCCCTATTTAGCAAAAAAATTTGAGAGTTCGACGAAAAGAGAAAAGGATACGAGATGCATTTTAGAAGGTTCAAATGCCAAAATTTTTCACGCCTTTTGCTTTCCTGCTTAGGCGTGGCGCCGGAAAATTTTTTAGTATCAACATTCTGGAACGCTCGAAAATCAATTTTTTAAACATATATTTAGTTTCTTTTTAAATTAAGATATAATTTTTTCAAAAAATCAAACTTTCATCAATTTGATTCAAAAGGTGAGAAAAGTAAATATTTTCGAAAACCACTGTCACAAAGCCCTTGAATTTAATTTACGTCAAGAAAGGAAGCAACCAGAGGTCCCCAAGGTCCAAAGTTCAGGTAGAGGTAAAACGGAAAATTTTAAGGATAGTACTTGAAATATGCCGTGACCTTTTTTTTTGCTCCCAACTTTTTCGCGGAGGAGGGGGGGTGGTGTAATGCTCTCACCACATAGAACTTACAAAAATGAATAATGCCACTACTTTATGCTTTTTACAGTCAAAAAACATTTACTATTTCAACTCCATTTTTCAGCTCCCAATCATGCAACTTGAATGCACTATTTATACGAACAGAATAGTCACACTTTGAAGACTGTCGTGCCAACTGATTCCTGCAAATTTCAAGAATTGGGCACAACATACGTTTAGAAACATTATTTGAACCACGGCTTGGAACAGTGCTTCCAATTGAAAGTCCTGATGCTGAATGTGGCTTTAGTATTATTAATCCCATCAGACAATAAACTACGAGTTTGAAACCAAGTACCACTCCTGATCCACGTCAACAGACCTCACATGTCTCAACTCATAGCAGGAAAGTATTCCACAGCTTGGATAACTATATGCGCACAGAAGACCCAATGCAGAAACGGGGAAAAGGAAAGGAGAGCATGAAGAGGCAGAATTTTAAGAACATAATGTTTTTCTTCCCAAGGGGCAATTTTTTGATTAATCACATATACATAAGTCATTATTTCATCTTCCAATTATATTTATAATGATTTCCTACAAGTAGTATATATTAATGTGCTGATATCCTTTCCTAAAAATCGCTATATGGCACAGAAGTTGCATACTTTCCCATTATCATTTGCTCAGTAAATGTGTCAAAAAGAGCAGTGAGTAATTCCTCAGAATCACACATTGTGCAATTTTTCTCGAATTACTATAACCTACTGGGGAGAGGATGAGGTCTACCAAAATTTTTTGCTATAGTTAGCTGTTTTTATGGGGGTAGTAAATGAATTTCCAAATCTAAGACGGGGGTAATACCCCCATACCCTCCCCATGGGGTGCTCTGGGAGCATTGCTCCATAAAATTTAGAAAGTTGACGAGTTCTTCATTCTCAAAAATGTGTCAAGGAAAAAAAGCAAATTTTCATCAAATATCAAGATGGAATATTGAAAATTACTTATTAGAAGATGAAATACGTTTGTTGATACATGTAAAAACATATATCCTAAAAGCCGCGCCACCTGTTTTCCCCCAAATCGAGCTTCTGGGGGAAAAATAGGAAAAGGGAAACCAATTTTTGTTGGGCACCCTGTTGATGCCAATTCGTGTGGGGAAATCGACATGCAAATCGACAACAGGGACGACCAGCGGCGCAGACATTTGCATAGAATGGAGCGCCAAAGAAAGAACGAAAGTGATAGTGAAAATCATTGTTCACTATATTCGAGTTTTTATTATATTTTTGGCTATATGTGCTGGCGTCCCTAAATACAATTTTCCCAGCAACTTGTTTTCTTATTGAGTTATTCACTGTGGTATACCCACATTCTTTTTGCATAATTCGTCGGACATATTGTTTAATATATTCGTTTGTTTATTTAGAGTATTCGCATCGACGAAGGCGGAGGGCCAGAGGCCCAGGCGCCAGCTTACACCAAGTAAGTTTTGGGAAACCCCTTTCGGGTTATACCCAAGTAAGTCTATCCCTGAGGGGATTCCTTGTCTCATCTAGGAGACGGCGGAGGTCTTTGGTAAGGCCCCCGTATTTGGAGCAAAGTTTATCTTTGTTGTTGTAGGTCTGGGGATAACCGGACTGTTGCACAGATCACCGAGGCTCAGCCAAGGTATCAGTTCTAACAGGTCAGTTCAGACCCAATCTTTTCTTACGCCTCTTAAGGAAAGACCTGCACAACAAGTGGTGGCTTTTAACTCCTTACCACGGAACTTCGTAGTCAGACTAGGAGAAAAGAAAATCCTCCAGGTTTCTACAGAAAGTTAGCAGGATTTAAAATGCCTAACGAAAGGATACCAAGAGGTAATACTTTACGTAGATCACCACCCAGAGTGGTGAGTGCTGGGAATCTAGTCAATTTGGGAGACGGAGATCAGCAACGGCAGGCTGCTCCTGACCCAGTGATCCCAGATCAAACTCCCGCGAGGGTTCAACCATTGCAGCAGAATGCAATGCATTTTACGCCTCAAGATGCAGGCGTACCAATTGACCGACCACCAGCGATTGCCATCGATCCGCAGGAGGCGGGCCTGGCGAATCCGAACCCAGACGCCGATGGACCGCCGCAGCAAAATTTCAAAAGGTCACCGCCGCCAAAGGTCGAATTAGCAGGACCAAAAAGGGACGTCGTTACGCCCGAAATTCGACCGAATTTGGAAGAAAGGGACCCCGAAATCGATCAAAGATTAGAGAGGATCCCCCAGGAACAAGAGCGATTCCAACCGCAGGAAAGAGCTCCAGAGATGTCCAATCACGAGTTGGCGATGCAGCTACGCGAATTGAAAGGGACCGTCGAAGCCTTGTTCGACATAATCGCGAATGCCGCCACAGAGGACAACAAAAGGGAAGCCGACAGGCGCCGACAGGAGCCGGATAGACAGGTTAGACCATGTAATAGGGGTGCAGAAAGAGACAACCGTCTCGCTGCTGAAATGAATGCAGGCGCAGGGCCTAGTAATAGGCCTGATGTTGATGAAGGGCAAAGGCTTAACTTTGAGCCCAAAAGTTGGAAAGGTCCAGCTAGAGATCTTCGATTCGAAGGAGCTGAGCAGTCGGCAGACTTCAGGAATCAAAACCAGATAGCTTTGCAGCATCCAACTTTAACTAGAGTGGTCTATGATGGTAGAGGAAATATAGTTGATCCAAATACCCTTAGACCAGATCAATTGGCATGTTTCCCATATAGGGATTACAGGTTTGACAAAGACAATATGCCATCATATCAAGGAGGTGTACCACCTCAACGAGATCCAAATAGGGTTATGCTGCAATCCCTGAACTCTGATCTTGATCCAGTATTAACAGCAGCTTATGATCAGAGGGAAGTGCCTTCAAATAATTTGGCACAAGAGATTGTAGTCAGGAATATCGTTAAAGGTGTGTTACCCAAACTTTTAGATGAGGGTATGGTAAATCAGCAGGTGCTTAGCTTCTTAACAGCACTTGAAGGGGAATTCCGTAGGGATACACCCGAATCAGCTAAGTATGAAGCACTGCTGAGGCTTTCTAAAGGTAGACCAAAGGCTGTTGCAGGAGACAACATGACCTATAGGGAGGCCAGGAGAGCCATTATTAATGTCTTTGCACCTGAATGTAACCTGGAAATGTTAACCAGGGAGTTATTTGAGATCCAACAAAGACCCAATGAACAGGCCGTAGAGTTTTTGAAAAGGGTCAGTATATTAGTGGAACTAGTTAAAGGTGATTTGGACTATCAGTCTAAACAGAGACTGATCATTGACACCTTCATATATAAGAGTGACCCCACGTTCCAGTCTGAACTTAAGAATTCAAAACATACCTTTAGAACTTGGTATGATCTAGCAGTTGAAGTTCATGACACTGAACGTAGATATAGAAATGCCTTCCAGAGATATGGACCCAAGGGTACACAACAGGATCCTATAGTAATTAATGAAGTAGGTATGCCTAGTGGGCATGATCCTGAAATTGCCGTAGTTGCTAGGAACCAGTCAGAAGGATATCAACAAGGCCAGAGGCAAAGGTTTCGGCAACCATACCAAACCGTAGGTAATCAGGTACAGGCCCAAACCCAAAGGTCAAGGAGTGATTCTCCTGAAATAGAGGAGATTCCAGTTCGGGAAGCCCCTAGGGCTCAGACCGAAAAAGGTAAGAAAGAATCTCTTCTATTGAAAATCTCAAAAGAGATGGTACAACTGGTCGAAAGGTTCGACCAGCTCGAGCAAAAGGTTGATAACAGGCAAATGGAAAATCGGTCTGATGTGGCCATACCTAGTACCAGTCAGGGAGGTCAAGTTTCCCGAGATCCGACAAAGCCATGGTGTGAGTTCCACAAGAACATAACACATAATACTGCAGACTGCAGGACATTGAGAGTATTGTCCGAGCGCAGGAGCAGAGGTAGAGCCAGCTTCCCTACCTTCAACAGGGGAGGCTTCAACACTTTTGCTAGAGGTAACTATAGAGGTAGAGGAGGTTACCCAAATGCCAACTATAATAGCAGAGGTAGAGGTGCGTATAATGTAGGCTATTCAGGTTATCAGGATAGCCACGAGAGTTACCAACAGAATTCAGATTATAATGAATTTCTGGAGTTTAAGAAACAGAAGGAGCTGCAGAAGCAGTTCCAACAGATGCAGCAATACCAACAGCAAGCTGCATTACAGCATCCTCAGCCTCCTCAGGCGATTATGGGTCCGACTCAGACTCTTCAACAGGGTCAATTCACAAATCAGCCACCTCAAAAGGATTATTCGAGTGTTATGGTTGCAAGGCAATCTCAAATGAGTCCTTTAGGTGAAGTAAACCAGAGAGTGAGTTGCCCAAATGTTGTATTAGGTAGTATTGTGCAAATGAATGCAATTGCACCACAACCTGTAGTACCATCAGTACAAGTAATAAGGAGAGGCACACCAGCTAGTCCCCAGGAACAACATTTGCTGGATACGTACCCCAGAACAGCCCCATTCCACATTGAGGTTGTTATAAGAGGTCGTAAGACAATGGCTCTAATTGACACAGGAGCTCAGTGCACTGTCATGTCGGCTAAGTTTCTGAAAGAAACTTTGGGCCCGGATTACACTGAATATCCGAGGATATTAAATGTTACTGTAGCCAACGGTAAGACAGTCCAAGCCCATGGGTATATCCAATTTAGGATGGATACATTGTGTGGACAGTTCCCCGTTAAAGCAATTGTAATTCCTGAAGCAGGTGAAAATGTCATTGTGGGTACAGACTTTTTGGCTCATCCTCAGGTAGGAGCCATAATAGATTTCAGGAATAGGACGATGACGCTCAACAACCATCAACAACGGATATACGTGACGCCGGACCAGCCCCAATCGAATTGTGGAGAGGTCATGACCACGAGCACCGCGGAATCCACGATGAGCGCCACCGACCAATACCAGCCAAAGATTTGCCTGCTAAAGGTTTCGGTGCCAGTGGTAAGTGTGAACCCCATCTACTTACCAAGTGGTACTGATATACTTCTGAGAGCAAAGCTCTGGGATAAGGTAGGCGAAAATCGCCTTAATGGAATCATAATAGAGTCTGAAGAGAATGAAGAAAGGTTCCACATTGATAGTACCATAGTAGATGGTACAAAAGATGATTTTGTTGTTATGGTATCCAACAACACAGGATCAGGATGCCATTTGAAAAGAAATCAAATAATTGGCCATACTAATTCAGTGTTGTGTGATATGGATAACCAAGATCAACTCAAGGGGAAGATAGTTGAGGATCTGGAGAAGCTGCAAACTTGTGCAGTTCAAGCTAGACCTGAAGCTCCTCAATCGGATGAGAAAGCATTCAAGGAAGCTTTGTACAATATGCTAGCTAAATCCAACATACCATCAGAGCAATTGGAACAAGCTCTACGATGTCTCGCAAAATATAGAGACGTGTTCAGCTTGCCCAATGATCTGCCAACTACTACACCCTACCTGACCTGTAAAATAAATACAGGCGATGCGGCCCCTGTGGCAAAAAGGTATCACAGGACTGCTATAAATTTACGGCCACACGTTCGCGAGCATGTGCAAGATATGCTCAGAAAGGGTGTAATTGAGCCATCAAAGTCGCCTTGGGCAGCTCCGTTATTCCTTGTAGGTAAAAAGGATGGTACCAAGCGACCAGTAGTGGACTTTAGGGGTATAAATGATGTTACCAAGGATGATAAGTATCCCATTCCTAGAATGGATGACTATCGAGACTGTTTAGGTAAAGCCAAATTTTATACTACCCTAGATCTCAAATCAGGATATTGGCAAGTGCCAATGGATGAGGAAAGCAAGGAAAAAACTGCTTTCATATGCCAAGAAGGGCTTTATCAATTTAAAGTCATGCCCTTTGGCCTAAAAAATGCGCCAGCCGAATTCCAGCGTATGATGGAAAGAGTTTTGCATCCATATGTTTGGAAAATCTGTCTAGTCTATATAGACGACATTATTGTGTTCTCAAATACGTTTGAGGAACACCTAGTTAATCTAGAGCTAGTCCTGCAAGCTCTAAGAAAGGCTCATTTGACCTTGAAGCCGGAGAAGTGTGAATTCTTGCCTGAGAGAGTTCATTTTTTAGGACATATCTTAAATTCGGATGGAGTTTCCCCAGATCCAAAAAAGGTCAAAGCAATAAATGATTTCCCATTCCCAGAGTCTAAATGTAAACTGCAAAGGTTTTTAGGTATGTTGCAGTGGTGTAAAAAGTTCATACCGGGTTTAGCTAAACATGCTGAACCATTGTATAAATTAACCGGGAAGAACTGTGTTTGGGAAATCACGGAGGTTCACCATCAGGCTTTCAGGAGCCTGAAAGAAGCACTATTGTCTGTGCCATTCCTTAGGTATCTGGTTTTGGATGGGTCTGCGGACTTTGTCCTTCAGACAGATGCCAGCGGAACGGCACTAGGAGCAGTCCTTTACCAGGAGACCGAGTCAGACCGCTGGGTAATTGCTTATAATAGCAGAATTTTAAAGGCGGATGAGAAAAAGTGGTCAGCCATGGAAAGGGAGTGCTTGGCAATAGTATATGGCTTAAAGTTATACAAGCACTACCTAGTAGGTCATAAGGTGATCATAAGAACTGATCACAAACCTTTGTTGTCAATGAAGGTCAATGCCATGACCAATGGTAAATTGAAGAGATGGTACTCATTCATCTCTCAGTTCAACCATAAATTAGAGTATGTGCCTGGAAAACAAAATGCCATGGCAGACTTTTTGTCCAGGATGGATGAACCAGACGATCAAGCGGAAAAGATACCGCCAAAGTGGGAACACATGTTCTCAAAGGATAAACGAGAGTCCGAAAACCTGAAAGATCTTGAGGCACAGCTAATTGAGAAAAAGCATCTCAATTTGGTAAAGAGATTCAGAATTCTGACAGATCGGAATCCTGAAGACGGTACTCCGTTACATCCGGAGCCAAAAGGTAAGAAGAATCAGAGGACTGATATGAGTCCAGGATTCATCCAGATTTATCCAGAAGATTCTGAGGGTGATCCAGAATCAAACTCGCCTGCAGACTTGGTAAATGCCGTAACTACAAGGAGCATGGCGAAAGAAGCGGAGAAGAGTAATCAGGCTCAGATCCAGCCTGATGGCAATCAGGTCAACGAAAAGGTAAGTAGGGGAAATCAGGACAAAGGTAAGGAAAAAAGAGTAACCTGGTTATACCCAGAGAAGGAACAGGAGTTTACTTTGGCAGACCCCAAAGAAGATGAATTACCAAAAGGGCTAATTAGAGATGATCTCATGGCCCTCTTGCAGAGGAAAGATGAGGTACTACGACCATACTTTGATAGATTGGGTCCAAATGGGACAACCAAGTATCATAGTGGATTTTATATCCAAAATGACGTGTTATACCGCGAAGCCGGACAGGGATCGGATGATCAGGTGGTCGTCCCATCCTGCCTTAGGGACAATACTTTGCACCAGTACCACGGTGCCGTAATGATGACTCATCAGGGGTTCAAAAGGACCCTTGCTATGATTAAAAAACGGTTCTGGTGGCCTGGAATTGAAAAGGATGTCAGGCACTGGATCAAGTTTTGTCCAGTTTGTCAAATGGCTAATCAGGGAAACACGGAAATTCCCCCACTGATACCAATTATTCCACAAGGTCCTTTTGACATAGTATCAGTGGATATCGTGGGTATTTCTCCACTCAGTGAGAAGAGACCGTATGTCATAGTCTTTCAAGACTATTTTACAAAGTGGGTTGAAGCTGAACTGATCCCGGATCAGTCGGCTAGCACCGTTGTAGATACTTTTCTACAAGCTATTGTATTCAGGCACGGGACTCCACGGAGACTACTCAGCGATAGAGGAGGTTGTTTTACCTCAGATCTAATGAAGGAGATCTGCAAGTTATTGGAGTGTCAGAAAATGTTTACAACAGCCTACCATCCACAAGGAAATGGTATGGTAGAAAGGTTTAACCAGACACTCATCAAACAGCTCAGAAAGGTGGCCATCGAGGAAAAAGACAACTGGCCAAGATACTTGAGAGCCGTGGTGTTTGCTTACAATGCCACACCACATGCAGCCACGGGGCAATCCCCATTTTCGTTGCTTAGAGGTCACGAGGCAACCTTCGGGTTAAACCTATCGAAAGCATACGATATTGTAATGCCGGACAGCAATGCTGAGGCATACAAATTTGTGTTGACCAATCATTTAGTCAACCTTTACGAGGATATTGCTAAAAATATCCAGAGTGCTGTCGAAAAATCGAAGAAATACTTCGATAAAAAGTCCAAACAAAATGGATTTAAAGAAAAGGATTGGGTTCTGCTCAAAGTAGACAAGCAGAAAAAACTAGGACTACCATGGTCCGGTCCATTCATAGTTACCGACATTTCGCGAGAAGCAGAGAACGTTGTCACCATTGTACATTGGGACAACCCGCTAAATCGCCAAACTGTTTCAATCAGCAGGTTGAAACATTTTCGCTACGAGACCACTAGAGTCTTGCCGCGAATAGCGCGAGCCAATCAGGACGCGCCACGTGACGAAAATACGTCACTTTCCAATATGGCACAAACAGTTACGACTGGAGCGCCGAATCAAATGAAATCATTTGAAAATTTGCTCAAGGTGAATCTATGCGCGATCTCGCGCTGATTTTTTTTATTTTTGTGTACATATCTTGCGCGTGTAAGTACTAATTTTAATTTAAAATGTATTAATTTGTAATATTTATCGCGTTTATGTATTATTCGTATTAATTTTGTAAATTTTTCATATTTATCTCAGACTTTGGGAAAAATTCTTCGGAATTTTAGACCAAAGTGACAACCCAAAAAAAAAATTTCCGACATTTTTTCTAAAAAATTAATTTTAAAATTTTTCATTTTTTCAAAATCAAACTATAGCTGCCCCCGCTTATCTGAATTCTAAACTTCCATCGGAAGGAAGAAGTAAAATATTCCCCAAATCGCGATAAAAAGGAAATTAGCAGAATTGCTATATTAAACTTTTTCAGCGTTCAAAATTTTGAAAAATTATAAATTTATTCGGAAAAGAAAAACATTTCGAAAAGAAAAGAAATGGGAAAAGGCGCGCGGAACCGCCAACAAGCTCCGACGCGCGAGTGGTCGCACACAGAGCGCCACGTCGAATATGGCAGGGCCCAGCACCGCCAAGACAACCGTTTTTTCTTCATCGACGGTAAGTTTCGAACTTATTTTTATCAAATATTCTTGGAAACCGCAGGTAATGCCCAGAAGTCACTGGAAGACCAGCTCGGCGCCCCAAAGGGCAGACGAGGTTAGAACTTAGAGGGAACGAAAAATGGGAGTACTGAGAAGCGGAAGCTCGAAGCCAAGCAGGGAATTTCCAATTTGGAAATATACCTGATACCACCGAGAGCTATACGATTCAAAGGAAACCTAGAACCTTGGGTTCAGCCCGTTTTAAAGTTTTATCATCAAAAGTTTATCAAAAATTATTTTCAAATCAAATCAAATCATATCACTTTTTCGATATCAAATTCATTAAAAATTATCAATCTCGAGCGCTATAAAAATTGTAAATACAGCGCCATAAATGGAGCATAGTTGGTCGCTCAAGCAACTGGTTAGAGATTGGTGTCCGATCAAGTGGTGGACAATCGGATCAGGTCTACCCTCCCCAACATATAGAGGTAGCAAGGGTAAGATTTGGTAAGGTGTTAGTTGCCTACCAGCTCAATGTTTGTATATCAGTGGCTCACCTAACAACCTGCACTAAAATTAATTTCTGCGAAACTTAACCCGCTTGGTGTTGTGGTGCTGGTGTAGTATAGACCCGAAAATGCGCTGAAAAGAGGGGAATAAACACTAAAATTAATAGTACTTTATGTTTAGATTATAACGTCAAACGGGCCGTACGAATCCACGAACTGGATCAGTGGTTTAAAGCCACATTTGGGTACTGGCCGGCTAATCCCAAGGAACCAAAATTGGTAGACATTGGGAAAGTCAGCCAGACACTCCATTTTATCCGAGAAGTGTCAATCTTCAGAGGACAACCAGTTTGTGGCTTCGACGTTGAAAAAGTCAACCAGGATAAGGTCGCCGCCTTGTTCAAAACAAGGGAGGTCGACAATCCAATGGGAAAGCAGTTTGCCCGATATGTCAGCTTCGCGCTAACGAATGCTCAAACCTACGTTATTGATACAACGTCGATGATGCTCAAAGAGTGGACCAGCCTCCACGACTTCTTGAACTCCGACATGCTCTTCGCCGGATATGCCGTACTGGAGGACCTGGTGAGTATCTATAACGTGTGTGGCGCAGGGCGTGATAATAAGGACAGGGACAAAACTGTCCCCTTACGGGAATTTCTAAGAAAGACCAAGGGTCGATACTTTGACTTAGACCATTTCGCCCTCACCATGGTAGGAGTAAACCTGGAGAAAAAATGCTTTCAGACAGGTATCTGCCCCGAAACCTTTCGGTTAAAGGGGCTGTTCACGGAATTTTACTTGATAGACATGGGCCCCTACCAGTATGACTTTTCGTTAAAGGCGAACCGTGATCGGTTTGCCAAAAGGGGTATATTGCCGGAAGAGCTCAGATACGCCGCTCTAGATGCATACTACTCCTTATTGGTCATGTTTGCCGCCATTCACTATGGCATGGCCGATCAACTGCTTATGCAAATGCAGATTTTCGACCATGACAAGGTGGATCCCAAACAGATCAACACCATTGCCCTGCATTTTTATCAACAATATCTAATGATTCCGGGCAATGTGAACCGAGAAATGGGGCTAGGTACCCCAGTTATGGAAACCGATCAGGTTCAACCAAATATGGTCTATCACATGATGAAGTGTGAAATGTATAACCGTTGGGCGGTACAGATGCAGGGAAATAACACAGGTTATTATACCGCGCCCATGGAGTGTAATCCAGTTCGTCCTCAGGGAGTTCAGCTGCCAAGTGGCTTCTATCCACTGCTTCCAAGAGATAACAAACCAATGAAGGACGATGGATACACTACAGATAGTGATCCCGACGAAATTCAGGACGTCCAGATACCAGACTGGGTTAATATTTCAAAAGATATCCTGGAAAATCTCAAGTCAGGTGGAACCTACTGGGATTTAGACGGGAAAATTTCTTTGACTTTATACGAAAACGCCAAGCTATACTGGCAACAGGCCGGGAAGCCCGATCAAATACCTGAAGAGGTGTTTTCAGCAAATAACCACTACCCAGTGGGTATCGAGGGCCATAGACAGGCCTATAAGACCAATTTTTATACGCCAAACTTGGCAAAAATTTCAGGTATGCTGGATGAGCGAAACTTTCCAGAGTTAGAGGCATGGCTTCATTCCAGAGCGGAGTGCGATTATGAAACATTTGGCATGGCCTCATTCCAGAGCGGAGTGCGATTATGAAACTAGCGCTCTGCTAAACTATAACTTTCTAAATAGTTATACTAAAGAAGGCCAGGAAATGATAAAGAAAATGTCCTGGAAGTCAGGCGACCGCCTGGCTTACTATCTAGAGTTAGCAGCGACGCTACCGCCGTCGGAACCCCGCTTCCCATCTAAAAAAGGGGTATACGCATGGCAGAATCGGTTCGGATTTGTCCCGCTACGATTTCGAGAAGCCGAGGAAATCCTACAAATTGGCGACAACAAATCGTTATTGAAGGACGGAGCGTACAAGGTAAATCCTTATTTTTATGTAACTTTTTACTACGTAGGCTTCAAGACTTTGACGCCGGGACTGCGGTATCCCATGACGGAAAACGCATCGCCGACCGATTACCCAATTACCTATGCACCAAGAAATCCGCTCGAGCTCAGACCGGAGTTTGTCAGCAAAAGCTTCCGGGAGAGAACAATCGCTTCGGAAATGCCCGGGTATACACTTACATATACCCCAGCCGGTGAGTTAATATCTAAGGTACCGGTAAATCGTCCCTCAACTTCCCAAACGGCGCAAGCCGGAGGGACGGGACAGGTTAAAGCGCAGCCGCAGGCGCTAGCGCCAGTGGTCAAAGCTACACCAGCTTTGGACACTGCTGCTACGCAGGCAGCTGCAGTAGTTGTCGTGGTGCCGCCGCCAATCCAACCAGCGGTGGCACAGCCGACTCAAGTACCTCAAGTACAACAACCGGCCGAGCCTGAGCCAGAGGTTGTCACCATCATGCAGTCTGTACCTCCGGCACCAGCTGTGTTACCAGCTAAAGTGAAACAGCTCTTGCCGAAGATACGAAATTCAGACTCTGAATCCAGTTCAGAGGAGGATGTTGAAGAAGAAGAAGAGGGTGAAATTCTGGAATCTGAAGGCCAAACATCAGAGAATAAGGATGCGATGGAGGCCAAAACTCAGAAACAGGCTCTTGAGGAGGAAAAAATCCAGACTCAAATTGACGAAGCAGTCACTAAAATGTCAGGGATCGATGTCAGACTGGAGAAGATGCAGGAAGCATCCCAGGAGATACCTGTGAAGGCCAAAGATCCTAAGGATCATGACCGACAAGCGAAGCAAGAGGCCCTACAGGCCAAAATTCAAGAACAGAGAAGGCTGACGCAGCAGGAATTCCTGCGTCAGAGGGCAATCCAAAGGAAGCTGAAGGAGCAGGCACTAGCCGATGATAGCTCAGATTCAGCCATTGCAGCGACAGAGCTGATGCGGAGGGGAAGAATTGCCGAGGAAGGTATTCCTGGAATTTATTCCCCAGACAAAGTTCAGCAGATGTTAGCTGAAGGGATGTCGGAAAAATTTATCCGGCACCTAGCCAAGGAAAAGGTAAGGCGCAGAAAGAGGATAGGTAAGGCCAAGCAACGCAGACTTGCAGCTCAGGGACAGCAGCAACAAGGAGTGGCCGCCACCGGATCCGAAAACGACGCCTACGATACGGCCGAAGAAACAACGACCCCACAATACTCGACGAGCCAAAAGTCGAGATCGGAGACTTCAAAGAGTCAGACGAGAATGGAGACTTCAAAAAGTCAGACGCGAACGGAGACCTCCATAGGCCAGACAAAATCGGATAGGACAACAGGGTCCACTGCGACAACTTCGTACACTCAGACGCGAACGGTATCGAAAACCGGCGGAGAGGTTAGTACTTCATCTGGCAAAAGCAAATCCGTGCCCTCCAGCTATACCGCAAGAAGTAGCAAACCTGCGGGAAGCGTATTGGTGAAGCCCGATCTTGAATCGGAGGAGAAATTGATCAAGAAGGTCAAACTGAATGTGGTAGATAGTAGACCCGAAAGGGAACCACAGCAGTTTGTCACTCCTGGTCAATTAGCCGAAACTCTGATTGATTATTGGGAGTGGCAACGGGAACAAAGGCGTTTAATTGGGCCGATCTCATTTGAAAATCCAGAGGTTGCCAATTATTTCGCCTTTGATCGGCAAGAACGGCCGATAATTTACAGAATGGTCAATGATGCTATGGCCGAAATTCATGATAATTACCGCCAGCAGTTTGAAATGCAAGGTGGTTTCATGTTTGACGGAGAGCGCATCCCTGAGGAGATCTGGGAGTGGATCATCTTAATTCTCATCCCCAGATGGCTTCAGGACTACGATGCCTCAGACGTCTTTACGGCCATTAGGTATGTGACCCTAATGATTTTTCTTCAGTTGGATTTCGCTCCGATCACGCCAACGGCAATTGGTAGGTGGTATGCCCAGGCGTGTTCGTTTGCGAACAGACAACTAGTCGTTGAGGCCCAGGGAAACCGCGTAGACGATGTCTACATTGCAGCCTTTAATCAGTATATTTTTATGGGCTCGCAAAGGTTAAACCAGATGGGTGTTAAGAGGAAGGCACCAGGCGATGACAGGTCGCAAGCTGATAAATTTCAGCGAACGGCTGCCAAGAGCCCGAGTAAGTTCAAAGTGCCTAGACTCCCTCCGGCTAAGAAACAACCGCCGATGGTACAACAATCATCGGCTACGACCAGCCAGAGGTCATATAGTGAAGCTGCTAGCACTTCTTACAAAAGTCCACTTTCTCGGTCAAAATCAATCTCATCAAAATCTCTTAATTCAACTTACCGGACACAAAAACCACAACGCAGCAGCTCCACTAGCAGTGGTCAAAGGCAGCAGGGGAGAGACGATATGTTCTCAAACCCGGCCCCGTATAGGGCTAGACCGGGGTATGACCAAGGTCAACCCAGAGGAGGCTTCAGAGGGCGCCCTCAGCGACCCTACGGAGGCCGAGGATCCTGGCAACACCAAGGTCAAGACCCGGATGCTCAATTCCATAATCCGAATTTTATGCCGCTAGGTAGACGCAGCGGGAGCCAACAAGGCCAAAATCGAGGCCAAGATGGAGGTCATACCCGAGGCCAACCAGGTCAGAGGGGGTACTATCAAGGTAGACCTCGAGGAGGCTACCGACGCGGCGGGCAGCAGCAGTAAATAGCCGCAAAATTTTGGCCCAAAAATTTCTTTTTCGTACATATATTTTTACTTATTTCATAAAACACAAAACCCAAAAACACTAATAAAATCACAAAAAATCCAAAAAAATCAAAAAACAAAAAATCCAAAAACATTATTTTCGGTGCTGCTGGCCATCAAAAATTTCTTTTTTGACAAAACCGGTGCAAAAACGCAACCGTAAAAAATATTTTAAAACTTTTGGCCACATTTTTGCTCAAATTTTTTAGCGCATTTTAAAATTTTGTGATATCCGTACATTCCCGCGTCGTCTTTTTGTATCGTAATATAATCTCCTATTTTAGTTTAATTTAGAAAAAATAGAGACGCGGGAAATCGATTTGCATGCGGTTAGACCCACAGCCAACGAATTGACACAGCATGCAGACCGAGCGGCCGAGCCCGAAACCGGCCACATTCGGCACCGACGTTTACGTCGTACTCCTTAGGGCAGGAGGTTATTCCATCAACGCCGAGGTCAAAATGGGCGTCACTTGCCAGCCATTGCGGCGAAGCCCTTGGTATTCGTTGTGTCCAACGACCAGCACAGGAGTTCTATTAGGACAGACTGTGAAACGGGAGTCCGAGTGAGACAAACTGTTTATCAGGAGTCAGCCGGAATTGTAGATTTTTTCTTTTTTGATTAATTCCTTTTAATGCCGGGGTAACCCGGCCAAAAGTTTTTTTTCTACCTCCCGTAGGTCGGTTTCGACGCGCGAGGGATGTTGGGCACCCTGTTGATGCCAATTCGTGTGGGGAAATCGACATGCAAATCGACGACAGGGACGACCAGCGGCGCAGACATTTGCATAGAATGGAGCGCCAAAGAAAGAACGAAAGTGATAGTGAAAATCATTGTTCACTATATTCGAGTTTTTATTATATTTTTGGCTATATGTGCTGGCGTCCCTAAATACAATTTTCCCAGCAACTTGTTTTCTTATTGAGTTATTCACTGTGGTATACCCACATTCTTTTTGCATAATTCGTCGGACATATTGTTTAATATATTCGTTTGTTTATTTAGAGTATTCGCATCGACGAAGGCGGAGGGCCAGAGGCCCAGGCCCCAGCTTACACCAAGTAAGTTTTGGGAAACCCCTTTCGGGTTATACCCAAGTAAGTCTATCCCTGAGGGGATTCCTTGTCTCATCTAGGAGACTGCGGAGGTCTTTGGTAAGGCCCCCGTATTTGGAGCAAAGTTTATCTTTGTTGTTGTAGGTCTGGGGATAACCGGACTGTTGCACAGATCACCGAGGCTCAGCCAAGGTATCAGTTCTAACAGCTCAGTTCAGACCCAATCTTTTCTTACGCCTCTTAAGGAAAGACCTGCACAACATTTTGGGTTCTTTCCCCATTTGGGGAAAAAATTTTGGGGTTGAATATAGAAAGGATACATTCTAGCGGAACGTCAAAATTTCAAAGATTTCCTGTGCTTTGCGCTGCTTTGAACTTAATCATTACCCCATTATCAAGTTCAGGCGCGGCTTAGATGTCTACATTAACTTATAATTTGATCTCTGATATTTGTCATCATTTTGAACGCATATTTACATATACCTGTAATTGGGGAGGCATACCTGTAAGACCTCCGACCAGTTGGGGGGGGGGGTAAATCCGAAATTTTGGGGGGGGGGGTAGAAAAAAGTCGAAATTTTTCCCAAAAAAGGCCAAAAAACATACACTTTTTGGCAAATTTTTTTAATTTTTTCCAAACTGGGGGGGGGTTGGGAGGGAAATGATTTTGGGTACTGGGTTGGCCATGTTGGCGGGGGTCCCCCTCCCAAAGTACAGGTATGTGGGGAGGGGGTTGGGGGAACCGCCCCCTCAACTTGGCCACCTTGTAACCCAGGCCCCAACCTCCCCCCAGACTTAAAAATTAGAAAAAATTGGCAAAAAAGTGCCTTTTTTGGGAAAATTTTCGACTTTTTTCGATCCTCCCCCCCCAACAGGTCGGACCTCTTACAAGTATGTATTTACATGTTTAAATTGATAATCATCAATATTTTGTTTTGATATTAAATAAAGACCCGCATTTTTTCCTTAACTCATTTTTTTGGAGAGATAAACATGTCAACTTTCCGAACTTTTTTAGCGATAGTTCCCTTCTTAACGTGAATTCAATTTAAAAGCTTCGTGGAAGTAGTTTCCAGAAATTTATACACTTCTTTCTTATAGCTTTTCAACCAAATTTATCATAGTTCACGGATCCATACCGGTTTTCAAATTCTTTCGTATGATGAATTTCTAGAACGTATGATTTTTGAACAGAAAATTCGAATCTAATTCCTGAAATAAATGTTCAAAAAAATTCATTTTCTAGTGTTGTGGAATGTCAATGCCCAAACAATATTCGGGACACTTCGCGCTGGAAAGATTAACGTGTTTTTTGGGCTCTCACCTGTCATTATAGGGTCCTTCTAATGGAAAAATTTTTCTGCAATGCTTGTTAATTAGACTTCAAACTCGAAAATTTTAATTTTTTCTTCAATTTTCATGGATTAACGGCTTGAAAGCACTGTTTTTCCCCCGAAATTTTTTTCTATATTTCCCGAAGTCGTTTTTTCGCTTAAAAATGCTCATAGACGCTTTATTTAAGTGTTTTTGAGATTTGTTCTCAGAGCCGTTAATTCATTAAAATGTTTTCAGAGCCATTAATTCATTAAAACTGAGGGAAAAATTGAAATTTTCGAGTAAGAACAAATTTTCCAGCAAACTATCGAAGAGATGACTTTGAATTACATAAGAAATCGCCGGTTAAATCCTCTACGATGACAAGTGAGAGCACAAAAAAGAAATCTTTCCGGCGCCAAGCGCCGAAAATTTTTTGGGTATTGACATTGTGCGACGCTGGAAAATCAATTTTCCGAACATTCATTTCAAGAATTAGATTCCAATTTTGTGTTCAAAGGTCGGAACTTCTAGAATTTTATTTGGAAAATTTTAAAAGCAGTATAATTAATTTGTAAAGTCTCACGAACTTGACCCATAAGATGTGAGTAAGAAGAGTAGAAATTTCCAAAAACTACTTCCATGAAGCTTTTGAATTGATTTTACGTTAGGATAGGAAAGAAATAATCGCTCCAAAAAGCTCAGAGACTTGACGCATTGATCTTTCTTAAAAACTGTGTCAAGGAAAAAATGCGAATCTTCATTGAATATCATGATAAAATACTGAAGATTACCAGTTAAAACATGAGATAATACGTTGAAGATGATGAACAATAGTAAAGATTAAAAAAAATAAGTGAAGGTAGACATGCTAAAAGCCGCCCCTGAGCTGGGAAATAAATAATAATGATTGTTAAAATAGGTTAAGGCCTTCTAAAATGCACCGAAATGCATCGTTTCTGAATCCGATTCCAAAATCTTTCTTCCCCGAATGGGGAAAGAGCAGGGTTTTTTCCGCACGCCTTCATCCGTACCGTGCGGAAATGACCCAAATTTTTTTCCGCACACGAAAATTTTTTGCATTCGAAGTTTAAATCATTTGAGAAATGTGTAAAATGAGCGAAAATTATAGATTGCTAAGAAAATAATGGAAAGTATCTGTTTTTCTAGCTCAAAAACATTATTTTAGATTGATTGAGCAAAATTAATAGTTGCTGCTGTCATTTCTTTGATTAGAGCTGAAGATTTATAGATTTCAATTGATTCAATTTCTACATTTTGATATTCTAGAACGCTGGAAAATGAGCCTTTTCAATCTTTATGTCTAAAATGAAAGGTTTGCATTTTCAGTTGAAAATCGTGTAGTTTCCCAATGACAAAATTTGTGTTCACAAAGTTCAGAAAACTTCAAGTGAGAGAAAGAATTCATGAAGATCAATATTAAATCTCAATTTTCAACAACATCCGAACCTATAGTCCGTTTTTTACAAAATGCTTCCAAATTGAAAAAATAACACGAATCAGTACTGTCGTATGAATCTTTAACATAGAGCTCTTGCTTCAAAATTTCTCACTCGAAAAATTTTAAAGATTAGGTCAGTATGCTCACAAATTTCTAGTCCCATATGATATAGTGTTTTTCAGAAAATCGTGAAAATCTGAAATACTATTTGCTTTCCACCTTTATTAGTTAGAAGCATTTCTAGAAAAAAGACTATAATACTGAAGATTACTAATTGATGAATGGGATAAGAAACTTCAAATCATGAAAACCGTGCACACTTAACTTCTGATGCGTCACACCAGGAAATTTTTGAACAAGGAGCTACTGAAATGTTGGAAAATGTATTCTAGAGATAATTTGTAATACTTTCGGTTTAGATTTTTCCTAGAAAAATGATGGTATTAAATAAATGTGTGGAGAAATGTGGGAAAAATCAGCGAATTCGTATGAAAATTTCAATTCACACTACAATGTGACGAGTTTTACTCACTCTAGCAGAGACATATAAGATTGATGAAAACAATCAGGGACAACCGAGAAATCAAACTAAATTTCTTTTTGGATGTGCTTCAGCTTAATTGTAGTTAATATTATAAATTATTTTCATTGCTGGGGCGGAGCGCCGGAAAATGTGAGATTTTGACCATCTAAATTGCACCAAAATGCACCTTTTCATCAATGCCAGCAGTAGAAAAGCCCAAAAAAATCCGCACTGTGCGGAAAAAACCCTGGGAAAGAGCCCAAAATTTTCCCCTTTTTCCGAATTTTTTCCTCCTAAAAAGCACGATTTGGGAAAAAACAGTGCTCGAAAGATATCGGAATAGAAAACGCTCAAAAACACATATGCATAAAATGTTTATGAGCATTTTTTTTGGGCACCCTGTTGATGGCAAGTCGCATGGGGAAATCGCCATGCAAATCGAACAAATGGACGACCAGCGGCGCAGACATTTTTGCATAGAAGTGGAGCACCACACAAAGACCGAAAATGATAGTGAAAATCATTCTTTCACTTTATTACGTTTTTATTATATTCTTGACATATTTTTGCTGGTGTCCATATAATATTTCCAAGCGCTTCCGTCTTTATTTTTCATATTATTCAACTGTGGTTTATCCACATTCTTTTATATTTCGTCGGATATATTGTTTTACATATTCGTTTATTATTTAGATATTACCGGTCGAGGAAGGCAGAGGGCCAAAGGCCCAGGCACCAGCTTGCAGTCAGCAAGCATTGGAAAACCCGCTAAGGGTTCTATCCAATTAAGTCTATCCCTGAGGGGATTTCTTGTCTCATCTAGGAGACTGGGGAGCTCTCTGGTGAGGCTCCGCATTTAGGTTTAAAGTAATCTTTGTTGTTGTAAGTCGGAGATAACGGACTGTTGCACTATCACCGAGGTTTAGCCAAGGGAGTAGTTCTAACAGGTCAGTTCAGACCCGAAGCCTCAATCTTTTCTTAAACCTCCTAAGAAAAGACCTGCACATTTTGAAAGAATTTTTGGTTTTTCAATTTCTAAAACGTTGGGAAACGAACTTTCACAACGTTAAGAAATAAATTAAAATCAAGCTGATAAAGTGTAAATTATTCCCCATTTCGGCGCGAAGCGCCGGAAAAAATTTTCGGGTTTTTGTATTCTAAAACGCTGGAAAATAAATCTCTCCAATAGATATTCGTGAACAGAAGTTCTAAAATCGCAATCTAGAACGATTGTCTTCAATTTCCACCTTCAATAAACGCAAAAGTTCAGATTAAAAACGTTTGAAAAATTCCAAGCATCGAGAGAAAAAATTGAGACAATTGATTAAAAATCTCTATTTTAGACGACATAATTGAGTGTTAACGATTAGAAAATGAAACGAGCTAACTTGATTGATAGAAACTGTTGAGCATTAATTAGTAAGTCGAAGTAGATATGTTAACGGCCGCGCCTGATAGAAAATACATGATGAAAAAATAAAATAACGGTCGCGCCTGATAGAAAATAGATGATGAAAAAAATAGAAACAAAGAAAATAGATGAAAAATATATATCATTATACTCATGACCGGGGCGAACTCGCCGGAAAATTTTGAGATTATGACCATTTTAAGTCCACCAAAACGCATCTTTTCGTTTTTGAATTCCCCAAAATTTTTTCCACAATGAGAACGAACCATACCCTAAATTTTTTTCCTCAAAAGACCCCTGAGGAAAAAAACGGTGGTCGGACATCTTGCGAAACAATACTTTAGCCATCCCAAAATTTTGTTTCCCATTTTGCGGACTAGCTGAGAAATCAGTTGACAGAGTAACAATCTGTGTGCACTGTGCAGCTAGCTAAAACCGTCACTACCGAGAAAAAAGCTACGTAGCGCGACGAAGAGGGCGAAATTTAAAGTTCATCATTGGTGACGAGGAAAAGCGTCATAAGAGTACCAGGCAAGCCGATGATCAATGCAGCAGCGTACGGCGACGAAAAAGACGACGTAAAAACCGGAAGAAAGTCTGTTAAAGTTTTGTGACGTTTGTGTCCTTATGAACTTTGAACCCTACAGACGACATTGTTTTTTGTATATGTACAAACTTGACGATTGAACAATCATTTTGTCAAAATAATGCAACGACGCTTCGAAAGCTCTAACGCGCGTCACGTATACGAAATTTTACTTAAAAAAAAACACGAAATACATACATTTCATGGAACCGGGTGATTCGGAGCTTGAGGCGTCGTCGCCGCTGGCATGCTCCTCAAAACGCCCGCCGACGATCCTCGAATGGACGTTGAACGCCAATTTTGGAATTTCAAGTAAGTTTCGTAGCCAAACAGCGCGGTGCAAACGAATGCGAAAAACTAAATAGAAGCTGAAAGATGTTATAAAAGGGCGAGTCCATGAATCCATCAAACCGGACAAAAATATTTTTCCGGGACTTAGAGAATCTTTGTACCAATCGATAGATCTTGTTGAGATCTATTCAAAAATATGTTTTAAAATTGTATATCTTCATTTTTGATGGAGTTAAAGATTCGTACAGTAAGCCATACCGATCCCGAGCCTGCTGATCCTGAACAAAAATAGTAGCCGGCCAAGGCTGCCATACATGCGCCAGAAATGAAATAGAATAGAGTCCATAAAGCGTAAAACATTAATTCCTGGATAATGAAAACATATGCATATTACTGTATTGAGAAAATTTGACAGACACTTTTTCTTAGAAAACGAACAAATTTGGTACATCTTGTCGATATCTATTCAAAAGTCGTGTACCTCAATTTTTGACCGAGCTTAGAAATGGTGAAAATTTTTTTCTGTGACAGTCTTACGTATAAATTCCAATTAAATCTGGGGTAATCTTGGGGCACACGCAACAATGCGAAAATCAATAAAATTATGCAAATGACAAAAGCTGAACAGCTAACAAAGGCAGTCCAGCTGGCGTTCGAATGATAACTGCAGCCCGAAACTGCGCAGATGAACGTGATCAAAGAAAGCACCTGTGGTAAAAATAGTAGAATTCATTGTAGAATATATATGATAATACGCCATAATCTTACAATTGCTGCAATTTTCAAAATTCCTGGAACTTGAGTCAAATATTCCGTATTGATTTCCGGCTTTTCAAGGGTCATTCCGACGCTGGTCGTCGTCGTTGTCGTGGTGGTCACTTTTGCTTCTTCTTGTTGTTGAACGTAGTCGCCCATATTTATTTATTTTTTGCTCTAGAGAAACTTCTCAGAAATCGATTCACAAATAACAGTGTGTACTTTTAATAACAAAAGTGAAGTTTTCAGATATGAGAAAAATGTTTGGGCGATGAACTTTCTCGCAGATTGGTGCTATGGCGAAACTATGTAAAAACCTGCATCGACTGGTTTTATAAAGAAAAACTTGCGCCAGAGAATGAATTGGTTTTCCTTGAGATGTGAAAGTCGAAATTTTGTAATAAAGTTTGTTTGCCGAATCGTCTAGAAAAAAGATAGAGACACCCTGCGTGTGTATCATTGTTTCATGTTCGAAATTTTCAGTCGGATTATAATCATGTAAAATGATTTGAAAATTGAAAAATTACTAAAATTTGTAGTAATCGGTTACACAAAGCTATTACTGTAACATTTTTCACTGTTTAAGATGAGCTGACTATGTTTTTGGCCGCATTCCAAAAGAAACATACTGCAAGTTCCAGGCACGAAAAATCAGCAAAAAAAGTTTCGATTTTGATTATATGCAAATTTAACACATAAAAATACTGAAAAAGACCAACACCAATATAGAAAAACTGTTTCCCCCAAACGAGAATGTGTGACTACTATGGCACTTAGTCATAAACATGTTTTTATGATTTACTCCCGTACGAACGTAATTATGAATGGCAGGCAAATGAGTCAGGTTTTTCTCAACACTACCAAATGTTTTCCAATCTGCAAAAACGCATATTTCTAGATTTCGAGTTTGCAAATGGGAAGGCGAAAGATGAAGCCGTAGCTTTTCTTGTACTACAGTAAACAAGAGAGTGCTGAGACTATCGTTCCTAACTTTATATTTTCTGTGACACTTCTACTTGTTCAATAAATTGGATTTTGCAGATAATTTTGCAGATTTTCGCGCCAGCATAAACCATTTTTCACGGAAATTTGAAATTTTTAAAATAAAGAATTCTAGTCATAAAAAAGGAGCATGATTCATCTACGAGAAACCACACTGTGCGGTAACGATTGTTTTCGCCTTACTGCAAAAACTATAGCAGTAGGGTTCATGAAATCTTATTATATTTCGACCAATTTTGCAGATCCAGAGTCTGTTCACGGAATTGGCTTGGAATTTTACTATAAGAACGAAAAAAAGGATGAACTTTTGTTTCTTGATCATTATTCAAGGGCCAATAAAATTTTCAAATGTACTACAGTATATTGAGGTAATCCTATCATGCGGATCAAATGTAGAAGAAAGACATTCAGTTCACACAACAATGAAAAAGAGAAATGCAAAATTCCTTTGCCATCCATATAGGTCTTTCAAAAATTGTGATAGAATATTTCCATACATATTTTTGCGTGAAATTTTTTGCCGTAGGGTTAACCGTGTTGTCTGTGACCTCACTAGAGCAAGAAATGGATATGGGGCGCCTATCAAGGATAGAAACGGCAAGCTGCTCTTGATCAAAGAAGAGCAAGATCGAGCATTTTAAGGAAACACAGAATCAGCCTCCCCAAGAAATCACCTTCACCTTCGATCAAATCGACCCCACGAATGATCTGGCTTTGAGAATGGTCGACGTCACAACAGCAGAGACTATAATGGCGATACGACTCCTGAAGAATAACAAACTGCCCGGCATTGACATGGTGTCGGCAGAAATGCTCAAACATGGTGACAGCGCCTTGCAGAGCAACTGACGGATCTTATCAACCTGTGTTGGTCAGCAGCAAAAGTTGCTAAGGATAAACTCCCAAAGAAAGGCAACCTGGCGGACTGCAATAACTGGAGAAGAATTACGCTTCTTTTGGTCCCTGGTAAAGTGTTAAGCATCATTCTATTCCGAAGGCTAAGGCAAACTGTGGACGAAAAGCTCCATAAAGAGCAGGCTGGCTTCCGCTGCGATGAGCAAATTTTTTCCCTGAAAACCATCATTGAGCAGAGCTTGGAATACCATCAATGGCTTTTCATTAACTTCGTCGACTTCACTAAGGCATTTGATAGCGTTCAGTGGGACTCGCTTTGGGGTATAGCGAGGTCGTATGGCTTCCCTGACCCGGGCGTGAGACAGGGATGTATTTTTGCCCCTTCCTCTTGGTCATTGATTTTGTTATGTGGAAGGCTATGAATCGAGACAGATTCGGAATTCTGTGGCAAGAACCAAATTGCTTGACGGACCTTGATTTTGCCGATGACATCACACTCCTTGTTGCCGTGAAGAAAAGCATGCAAGACATAACAACAACTCTGGAACAAGAAGCGGCCAAGGTTGGACTCCGGATAAGTGAAAATAAAACAGAGATCATGAGAATCGGATATGATGCTGTAGCAAGGGACTCTGTAATGATTGGCCAACAGCGAATTGAGGAGGTTGATAGATTCAGCTATTTGAGCAGCATTTTGGCGAATGGTCGCGACGTTGACCATTGATGATGTAGCCAGCGTTGCCAGATCAAATTTTTAAGGAATGCCAGATTTTTTAGAAAAGTGTGCCAGAAAAATGTCAGATCGATTTCATATAATGCCAGAATAATGCCAGATTTTCAGTGCTAAACATAACGAGACAAAAACTCTTTCTGAACGTAAAAATCACGAAATTGATGTCACAATACAAAATTTATTCAATAATTTGCACATAACAGAAGCTCTAAATGTTTAAATGTCAACAAGATTCATAAAATCAACTTCAGAGCAACAATTACTATAGCCACTGTTTTTCCCCAAACCGTGCTTTCTGGGGAAAAAATTTGGAAAAGGGGAAAAAATTTTGGACTCTCCTCATTTGGGGAACAAAATTTTGGGGATTGGATACAGAAGAGACGCATTTTGGGGCCTTTTAGAAAAAAATCATCATTATGTATAATCTAGCCCAGGCGCGGCTTTTAGCGTCTCTACCTTCACTTATCACTTAATTTAAAATAGTTTTCATCATCTTAAATGATGTATTATCTCATGTTTTAATTGACAACCTTCAATATTTTATCATGATATTAAATGAAGATCCACATTTTTTCCTTGACACAGTTTTTGAGAAAGATCAATACGTCGAGTCTCTGAGCTGTTTGAAGCGATTATTTCTTTCCTAACGTAAAATCAATTCAAAAGCTTCATGGGAGCACTTTTCGGAAGTTGCTGCTCTTCTTACTTGTATCTTTTTGGCCAAGTTCATGGTAGTTACCAAATAAATTAAGTACTGGTTTAAAAATTTTTCAGATAATAAAATTATAGAAATTACGAATTTTGAACAGAAAATTTGAATTTAATTCTCGAGATATGTTCCGAAAATTGATTTTCCAGCGCTCCAGAATGTCAATAGCCAAATAAATTATCAAAAAAATATCTTTTGAAATCTCACTTATCATCATTAACCGTCAATTTAATATCTAACGCAAAGTCATAATGCTCTCGGATAGTTTTCTGGAAAATTTGTTCCACAATGCTTATAAATGAGATTTCAAACTTGTAAATTTCAATTTTTGTTCCTCAATTTTAATGAATCAATGGCTATAAAAAGACCATAACGTTTGAAAAAGCTCAAAAACACTCAAATAAAGCGTCTATGAGCATTTTTGACTGAAGAAACGTCCAGATGAAAATAGAGAAATAAATTTTTGATCCCTTTCATCATTTGGCGAAAAGGCACCGGGGAAAAAAATAGTGACTTTGGCCGGTTAGAAACTTCATTTTCAAATAATGCCAGAATTATGCCAAAAGTCAGAACATTATGGTAGATTAGAACAATGCCAGATCATTACAAACAGTGCCAGATGACATCGAAAATGCCAGTCTGACAAAACTGGATGTAGCATGTTGCATTTGGAAGGCAGGAGCAGTCTTTCAACAGCTTAAGTTGATTTGGTTAACCCCAAAGATCGACATAGCAACGAAAATTCGTCTACTAAACACCATTGTCTTTCCAACTGCAATTTATGCTTGTGAAACGTGGAAGATCAGCAAGGATCGTGAAAAGGCTTGATGTTGCCCAACAATGACAGCTGCAGGGAATCCTGCAAATTTCATGCCAGGACGACATCACAAACGAAAAATCCAGCATAGAACTGCCACCCACCCCCTCAATGACATTGTGACTGCTACGATTTGCTGGGCATATCTTAGGACAACAGGATTCATGACTCCCGAAACTTGCCATCACATGGACACCACTGCGAGGAAGATGGAAAAAAGACCGCCCTGGAACGACATGGCGACGACCCTTCATAACAGATTTGTAGGCGCTTGATATATGCAGAGATCGCTGTACCAAACCAAACTCAGTGGAGGACACTTGCCACCCAATGCACCAAACGGCACAGGAGGGAACAAAGTAAGTAAGTATGTAAGGGTTAACCAGCAATTTTAAACAAATCTGTTGCATAGAAAATATTACATTTACATCTACAAGAAAAAGCTTTATTCAGTATACAGTAAGTGCAGAGTAAAATTGCAAATCAATTATTAAAAAAATCACATACACAAAGCCTTCGCAGAATCGCAAGTACCATAACAAAAGGACATGGTGAAAATTTCACCGTAAGATTGTATGGCCGCAAAATCGTCTATAGAATCGTTGGGCGACAATTGAATCTTCATTTGACCAATTTCGTCCAGAGTGCCATTCGGTAGAACGTAGTTGACCAAAAATTTTATTCTCTGAAAATTGCGAAAAAAACAAAAATAAAGCGTAAAAATGAAAATGAAAAGCAAGGACGAAAAAAACTTGATTGAAAATCTCACTGTTTGATCTTTTTCATCGACTAATGATGGAATGACGTTCAAATTGAACAACTCTCCAATTTTGAACCATTTATTCGGAATCCTTTTAGAATATTTTTCGAATGATCCATTGTCGTATCTATAGTTTAAAACAACCTAGAAAAATTTCATTCAAACATTATGCTAGAAATGGACTTGTTTTCACAAAAAACTTTTACAGTTTGATTATGACCCCCGATGCTTATGTGGAGTACAGTGCGGCCCGATCTCGAGAATATGTTGATACCAGTGAAATTATGATCACCGGTTATAACGCCCGTCACATTGACCCAAGAAGACGATGGTCGAAGGCCGTCAGTGAAATTCATAGCTGAATAACCATACTAAAAAATTTGCAAATTTTGTTTCTTTAAATGTTATTTTTCGAGGAAAACGCGTATATGCGCAAAAAGCTCTTATCCAGACAACTAGGGCATCAGAAAAGTAATGCTCCATGAGTGGCTCGAGAGTCATTATGTGTTTGCACGTACAAATCATGCTATTTTTGTGTACAATTTTTCGTCCACAGCAGACCTATGTAAATTTATATGTACTTCGTGTATAAATAGTTAAGCCTTTGGCTAATTATTCACTCCTCCCAACGGTCGTTTGTCTATGAATACATTATGTTAATTGGTCAGATACCTCCACTACCTTGTATGTGTGGGCCGCCAGTAGAGGATAAACCTACTGATCGACACAACAAGTCACACGGCTGGTGTGTGCACAGCATCACCCCCTCACCTGAGGACGAAGAACCCCTGGATGATTTCCAATGCTTACGGGGTTTCCTGGGGACACTGTAGCTCTTCCACCACTGACCATAAACTTGCTATCTGACTTTAAACCCATAATTTTATAAAAGAAGATGTTTCAAATCAGTTTTGCACTGAACCTGTCAATTGGGAGCATCATCCTAACGTGGGGAATGTTGTATTACAACATACTACCAGGTACTACCATATCTTTTTGCTCCGCTTCTGTATTATTCTACGACTATGAGATTGTATGCTCTTTTTTTACAGGATGCGATCAGCAACAAAATGGACCTTCATTTCCACAGTCAAAAAAGAACTTACTTTGTTTAGTTCGTATAAGCAATTTGAAACGCAATTGAACGCATATTTGCAGTTGCTTCCTGAAAAACTAATTTTAATAAATTACAGTAGGACGTCGGAAAAAAGCAATGATGCAAAATTAAGGGGAAAATTGTTATCTTAGCAACGTAAAAATATCATTTAACATTGTTTGATTTTTTTACATGTTTTGACATAGAGAAGTTGAAATGGTGAATTCTATGCTCTTCAGCGTGCTTAGCTTGTTTGAAAAATCGTCTCACCATCTGTATGATTAACTGTAATTAATTGATTAGTGGTGATCAATCCTAAAATCGTGACTGGTGAAGCGACAAATAACAAAATCGACAGAACCGAAAAATCACAAAACAACATCTTTGCTTTCTACTAAAATATATTGTGCCGCGTTAGTTGGTAAAAATGAACCAGGAATTGGAATTATGCGCTTTGTTATGAACTCTGCTTTTGATTAACATAATCTCCATTTGTTATGTACAACAGTGACTTTTGCGGTTAAATTAGCATTTTTGATGAAGAAAAACTTCGACTCGTTAGAATAATATGCACACGCTAGTGATGACGGACAAACTGTGCAGCACAAGTAAAATCACCATAAATAAGCGCAAAATACAAAAATCCGCTTTCTCGGTTTACTGTAGTCATGCGGGTACGCATTTTAGTTTAAGTTATGAATATCACAAATGGGGTAAGCATGTGCATGATTATTTTTTAGTTTTGCGTGACATGGAATCTCTAGCATAGATATTGCTTCACAAAAAACAACAAGTGAAATGGATCCAGGTGTAAATTTTTCACTTGCATCAGAAATTTAGTCTTATTTTCAAATGCAACTTGTCTGAAAAGGGTTGATCGCTATATGTATCAAGTATGTTTCAGGTAAATTCTGTGATTTACTTAACTTTTACACAGGCAGACATACGATATTTATGCCCTTTTATATTAGAAATGGGGTATCATGTCTGTTGTTCTTGAAATTAGCTATTGTCGACCTCCAAAATCTAATAGACAATATTTAATTTCAGCTGCAGTTGTATTAATGTTAACAATAGCAAGAAATTGAATTTGATTTCAGACTAATTTAGCCGAGTAAATGCTTATTTTTTGTATATAAGAGATTGAGTATCATGTCCATTGTTCTTGAATTTCAGCACAGAAAAGTGAAAAATTCATTTAATGAGTAGAAGGAATAAAATTCGCTTTAAAGAAAAAACGCTCTGGTCAGAAATTATTGGGTTGGCACGAAATTCATGTTGATTTTCGGTTATGTCTTATCAATCAACTTTTTTCTGAAAATCCAGTCAAATAAATTGGCTAGTTGATTGTTTGTTTCCAAGAACAAACATTGTTTTGAAAATTGGAGTCCGTTTTTAGTTTGTTCATACTGTCAGTTTTATTGATACCTAAAACAAAGTGTTACCTCCCCGATCATATACGCCATTGCATTTTGCATGAGTATGATTTAGGCATAACTGCAGCTGAGGCAACGAGAAATGTATGGCAAGCATATGGTGAACCTGCTGTGTCCGAATGTGCAGTTGAACAGTGGTTTGCAAAGTTCAGGACTGGCACCTGCAGTATGAAAGATGAACCTCATACTAAATGACCAGGTGAAGTATCAGAAGTATAGCAGGATCTCGATCCAAAAGCAACCACTAGAGAAATAGCACAAGTCCTCACCATTACCCACACTACTATTGAAAATCGAATGGAGCAGATGAACAAGCTTTGCAAGCTCCAAACATGGATGTCTCGCAAGTTGAGTGATCACATTATGCAACAACATGTTATCATTTCCATATCATTACTTTCACACTACAAAATCGAGCCTTTCCTTGATCGGATCATACTGGAGATGAAAAGTGGGTTCTGTATGTCAACATCAGCCGTAGGTGACAATGGGTCGGCGAACGCTCTAAACTAGCACAAGTGCCAAGGCCCGATCCATACCCACATAAGGTGATATTATGCGCATGGTGGTCAACCCAAGGAGTCGTCAACTTTGAGTTTCTTCCACCTGGTTTGACCATCATTGCTGAAGTCTATGAAGACCAGCTTGATCATGTACAAAATGCCCTGATTCAAAAGCAGCCAGCATGGGTAAACCGTGAAATAGTACTTCTGCTCCATGATTATGCTTGTCCACATACCACTGCCATTGTCTGGAAAAAAATCGTGGCATTAAATTAGGAGTTTTTACCCCACCAGACATTGCACCATCAGATTAATATTTGTTCCAGTCATTGCAGAATACCCTTGTTGACATGGGATGACCAGGTCTAAACGGTCATCATCCAGAACTTTTTTGATTCAAAGGCCCAAGCCTTTTATTATACTGGCATTGCAAAGCTACCTGTGAAATGGCAAACTGTGATTGATTGTAATAGGGCATATTTTGATGATTAATCGTACTTCATGCAATTGCAATAAAACTTCGAAAATGTAGTCAAATTTTGGACATTACTTTCTTGCCAATGGTATAATACTAAGCAGCTATTGTCAACCTCTGATATCCAATATATGAGAAATATTTCATTGCAGCTGCTAACGAAGAAATGCATTTTGCCGAGCCACTAGAAAATTTACTAATGGCAGAACATTTTAGCAAACACAACAGAAATTTCCTGAGTTTGAGATGGAAGTCGAAATTTGAATCCAAATATGGATTATTCTTTTGCATTTGTCTCATATATACATGCCCGTGGAAAGGGTTTGGGGAGTTTGACCCTCAGCAGATTCTTGCTGACCCCTAGCAGATTTGACACCCCAGCAATGATAGAGAAGATA
This sequence comes from Romanomermis culicivorax, assembly GCA_963922205.1. Taxonomy (NCBI): domain Eukaryota; kingdom Metazoa; phylum Nematoda; class Enoplea; order Mermithida; family Mermithidae; genus Romanomermis; species Romanomermis culicivorax. The sequence continues at coordinate 856,564 of CAWUHX010000089.1, forward strand.
ACGAATGAAAAAGAGCAAGAGAGAACAGAAACTTGTCATAGAAATGTGAATGGTGCTGTAGTTAACAATTTTTTCTAAACAAAGCATACTTGATTCCGAAAAAGTAACATTAAAACTTAATAAAAGTACAGTCTGAGCAAAAAATTTAACATATCTGACTAATATAAGTTGAAGTATATGCTGCGATACCTTTTTATCATTATCAGGAACAAAAAAAAAATTTGTATTCCACCCCCTGTCCTGGCTTACTCCCAGCAGAATTCCTATGCTGTGCATGTATGGTTTCATAGCTAGAATTATTCCGAATCTATAAAAAATAATCGAATTCTCCAAATTCGGGGATCCTCTGCAAATAGATTTATGCAATCCATCTTGTATCTGAATATGATATTACACTGTAATACTCTTTCTACTTCCTTCAGATCATACTTTGTCCTGTCAAAAACTATGAGAAATGTTTTTAGCTTGTGTTTGTAGATCATCTGAGCCGAAATTTCTTGCAGAACATCCTTTTGTCTTTTCGTCATTCATAGTATTGCTCATTTGAATATTAATGGATATTCAAGTACCAGTAAATATGACTAAAAGAGTTAAATTGAATATTAAAATATGATATGCGTATGTAAAAATTATGAACTATAGCTTACAGTACTCTCAATCATACTACAGTAGGACGACTGATGATTCACTTCTATGAAACCTAATTTTATGAATGTAATCGATCATTTCAAAATTTTCAATTGGAGTTATCAAACCAGAATTATTGAAGAACCACATTCTATATTGTATCATTCTACAAAAATGTGTTGTCGTCATCATCAAGAAGTTTTATTTTACAGTTTGATTCTATTATTAAGTGATTATTTTAGCTGCGTTTCAAGTACCACCAGACAAAAAAATGAAAACGACGGACAACAAAAAATTGTGCGCGATTGGCCTAAAAATTTGACCCTTTTTTTGACAAATAGATCGAAAAAAGTTTTGTCGACCAATATGGCCAAATTGACTTTGGAGGACATGTGCCATCTACATTCGGCTTTTCTGGCCCAAGTGAAAAGTACGGAGAAGAAGATTCGAAATTTGGGTAAGATTTACATAGGGCTAGTCATGATGCACTACGAAATTTAGGCCTACTGTATCATGTGCTAAGCATACATCTAAGAAAATATCATCTTCATATTAAAGGTACAAAGTGTGCTTTAATTCATGACACCTTGCGTGCTATAGAACTTCTTCTATGTCGATGCTTGCAGACGTCATCTCATATATTCAGGATATTCATGTACGGAAAATGGACGCAAAATTTTTGTCAATATGAAGAATTGATGACCAGGAAAGTTTATGAAAAATATCATGGAACTGCAACATATGGCACAAATTGTAACTTAATAAAAAAATCAATATTGCATTCTTTAGATTAAACTTTTCTGGTCGTGACGTAATTTGAAGACTTGTTTTGAAAAATATGTTGTTATGGCAGAGTATTTTGTCATAAAAGTGTCATTGTTGTTGCAAAAATAAACGTTATTAAACTCTTGAATGCGAAACCTCAAAAAATGAGTATTGCAAAATGAGAAATTTGTGGTTTGCTCCAAAATACGTAAAATTTATTGGGAAAAAACTCCATCAATCGATAAAATTTTTCGGCGAGTGTGCCCTCCACTACCTAGTTGAAGTGTCTTTTCACCCTTGCACTCCTCAGGTTTTAGGGAGTTACTATTTTTTCCTCAATATTTGACCACAAACATAGCTTCTGCATAAACTATCATACATGATTTTTGCTTTTTAGCATTTCCTCAGGTGATTAAAAAATATTGTCAATCTTTTTTTCGTCACCTTATGTTATTGTTTGAAACAAAATTTTCAATGTTTCGATTTTTCTCAAATTTTTTCGATATTTTTTTCAAAAACATGAGCATCCCCCTTTCTATAAGATGAATTTTTTTTCAATTGATAACCTATGCACGTCACTTTGTAGATTTCAACCAGCTGATTTCTGTTTTTGAAAGTATTCAGACCTCATGAAACGTTGGCCGAAAGTGTGTTTCAGTTTTCGGCCGGTCTCTAGCTTCTGCATTTCAGCTGGGTCAAATAATCCATGTTGAAAACATTCATGAGCCAATTATTCTTTCCATAGGAATGCTCTGATACATAACATGCTTTTGAGCATGCCTAAGCATAAGGCTTAACCCAAGCCGCCTAAGCCATAGCCATAGCCTAAGCCATAGCCTAAGCCATAGCCTGAGCCATAGCCTAAGCCAAAGCCTGAGCCATAGCCTAAGCCATAGCCTAAGCCATAGCCTAAGCCATAGCCTAAGCCATAGCCTAAGCCATAGCCTGAGCCATAGCCTAAGCCATAGCCTAAGCCATAGCCTAAGCCATAGCCTGAGCCATAGCCTAAGCCATAGCCTAAGCCATAGCCTAAGCCATAGCCTAAGCCATAGCCTAAGCCACCATAGCCTAAGCCATAGCCTAAGCCATAGCCTAAGCCATAGCCTAAGCCATAGCCTAAGCCATAGCCTAAGCCATAGCCTAAGCCATAGCCTAAGCCATAGCCTAAGCCATAGCCTAAGCCATAGCCTAAGCCATAGCCTGAGCCATAGCCTAAGCCATAGCCTAAGCCATAGCCTAAGCCATAGCCTAAGCCATAGCCTAAGCCATAGCCTAAGCCACCATAGCCTAAGCCATAGCCTAAGCCATAGCCTAAGCCATAGCCTAAGCCATAGCCTAAGCCATAGCCTAAGCCATAGCCTAAGCCATAGCCTAAGCCACCATAGCCTAAGCCATAGCCTAAGCCATAGCCTAAGCCATAGCCTAAGCCACCATAGCCTAAGCCATAGCCTAAGCCATAGCCTAAGCCATAGCCTAAGCCAGAGCATAAGCCTGAGCATAGAAATAATTTTTGAAAATCTCTTCAGGGTGAAGTGACAATTTTTTTCAGGAAAGTTCAACTATGCATATGCTGTCCCATTTCTCGCAAATGAATTATTTCAAGTTTTGAATTTTTTACACTCGAAATTTAAAATTATAATGGCTTTTGTGGCCAAATATAACATATTCTCCATGCTGTCGGTTTTAAAATGCTAAAATGTCTTTCAATTTGTACGGATTTTGCTCAGTAAAACTGTACTCGATGAGAGTAGTGCTAATGATATTCAAGATTTTACTTGAAGATATCCAATCCACCAGCAAATAAAACAAAGCAATTGTTTTCGATGTTTGAAGAAAACACAAGCACATAAGAACCAGCTGACTGTGCTAGTAAATTCGAAAAATATTTTAATTCGCTTGTCGAAAAAAAAATGGAAATTTATAGCATGTTGTAAGATATACCTTTTTAAAAGAATATAAGCGACTCAGAACCATATACTGCAATGTATAAACATGCTCTACATAAAATATACTTACAGTACGACACCTTATGTTATAAAATAGGTCCATGTTATATATAGGATCATGTTATAACATAGACCTATGTAATAACATGTCAGTATCCAATATCTACAAATGTTATTACACAAAAAAATTATTTTTTAATTTTTCAACATGTTACACCATACTGGCATGTTATTACGTAGGACTATGTTTTAATACAGGACTATGTTATAACAAACAAATTTTTTTCATTTCTCGACATGTTATAACATAATGACATGTTACGACATGCTGACATGTTATAACATAGTCTCATGTTATAACATAGTCCCATGTTATAACATACAATTTTTTTCATTTTTCGAGATGTTATAGCATACTGACATGTTGTAAGATAGCCTTATGTTATAAAATTGTTATAACATACAAAAAAAAATTTTTTCATCCTTCGACTTGTTATAACGTACTGACATGTTATAACATAGTCTTATGTTATAAGGTGGTCTTATTTTATACCATACAAAGAAATTTTTTCATTTTTCGACACGTTATAACATATTGACATGTTACATGTTACAATGTGGGATGCTATAACGTGGTATATATTATAACATAAGATGTTTTAAAAGATGAGATATATTACAACATGGGAAATGTTATAACACGGGATATGTTATAACATGGGAACATGGGATACATTATAATATATGCATCTCTTTAAAATGCGAGCATGGCGAGCAACTTTAAATATGATAAAGTGCATACCTGCCGTAAGGAAGAATGTTTTATGTTATCGACAATTACCAATAAAAAAAATTAAAAGTCATCCTCAAGATACTGCTTACGAATGGGTCTCAGATGTGGTTTCATTATTGTGAGGTACAACTTTTTGGTGGGCCATCATCGGACCAGCTTCAATTAACACGCTTCCATCAGCTTAGCCAAGTTTATACAAGGACATATAGGAATCATTTGGTATGTGCTGAGCATAATTTAATTCAAAGTTAATATATTAGTGGGATATAGAAGTAGCATTAACTACAACAGTGCTCACTTGCAATAAATAAATTTTTATATATATGAAAAAGGTTATCTTGTTAATTGCAAATCGCCCCGGAAGTTTCTTCCGTGTTTCTACATGGAAAAATGACGAAAATCAGAAATTTTATCGGAATGGATTACTGTAGAATTTCCCACTAGGCTCACAAATTTCCGAGCTTGATTTCCAGAAAATTGTAAGCATATAAAATAATGAGTATAGTTACTACTGCGAGTTTTATAATTCAGAGGTACTTACAGAAAAAGCTTTATTTTTTTAAAATATAAGAAATATAAACCATTACATACACAAACTTTTGATGAGGGCGCAAGTACCGTAACAGTAAGATGCGATAAAAATTTGACCATACGATTCCATGGCCGCGTAATCGTCGATTGAATCGTGGGGCGACAATCGAATCGTCCTTTGACCAATCTTGTCCAAAGTGCCGTTCGGTAGGACGTAGTTGACGTAGAATCTAACCGTCTGAAAGTACCAATTAAACACTGCTCTGCACAAAGTCGAGACCATGACACAAATTTGGCCAACATTTAATCAATTCTGAATATTTTAGAAAACGGATTTTTTTGATAAAATTAGCATCTTGAAATCTACAAAACGGCGTGCTTGAATTTATCAATTTAGAAAAAAATTTGGGACAAGCATGGCTTGAAAAGTTTCAGCATTTCTAGATATACAAGACGACCGAAACAGGGTGTTTTTTTTGCAGAAAAAATACTAAAAACCTTACCGACTGATCTTGCAAATTAACCGTCTGTGGAATTAAATTCAATTTGAAGGGCACTCCCACTTTAAACCACCTGTTTTTTATATTTTGCGGATTCTTATCGAACGATTTGTTGTCGTATCTATGATTCAAAACGATCTAAGAAAAAACATACAAACATTAAAAAACAGACTTATTCCTAAAATAAAGCAAATTTTACAGTATGATTACGAATTCTGACGCTAATGTGCAGTACGCTGCGGCCCGAATGTGAAAAAACATTTATTCCGCTAAAATTTTGGTCACCCGTTACATTTCCCGTCACGTTGATCCAAGACGAGGAAGGTCGGAGGCCGTTTTTGAAATTCATCCTCGAGTAGCCATGCTATAAAATGTGAGCTAATTTTTCGAGCAACATTTGAGAAGCTTTTTACACCACACAAATTTCAAAGGGCACTAAATTTGGCATTGATTGAGAGATCTCGACGAGATATATCAATTAGTACCATTTAAACACTGTTAACTTCTTTTTTGACAGAGTTACGAGCGGTTGAAGTTTTTGCTGACCTCTCTATATTCTGTTGGGGTGACCCAAGAATGACCACAGCAGAGTAGGATTTTGTAATTTAGTTCTTTGAACAATTTTCGATTCATTATAAGAAATTTAAAGCTTTATAGCAAAACCTAACAGCTTTTCTGGATATAAACAATGCTCACCTTATTGAGGTCGTACAAACAAGTAGAAACACAATTTGAACCAAATTCGCAACTTCCTAAAAAGTTCAAAATTTAACTTTAAAGCGTTGCAAAATTCCAAGAAACTTCGATAAACTTTCATGTAAAAAAATTTTCTTTCAATTAATTTCTGATTGATTTTGGGGAATCAAAATTATCTGCATCAAAAATTTCGAAGCTATATTTTTCGTGGATACTGTGTAATTTAAAAAATGACGAAAAATCGAATAGGACTGCTTTCCGCATTCTTCCGATTCTTTCATTTTCTATAAATTTTGGATCTCACCCATCGTGAAATTGATCATTATTAAATTATGACTGGTAAAAATTGCGAATATCGGAATTCGGAATAAAGCCAAAATGACCAAAAAAAGGAATAAAACGATCAAAAACGAACAAGCGCTGCAGCAGCAACTTTTTTTCGACTTGTGATAAAAATGCCGTTCTTTCAAGGGCGATTTTTCTTCTTGTTTCATTTCGCCTGCAAAAATAAAACGTAATAATACTGGAAACGCGAAAATGTTGCGAGCTTTGGGAGCGTGTTGACACATAATTAGCATAAATTTTATGTCATCTTCAAGTATACACAGGAAACAGTTATTGATTCTGCAGTGGGAAAATTTTTCCGCATTTATGTTGCAGATTTTTGTGCAAACCAAGATATTTGTGCTTCAGAATACTGTAGATTTTTCGGAGAAAATTTTGATTCGACCTGATATCAATGTTCATTGTAAAATTTACATAATTTTTGAAATACTACGAAAATTTCATTTCTGCTGCCAAGGTAAAGTTTCAGATGAGATTTTCACAGTTCAACAATTCATCATGAGAGAGTGCTTCAAAAAAGTCTAAAACTGCTACATTACAGTAACCAATGCACTTTGTAACATACTCATGTTCAAAATTTTTTTAGTCATTTTTGACACGCTTGAAGGAAAATTGACAAACTTAAGGGAAAAATATTGTTTCATTTTGAATAAAAAATTTTATCAAAAATTGATTTTAAACAGATTTTGGATGATTTTTCCTCTGTCGATGAAAAAAAGAAGCATTACAGATCTCATAGAAAAAAATTTTCCTAGAAACAATACTACTCGAATTTTTCGAGATATCAATACCAGCTAGATAACAAATGTAACATCAGCGAAATTGGCTAAAATTTTCAATCATATCAGATTTTTCGACATAGCCACCCTCCTCTTCAATCGATTTCTTCCAGTAAAAAGACAACTCTGTCAGGTTTTCGTGGTAGAAAAGTCATTGAAGGTGTGAGGGTGACTTAGACCCACTGGTCGATGGCACATTAAAATGATCTAAAGACCCAAAGTGCTTTCCAAGAAGGAGTTTTTCAATTCCAAAAATAAGTGGTATTCACTGGGGCCAAATTTTAAAGCCAGGTGCAGGAGCAGTTCCCAAAGTACCTCAGCGATGGTCAAGTGCAAAAACTTGGCAGCGTCAGTGTAGTCGACTGTAAAGCCTTTTTTCTACGCCTGGAAGCAAGTTCGAGTAATATTGAGCATTGATGGTTGCTCCATGCTCCAAGTTGGATCAAGGAAGGTGTCTTCACAATCCTGAAATAAATAGACCAGAACTTTGCTGACTGGCACCCCATCATTTTTTGTCGCCATTGCTTAGATTGAGCCCTGGTCTCGAAGTTTTACTATAGGGTAATAATGTCTCACTGATGGTGATGTGATCAGACACTTAAAAAATGTGTTTGCTTGAATATGTGGATCTCCAATGACAACCCACGTGCATTGATGTTGTTTTTCATTACTCCTGCTATAAAAAGCATAGGCTCCAAACTTGCTGAAATGAAATTTTTGTGTGAAATTTCCTCAATGCCATCATTACTGATGCCCACTGCAATGAAAATGCATTGGTAATACTAACACGATGGTCGGTAATTACCTCAACCTCAACAGCAGCCACATTTGCGTTTGGACATTCTGTCTGGGTCTCTGCTCGTTTAATGCCAGACAACCACCATTCCACAAAAATAAAATCTATCAATCATTGATTGTTGTAGGCAAATTGTTCCATCTAAAAATGCTGAAGCAAAAAAAAAAAGATTGGTGGTATTTTGATACTATTAGTATGATGAAAAATATTTCGAAAAATGACAAGTTTACGATGAAACATTGTTATTCATCAAATATAGTCTGTTTTTCAATGCAATTTTTCTGATAAGAGTTGAAAGCGAGTAGTTCATGAGTAGTTATATGGCCTAGCACTTGTTGTGCTGGTCTTTCCTCGGAGATAAAGAAAGAATTATAGTGGAGAACTAGTTCGAACTACTCATTGGCTAGGCCATGGATCTAGTGCTGCCCAGATCTGGTGTGAGAACAAACAATCAGAAGGTGGGCACTTATATGACCCTATAGTCCTGTAAAGACTGCCATTCCGGCTGTAGGAAAATGGGTAGGTGTAGCCGCAAAAATTTAAAAAAATGGATGTAATACTAATAGAAGTATGTAAATATAAGCCAGGCATGGGAGAAAGCTTTATCATGTAGGCGTCAGCATAAAACTCTCCAAAAAATGATAAAAACCCTAGAATGTTTTGATATCATCACTTCCTTCTTTGGTGCTCTGTTGCTATGCGAATTTGACCGCACCTGCTGATCGCCCAACAATGATATGTATGTCGACCTATAGTATGTTTTTTATAAAATGCTTCCAAATAGAAAAGTGACACAAATCAGTTCTGTCGTCAAAATGGTTTATGTAGAGATCTTACTGTGAAATTTTTCGCTCAAAAATTTGTTAAGGCTTAAGCCAGTATGCTCACAAATTTTCAGTCCTATATGGTATATCGTTTATCGTAAAATCGTGAAAATCTGAAATATTACTTGCTTTCCACTTTCATTATTTAGAAGCATTTCAAGAAAAACAGACTATACATGACGAAATGAGTAGCGACAGGGTGTCCAACATATGGTTTTAGTCTTCATTTGTTCTCATGTTTGCAATTGTGTGGTAACGTGAAAGGTTTTGACTGGCTTTTACAATTTTTTCTTCTAATTTTAAAACATTCCAGTCATGTACTTTATAACCAGTTTTCAGACTTTGATACACACACAATCAATGCGCACTCTTCTGATAATCAATACTTGTTTGTCACTGCAACAGTCAAAAAGGATAAGTGTCATTCGTAGAAGAAATTTTTCTGTATTTTACATGTGTACAGACAAGAAGAGTGCACACGTGTAATCACTAACGTCATAGTTGTTTTTGAGATAAAAATACGTGATCAAATCATTATGTGACGCAAAAAATGTGTGGGTGGCTGACCAGATGACCATGACATACTATACTCTTTTCTAGTATCAGAACTTTTCTGGTTAATTTTATTGCAGAAATTGATAAAATTTAAAGTTTATCATTCAAATTCTGCTTCGGACTTTCAAGTGTACAATAGTTACACAACTGATGATTGCTTTCGAGGCGAGACTTGAGCAATGGCGACTGGGTGATTCTCAAGCATGTGTATGGTTATAGATAGAGGAATGAAAACGATTTCGTTTTTTATAGAATTTTTTTCACTCTTGCAATGAATAGAATAAACTAGTGCTCAAAGTTTCATGAATTTAAATTCTCCTTGAAATTGAGATATTTGTGATTTAGAAAATACTGGAGAATACGAATTTTAAGATTTCAATGATCAGACTTTTTGTTTCCACATCATTAAGAAAGAGGAAGCTTTTCTCCCATAAATGTTGATTATTTTCTGAGTTACTAGCTATTCAGTATCTAATTAATATTCATTCTGTGACGCCCTGTTTAAACTTATCCAAGTTGGCCATCTGAAGTGTTCGCTTTTGTCGACGTACCACATTTTCAAGAAATGTTATATTCACAGCGATTCAAGAAACCACATCAAACTGTCAGGGTCTAAGTTCTTTAAGAGAAAACTAGGTAGGAGTACTGTAGTAATTAAACAATCTTCGGTTGTTTAATAAGTGGATTTTTACTTTTAAGAATTATTGGAAACTTACTAAATTTAAATGTACATACTTGAAAATGAATATGGCATTAAGCTGTTCCTTCTATATAGAGAACAGTACATGTTGATGAAATAATAATATGCAAAAATAAATAAATAACGATAGGCGAACTAATGAGACTAAATAGACTAAAGGCCGAACCAGATGAACTGAATTGACTGACTGGACTGAAATAGCTGACTAAGCACACTGAACTGCAATGAGCTAAACTGAATAGAGGATAAGAGTTACAGGCTCTTATATATAGCTTTTCATGCTAGACTGGTCTGATTAACTTCCGCTATTTTATCTTTTCATTAATGTTTGTTTTTGTTTATTTCACACCATTTCTGTGTGCTCTAGCAGCAGCAAAGGTTACTGTATTTTTATTTAGGAGGTCTAGGCGATTATTTGCGTCTGTTGGCCCATCTGCCTTCATTTCTAGTAATTGGCCCTCTTTTAGGAGGCCTGTGTATATGGGCCACTATTCCCATATATTTTCTACTTTCTCTGTACTTTCTTCATGGAAGTAGAATTCTATGGTTGAAGCTTCAGGCATACTTTCTACTAGAATGTAGAATTCTAGAATTGAAGCTTCGAGCGTAATTTCTACATGGAATTAGAATTTTACACAGTGAAGTTTCGGGCATACTTTCTATACCCCCTGTATCGCCCTGCATGCTTAACGAAATTCAGATCGTATTACATCATCAACTATACTTTCTAAACACCTTGTACCGCTCCACACAGTTACGGGGAAAACTTTCACGTATATGCTTTGTACAGGGGTATATTTTGTGTAGCCCCTGTACGGGCCTGTATAGCTACCGCTGGGCCAGGCTTTCGGGCTTAAATTCAGGCCCTAGTCGCATGTTTTCATGCTTACTTTGTACAGTATTTTTGTTTTCAGCTGAACCAAAATTTCAAGGTTCATTGGCTTCGTGAGTTATCTTTGTAGATCAGATTGATATGCTTAATAATATTTGGTTCCATATGTGGAAAATTAAAGTGAAGCGACAAAAATTAAGATAATAATAAAATAACTACAGTAGGAATTGTCTTCAATCGCAATATTTACATGCTTTGCCCACAAACACTGGTGAAATTTATTTCGAATTTTCACTTTTGCTTGACAAAACTGCAGCAAATGTGCAAAATTTGGTTTTGAACTCTTTCCCCAAAAATAGAATTTAAAAAAAAATCAGGAAACATCGAATTCATAGTGAAGTATTTTTATAGTAAGAATAAAAATTGACGTAAAAATAGTTATCTACCATGAATGAGTACAAATCATGGTATACTGTAGCTAGAGATATCAAATTTTGAAATTCTTTGAAATCTGCTTGAATCACTTGAATTCTCGGTTCCAAATGTATTTATGAAAAAACACTGAAAATCTATATTAATGTGCAGACTCCAAAACCGCCATTCACAAGTTTTCGTCTTTTTTACAATAAATATTAGGCGGTGACCCAAACTTTCAACATAATAGACCATTTAAAAGGAGAAAAATTAGTCCTATTCGGATGAATTATCTTTTTTTTGGATACATATTTTTTATAAAGGTGTCATATTTTCCAAAAATGATCCAATTTGTCCTATATTATGACTTGAGTAGCTTTTTGGACCAAATCCCAAATGTAAGGTATAACCAGTTCTCGGCCCAAATTTTTCGCTTGGCCAACTTTACTATAAGTACTTTTTTTCCTTTTACAGTATACCGGTTTGTCTAAGAAGACTATAGACCCAAAAGTTGGGATTACGCCTGCACTGGAAAGTTGGATATGGGGGGCGACACTTCGGTGCCAAATTTTTTTCAAAAATTACCAGTTTTCAATATATATATGTTATACAAAAATACCAGTAAAGCCGGAAACTGCAAAAGTTTCGTTTTTTTCATTCTCCAAAAAAATCATTCTCCGGGAAGATTTTATAACTTACGACTTAAAACCGGCTTTTTTGTGCATCACTTTTCTACACTGGACGGTTACGTTATAATTGATATATTTTTGTTGATGCTCATGATCAAATTTCATCGTCACGAGATCAAAATTTTTTTACGAAGATGAGGCTCGTTTTGGCGGCCAAACCACTGCCCAGGTTACTGTATTTCGTTTCGTCCATTCTACAAATGAACGTAGCCGTCGGATTAATTTACGTTTTTGTAATTATGAAGAAAATTACGAGTTCGAACGAAAGATATGAATTAGTGCCCAGTTATTTTGTAGCCGTTTTGGTATTACAGAAAAAAATGTAAAATTTCTTTTCTCACTGTATTTTTTTACATTTTTAGTTGCTAATATGCGCCGTATTTTCGCTATTTAGTACGAAAGGTAGTTTCCAAAAAGAGAAACATCAGGTAAAAAGTATTTCTTGTGAATTTTTGGATTCTAATTACCAGTGAAAACAAAAAAAATTTACATAAAAATTTCTGCCTCCAGGTTCCAAATCAAACTTTGAACTTGAAATCAGATTTTTCAACCAATGAAAGTAAAGAACCTTATCCTCAAGGCCGAATATCAGTGGCTTTTAACCTATTGTAATCCTCACAGAATTTACACGTCTCTAAAGGTTACTTTGCAAGGCCATGTTGTAAATCACTTCAGAAAAGATAGAATTTTCATTTTTCTGAATTTGTAATTGATGTAGAAAATTTTTTTGTAAGTTTAAAAATATGGACTGATTCGGAAAATTTTTGTTACCAAAAGTCCTCATTCTCATTGAGCTTAGGCTTAGGCTTGGACAGTAGGTTCCTTAATTCTCAAACTTCGTCTTCAAAATGAAGAATTTAATTTAATTTTTTTTTCTGTAGATTAATTGCGGCATAGCCTTATTTACCAGTTCGATCGTAATTTGCATAATATCCGCTACGTGTACCATATGGTTGGCCACCATAAACGACAATTTTACAATGTGCACTTACGACGAGGGACGACGCGCCTGCCAGTGCAAACTTAACATGACTGGTATCGGAATTGCAGGTGTTCTTTTTGGTTTACTGTAGCTTTAGAAATTTAGTCATGTCTTACTGTAATATTCCCAAAAGGTTTTGATTTTTAACTCAACTACAGAGATATTTTGAGATGTTCAAAAAATTAAGGCTGCAGATTGAGAAAAAATTTGACTTGATGATCAACTGGAGATCCTTATACATATTTTAGGTCAGTTGTGCCACTTTTGAATTTTGATGACATATTTTCAGCACATTGGCTAGATGTGGTCGAGATTTCTTCTGGAATCACAGTTCGAAGAAATGCCACTCTAAATAAATCGTAAACTATTGTAAAGACGGTAGAAACTTTTGAAAAGGAATGTATTCAGTTTCAGGCTTTTAAAAAGCTTCACATTGAACATAAAATTCAAAATTGAGTAAATTTGACTTACAAATTGGAATTTTTATTAGACAAAGATTTCTTCCAAATGTGAATTTATAGGAAATCCCAAACTACTACGTCGAAGAACTAAACCACAGTGTAATCCGAAAAGTTCTTGGAAGAGTTAAGAATGGAACCGTCTGCATCCCCGAAATCTCGACTCGAAACATGAAAAAGTAGAAGCAGAAACTTGCAGATCAAAAACTATCAATTTATATGATCTTCAGAGCAGACATTTTATATATGAAGAAGAGTTTTACATAATTTTGATTCTGTCAAAATGTACAAAATGTTACAAAAAAAGGAATTTTGGATATGCGGATCAAAATATTTTTATTTTTACCTGATTTTAACATCAAGATTTTTGCAGGATACGGTTTAAGCCTGATCACATCCAACCAAATAAAACGATAAAACATGAACCTACATATCAAAATATTGCAAGTTTTAGCTGATCTTTAGATAAAAATTTATCCTAATCCAGACTTTTAGACACGGTTGAATTCTGATCACAGTATACCACATAAAAAGGTCGAATTTGAGTGAGCAGATCAAAATATTGTTACTTTTACCCTATGTTTATAACTAGATTCTTTTCAGATACATAATTGTAGGCATGTGGTTTCACTCTGATTACAGTGCACTAACAAAAATGGCAAGATTCAAAGTTGCAGATCAAAGTTTTCTTACTTGTACCTGATCTTCAGACCAATATTCCTGACAGATCAACAGTTTCGGACAATGTGCGACTTAGACTGGGGTATAGCAGCCAAAAAACGACAAAATTTCAACCCACTGATCAGAATATTTGTAATTTTATTCGATCTTCAGAACAACATTTTCGCCAGATTCAGAACGATGAACAAATTTTGACCCTACTTGTACATTATACCAAAGAAAAGTACAAAAATTCGGTTTATTGATCAAAATGTTGTTTTTAGCTGATTTCCAGGAAAAGATTCTTATCAGATCCAGACTGTCGGAAAATATTCAATTCTGATTACAGAAAACTGGAGAAACTTGCAGGCATGGTTTGACTTTGGATTACAGTATATCCGACAAAACGACAGGATTTTAACCTGAAGGTCAAAATATTCTCACCTGATGTTCAGAACAGAATTTTTACTTTGTCTGGCATTGATTGGATATAATAAAGATGAGGTAAAAATTTGAGCCTCTGGATTAAAATATTCTCACGTTTACGTAATCTTCAGAGCAAAATTCTTCCATGATCGAGACTTTAATGAAATGCCTGACTTTGACTTTGGGCGAAAGATAAAGTTAAAATTCTAACTTGCACGTCAAAATATTATTTTTTTAGACTAATCCTCGAAGCAAGATTTGTCCCAGATATGAACTTTTGAACCCCCTGAATACAGTATAGAAAGAAGACTGTGTAATTTGAACTTGCAGATCAAAATATTGTTATTTCTAACTGATCCTTAGACCAAGATTTTTATCGCATGCAGGTTTTTAGACACGATTCGACTTCGATTACAGTATAACAAAGAAAGTTTATTTTTACGTGATCTTCAGCGCAACTTCCTCTCAAATTCACTTTAAGACAATGCTTAAACCTGACGAAAGTATCCAAGAAAACTGCAAAATTTGAACCCATGAATCAAAACTTTCCGATTTTTAATGGTACACAAGCCAAAATTCTCTGGGTCTGATTACTGTATACGGAAGAAAACCGCTAAATTTGAACTTGCAGATCAAATTATTATTTTTATTTATCTGATCTTTAGACAAAGATTGTTGCCAGATACATGTTTTTAGACATGGTTTGACTAGTAAGACGACAAAATATTTTTACTCAGTGATCTTTACTACTATTTTTACGACATCCAAACTTTTAGACATGATTTGACTCTGATTACAGTATGTCAGAGAAAACATTAAACTTTGGGCCTGCATGACAAAATATTCTTTTTTCAACTAATCTTCGAATCAAGACACTTCCCAGATTCAGAATTTTGAACTATTTTCCATCCTGATTACCGTATACCAGGGGAAGTGTTTCAACTTGCGGATCAAAAATTTATCATTACCTAATTTTCAGATCAATGGTACGTATTCGAAGACATTACGGGCTGCCATAAAGTGGACCATTTATCCCGATGTATGACCGCTTCGGCCTTACTGGTCGTCGTCGGACTTTTCCTTTGCGTCGTCAATTTGGCCAACTACGCTTTGACTTTGAAAGCTTTGCGCGGCCGTCCGACGGTTTTCGGCGCAGACGATTCGTATTTTAGAACGGGGCGGAACGGCTCCAATCAAACGACGTCGACTCTGGCCGCCGGCGATTTCGCCCATTGGGTGCGGCATACGCGGCCGTCATTGGCCACCGCCGCCCTTTTTTTGGACTTTGCGCCGCCGCCGCCGCCTAGGTACGGCGAAGCTGTGCGGCGTCAGGCGCCGGCCATTCCGCCTAACAATGACGACGACGACCGGCGGCGGCAAAATTCTTCGGCGTCCGAGTCCGGGTCGTCGTCGTTGGCAGCACCCGATTCGGTGGACGGTGCGCCGCCGCCCTATTCCAAAAAAGATTTTTGCAGAAAAGTGGCGCCGGCTGATAAAACGTCGTCGGCGCCGAAATGTTAGCTTTTTGCAGCAATGTAATATTTACGTTTTCTTGTAAATTTAAGAATTTTGCGTAGTAGTTATATGCTCATGCGAAAAATTTTAGCATGGAATATTGGGCCTCGCCATGCTCGCATTTTTAAAGACATACATATTATAATGTACTCACCCATGTTATAACATTCCTCATGTTATAATATATCCCATGTTAAAACATATTATGTTATAACATATTACCATGTTATAGCATATCCCACATCATAACACGTTCCATGTTACAAAGTATCATATGTTACTACATATCGCATGTTATAGCATATCCTTCATTACAACATGTCAGACATGTCGAAAAATTTAAAAAAATTTGTATGCTATAACATAGGACTATGTTGTAACATATCAGTATGTTATAACATGTCAAAAAATGAAACAAATTTTTTTTGTATGTTATAACATGGACTATGTTGTAATAAGTCAGTATGTTATAACGTGTCAGTATTTTATGACATGTCGGTGTGTTCATGTCAGTATGTTATAACATGTCGAAGAATGAAAAAAAAAATTTTTAGCATGGTATAACATAGGAGCATGTTATAACATAAGACTATGTTATAACATGTCAGTATCTTATAACATGTCGAAAAATGAAAAATAATTTTTTGTATGTAATAATGTAGGCCTATGTTTTAACATAGGACTATGTTATAACATGTCACCATGTCATAACACGTCGAGGAATGAAAAAATTTTTTTTATGTTATAACATAGGACCATGTTATAACATGTCGAAAAATTCAGGGCCGTTCTTAGGGTTTTAGCGGCCCTGGGCGAACTCAAGTTTAGCGGCCCCCTTTTTTTCCAATAATTATTATACACCACGCTATTTTTACGTAGTAGATGATTCACTAGTTGACACATTTCAGAATATTTTAAAAAGACGCATAATTTAATTACTACAAGATTTTATCCACTAAAAATAACACATTTATGAACCGATTGAATAACTACAGTACTCCATGCTCATGCATCATAAACGATATTACATAGTACATAACTTGTATGTAATGCAACGTTTGCACACACCTTAATAAAACGCCAGGCACAGCGTGTACAGCAGTTAGTTTTGGACTGAAAAATTCAAGTAAAATTCAGAAATCAGACAACGAACGACCAAAAAGTAGATATTCTTTGACCAGGAAGAACTTTTGTGATTGCCCAGTACTAACCGGAAGCTGTAAGTATGTATAAAATTATAAAGCAGACATGATAAAAAATTCTGAGAAATTGATTTCTCAACAACATTTTTTAGAATGCGTGAGCTCAACATTTTTTCCGAATATAAATTTTTTTCAATATATTCGAAAGTTTAATTTCTACATTTTTTCATTTCAGTAGCTGTCTATTTTTCTCAAGTATACACGTTTCAACTGTTTGATGGCTTTGTGCCGAGAGTAGCTATTTTTTGCCATGCTTGGCAAAAAAAGCGGAGTGGAAAAAACAGGTGCTTTACATAATAGTGGAATTTTTCCGTTCCGATGCACATTCTATGGACCGTAAAGCTCCCAAATTTTTTTCCAAATAGGAAAGATTTTTTAACATGTTTCTACTCATAAAAGCTTATTTAGCTGCTGTTTTTGCTCAAGTTAGAATGATTAAAGTTTGTTTACAAGTTACAATGATTAACTATATGCATCTTAAGAAGGTAGCTGTTTTATTCCTCTCTAATCGAGTGACCAAATGGTCATTAGAATTTAAATTGAATCTGTCATTACCTAACGGTTGACAAAGTACAAAAATTTATCTCAAAGTGTATCATAAACTTCCCGGATTATTATTATCCGGGGACAATCGCTATTCTGAAACTCGATATGTTTGCAAAAAGAGAGAGTCCTAAATCATATCGTCATGTTATATAAAATATCTTTTTAAAAAACTAATTTAGAGTTGGAAGACTTCTGCGCTGTCATGCAGTTGACCACCAGATCAGGAAACAACTTGAAACTAAAAGTGGTACCGAAAAATTGAAAAGGATAGTCAACAAAGTGTCTGTATCTTGAAGGAAAAATTTATTAAATAGAGTAAACGAGCCAGTCCATAATTTTGTTTAAAAGTTTTTGGCTGTGACCTGGCTGCATCGATCACTCCAAAATGGACGCAGTTTGAGATGGAAAATTTTCAAAACCAAGAAAAATAGAATTTCCTGAAATTCGTTTCAACTTCATCGTGTACAAAATAATTAATGTCATACAATGCATCTCTCAATAGAAGTATTATGCTTTACCTAATGTTCTTTGATTTGCATTACTAGCTCTCAGTATCTGTACATTGTAATTAAAAGTAAGCTTCCACAACGCTTCTCAATTCATTAATGATAACGTTACAGCAATCATTGAGTTGGCAAACATAATATCAGCAGAAAAGTTGAAATCCCAATTACTACTCAAAAAGCGTTAAATATCAATAAGAGACGAAACAGATCTACAGATGCACTAAAACTGTTAATTGAGTAATGATTCCTATGTGCACTTTAACTAATAGCAGATAAAAAATGATACTAATGCTTAAAACCGGTGCGAAGCACTAGAAAAATTTTGAGGTTTTGAACTTCTAAAATCCTTATCACGCAACAATTCGGGCTTATCTTGCAATAAAAACAACTATACAGCGTAATATAAATCGAAATTCTCTGACTTTTCCAGATTTTCCAGGGACAAACTTTTACCCTGTCTTTTCCAGGTTTTCTAGGTTACTGTTAATAGCAAAAGAATTTAATAAACTGGCACTAAAATTATGTTTGTGGAGTACCCTTTGCATAAAAAATAGAGAATTTTATTAAGGGCCACTAAAATAGGCATTCTTTCAGCCTACACTAAAAGATTTTTAGCGGCCCTGGGCGGCCGGCCATCTCGTCCCCTAAGAACGGCCCTGGAAAAATTAAAAAAAGAATTTACACGTCATAACGTAGGCCTATCTTACAACATGCGACTATGTTATAACATGTCAGTATGTTATAACATACGACTATGTTAAAACATGTTAGTATGTTATAACATGTCGAAAAATGTTTTGCATGTTATAACATAGGACCATGTTATAACATGCCAGTATGTTATAACATGTCGAAAAATGAAAAAAAATTATATATCATTTAACGTAGGCATAGAGTTATGTTATAACATATGATGTCATACTGTAGGGTTATATGTACAGCATGTTTATACATTGAACTGCGTAGTTGTCGCTTCTTTTGACAAGGAATAGTGGGACAGGTTGCCTTCAATAGTTGGAGCTTTGACCTTCGGAAACGCAGGGCCATGACGCCACTATCAGTACTCTTAATGTAAATGTCGATTTAAAGACAGCAACGAATTTTTGTCATTTTCTATTTTATAGGAAAACAGATCATTATTTGAATGTATCCCATCTGTTAAAATTTTCATACATTAGGATTGCATAACAAAACTGGCCCTAAGATCCAAACTCTGGGAAAAAATTAACTATTTGACACAGGTTAAAAATTCAAGGATCATTAGATTAGTTACTGTCTAATTGGCAGAAAATCCCTCAAAAAATTCTGTCATAAAAATTCTATTTTCACAATAACTACTATATACAATATCACATACATTGAGAGAACATATATATATAGAAATTCGTGTGAAAAGCAGAGTGAAATGGTGACTGTTTTTGTCTACAAAAATCACAACATTTGGAAAACCGGCTCACAATATAAAAATAAAGTCAATAGAAAACCCGCGGCAATATGGGAAAAACGACATTTATGTAAAATACAAAGAAAATTTTACAGATAGGAGAAAATAATTATATGATATCCGAAGGAACGTGTTCGACCATTTTCCAAAATCCAGGGGCAAAAAAAGCCTACAATTTGTACCATTTCTTCTTTTTATATTTATTCAATAATTCTTGAGCATGATCAGAGTAAGATTTGGTATTTTCTAACATTTGGGCCGTCCGTTCTTCAACGTCGCCTAATTTTTCGCCGCGTTCACTCAAGGCCTGAAAAATTTCGATCTGTTTACATTTGTGTCAACCCTGGGCTGGACGATTGCAAAATATGCGAAGTCGGAAATTTTGTCATTTTACGAAAGTTGATCGAATAGTGTGAAGCGGTTTGTTCTTCAACATAAAAATGCTAGAGTTACTGTAATTCAAAATAGCATTTTTCGCGAGAAATTAGCTTCAGAAATTATTTTGAAGTTATTATAAAAATATTTTTTCAATTTCGAACGCCTAAAATTTGGTCATATAAATTTTCGAGTCAAATTTGGTGTTTCGTGAAAATTTAAGAAACAAAGCATTGAATTTTTTTCGGATTATGCTACTAAAACGTAGAAAAACTTTTTCTACAAATTTGAATATTTGACCTCGTGCATACGAGGATCGACGAAAACTCACCAAACGCGCCCTAGCAATTTCACCAGCGGCGCCGCCGCTTTGAGCCCTCAATTGATCCAAATTAGCCGAACCCGGGATATGCTTGGCAACTCCTTTCGAAACTTTGCCGCTCGATTCTCCAACTGTAGAACAAAAAAAAATTAAATTTCAAAAGATATGTCGTTTCTTTTTTTTACATAATTCTTCTCGATCCAACGATTTACTGGACGAACCGATAAATAATTCTTTGAAGAAATTTTGTTTCGGAGGTTCGGGAGTTTGCGTAGCTTGGAAAAGATCGGGACAACAGACGCCGGATTTTAATTGATCGGCCATTTCGGCTAGAAGAACAAATTTTTCGATTTCGGTCGATGAACGCATGCAAATACCGTGACCGCGTTGCGAAAATTGGATCGTTCGACAAATTCTACAAGAGAAAAAAGTGTAAATTTACGCAGATTTTAGGTCTCAATTTTGGACATTTCTCGAAAAAATACCGAAGGCCATGGACATTTCTTGGAGAAAAACAAAGAATTTGACTCATAATTTGGACGAATTTTTCTCAAAACTTTATAAAAAGCCATTTTGAAAACTTATTTTAATTATTTCCAATTCACATTTCCAACTTTTTTCTCCCATTTATATTTTTAAATTTAACATTTTTTCATTCTTTTTTCAATTTTTCTTTTTTTGTCTTCTTTTTTCATGTTCTTCATTTCGTTTTTCTTGTTTTCCTTCGCCATTTTTATTTGATTTTTGCAATTTTTCACTTTTTTCTCAATTTTCGTTAGATTTTTGATTTTATTCTTTTTACAAAATATTTTTCTTTTTTTCAGTGTCCTTTTTTCTTCATCTTCCTTCTTTATTCTATTTTCTTTTTTTTAATCCTTAATTTTTCCATTTTTCAATTTCCAATCGTCCATTTTTCAATTTTTGCTTCTTCTAATTTTTCTCGATTTTTAAGCTGTTTATTCTTTTTTTCGTCTTTTCTTTTCTAAATTTATACGTTTTTTACAACTTGTTTTTCTTTTCCTCTTTTTATTCCTTTTTCCCTTTTATAATATTTTCTCTGCATCCTCCTTTTCTTTGATTTCCAATTTTTTCAATGTTTTCTTTTTTGAATTTTTTCTATTTCATCTCCTCTCTTCTTTTCTTCATTTTATTTTCTTTCTTCTTTACAATTCATATTTTTTATTTTTTAATCGTCCACTTTGCGATTTTTGTTTTCCTGATTTTTCTCGGTTTTAGAGATTTTAACTTTTTTAATCTTTTTGCTTTTTGTTATTCTTTCTTTCTTTCGTCTTTTCTTTTCTAAAATTTTACGTTTTTACAACTTTTTTCTTTTGTTCATTTTTAATTTTTTTCTGCAGTCTTTTTTGATAATTTTGGTTTTTTGTTTTTCATATCTTCTTTTCATTTGTATTTTTTCTCGCATCTTTTCTCTTTTCAATCCAATTTTTTTCTGTTTTCTGTTTCTATTTTCCATTTTTAAATTTATTCTTAATTTAGTTTTAACTTTTTGATTTTCATCTTTTTTCGTTTTCGCTTTTTGATTTTACTTTTTCATTTTTAAATTTTCTCTCTACAAAGTAGAATTTTCGGCAATTTTTCTCGAAGATCGACTAGTTAAGCATAATAAAGAAAATTTCTTGATTTCCATGCTACATATTTCAATGAACCATTAAAAAACCAACTAGAAAAGTTTATTTGTACTTGAATTTGTAGAAAAATTAATAAATCTTGTATCGATTCGCAGTACACGTCTTTTTTCAATAATTAATATCCTCCAATTATTGATCCCAGTTCTCCTCCCAATTATTGATTTTTATTGCCAAAGCTTTCGGATTTCAGATTTTTGACATTGGAAATCTTAAAGAATCCCGAAATCGTTTTATAAATTGAAAAAATTACTCGCCGTTATTGTAAAATTTAAAATTTGGAGATTGAAATTTGAAAAAAATTTAATGTAAAATATTTTTTTTTGATTACAGCTTTTTTGTAAATATTAAAAAAACACGAACCTCAAAAAATCATCCGCGTTTAAATTCGACGTTGAAAAATTATCGAAATCGGCCAACAATTTTAAAGAAGGCAACGAGTGAATTGTAATACGTCCCGTCGGTTTAACGAAACAAACGACGACCGGCGGCGACGCCGCCGACGAATTTTGATCTTGTACGACGTTGACGATCGCCGACGCTATGAAACTTTCGTTGGTGAACGCCGACGATTGCTGCTGCTCGTTGCCGTTATTATTATTGTTCGAACCGGGGCAAGAAATTTGGCATACTTGAAAGAAAAATTTTTTTTAAAGAAAAGAATGTGAAAACAAACAAAAAAATCTAAAAATAATAAATAAATGAAAACTATGGAAAAAATAAAAAAAAATTTTACACAAAATATCGATTTCCAAACAAAAATTGAAAAGGTCTCTCAAAAACGACTTTTTTCAAGAAAAATAAATCAAATAACTTGGAAAAAAACAATAAAATTAAATTAAAAAATCAAAAGCATACTCGGAAAAATTCAAAAAGTAACTTTTTTTACCCGGTTTACTAAAACTAGATGAACTCAATGAATAAATTTTGATAAATTTTTCGTAAACGCCGATCAAATATTGACTAACGGGCGATGCAGCGCCGCCGCCGCACAACGACGGATCACTGCCGTGCGGCGAATGCGACATCGTCGTCGACGGAAAAGACGCGTTGTCGTTGGACGTCACGGCGTTTACCGTCAAAGTCGCAGCCGCTCCGCCGGAAACGGTGGGCGACGCCGGCGTAGCCGAAGCGATCGTAGCGCCGCGCGATTTTAAATAGACTGAAAATTTAATTTTACGATAAAATTTAGAAATTTCGAATTCGAATTATATCTATTTAAAGCACACATGAAACGGGGCACCGAGGTCTGGGTGGAGGTCGGGCCACTCTTTTTGCGCCGGGGTTCAGTAACTCCCAAAATTTTGGTCGGGAGGGATCCCTGCAGTGGAAAAAATTCGATTTTTTCCCGAAAAATAGTTAAAAAAATAGTAATTTTTTTCTAAAAAGACCAAAAAAAATGTATTTATGGTGCGAAGCGCCGGGAAAATTGACGTTTTTAACCATTTTTGTTCAAAGATTGATATTTTTCAGCATTTTTTGTGACCAAAAGTACGGGGGTTCCTACGGCTACCATATGGATAGCCATAGGATAGGAAAATCCCAAGGAGGGAGTCGCCTAATGGCTAGCCATGTGGTCGACGATTTCTGGTGGGGGAGGGTTCCCATAGCACTTCCATCCCCAATTACATGTATATATGATGTAAAGTTAATATTGAAAATTGGAAAAATTCACCTCGATTTTTAACTCGATTTTTTGATTGATCGCGAAGCGAGTCAGCCGGACCGATCAGAAGATCACCCGTTTGATCGATGAATGCCAATTTTAATAATGCTCCGCAGTCTGATGCGCTGCAGCTGATACCTGAAAAAAGAAATTCTGAAATTTTTGAAATTTTGACAGTGCAACGTTTCCAAAAAGATAAAAAAGTAGCAGAAGAAAAAGAGTAAATAAATGGAACATAAGTAAAAATGACAATAAAAATGAAACAAAGACACTAAAACAACAGTAAAAAAAGTAGAACAAACAAAACAAGAAGTAAATAAAGTAAAAGTAAGAAAAAGTGAAATATGTGAAAATATTCACTTTCGATGCAAATTACGCCACACAAAACTTTAAAGAATGACGTACAACATTTTAGATTTACACTAAAATTCCCCTTAGACTTAGTAGGATGAGAATCGCAAATTTTTCGCGAAAAATTACGTTCGACGAGGCGAAACCACTAACTGGTTTTACATGGACTATTTTTCGACAAATCAAACTCAAACGCAACAAAAAAAAAATATTAAAAATCGAGTTTTGAAGGAAAAACGCTCTGCGAGATTTCAATTTTATTTGAAACGGAGATCAAAATTATTGAGAAATTCTCCAGAAAGGGTACTTTTGAGCATGACGAGAACTGGTATAGCACAGAAAATCAGACGTCCAGTATTTAGCTCGTTGAGTTTCAGTTGCCTTTAGCGTGTTTTTCAGTGACCTCCCGTAATTTTCAAAAAAGTTGAAATTGAGATTTGAAGGCGCCAATTTTGTAGTATTCTGTAGCTACAGATATGACACTTTAATACAGGAAGCTTCAGTACATGGGTTATCTCAAATGGCTGATGTATATGAAGCTTTTTGGAGTAAGCTGGACCTATAGAAAAATAGTCGAACCTATTGAAAAAATGAGAATTTCCAAAAAAAGAATGGAGACTTTTCACTACCATTCAAACTCGTTTTCCTAAAAAAATCATACGACGTAAAAAATAGTAGAAAAAAGTTTCTACCTGACGGCAATGCATAAACGGGCTGTTCCAGCCTACTTTCAAAATTAATCCGTAAACTCAAAGCTAATATCGTTCCGCAATTGGTTCCGCACCACAAAGTGGGACCGGAAAAACATTCTTAAAAGTAGAAAAAAATGAAATTTCGCCGAAAAAATGCTCAAAAATCACCATTTTTCTTCGACATCAACGAATCCAAAAATGCCAAACATGTCACGTATTCTCCGGGTAAATGGGATAAACTAGCGCAGCTGGATGATCTAGACCTGGACTGATTGCATCCGTCTTTATCTGAAATTCAGACATACCAAAAAAAGTAGCCCAAAAATAAGTAGACAGGGTGCCTCGAGAAAAAATTTCAAAGTTGACCAAAGATTCGGTGATATAACATTGAATTTTTCAGAACACCCTGTACACAACAGATATACAACAATCGATAGCATGCACATCAAATTTGAGTGATTTGAGAAGTTCATAAATTCACACCTGGATTCTGATAAAAATTGGTAAAATTACCGGATTTTTTCTCTCTTTTACATTCTATTTTGTTTTTTTCACTTATTTTATTTTCTTCTTGCTTTTTTCTGCTTATGTATCATTTTCTTTTATTCTCGTTATTTTCATTTCCTCTCTATTATTTTTCTTCTTCTTTCACTTCGTTACTTTTCTTTTTTCTTGAATTTTCTTTTCTCAAATTTTCTCTTCTTTCCTTCTATTTTAATTTTATCTTTTATTCTCTTCTGTTTCTTTATCTTCTTATCCGGCTCGTACTTTTTTTCTATTCTGTATTCCCATTTCTTCTTAATTTTATTTTTTTGTAACGTCTCTTTTCGTTTTTTTCTTTTCTCCTTTTATACAATATCTTTCCTTCTTTGTTCTTTTGTTTGTATTTAGCTCTTTTGTTTTCACTGTTTTATCTTTTATTTTATTATCCTCTACTTTTTATCTCTTTTTTATTTTTTTTGTTCATCCTTCTCAATTTTTAACATTGTCTCTTATTTTCTTTAGGTTTGTTGAATTTATTTTCTACTATTTTCTCGTATTTTGTTTTCTTGTTTTTTACAATTTTTATTGCTTTCTTTTCCTTTTCTTTTCACTTTTCTTTCCACTACTCTTAAATTTCTTCTCTAATCCTCTTTAATTTTCTTTCTTTCATTTATCTTCTTTCATTCTCTTTTTTCCTTTTTTTATATTTTATTTTCTTTTGTTTTTGTCGTTTCTTTTATTTCTTTTTGTTACACCTCTTTTCCCCTATTTTATCTCGTTTTTTTCTTTTTCTTTGTTTTTAACGTCTCTTCTGTCATTTCCCTTTTCTCTCTATCTTTTTTTGTGATCTCTGATCAAAATTTTGGGATAAGAAAAAATTGCAATTTTTGAATGTTGTGTACATTCATACATGCTAACGAAAGCTACCAAATTTTCTCAAATTCGACCCCATAGGCAAACTTGAACGACATCCAACATTCCTTTCAATCATGTAAAATGCATGCCGGTGAAAGTGTGCAAAAAGATGGTGATTCGTAAAGTATATATATCGTAAGCATGTGTTTTTTACACTATAGTGGGAAAGTTGTGAACTTGACGACATTTTTACGAAAATGGCCACATTTTTCGACCATGCTTCATCTTTACATGATTGAAAGTTGTAATCGTCGCTGGCCACAGTTTGCGATTTGAAAAACGGCCGCCTCAAAATGGACGGACTGCTACCTTGGACGGACGTGGCTTTGCCGGAAAATTTCACGACGCCGGCGTTCGGGATGGTGGCCGCAGCCGTTGACGTCGTCAACGACGGTATAGGCGACGAACGTTGAACGTTTGTCGACGACGACGGCGAATGCGGGCTAGACAACACGTTGGCTTGTTTCGAAGACGAAGAAGACGGCGGCGAAGTCGCGAAAGATACGTTTGCACCGTGCGTCGACGGACAAGGATTGACGCCGACGACGGCCGATTGCCTGGTCAATTGAGGAACGTTGGGATTGACGCCCATTTCAAGCGATGAATGCGCGCTGTTAACCTGGAAGTTTTACAAAAAATTTCTACAGTAAACTTTGAGATTTTCCAATGATAAATATTGAATTTATCAAATTTGATTTCAAACAAAATTTTTTAGGGTAAAAATTAAAAATATTTTAAAACAACATTTTTTAAATTTTAAGAAAGTTATGGAATTCATGAAATTCTTAAAAAGCTTTTTGGTTTGAACAAGTTTTTTGAGAAAAAACAATTTTTTGATTGGGAGAAAGTCAGTAAAAAACGCCCTTTGAAAAAATTTAAAAAACGAAGTTTGAGAAAACATTATATCAAAATTTTGAAATTTATCGAATTTTCAATTTTTTAGGTCGATTTATGAAAGAAAACCGTTTTTTAATTAGAATACAATGAAAAATGGGAAAAGTGGAATTTTTGTGGAGATCATGAGAAAAAATAAAATTTATCAGACAAATTTTTTTGTTGGAGACAATTTTTTGGAACTTTTGTTATAAAGAGACAATCAAGAATTGAAAAAAACGAATTTTCTGTCAATATCTTATGGATATTGGAAACTATGAAATTTTTTTTTACTTATATCAATTTTTTTTGGGGAAAATCGCTTCATGAGATGAAAAAATGAAGAAAAAAACGTTTTTTTGAGAAATTTTGAAATCAAATTCTTGAATTTTTTTCAACTTCAGACTAAATATTTCGAGAAAAAAATTGATTCTTTGATCAGGAGACAATGAAAATTTAAATAAATTGCAAAAATTCCAGAAAATGATGACATTTGTGTTTTACCGAAAAGTTTAATTTCAGACCAATTTTTAAGAAAAAAGTCGACTTAAAAAACAAATTTTTGCAGAAATTCTGAGTAAAATACAAACTTATCACATTAAAAAAATCGTTTTTTAGATCAAACAAAATCACTTCTGATTTTGGTTCACTGGCCGCCGGTGAATTCAAATTCGAATGTTCGTCCAATTTTTTCGGTGCGCCTTCGCTTAAAGTATGCCCTAATGAGGCGGCCGCGTTCGGATAGGCGAAACTGGCCGCCGATTTTCCGTATAAATCGGCCGTCGCCAGGCTCATGACGCAAATTTGTTGCAGAACGTCGATAATTATCGTACTATTTTCAGTGCTATACGCCAATCTGAAAAATTTAATTATTAGCATTAATAAAAAGACGTAGGTTCATATTTACGTAAAAGAATGATATTTATAGAAGGCACTAATTCCATGTTTTCGTGCTCTGAGAAAAGCAAACGAGAAAAATATAAGTAAATAAAAATTAAGAAAATTGAAATAAGAAAAAAGGGAGAAAACTAAAGAGAAGAAAACACGAGTAATAAAAAAAACAAAAAAGTAAAGTAAAGAAAAAGAAATGAAACAAAATTGAAAAAACACGCAAAAGAGAAACAAAAATAAAGTGAGAAAACGAAAAAATAGAAAAAGGAAAAAAAGAAAGACAAAGTGGAGTGAAGAAAAGAAGAGAAAATTAAAGAAAAGTCAAGTGAAGAAAAGAAGACAAAAAAACGGAAAAAAGGCAAAAAAAGTAAAGAAAAAAAATTATGGAAATGAAGAAAAGAAAAAAAGAGAAAAGAAAAGAGAAAGGTAGAACAAAGAAAGCAAGCTAAAGTAGACAAAAAAAGAAAACAAGGGAGAAAAATAAAGGGAAGAAAAGAAGAGTAAATTAAATTAAAGAAAAAAAGGAAAGTAAAGAAAAAGAAAATTTCAAAAAGGAAAACAGGCAAAGCAGAAAGCAAACAAAAATGAAATGAGAAAAAGAAAAGAAGAGAAAATAAAAAAGAAAAAATAAAAAAAGGGAAAAAGAAGGACAAAGTGAAGTAAAGAAAAGAAGCTAAAATTAAAAAAGAAAAGTCAAAAAGAGAACGAAAAAAATAAAAAAAGGACAACAAGTAAAGAAAAGGAAACTACAGAAATGAAAAAAACAAAAAAAAAGAAAAAAGAAAGGTAATATTAAGGAAAGAGCAAACTACAGTAAAGAAAAGAGATGAAGCTGAAACAATAAAGGACAAAAAGGGGAAAAAATAAAAAAAACAAAAAAGTAAAGGAAACAAAAATACAGAAATAAAAAAAACAAAAAAAGCGAAAAAAGACAGGTAAAATAAAGAAAAGATCAAACTAAAGTAAAGAAAAGAGGAAACAAAAAAGGACAAAAAGGGAAAAAGGCAAATCAAAGAAAGGAAAAGAAAACAAGAGAAAATGAAAAAAAGGCAAATCGAAAATTAAAGTAAAGAAAGTAGAAAAAAAAGAAAAGTGAAGTAAAGTGAACAGCAGAAAAGAGGAGAAAATGAAAGACGAAAAGAAAAGAAAGGGGAAGAAAGTTGAAACATAAGAAAAAAGAGAAAGGGGAAAAATAAATGTAAAGTGAATAAAAGAAAAGAGAAAATGAAACAAACAAATGGAAGACAAAAGAAAACATTCTTACAAATTATAAGCCGTATTGAATGCTAAAGCGATCACATTTTCCGGCGCAGCACTCGTTTGCCACAGCGTTAAGCAGATAACTTCGGCTTGGAATCCGGCCGATTGTTTTACGACGCCACCTTTGGCTTTGATGGGCGTATAAAACTGTAAATTTACAAATGTAACTTTACAATTTCGATCATACATATAATTGGGGGGGGGGGTCCTACTGGAACCTCTCCCCCAAGAAATCGTCGGCCATATGGCTCGCCATGATAGTCATTGGGACGCAAATACTTTTGGTCGGAAAAATAGAGAAAAATGTTAATTTTTGAACAAAAAATTGTAAAAAATAAATTTTCTCGCAATAAATACATTCTTTACAGTTTTTCAGACAAAAATTACTATTTTTTAACCGTTTTTGGACTTTTTTGAGCGAAAATCGGAGCTTTTCCCCTCAGGAACGTCTCCGCTAAAATTTTGGATAATCACTGGCCCTCCCAGACATCGGGGCTCCGTTACACGTACGAGTTCGATGATGTCAAATTCTACGCTACTCACTTTCGCTTCTTGGGAATCGTCGGTAGCTTCGCTGGCCAACGATGAAACGGAACGTTGCGTTTTCAATTGAGCTCTTTTCAGCGTGGGCGTTTCGCTCGCCGTATTATCCGATGATTCGCCCCCACCGCCGCCACCGCTGACGACGACGGAGGCCGCCGCGAAATTATAGTTCAAGGCATCGTAGGCGACGTCTTCTTTCTTGGCGACTACGCCGACTTCGATTATCTTCGAAAAAGGAGAAAATTTGAATTTAAATGATTAAAATGTTGATAATCGTTTGGATAAATTAAAATTTTTCTAAAAATTGCTTTGATCACATATATGACATAGTACACATAATTGGGGGGGGGGGAATGCTATGGGAACCCCCCCCAGAAAACGTCGACCATATGGCTAGCTGTTGGGCGACCGCCCCCAGGATTTTCCAATCCTATGGCTAGCCATACGGTAGGCGTAGGGACCCCCATACTTTTGGTCGGAAAAATACTGAAAAATGTGGATTTCCTCGGAGCTTCGCGCCATGAATACATTTTTTCGTTCTTTTTAAAAAATTACTATTATTTAAACTATCTTTCGTGAAAAAATCAAATTTATATTGCGAGATGAAAATCCGAATTTGGTGAAAAAAATGGGGAAAAAAGCAAAAACAAAAAAGGACAAAGACAAATGATTTTTTTCGCATTGAATTGAATACTGATATAGGAATATCATCTGAAAAACAGAAATTGTCACTCACCGAAATTTCGCGCGCTACATCTTGCTTCTCGAATTTAAATAAAATCACGTGACCGCTACGGCCGGCGACGGCCAATTGGCGAGATTCGGCGCAATAATCGATGTGATCGACGGCCAAAAGATCGAACGTCGTCGAACCGGCGCTATTGTCGCTTTTGGCGCAGCTATTGTCAACCGCCGCCGCCGATGACGACGACGGCGGCGGCGCTATGCTCGACGAACGCCTTTCGAACAATTTGGAAGTTTTCAATTTGTAAAGCACCTGTAAATTGACTAAAAAAGGAAAAAACATTTTAAAGTAAAAGCTGCAATGATGTACAAAAAATTCTACTTGAGGAAGAATCCCAAAATTTGATCGATCCGTCGGCGTGGCTGAAACAGGGGGAAAATTTTAGTCTAAAAACGACATATTTTACAAATTCGGGTTTTCTTTAAAGAAAATTCTAGACAAAAGAAAGACATTTGCGATCTAATCTACAACATCTTTCGTTTTCTTTTAATTTCATGAAAAGCGATGCTTCAAATTTTCTTTCAATAGAAAAAGAAACTAGATTCGAAAAACTATGTAATCATATAGAGATGCATCGGGTAGTATTTTTTGAAAATATCGTGTCCGGGTTCAGCAAAATAGTCGGGTAGTTTCGGGTCCAGGTGCGTTATATATTTTACCCACGCTAATCTGAGTGACATCATTAAAACGGACGTGAGAAATAGAGACAACATCAAAAACGTATGGTTGAGACATGATAAATGGATTTGCGTCATATTTAATCTTTCGTGAAATATTAATGACTAAGCATCTCTATACTTTCATTTTTAATTCTTATATTATATACTGTCGATAAACATCTGGATTGAAAAGACGTCAACGAGGAAAAACGGCCGGAGAAATTTGTAAAATATAACTTGGTTACTGTAGATTTTGAATCGTCTCACAATGTTCTAAGCAATAACTTGTTGTTTTATTATTTTTCATTTTTCGATACTTAATTGATGTGTCACACATGCTTTAACAAGCGTATTTGTTTTCAGCTGAATGACTGCGTTATACAGGGTGAGCCAGAAGAAAAAGGCGATCGGTACTGACTTTCATAGCTTTCAAATGGGTGACGCTTTTTTGATGCGGTTTCATGCCGTCGATAGATAAAACATATGACATAAAATTGCAAAGTTTCAGCTAAATTGCTTTAATATTGGCTGACTAGAATCAAAAATACTAAACGTCGATTTATTGCAAATAAATTTTGAAAAATTGACAAAATCAACATGTTTTACAAAAGAAAGTACAATAGATCCAGTCAGGAGAACCATATAACAGCTGGAAACTACAAGAGAGCCGTTTCAGCGTGTCGTACTTTCTGTTTCACCAATAATTTTAATCGTTTTTCGATTTGGTCAATGACAGAATTGATTTTGTTTTGATTTTTTCCTTTTTTCCAATTTCAAAACAAAAACTCTTTATTTTGGCGAAATTTTGCCCCATATTGAAACAAGAAGTTAGTGACTTTAAATTATGCGTAACTTACAAATCTGGGTGACTTTTAAAGTATTATTGTGTGTAAAAAGCTTTACAAAACTTTTCTCACAAATAGACAACTTTTACTTTGATTTCACAATTTTTACTTTTTGAAAAATGACCACTTTTACTAAATTTATGTTTGTACAATAACCATAAACGCGAAGAGCATAAAATTTGGCCTTCATAACAAAGATAACACGGCATTCTAATGCAGCAATCCGCATTAAAAGAGCTTCATCCATTCAAAAGTTCGCCTTTTTTTGGCTCACCCTGTACAATCAGACCCCAATTAGAATTATAACTATTTCTCCGGGTCCGGGTCCAGCAAAGCAGTCAGGTAATTTCAAGTCTGCGCACCCGATACATCTCTATTATTATACAAATTCGCGCTTTTTTAAGAAAAAATTTGCATCAAAAAATGATTTATTCGTCATATTCGTTTTTCCATTTTTCTGCAAAAATTTAACTTTAAAAATATGTTCTCCAAACTAAGGACTTTTTAAGGTAAATTTTGCAAAAAAAAAGAAATTTTCGAGCTTACTTTTGTTTTTTGATTTTTCACGAAAAAATTGTTCAAAACGTAACAATATATTTTATGAATTTGGCTTCTCAAGGAAAGCTTTCCGTGAAAAAAAATTTA
Organism: Romanomermis culicivorax; assembly: GCA_963922205.1. Classification (NCBI taxonomy): domain Eukaryota; kingdom Metazoa; phylum Nematoda; class Enoplea; order Mermithida; family Mermithidae; genus Romanomermis; species Romanomermis culicivorax. The sequence continues at coordinate 889,006 of CAWUHX010000089.1, forward strand.
CATTATTTTTAATTTTTTAGAGAAGAATTTAGTTTTAAAACTGTATATTATTTTCTTGACAAAGAGAAATTTTCCATCTTATTTTTATTATCTTCCGCTTTTTTGGGAAAAACTTAGTTTAAAAACGATGTATATTTCGCACAATTGGGCTTTATAAAAATAACTTTTGCATATACAAAAAAATTGTTGATTTGATTCATATTATTTTTCATCTTCTGGAAAAAAGTTTTTGTTTTAAAACGATATGTTTTATGAATTTAGGTCACTCTTTCTTAATAAAAAAAAGTTTTGATCTTATTTTTATTGTTTTTCATTTTTTGAAAAAAATTCAGCTTCAAAACGATAATAGGGTCCTTTTTTGAAACCTTTTTCTTTCCATTGGGTACATTTTGTAAAAAAGAAAATTCTTGATCTTTTGATCATACAGTAACATGGGGGTGGAGGGGTGAAAACTCCTACCTGAGACCCCGGAAACCCCCTGGCCGCCCATAAAAATCGTCAAACACCTCCTGAACATTTTCAAAGACAGTTTCTTTTGAAGATTTTTATGCATATTCTGTATGAATAACATGCTTGTGGAACTTTTTGTTTCTTTGCTCACCCACGCCCACCTCCCCTTGATGTCCAAGGATCCTCCCCCGGGAAAATACTTGCAGTGCATGTCTGCATTTGATAATATTCGCTTACCCAGTAATGATAATTTCGGAATAACTAAAAGGACATTCGCCGCATTCACCACCTTTGATCGGCCACGACTAAAAAATATGGTAAATGTTCAAGCAGTTTTCTAGAATAAAAAACTTTGACTTAATACTTTTTCGCTGAAACCTCTTTTCCTCTGTTGTTTGGCGCCAACGGAATAAAGTGCGGGTATAAGATCGGGTTGGCAATCGGCCAAATATGCTATACACGTGACGGAAGATTCATGAATGTCCATAGGGTTAGGGTTTTCGAAACAGGGGTATCTAGAAAAATTTGAAATTTTCTAAAACCTGAAAAAAGAAACCCAAAACGAAACATCAAAAACATAAGAAAATTAAACAAAAAAAATTAGTGACGTCGACGAAAAAGGAGTGGGAAATATACAACATTAAAAATTAAAATGATAATCAATAATTTGCAAAAAAAGAACCCAAACGAAACATCACACCAAGAAAAATAGAAACTAAAAGCCAGTAAAACCTACAAAAAATTGTGAGACGAGGCATATAGCAGCAAGAAGATGAAATGGAACTAAAAAACGATAAACTTCTATAAAAGCAAAAATATTGTGAAAGGAAACACAAGCGGAACATTAAAACAAGAAAGAAAAAACTGACAAATAAATAAGTAAAACGAAGAATATAACGGCGGAAAATAGAATGAAACTTGTAAAGTTATAAATAAAACCCTGCATGAAGAAATACAAACGGAACGACAAAAACAAAAAACACAAGAAATAAAGAATACCGAAGGAGAAAAATGAAATCATGCTATAAAATGAAAAACAGCAATGAAAATATAAGCCTACAAAAAAGCACAAACGAAATGAGAAAAAACAGAAAGTAGAAACTAAAAAGACAAATAATGACAGGCAAAAATAGTAAAACAAAGAGTATAACAGCAGGAAAATGAAACTGAACTGAAAAATGATTAACAACAATGAAAACAAAAAATATGTGAAAGGAAAAGAAAATACGAAACATCACAACAAGAAAATAAAACTGAAAAACGAGTGAAGACAACGGAAACAAATAGTGAGACGAAGAATACAACATCAAGAAAAGGAAATGGAACTGCACAACTAAAAAATATACACAAAAAATATAAACGAAAAAACGAAAACGAGCTGAAAAACTAGTAAAGCTAACGAAAAATAGAGGAAAAAGAGTACAACAGCAAAAAATTAAATAAAACTGCACAATGACAAACAAAAGTCTGCAGAAAGAAACAAACAAAACATTAAACTAAGAAAAAATAATTCAAAGAGAAAAGTGCCCGAAACCAAAAGAAAATAGTACAACGGAAAACACAACAAGAAAATGTAACAAAACTGTGAAATAACAAACAACGATGAGAACAAAAACCCGTGGCAAGAAACAAAAAAAAATAATACAAAACCAGAAAAAACACAAAAACAAAAAGGTACAAAATATCCCAAATTACCCTTGCGACGTTAAATCAACGATGGCCAAATCGCCCCGCATTAAAACGGCCAAAGCGTACGGCTCCTGAGCATCGTAAACGTAAGGTGATTCGCATAAACTGACGAAGGCGTCGATTTTGTGCTGCATCTCCAATACCGTAACCGATTTTCCTTTTATAATCGTTACGCTATGCCTCGATCGTAGAATCGCCGACGATTCGGACGATTTTCGCGTCGACGTTGTCGCTTCTTCGACGACGTTCGATTGATCTTTGTAACGACAAAGAGGCGTGCCGCCGCAAAACATGATCGATTCTTCGCCATTTTTGTGCTGTTTCCACTCTAGGCAGGTTATTGGACGGAATTTTTCGCCGCCGCTCGGGTTTTTCGATCGGTGCGTTTGAGTCGACGTTCCTGGCGTTAAAGTTGACGTTTGATGAGTAAGTATGGCAACTTCATCTGTTAGAAAAAACAATTAAGAAAACATAAAAAAGAGTAAATTCAGTTCATTAAAATTGTTGTAGCGACCGAATATCAAGTCTTTTGTAGAAAACTCTATCCATCTATTTACGTTCAATCTTTTGTAATTACAAAAAACAAATTTTGAATTGAAAAAACGAATATTCTACATCAAAGTTCCAAGAATGTAGCGAATAATAAAGCCTTTTTCCACAAACACTGTCAATTAATTCCGGAATTCCATGGAAGAATGTTGAATGGGAACGAGCATTTATTCCACATCGATATCCAACAGAAAATGAGCTTCAATTTAATATGATAATGATGAGTTTTTACATGAACTTTTCTCGTCTTTTCTTTGTCCAGGGTGGACTAATACTACATAAGAAAATTAGGATTCAACTTGTTATAACCATACATGTAACGAAGCCCCAAGGTCTGGGGGCGGATCGGACGACTTTTTTGGGGCTGGCGGTCACTGATTCCCAAAATTTTAGGGGGAGAAGTTTCTGAAGGAAAAAATTTGATTTTTAAACCAGAAAAGTTAAAAAAATGGTTCGAAAAATAGTAATTCTTGTCTGAAAAACCTGTAAAAAATCTATTCATGGCGCGGAGCGCCGAAAAAATTGACAAATTTGTCCATTTTTTATTCGAAAATTGATATTTTCCACCAAAAAATAGAGAAGAACTATTTTTCAGCTGGATGATCAAGCATTTTTTCCATAAACTCTACATTTATTCATTACCTGAGACAAATTTGGAAATAATAATCATTTAAAAGTAAAATTGAATTTTTCTAAAATTTATCGTCTATTTCTAAAAAAATGTTTCGATATTTTACTTACTTTTCGCATGCGGGAAAACATATTGCAGCGGTTCTTGCGGCCTGCGCAACGACCAAGTCGACAAACTGCCGTTCGTATGACCGCAAATAAATTGCTTACCTTCGAAATGCCAAGCTATACATTTTATACCCTGGAGAAAATTTTGAATGCGCAAAATTTTTTTTTTCAATGAGACATCATACATGCACATAGGGGGTAAACCACTCTGGCGACCCCCCCCCCCCCCCGCTCCGGTCCAGAAATCGTCAAACATCCCCCAGAACAAGACAGCTTTTTTGATAATTTTTGTGCATATTTTGTATGAAAAACAAGGTTGTAGAGTTTTTTGCTCGGCCAGCCCCCCCCCACTACCCGCCTGGATAAAAAGTCCAAGGATCCTTCCCCCTGAAAAATTCTTGATGTGCATGTCTGTCAGGCATTATTTTTACTTGTTCGCATTGAAATCGGAGATCAGCTTGACGGATTTTCAAATCCCAGAGAACGACCGTACCTCGTTCGAAGCCGATCAATAGCTGGAAAAAGAGGAAAAAATACTGCGGGATATGTTTGATGTTTTAAAATTGGGACACACTAATAAAAAGGATATTTTCGCAAAAACAGAGGATTTAAAATTCAAATTTTCAAATGCTTAAATGAATAAAAATTCTAATACATTATACTTGCATTTTTCGACATTTTCCATTTCAGATTGCTCTAGAAAATCGATAACTCAAATAGAAGAATAAGAATGCATTGAGCAATTATATTTTTGCACACTTTTCGACAATATTCGCATTTTCTTGGTTACGGCGCAAAAATTTTTTGCTTCCTCCGCTTCCTAGGATACCTACCGAAATATTGGCAAAAAGTCAAATGTACCGGAAAAAGTCTCCGGGGTTGCGTACATATTAATTTTCAATCGAAATCATTTTAGTTTTTATAGCCGCAAACATATAGTTCTTCTTCTTTCTATTCTACGTCTTCTTTTTTAGGATAATTTCCCTTCAATTTCCTAAGCTTAGCAGTCGAAAATTTCTCGTCGTTGTAGAACATCCTATAAGCTAGCTTGTATATCCATAAAGCTCATTACGCTTTTCTACAGTAAGTCGATAACCGGAGAAAAACCTTAGCTTCCTACTGCGCCTGCGAAGAAAAAAAGTATTCGCCTCGTATATACAATAGAAACAAAAAAGGAAAGCTCGAACGTGTACGAAAAAGCAAAACATTATCGATTTTCAGCATTTAGCTATACACAAGGCCAAATTAAGCCTACTTAACGACACGCGCACGCGCGCGAAATTTTGCCGGCAAAAAGCGGCTTAATTAATTAGCCGACATATACAGTAGGAAAAAATCGATACGACTCGGTCGTCAAGATTTTTCTACGAGCTTGTTACTGTAGTAATTTTGTACAAGCAAAAAAAACGTCTCACTTTGCTTTCGTCGGTTGGACAATCGCTCAAATGTAAAACTAGACCGGGATGCGTCGTTTGAGATCTAAAAAAAAGAAGAAATTTGCCGAACGAGGGGAGATAGAAAAAATCTTACAAATCTATGGCTTTGTTCCAATTGATAATATAACCGGATAATGAAAACGTCTCCAAAGCTACGATATGTACATTGCCGCGATCAGTGCCGAGGTAAAGCCATTTACTTTGGAATGGTAGATGAATCGTTGTAAGTCTAAAAATGGGAAAAACGGAAATTTTCAGTAAACAATAAACTAAGTTTGACCAGTTGACATATCACAACACACGAAACAATTTTTTATGGATGAGGTCGAAGATTATGCAAAGTTTTAGGCGCGAAATATGCCAATTTTTTCGCCAAAAAGATCACAAAAATTTGACCAAAAAATTAATTTTGATCTGAAATACGCTTATCAAACTCCAAGCACCTAAAAACTACATTTCATAGTTTTTGTCAAAAGGTGGCTACTTTCTACCCTTTTTTGTTCACAAATTAACATTTCCACCCAAATATATAATTGACATTTTTCACCATTTTTTTCGGCATTATCCACAATTTCTTACCTTTGACGCTTTAGGCAGCTTCTTATATGCAAAAAAGACAATTTTCTTTCGAAAAAAATTTCCAAACCGTTTCTTATGCATAAATGGCTATTTCCTGTTGATGTTTTGCTTGTGTTTTTTTTTCTGAAATCGCCATTTTCTATCAAATTTTAACATTTTTCACCTTTTTTTGCTCAAAAATGATCATTTTCTACAGAAAATGTGCCAATTTTTACCATTTTTGATTTAAAATCGTCAAGTTCTATCAAACGATTGATATTTTTTTAAATGGAAATTTTCATTTTAACCCATTTTGCTCAAAAATAAAAAATCTACATTTTTCACTGTTTTTTTGCACAAATTGCAAGTTTTCTAACAAAAAATGACATTTTCAACCGCTTTTATTCGAAAATGATCATTTAATGCCAAAAAATTACATTTTTAACATTTTTTGTTAAAAATTGACTGTTTTGAAATTTTCTTCGTTTTTTGTGCACAATTTAATATTTTCTAGAGAAAGATAGACATTTTTGACCTTTTGTGCAAAAACGATAGTTTTTTACACAAAAATTGTTTTTCTCGTCGTTTTCCTCCAAATGAGACTATTTTCTACAAGAAACTGACATTTTTCACGATTTTCTTGCCAAGAATTATGATTTTCTAACGAAAAATCTATGTTTTCCTGTTTTTGGACCAAAAAACGAGATTCCAAGTTGTACTTAGAGCACTTCCACACCAAATACATGTGCGTATTATCATGCACTAAGAGAATGACCTCAAAAAAAACTTGGCTCGACTGAATTCGATTATTAATTTTTACAGAAATCAAATTCGTGTAAACTTTGTGACGATTATTCAGAACATTTCTAGCATAATACAAGAGCTAAGCAATATACGAGTACATTCATGAGCATACATGTAACAGGGCCCCGAGGTCTAGGGGGGTTGGACGACATTCTTGGGAGACGGGGTCACTAATTTCCCAAAATTTTGGCCTAATTGGTCTGAAATGAAAACCATGATGCAGTTTACACGATGTAAAGTTGGTTTTTTCAAGAATTAATTTTCAGAGGCTCAGTTGGATCAATCAATTGATGTATAAATAATTTAATTTTTCAACCTTGTCGCAGATCGGAAAATTTCGTTTTCAAATTTTCCAAAGAAGTTGAATGAAATGCATCTTAATGACTCATTGAAGGACGCAAAATTAAATACTTACTTTTCACGTTGAAATTTCAAACTATGTACAATTTCCGGGCGCTTCTGTCGAAAATTCCACAAATGAATGCAATTATCGGCGCATAATGTAACGAAGGCACCCTGTATGAAGTAGAGAATGCAAATTTTCTCCGCACCGTCTGTACATTAATTTTACCTCATTGATTAAAAATTGAATCCTCAATATCGAAGCGTCATTATCCCCTTGTTTCAAAATAAGATCAACGCCTGGTCGACCGATTCTAAAAAATTTATATAGTTCTAGAAACGAGAAATTGAAAAAAAACTAAAATTGCGCACATCCTTATCTGACCGTTAGCCGTTCCGATCGCCAATAACTTTTGAATTGGATCGAACGCGATGCACGTAGCGTCGTATGGAAAACCGTGACGTGAAACCTGAAAAAAACTAAATTTCTTTACACCAGACAAACCCATAGGGAGGGGTATGAGGGGGCATTATCCCTACCTAAATTCCTAAAAATTCATCACAGGGTGCTTAATTTTGAGAAAAAATGAAGTGTTTAGTGGACAGTTATTACACTACCCCCGCAAATTTTCAACTTTACCCCAACCTGAAAAATCTGACCTTGGGGGCTCCTGCTAAACAACAAAAAAAGTTACTTCAGCGAATGCGAAATGCTTCGACGTTAAAGTTTCTTTAATATCAAATGGATCGACGGGTTTCTGCGGCGACGCTAGCTGGATATTTCGGAGACGGTCGAAAATTCTCTTGCCCGTACGTTCCATTACAATTTTAGAAAATCGAATTTACAATTAAATTTTTGCCGTCGGATTTCATCCTTGTGTAATATGGGAAGTCATTTTATAAATGATGTACTAAACAAACAAAATGAAATTCTCTGAACTTTCTAGGTTTCTTCAGAGAAAAAATCATCAACAATTCTAACAAACGGGTATCTATTAGGGACTGTAAACACGTATAAAACATATAAAAAACTCATCAATTGGATTTAAAAGTATTTTTACATTCTTTGTAGAGTCAATGAATTTAATATGTTTAAAACAGATATTATCATTCCATAAAAACCATCCAAAAATTTCAGAATACGAAATTTAATAATGGAAAATAGGAAGTTTGATAGATAAGATATCAGAATTCATGGGTGTAATTAATAGGAAAAAAATGATATTTATTGAATGAAGAAAAAATCGAGAATCAAAACGTTTGGGCCATAAGAATTAAAAATATCGCCTAAAGAATTTTGAGATTTAGATTCAAAAGAAAAATATTTGACTATACATAGAAGCTTTTTCCGACGCTTGGCGCTGGACTTCAATGCATTTATAACTTTCTTACATTATTCTAAAGCGCGCTAAGAAATTTTCATTCTAGCTAATGCTGATTTTAATTATCAACATATTACGCATAAATTTTTGATCCTATGTCATTTATTGACGAATTTGACAAAAAGCAAGATTTTTCTCTTTTATTTCTCCATAATCTTTTTGAGATTTTTAAAAACATGTTGACTTTTGTGTGATTGAAACATTTTGAGTCCAAGTAGAAATTTTCGCTGATTGAAGGATCGAAATTCTTGGTTGCTCTATTACTTTCTGAGTTGTAGTTTTTTAAAAATTAAACCTTTTTGTCTAGGAAATAAAAGTTGAAAAGTATCATAATCCAGCGTTCTAGAATATCAGAATGCAACAAAATTTCCGGCGCAACGCGCCGAACAAGTTACTCATGCCAACGTTTTATTTTCTCTCGAAATCTCAGAAAATTGGATCTTAAAAGCTTAATCGAATCTTAAAAGCTTAAAATTGGATCTTAAAAGCTTAATCTTAAAAATCGAATGAAATACAAGTAAACTAGCTTTTGATGGTTTTTCCGATGAAATTAAGCTAATTTATTGATTTCAGAGTGAGCAACTAAAAATTTTTCTACATTGCGACCAGGCCTCTGAACATATACCTTACCTGCACCGTTTTTTCCTCAAACGGGGTCTTATGGAGAAAAAAATTTTAGGTATGGCTCTCATTGTAGAAAAAACTTTGGGGAATTCAAAACCGAAAAGATGCGTTTTGGTGGACTTCAAAAAGTCAAAATCTCAAAATTTTTCGGCACAGCGCCGGTCAGGTGTATGTATAATGATCACTATTTTCTATCAGGGGCGGCCGTTAGCATTACTTCCACTTACTAATTAACTCTCAACAGTTTCTATTAATCAAGTTAGCTAGTCTCATTTTCTAATCGTTAATCGTTAACAGTCTATTTGCCCAAAAAAAAAGATTTTTCATCAATTCTTTTGGAACTTCTGTTCGCGAATATCGATTGAAGAGATTTATTTTTCAGCGTTTCAGAATATAAAAACTCAAAAAATTTTCCGGCACTTCGCCCCGGAATAGGGAACAAATTACACTTCATCAGCCTGATTTTAATCTATTTCTCAACTGATTTTCCACCGTTTAAGAAAATAAAAATCCAAACATTTTTCCGGCGCTCCGCGCCGGACTAAGAATTAAATAAAATTGGATAATTCTAATCGGAACCACAAAAATGTTAATAACGGATAAATTCATGAAAACTCTGCGTTAAAATGCTTTCTCTGCTCTGGTAGAACACCAATATTTTCTTCCCTATTTCATTTAGCATCCGAAAATGATATAATTGATAGAATCCCACATGTTTTGCTTACAATTAATAACCAAAAAACCGTTTACGCTATGGTCGATTCTGGCGCAGCTTACTCGATCATGGATAAAAAAGTTGCAAGTTCCATAAATGACCTTGTCTGGAAAAATTCCCCCACTATCATGGCCACTGCTGCAAATAAACTCCCTATCCCCTTGGTAGGTTCGGCCATCGTGACTCTAAAAGTGGACGATTTGGAAGAAACAATTGTGGTTCAAATACAAGACGATTGTCCCTCACCTATTATTTTAGGTGCCAATTTCACTAACCGGTTCAAAAGCTACGAATTCAACAATGAAAATTCCTTTGTCCGTTTTGGAAAAACCTTTGTCCCATGTAGAGGCATTACCTACAACCCACCCAAACATCGAGGCGAAATTTCTTTGCCGGGTACTGTTGCCCTTCCACCCAGAACCATCACAGAGTTTACTGTACCCGTATCAAAAATGTACGAAAATACGAAAACTGTTGAATTCTTTCCACGTGATCAATTATTTGAAAAATTCGGAATTTGCGCAGCCAACAGTGTCTCCACCGTTTTTCAAGGCCATATCATGGTTTCCATTTTCAATCCCACCCAAGCCCCAGGACTCTAAAAACATCAAAATGCTTAGGTATGCTCCTTAAATGCGTAGCCATCATTATAAACGTTTTCAAAATCTTTTTTCTCATTTCTTAATTTTTTCCTCAAAAGACCCCATTTGAGGTAAAAAACAGTGGCGACGCCCCAACATGGTCAACCCCATACTCGAACGTCGCAACACCCCCTCAACTTGGTCAATCCTATATCCAACGCTCCTCAACTCGTAAAAATTTAGGTAAAAAGTAAATGTAAAGTGGGGCGACTCTAAACACAGTTTTCTGAATGAATGACGATAGCTGTTTGAGATCAGTAGGTAATATTTGCTGTGTAGACAACTCATAGCAGTGGTTTGTTTGCCCATACCTGCCACAGTGTATATATGCCCTAGCGCCGCTTCGTTTTCGCGAATTAAATCCCGTGTTTCCACTGTTTTTTTCCACATTTGCACTATGAAAAGTCTGGATTGTGGAAAAAATTTTTGAGGTCTTCCCACAAATGTGGAAAAAATTTGAGGTTTTCATATTGAAAAAATGCATTTCGGTGCATTTTAGGAGGTCCAAATCTCAAAATTTTTCGGCGCTTTGCGCAGGTAATAACTTTAATAATCATTCATTATTATTTATTACCAAGCTCAGGCGCGCCTTTTAGCATGTCTGCATTTACTTACCATTTAATCTTTAATAGTTTTCATAATCTTAAACGTACTATTTCAAGTTTAATTGGCAATCTTATATATTATATCTTTATATTTAATAACGATATCCACATTTTTTTTCATAGATCTTTTGAGAAAGATCAATAGGTCAACTTGCTAAACTTTTTGAAGCGTTTGCTTCAATTCAAAAGCTTCATGGAAGTATTTTTCGAAACTTTCTACGCTTCTGAGACTCATAGCTTTTCGGCCAGACTTATGAAAGGTTACGAACAAGTTAAAGGTTTTTAAATTTTTCGAATAATAAATTTCTAGAAATTACGATTTGTGAACACAAAATTCAAATCTAATTTTTGAGATGTATGTTCAGAACATACCTGTACTTGGGGGGGGGGGGTTGGGGGGGACCCCCCAACTTGGCCAACCCAGTACCCAAAATCATTTCCCCCTAACCCCCCCCCCGGTTTGGAAAAAATTAAAAAAATTTGCCAAAAAGTGTATGTTTTTTAGCCTTTTTTGGGAAAAATTTCGACTTTTTTCTACCCCCCCCCGAACTGGTCGGAGGACTTACAGGTATGGTTCAGAACAATGTTTTTTTTGCTCAAAACTTTTTGCCTCATTTGAGTAAAACCCCAACAAAATTTTCCTCATGAGGAAAAGTCAATTTTTTCAGTTTCGTTGCTTAAAAATCGCTCAAAGTCATTTTTGATGTGTTTTTTCAGCATTTCTCATTAGCTTGCATCCTATTCCGCCAAAAACCGACATTTTTTGGGAAAAAGACTCGAGCTATGACCTGCTTGTGAATAAATATTTAAGTGAGTTTACATGAGCCAAGCAAGAGATTAATTCAACGGCATAACCTCCATTTCTTATATTTCTTTGAGGACATAAAACAACCTAATTTTGACATAACAAGTCAATCACACAGTAAACTTTGATGAAACGATATCAATAAAAAATAAAATTTTAAAACTGATTCTGAACAGCTAACAATCTGACATGAAGGTATGAACTGGACCACAGGGCTTTTTTTCTGCCAATGCCAGGTTCCAATGTGCAACTTGGTGGAAAATTTTGGTTGTTTTTTCTGGCATATTGATATTCTAGAACGCTGGAAAATGAACATTTCTAAATTTCATTGCCTAGACAGAAGATTTAATTTTTCAGTGAATTCGATGAATTTTCAGTTGGGCGGACTAAGAGATTTTATTCTTCAACCAGCAAGAATTCCCACTTGTACTCGAAAAGTTGTAATCACACAAATAACAAAATTTTTTTAAAGACCGCAAAATGACTTTGGGAAAATAACGCAGAAAAATCTTGCTATTCGTCAAATTTTAAAACAAAGCGACACAAGATCAAACATTTATCCATACTATCTTGATAATTAAAAGCTATAATCATTAGCTAGAATGACATTTTCTAACTGCGCATTGGAATAACGAAGAAAAATTATTAAATAATTCAAATCCGGCGCGAAACGCTGGAAAATTTCAACGATTTTCAATTTTCTGACCCGTAAAATGCACATCCGAACACTTTTTTCCCCGAACTTCGTTCCACAAATTTGGAAAGGGGTCAAATTTTTTTTCCACATGTGGAAAAAAATTTTTTGGTCTTAAAATCCTCGTTTTTCGCTTGAAAATGCTCATAAACGATTCATTTAAGTGTTTTTAGACCTTCTTAAATCATTCTGATAATAATAATTATGATCATATATCTCAAAAATTAGATTTCAATTTTTGTTCATAGATCGTAATTTTTAAAAATTAATCATTCGAAAAAATTTTAAAACCATTAATTTGTTCGTAACCTTTCGTAAATTTAACCGAAAAGTAATGAGTAAGAAGTGTAGAAATTTTCCAAAATTCTTCCATAAAGCTTTTGAATTGAATTTACGTTAAGAAAAGAACAAACGCTTCAATAAGTTGAGAAAGTTGACGTGTTGATCTTTCTCAAAAAAATCTATGAAGGAAAGAATGCAGATATTCATTGAATATAGAGATATGATATGCAAGATTACCCATTAAACATTAAATAATACGTTTAAGATGATGAAAACTATTGAAGATTAAATGGTAGGTAAGTGAAGGTAGACAGACATGCTAAAAGCCGCGCCTGAGCTTGGTAAGAAATAAAGATTATCAAAGTTCTTACCGGCGAGAAGCGCCGAAAAATTTCGAGATTTGGACCTCATAAAATGCATCTTTTCAATATGAAAACCCAAAATTTTTCTTCCACATTCGAGATTTTTTTCCACATTCATAGTGCAAATGTGAAAAAAACAGTATAGTCCGGAACAGGAACCGATCAAAAAAATTTTCCTCAAATTGGTGCTCAAGTACAAAAAAACTTTCCTCAATTCCAAAAAAATTTCCTCAAAAATCGTCGATTGAGGAAAAATAACTGTGGTGCGGCGTGCGTGGTGAGTGAACCCACGGGAAACCAGTTATTCGACATCAGATCCCAAATTCCAGTATAGAATACAGTAAACATTAGATCTTTTGATCAAAAGCACCTGTGAACGGAGACGTAACAATCTAGCGTAGAAACCATTATCGAGAGACATGTCTTGTTGCGAATTTACTCAATTTCCGAACTGCCTCAGACAAAAGCAGCATGATTTCGAATATTATGTGATTATGTAAATAAGATGCTTGCGTACAACATTCCAAACGAGACCAGAAACCTGCTTATGACAGTGCAGAAAATCTGAAAATCGATATTCTGCGTGGTAAACATTTTCGATTCAGCCAATATCGTTGTTAAGAAGTCTATTTTAGATCCTTATTATCCATCAATTCGAATTGAAAATGTCTTACGGCGGTTATCAACAAGGTGGTATGGGTGGTCAAGGCGGTAACGGTGGTGGTCGTCAGATGGATCCCGAACGCTCGGCTCGTTCCGTTTACGGTGTGTATTTTACTTTTTTAAATTATCATCGGCAGGATTTCACTTCGAGAAAAATTTCTTTTTTTGTAATTTAACCTGATTTTTTTCTAGTCGGAAACATCCCTTGGCGCGCCAACGAAGACGAATTGAGAAATCTGTTCGGTCAAGCTGGTCAAGTGAACGATTTCAAGTAAGAGTTGTTTCGAAGAAATATTTTTTGTACATCCTATTCATAATTGAGTGCCGATAGGAGGGGCGACTCTGTCTTTCCATAATTTTTTGAGTGTCGCCGCTCGTCCATTTGCTGTGTTTTTACTCTGCTTTTGAATAGATTTCAGATGAGATTAGGGTTCTCAAGTGTCTCCTAAGCGGAAGGAAGAAAAAAGAATCCGTGTCGATATGTTGGTTTCCAGAGTTGGCCAGTGTGAAATGATTAAAATTCCGATTTATCATTTTTAGAGCCGACGCCGCGGCCGAATAAACCCAAATGTGCTGGACCGCTGTTGAGAGAGACACTTGCAGACACTTATTATTCTGATCTTTTCTTTTTCTATTAGGCCGCTTCATGTAGGTAAGTGAGCCTCGATTGTAGGTGTAGAAGGGTTTCAAAAATGAGCATAGCACATTTATGTCAGACGATCGTCGGAAAAATCCCGCGCCTTTTAACACTAGCACATTATTTTGAAGGATCGTCTACGATAGAGAGAGTGGCCGTTCGAAAGGATTCGGTTTTTGCGAATTTTCATCACCAGAAATGGCCGATTACGCCGTATCGACAATAAACGGCGCCGAAATCCACGGCCGCAAGCTCCGAGTTGATCGTTCTCGATAAATACGCATTAAAAATCCGCTTGTTTGCGGTGAATCCAACGGCGATGGTTGTAATTTATCTATTTGAATATTTCGGTCGTCGAGCGCGACGTGAATTTCGCGGAATCTTTTTATTTCGAATTCCGCAATATTGTATTATATTTCATTGTCGTTTTCAAAATTCATCCAAATAAAGTGATTCATTCGTTTGCGATCAAACAAATACTGGGAGTGATGAGCCACTGAATAGGATTGTGGAGGGGGTGATACTAGTTCAAGCAGTTTTTCGTTTCTCACCCAGAGGGCTCGACGTTTCGGCGCATGGTCCATTGGGTCCACTATCGACACTGGACACATTTTGGCACCTATTGCTAGATTTCTGACATCGGGCTTTATAGTACGTGTGTGTTATCACGACATCATTACAACTTTTTATGTGGGTTTTTTGCTCAATTTTTTCAGGTTCAAGCTCCATACATAACAATTTTAATCGGGAATCCTTATGATAATTTTCTCTTTTGTTTCATTCCAAACGTTTCGGAAAATGTTTTCACGACAGATATATTTGTGATTTTGGAATGGTCCGTTCGTGCATGCATACCGTAACTGCAGAACAAAAGCATGTGAAATTTTGATGAAGAAATGCAACTAAATATATAGACTATATCTCCTCAACTAGCATAAACGATTTTAATTTGCATATTTATCATAAAAAGGATGTGCGCATTTACCCAGATGCATAGAAATTTTTAGTATTCGCTGTATTGAGATTCGTTTTTTAGAATCGCCGTATTGAGATTTCGCTGTAAAAATAGAATAAAAGTACACAACCTGAAAAAAATTGAACAAAAAGTGGCTCAAAATAAGGAAACTGTAAAAGAATAAGCCAGTAAAGAAACAAAAAACTTGCACGTAGATACTATGTTTACAATAAACAAACCGAATAAAAAGCTGTAATGTCGTGCAATCACATGCTATAAAGCCATAATGTCAGAAATCTTGCGATTGATGCCAAAATGTGTGGCAAGCAGCATCCGCCAGATCGAAATGGAGGACAAATTAGCCCATGCACCAAACCGACCAACTCCGCCCAATCACCATTCTTCCATTCTAAAGATAACTTTTTTTAAAATTCCCTATTTGGGGAATTTGTTCAGAGACTTCGCATGTTCCGGGAATCGTTGTATATATTGATCCTTGCTGTTGTGTATTTCGCTGAATAGGGGTTGTTAAAACCATTTTTGGTAGCTTAGAATTTTTTTTAGTTGCACTCTTTGGCTAATGCTTCTTCTTCCAAAATCACAAAAAATATCTGTCAGGAAAACGGCTGAAGAAAACAAAAATTATCATAAGGATTCCTCATTCAAGTTATTTTATATGGAGCTTAACTGAAAAATAATTAAATTAGTGAAATAAATAATTAAGCAGTAAAGGCAAAACAAAAAAAAAGTAATAAGAAACGAAAAGTGAAATAATGTAATAAAAACTAGGTAAA
Organism: Romanomermis culicivorax; assembly: GCA_963922205.1. Classification (NCBI taxonomy): domain Eukaryota; kingdom Metazoa; phylum Nematoda; class Enoplea; order Mermithida; family Mermithidae; genus Romanomermis; species Romanomermis culicivorax. Next base: position 904,731 of record CAWUHX010000089.1, read on the forward strand.
AAAATCAAACAAAAAGTGGCTTAAAATAGGAAGAACATACAAAAAGAAATAAGTCATAAAGGAAAAAAGAAGCAAAAAACATGGATGTATATAACGTTACAAACCAGAATACAAAGCTGTATAATATCATGAAAACACATGCTATAGAGCTGTAATGTCAGAAATCCGGGGATTCATGCAAGAATGTATGACAACCAGCATCCACCAGATCGAAATGGAGGACCAGATAGCCATGCGCCAAAACGTCTACCCCGCCTAATCTCCATTTTTTTCATTCTAAAGATGAAAATTCTCTATTTTGAGAATATGTTCTGACTGATTCCCTTTTTAAGAACAGAGTTCGTCGGAAACATAATTGCCCCCCCCCCCAATTCACTGCTTTTTAGTGAAAATAATTCCACTAGGTTGTTAGGAGTTATGTAATACACATCCATACACAAAAGCTATCCCCAGCCGAAATAGCATGTTTATCCGTGCAAAAAGAAAAAGATCTAGAACGTTCAAAATAAAGGTCCACGAACTATTTTTTTCAAATTTTCTCTGAATATGAGAATTTTTTTACTCCTGCAGTCAAGTCAGATAAGCCTTTTTACTCGTACGGTCAGCAATACATATGTATAACAGGGGTTTGAGCAGTAGTGTGGAACTGAAGTGGCTGGTTGTTTTTTCCATCTTGAAACAAAATCTGTGGCTTCGAGTTAGACCCCAGATGGTTAAACAGTGTAACGTAATGTACACTTTGTGATATTGATTTTCAATTATAAATTCATATTATTAATCTATCGTCTCAAGGGTGTCTGGAATTCACACCCAAACATTCTTATAAATTCATGTGAAGCACTCTGTTTTGATCGTCCCACACCCCAATGACCCAATTAAAGACGTACATAAGTATTTGGACATTGGCACCTGGCCCTCATAATGCACATGAAAATAGACATTCTAAAGGTACAATAATCCCCCCCCCCCAGACCCATAAACACGCCCATGTAGAAAATACAGAAACCCCGACCCAGACACAAGATTTAGGACGAATGCGTGGAAAACCGAAAAACACATGAAAAACTAAAAAACATATAGGCGGCAAAGCATACTGTAGATTAAAGGCATGTAAGCGTGGAAATTAAGAGTATAAATTAAAGCAAGTGGCTAAAGAAGCATACAGTAAGCAGAAACAGGTAAGCGAAGCAGGGATTGGTTAGGCGAGCCAACAGAAGCGGACCTCCCACGATGCGAGGGCGTGGATTAAAGAACCGGTATAAAAGACAGAAAAATGCGGAAAAAGGCAGATTTAGTTGGAGATTTTATATATTTTTATGCAAGTGTGGATTGTGGTTCATTTTGAAGCATTCGTATATTTTTGTCGACAAGGAAAGCAATCGTCAATTCCATATTTATATTATCATTGTCATACTGTTATATCTGCCCTCATTTGTCCACCGTCACAATGTTTTTAGGATCAAGTAAAGTATCACTAAGAACTGGTCATTACAACAGTAACAGCAGTTAACCGTAACCCCAAAAATTTTGTGCCACGGTTTTAACCGTTACCCTGCCTGCTCTTTACGGTTATAACCGTAACTGTCCATATTATTGGCGGTTATCCCACGGTTGCACATATTTGAAAGCATGCTACTTTTATTTTATTGAAACGTTTAATGCACTCAAATAAAAGCCCTAGCATCTTTTCTTACAATTTTATAGGACAACAAAAGAGACTTTTTGTTGAATTTTATATCAGGCTGTCGGTACAGATGCCATGCCTTATGTGTTAATGGGTTTCATAGAAGGTACTCAAAAAATGAGATGACGTTAAGGGTCATTTATACTTGCCTTTTTCAGCGGAACAGAATGGAATGCAACCGATAGAACGTAATAGAACGGGAATTTCCCTTCTGTTCGGTTGGAGCTTGCCATCGGTTTTTCTCCGCCAAATCGCACTTATACTTTCTGATTGAAAGTGAAAATTGAAACTCAAACAAAAATTGCACAATTTTATTAATTACTACGTACAAAAATTTTGTTGCATTCGTCTTTAAATTACATTTGAGATGGAAATATTGGCGGCCCCACAAAAAAATTGTATTTCATTTTCGGGCTGCTTTTTCTCGATTCTGACCATCGTTTTTCCCCAAACCTTGCTTTTTGAGGGAAAAAATTTGGAAGAGTAAAAAAATTTTGGCACTAGGATCAGACACACTGCAAGAATTTTCCCGGGGTGTCCTCGGACTTTTCATCGAAGGGAGATAACAAAGAAACAAAAGAAAGTTATGCAAGCATGTTTTTTCTACAAAATGTGCATAAAAATCATCAAAAAAGCTATACTGGAAAATGTTCAGGGGGGTGTTTTTTTCGGGACAGGTGGTGCCCAGGGTCTCAGGTAGGAGGGTATAACCCCCTACTTCCTCTATGTGCATGTATGGCAAGGATATTTTGGCGAATTTTAGGGATCCAAATTTCAAAATTTTCTTTAATTTCTAGGACTTTAACGATCATCATTATTTGTTACCCATCTAGAACGCAGATTTCAGCACATTTTCCAGAAAAATCAACAGGTCAACTTTCTAAACTTTTTGGAACGATTTTTCCTTCCTTAGCCTAAATTGAATTCAAAAGCTTTATGGAAGTAGTTGTCGGAAACATGTTATATTTCAGAAACTGATGGCGTTTGGGGCGGCTCTGACCCATTTCTTGCCTCCTTGATCTGTGGGGTAGGAGGAAGAAGGGTAAAATTGGCAAGGGGAATTGTTATGCAGGAGAGATAGCCAGGGATCGACCTTAACACCAGTGCTTCCCTGCACCTGCCCTAAACCTCGGAATCACTCCTCACTTAGGGGCCGAGAAGTCAAGAACAGAATACTACCTTCCCAAGAAATGCCTGACTAAAACTAGTCAGACAAGGTAACACACTTTTAGACACAAATAAAACGCTTTTTTAACTAAACATTTATTTGTAAAACTTACCTATAAATCACCCCCTCCGAAAATCTGATATCTTACTAACATAAAAGCAAGGTGAATTATGCACAGGTGAAATACTAGTTACAATATAAAAGGCGAGGCACACAAGAATAATCAATAATATACACTGCTTAATTCACAAAATCTATCTTCTGCAGTAACCATCATGATGGGCCAGGTTGGGCATGGTCGCACATTTGTACCTGCAGGCATTTTAACGAAATTGACAAACTACTTGGAAAATCCTAAAAAATCAGCAGAAACACACTACAACACTTATACTCGTAGCTTTTCTAAATTTCTAGGACATTGAATTTTTGAACAGAAAATGTGGATCTAATTCCGGAAGTAAATTTCTGGAAAATCAATTTCCAGCATCGCAGCACTGTTTTTTTCTCACTGGAATTTTCCCAAAATGAGGAAAGGGTTTTAATTTTCCCTATTCTCTGCAAGTCATTTTTTGTGTGAAAATGCTCATATATGCCTTATTCAAGTGTTTTTGAGATTCTTGGAACATTCTGATATTTTTAGAGACATTCACTCATTAAAATTGAAGAGAAATTGAAATTTTCGAGTTTGAAGTCTACGCATTGTGAAACAAATTTTCTAGCAGCCTATCCAATAGCATGATGAGTTTCAATTAGATAAGAAATCGAGTGTTTAGGCCATTAGGATGAGAAGTGAGAGGCTAAAAAACTAGTTATGTTTCCGGTGCACAGTGCTGGAAAAATTTTTGGATGTTGACATTCTGCGGCGCTGGAAAATCAATTCTCCCAACACTTACATACTCCAAGAATTAGATTCAAAATTTTTGTTCAAAAATCGTAATTTCTAGAAATTCATCATTTGAGAAATTTTTAAATCAGTTATTCATAAACTTACAAAAATTTGACTGAAAAGCAAAAACACTTTCATTAAGCTTTCAAATTCAATTTATGTCAAGAGGGGAACAATTGCTTTGAAAAGTTTAGAAAGTTGATGTGTTGATCTTTCTCAAAAAATGTTTCAATGGAACAATGCAGATCTTCATGGAATATGAAGATAAAATATTGAAGATAACCAATTAAAACATGAGGTAATATTTTTTAGGTGATGAAAGCTATTAAAGATTAAATGTTAAGTCAAGATAGACATGCTAAAAGCCACTCCTGAGCTGGATGATGAATAATATGATTATTAAAGTTATAACTGGTGTGAAGCGCCGTAAATTTTGAGATTCGGACCTGCTAAAATGCATCTTTTTCATATCCAACCCCCAAATTTTTTTCTTTTTCCAAATATTTTGTCTTCAAAAAGCACGATTTGAGGGAAAAAGCAGATTGTCAATACCCAAAAAATTCTTCAGTGCTTCGCGTTGGAAACATCAAAATCTTTTTTGAGCTCTCACTTTACTTGTCATCATAAAGGTAATTATGGTTTTGGATAGTTGACCATACCCAAATTTTTTTTCCTCATTTTCTGGAAATTTTCGACATTTCCAACAACAATTAAAATGTGGTCATGAGTTCTGCATTTTTGGTATATACGCAAACATTCTGGAATTTTCAGTGACCAAATTGCAAAAATGGGGAAAATACTAGTCTGAGTAGTCACATTGAACTAGTGAACAACAGATTGGTATCCAACAACAATTGAAAACATATTAATGATAGATTTCCCATGAATCGAACTGCCATTAACATTTCTGTGATTCAAGTTAAGAATGTCGGAGTCAGTTTATTTCTTGTTCCTGAGTGCCAGAACAAATTTTGGAAGGCTGGAGAATGAGTTTTCGCAACATTTGAATGTAAATGTGAATCTGACTAATAGATTGTAAATAGCTTCTCATTTCACAGCAAGTGTTTTCGAACTTTTATATTCTAAAACACTGGAAAATGAATCTATGCAACAGACATTGTTGAATAGGAGCTTCAAACATATACCTGTAAGAAGTCCCACCAGTTGGTGAGAGGGGTAAACCCAAAATTTTGGTTGGGGGTTCCAAAACTTCCGGAATTTATGGGTTTTTTGGGATTTTTGGGACTCTGCCGCAAAAGGCCAAAAATATCTATTTTTTGCAAAAAAAAGAAATGGGATATTTCAATTGATAGAAACTGTTGGAGGTTATTTGCTACGGCCGCACCTGATAGAAAACAATGACTATCATACGCATGCCAGCACTTGACGCGGGAAAATTTTCACTGAAACAGATCTTTTCGTTTCTGAACTCCCAAAATTTTTTGCGAAAATGAAAATCTTGCTGAAAACTTTTTCCTGATATCGTTTTTCCCTCAAAAGATCCCATTTGAGGGAAAATGGGTGCTTGGGGGGGGGGGTAAACCCCAAATTTGGAGGGGGGTCGAAAAAAGTTCAATAACTTAAAATTTTTCATCATCTGATAATTTTTTTGAATAGACAAGGCAAAAACTTTACAACAAAAAAATGAAATCTAAATAAATCTAGCGATTAGGTATGTATCGGACCTCTTGACCACGTTATGCCACCCGATGTTTTCTGACCCGAAGGATAAAAAAAGAGTTGACCTTAGCCATTATCCAGGATACCTCTGTGTGTACAGTGCAACCTGGAGCCTATCGGACCTTGTGATTAGGTTTTTGAAGAAGAAAGAAATTTTATTAAATGCAAAGAAAATACAAGAGTAAATGTGAATAATACAGAAAAGCTCATGGACGTGACAAAAGCACGTGTGAAGCGTTAAAAAATGACTCAATTTTGATCGAAAGCAGGGTACTGTTCCAAGGAGTGATATCGTCAGGTAAGGATCCAAACAACAATATTTCGCAAACAAAAGCCATGTTTTGAAGCATTAGAGTTATAACCTCGATTTGTACAATTTAAATGAGTTGGATCCGCAATAATTGAATGGACTTAAGGTGAAAAATAAATCAGGTGGTATAACTTTAAATTTCAAAATTAATAACATGTTCGATAAGTCGATACATCTACGTCTAAATGGGAAGTCATCAAGGCCAGATTTGTCGAGGCGCTTCCTATAGCTTAAATCTTTATAACCAAAAAGTCTTTTTGTAAACCTCCGTCGAACTTTTTCTAACATATTAGTATCCCCAACCAGACAGGGATTCCAGAGTGATGAACCATATTCCAGAATAGGGAGAACATAGGATTTAAAAGCCCTGATTTTTAATTCATTGAAGTTAGAGTGAAAACATTTTAAAATCAAATTTGCCACCCTTGCATACCTGTACTTGGGGGGGGGGACCCGCCCAACTTGGCCAACCCAGTACCCAAAATCATTTACCCCCCCCCAACCCCCCCCCCCAGTTGGGAAAAAATTAAAAAAATTTGCCAAAAAGTGTATGTTTTTTGGCCTTTTTCGGGAAAAATTTCGACTTTTTCCTACCCCCCCCCCCAACTGGTCGGAGGTCTTACAGGTATGCACCATTGATGCTTTTTCAACCACATATAATTACAGTGGGAGGTCGCTGACAATTTTTCATTGAAAATAACACCAAGATCCAAGGTTATAAAGTTTCCTGTCCGAAAACGCATTATATACATTTTAAAAGGGAAATACTGAACATTTTCAAGCGCTTCGCGCGGAATTTCAAATGATTTATGATTTTATCATTTCTAGTGCTAAGTTAGAAAATTTCTCTCTAGTTTATACTCGTAGCATTTGAACATCAACTTATTTTGAATAAATGTTGGATCTTGTACTTATTCGATGAAAAAATTCGATAATTTTCACAAAATTCTTTTTGTGGACCGTACCAAGTTCGACAAAGTACAAACCTAAACTTTTTGCATTTATAAAATTATTGAAACATCACCAGCGAACAGAGGATATTGGCCGGAGCTCCTGCCACCGTTTTTTTCCTCGAAGATTTTTTCCACATCAGAACCGGACCCAAAATTTTTTCCCTCATTTTCCGAAAATTTTCCACATTTTTAAAAACCCTTATAATGTGGCTACGGATGCTCTTTTATGCATTTTAGAAGCATACCCAAGCATTTTGTTGTATTTGTAGTCAGAAACCTGCAAAAATGAGAAAAAAACTGAGAAAATTCTGGTTATGTTGGTCAAAATGAGCTCATGAAGAATATATTGGGGTTCCATAGGAGCGGATAAAGCAAGTTAACGATAGAGTTGTCAAGAATTTATCTGCTATCAACATTTCTGTGACTCCGATTAGAATCATCTAATTTTATTCAGTTCTTGGTCCGGCGCGGAGCGCCGGCAAAATTTTTGGATTTCCACTTTCTAAAACGGTGGAAATTGAACCTTCACAACGTTGGGAAATGAATTAAAATCCGACTGATGAAATGTAATTTGCTTCCCATTCCGGCGCGAAGCGCCGGAAAAATTTTCGGGTTTTGATATTCTAGAATGCTAGAAAATAAATATCTCCAACAGATATTCATGAATAGAAATTCTAAAATCTCAGTCTAGAATGATGTCTTCAACATACCTGTACTTGGGGGGGGGGGGCCCAACTCGGCCAATCCTGTATCCAAAATCATTTCCCCCCAACCCCACCCCCAGTTTGGAAAAAATTAAAAAAATTTTCAAAAAAGTTGTTTTTTGGGAAAATTTTCGACTTTTTCCTACCCCCCCCCCCCAACTGGTCGGAGGTCGTACAGGTATGGTCTTCAATTTCCATCTTCAATAAACGCAAAAGTTCAGGTTGCAAACGTTTAAAAAATTCCAAGCATGGAGAGAATTGATGAAAAATCTCAATTTTGGGCGACATAATGGACTGTTAACGATTAGAAAATGAAACGAGCTAGCTAACTTGATTGATGGAAACTGTTGAGCATTAATTAGTAAGTCGAAGTAGATATGCTAACGGCCGCGCCTGATAGAAAATAGTTGAGTTTATACCCATGACCGGCGCTTGGCGCCGGAAAATTTTGAGATTTTGACCCTTTTAAATCCATCAAAACGCATCTTTTCGGTTTAGAGTTCCCCAAAATTTTTTCCACAATGAGAACCATGCCCAAAATTTTTTTGCTCATTTCGAAATTTTTTCCCTCAAAAGACCACATTTGAGGAAAAAAACGGTGCTCCTGCCGGTGGAAGAATGAAGAAAATTCTCCGCTGCTTGCCTAATTTTCGAATCTCAATTTTTCCCACCCGACAGAAAACACTCATTGAATTGACAGGAAAAAAAGATCTTTCATCAGAGAACAAAGGTTGAAAACATTTCTTCTCCGAGTCTTAAATTGAAAATTTTCGACGCGCTTCGCACCGAACAAGGTACATTTGCCAGACTTTTCATTTTTTCTTTAAAACTCAGGAAATTCAGTTTTAATAGTCCAAAATTGACGCGAATTAAATGAAACACAAAAAACTTGATTTATCGTTGCACACTGCATGCAATCTATTCTGTGCAAAATTGGAAAAGGGTGCTTGCTATAGAGCGTTGTTTGTTCGTGCACTGTGCACAATTCCTGCGTGACACACAGTAGAAGTGTGATGACTACCTCAATAGCACTTGCCAATAGAAACGTAGCTATCGAGATATAAAGTTGCTGGAGTCGGAGCAGCGTTTTTTTTTAGCATATGAACACATTTCTGGAGTGTGAGACAAAAAAAAAGACTACATCTCGGAATATCTTTTCATGAACGAGATTTGATGCTTGCGAATAACATTCCAGACGAGACCGGAAACCTGCTTATGACAGTGCAGAAATCCTAAAAGTCGATATTTGACGTGGTCAATATTCTAGTTTTAGTAAATGACGTCGTGGTTGCGGAGCCTATCCTTGGTTCGGAAATTCAGTCAATTTGAGAATAAAATGTCGTTCGGCGGTTATCAACAAGGCGGTATGGGCGGTCAAGGCGATAACGGTGGCGGCCGTCAGATGGATCCTGAGCGCTCGGCTCGTTCCGTTTACGGTGTGCATTTTACATTTTTAAATTATTACCGACGGGATTCCACTTCGAGAAAAATTTCTTTTTTTGTAATATAAGCTGATTTTTTTCCAGTCGGAAACATCCCTTGGCGCGCCAACGAAGACGAATTGAGAAATCTGTTCGGTCAAGCTGGTCAAGTGAACGATTTCAAGTAAGAGTTTTTTCGAAGAAATATTTTTTGTACATCCTATTCATATTTGAGTGCCGAAAGGAGGTGCGACTCCATCTTTCCATAACTTTTGAGTGTCGCCGCTCCTTCATTTGCTGTGTTTTTACTCTGCTTTTAAATAGATTTCAGATAAGATTAGGGTTCTCAAGTGTCTCCTAAGCGGAAGGAAGAAAAAAGAATCCGTGTCGATATGTTGGTTTCCAGAGTTGGCCAGTGTGAAATGATTAAAATTCCGATTTATCATTTTTAGAGCCGACGCCGCGGCCGAATAAACCCAAATGTGCTGGACCGCTGTTGAGAGAGACACTTGCAGATACTTATTATTCTGATCTTTTCTTTTTCTATTAGACCGCTTCACGCAGGTAAGTGAGCCTCGATTGTAGGTGTAAAAGATTTTCAAAATGAGTATATTTAAGTCGTCGAGTGAGTGTCGAAGAGATCTCACGCCATTTTACACCCGCGCATTTTTTTCAAGGATCGTCTACGATAGAGAGAGTGGCCGTTCGAAAGGATTCGGTTTTTGCGAATTTTCTTCATCAGAGATGGCTGATTACGCCGTGACGACGATGAATGGCGTCGAAATCCACGGCCGCAGACTGCGAGTTGATCGTTCTCGATAAAAAAGAATGTAATAAAAATTACGGTAGATTCAATGTCAATGATTGTAATTTATCTTCTTGAACGTTTTGGTCGTCAAGCGCGACGCGAATCTTGTGGAGTTATTTTGTTTATTTCAAATTCCTTGATATTGTAATATACTTCAATGATATTTTAAAGAGGTTCATTTAAATTGAAATGATTTCCCCTTGTCTGCAGTGGAGTAGAAACCATCAGTAAGGCCTGAGGTGGGTTCTGCAAGAGAATGGACCAAGAATTACGGCTCGCCCTAATGGTGTATTTGCCCGTTTTCAAACGAGCAATCATGAGTTCTATGCGTTAACGACGAACACAACAGGTGCAACGATTGTCAACACGCGAACAGTTGAAAGTTTAATGCATTACACACATCATTTAATAATAAATATGCAATTTAGGTAAAAGCCGTCATCTAGTTTTACATGCTAGTGTTGCAGTGGGTATACACGATTTGACCACTTCAAAATCACAAAAAAATTTCTGTGAGAAAAACAGTTTCTCGAAGCGCTTGAACAAGACAGCAAATTATCATAGGGTTTCCGATTAAAATTGTTTTTAATGGAGCTCAATTGAAAAAAATTAATTAATGAAATTATTATAATTAAGCAGTAAAGGCGAATAAAGAAACGAAAAGTAATATAATGTAATGAAAAGTAGGTAAGAAATAGAACAAAAGTACACGACCTGAAGAAATTAAACAAAAAGTGGTTCAAAATAAGAAGAATATAAAAGGGAATAAGTCAATAAGGGAAAAAAGAAACAAAAAACATGCATGTAGATTTGTTAATAAGAAACAAAGCAAAATATGTCGTGAAAACACATGCAATTGAGCCACAATGTCAGAAATCTGGTAATTCGTGCCAAAGTGTGTGACAACCAGCAGCAAATCGAAATGCAGGACCAAATTGGTCTATTAGGCCAAAATGTCTACTCGCCCACCTTTTTTTGTTGAATTCGCAATTAGAGAATCTGCTCTGAGACTTCGCTGTTTTGAGAATGTCTGTATTGAGCCTCGCTATTTCGAGTTTCGCTGAATAGGGATGAAACCTCTCAAAATAAGGAATTTTCCAAACAGTCATCTTTAAAATGAATAAAATTGGGCGTCGTTGACGTTTTGGCACATGGCCCATTTGGTCATCCATTTTCGATCTGATGGATGTCGGTTGTCACCACACATTTTTTCACCAATCGCCAGATTTCTGACATGGCTTTATAGCGTGTGTTTTCACGACATTATAGTTTTTTATTCTGGTTTGTTGTTTATGATTAACATATCCATATGCATGTTTTTTGTTTCCTTTTTCCTTTATCGATTATTTCTTTGAATATTCTTATTTAGTGCTCTTTTTGTATATTTTTTTAAGGCTGTGTACTTTTATGGCCCGTGAATGGAATGGTGCATACCTACGGCAACTGCAGCACAAAAGCATGCGAAATTTAGATGGCCGAATGCAATATATTCGCTATATTGAGACCTCGCTGTAATAGATTCGCTGTTTTGAGTCTGTCACTATTTTGAGCTTCGCTGTGATGCGGACGCCTTACAAAATTACAAAAAGATATATCAGAAAAACATTTATGGGAAACAATTGGAAAAAACATGCAAAAAATTATAAGGATGAAAGCTGTTCTGCATCAAAAAACACAATGAAATACCATAAACACCAAAAATACCCAAAAAGCATCATGAAAAACCAACGAAGCCAGAAAATACCGAGAACACCTTAGAACCTGATGTGTATGATTTACGAGTATTACACAAGGCTACTGAGACACCTTGCTCTGGTATGTATGTTTTCTACAGCGCTGCTTAACCGTACAAGTAGGAATTTTAAGTTGGACCATTTTTTTGAAGATTGGATTTTAATTTTATGACAACGCAAATTTTTTCCAGTCCCCCTTCTCGTATCCCCAAGGGTACAGCCCTGTTGGCATGACGTGCTATACTGTAGTGGTCAAATAAACTGCAATGTTGACTTTCCGGGATGATTCTCTATTTGCATAATCTTGCGGCTGTTTTGTCGTCGAATTTTCTCTTTCATCCTTCATTGGTGTATTACAGTAGGAGCAGGGACTTACAATAATCGTCAATTTAGCTCAATTATCGATCGCTTTACGTGTCATGCAAATTTTTATGACACGATTATACCCCGCTTGATGCTTGATAAAAACCATAGCCCATTTTTCTACAGCTTGTTCGTACTACTATTTTAAAAACTGTTTTCGATTTTTGCATATTTGTCAAACATGAGCAAAGAAAAGGCGGAAGATTCTAAAACCTTTTATTCCCTTTGTACTCTTCTACTTTTGTTCATTCTAATTTGTTTGGCTTTGACCGGCTTGATTATCTTGTGGACCAGAAACGAAGAAAATCGACAATTTTGGAAGCGATGGACTTCCTCTTTGGGGTTAAGATGGTGGAACCAAGACGTAAACGATTGCCGAGCACCGGACTGCACGGAAACCTGCATCATAGTAAGTAGTCAAAAGTGAGGTTACTGTAGTTTAACAGTACACCTGATCAAAATTCCTCCTTTCAGGCCCCGAACTATAAAACGACGTTGGCGGAAAATTTCAACATTTCCCAATCGAGATTGAAAATCGACTTCACTTTAACAAGTGCAATGCCGTTTAAAATCGAACTCTATTCAACTGATCATAAGATCTACGTGCAATTGGACTTGAATCCCACCAATCAAGTTTGAAAGTGTTAAATTTTAACCCTAACAAAAAATGATTTTTTTCCAAGGATATAACATTGGCCGATTGGACGGGCGCTCGAGTTACAGTAAACAACGTCACGTGCTTGGATTCCAACCGAAATATAACGATTTACATAGCTCCCATTAACAATCAAAATAATACAGTAATCTTGATTTTGTTCTACGTCACAAAAAAATTGAACTTTCTTTTTCTCTATAGTTACAAGGCTACCATTTCGAAATAGAACCGCTGCAACAACCGTTTAAAAGACAGGATTTAGGTCAACTGAATGCGACTTATTCGAGCGACCATCAAAAATTGTTACTATCCAATATGACCTACAAGTTAGACGTGGCCGACAGAGTTAAATTTTTGTCTTACTGTATTCAAACGCCTAAAAGAAAATGAAACGTGGATGTTTGTAGTCTGCTATGCTTCTGAATTGAAAAAATAAAAACCGCCCAAAAGTTCGTTTTACAAACGGCTCTACCGTAGGATCTGTCAACTCAGAAAACTAAGGGTTAGCCAAGCAGCTGAACAGCACTTGCTTTTCGCTTTTAGTATTTACAAGCATTTCAAGAAAAACATTCCATATTTTAATCAGAAACTTTATTCTCCAATTAGATACTACTCTTTTCAAAAGATACAAACTAGGAAATCGTGGGCGATTCGCAAATTTGATCGATAATGTACAAAAAAACAAAGTTTACTGTAATAAAAAAGCAAACTGTTTTTATTTACAAACCTAGTCCTGAGAAAAGTTAGGGTTCGAGGTGACGTATTCGAAATTGCGACCCGTCGTCCCGCATTCCGAACTGCAAACGTACATGACGCTTTTGGCCACGCTGCACGTATTTTTGCCCGCCTCCAATTTGACGTAACCTTTGCCGCCCCAATCGGCGCCCCAGCTGTTTCGAACCTAATGAAAAAATATAACAAAGAAACTAAGACAAACGCAAATAAACGACCAAATGAGAAAAGACTCACATGGAGAGCGAGAAAAAGGAAAAATCTAAAAATATTACAAAAAGATCACTATTGAACAACGAATTGCAAACATAAAAAAGTAGTAAGCAGAAGAATGTAAAATCATGATACAAAAGAGTAAAAAAGAAAAAAAGAAAAATAAGGAAAAAAACAAAATTACAAAGTAATGAAATTTTGAATTTGTTCTTATATTCCGCTTTTTCATTCTGAAACAAATAACCATGTACTGGAAGAAAGCCACCAGCATGAACAAAAAAACCAAAAAAGGCAGAAATGAAATTCATATGGAAAACGAAAAATAATACAACAAAAGAAAAAACACAAAAATATTAAAAAAAAAATTGGAAAAAGAAAAAAAAATGAAGAAGGAAGAATCAGAAATGTAAACAAGATAAGAAACCTACGAGAGAAATAAAAAATACTCAAGGGTAGAAAATTCGGATGAAAGAAGCAAAGAAAATAACATAAAGACAAAATATATATACAAAAAATGAAAAATAAGAAGCTAATGTAAATAAAACTTTGAAAATAAACAAAAATAATAAAAGAAAGAAATTGAAAATATAAAAAAACCAAAAACAAATACAAAATAAAGAATGAAGAATGAAGAAAGGAAATGAAATAACGAAAAGCGCAAATAAAAGCAGAACAAAATGTAAGACAGTGAATCAAAAAACATCGAAAAATGAAAAAAATGTAAGAAGGTGCAAAAGCGATGAAAAGTAAAAAAGATATGACGTCAATAATTTGAAATAAGGAATCCAAAATAATGGAAAACCTGTACAACGTCCTTAGATTAATTAAAAATCAGAAAAAATGACCAAAGTAAAAAAAAAACAAGGAAGAATTAAGAATTTAAATGAATATGAAGAATTTAAAAAACAAGGACAATACAAAAATTGAAAAAAGAGAAATTGATAGAAAGAAAAAAATCGATTCTATTAAAACAATAAAAGCAAACAAAAATTGATAAAAGAGAAAAAAATCACAAAAAACATGAAAATCGTGAAAGCAATCTTACCGTATAAGTAGGAACGCAAGTCGTATAATCGTAACCAGTGACTAGAACGGCGTGCATTTGTTCCTGCGTGCACTGTCGACGCCGGATGACGCCCGATCCATTGTAGAATTGCCAGGCATCGGTGACGCCGACGATCGCCAAAACAGGGCCCCATTGTAACAAATTGGCCATTATATTTTTTTCCGACGGACCTCGAATGTCCAGCATTTCTGCGCTTGAGATCTGGCGAAAATAAAAAAATCTAGAAACTCGAGACAGAATCAAAATAAATTCAAAAGTTGAAAGAATAAGCGAAACGAACATGAAATGACCAGAAAGATAAAACAGGAAATCGAAAAAGAGAAAATAAAAAAAAATAAACAATTAGAAAACACAAAATTGGAAGCTTTCATAGAAAAACCTACATAGGACTGAAAGCAGAAAATGAATAAGGATAAGACATGAAAAATAAAAACATCGAAAAATACAATGGAAACAAAATACAAAAATTTTTTGATTCAAAAATTGAAAAAAATTTTCCGTATGAATGATCCATAATTCAAAATAAAAAAACGAAGAAATGGGGAATAACAAGTTTGAAATTCGTGAAAAGTATAAAAAACTAAATCAGAAAGAAGAAAAACGATACGAGAATTCCAAAACATATACATGAGAGAAGAAATCAAGCATAAAATAAAAAAAAAACTGAACAAAGTTCAAATAAAAATCAAAAAACAATAGAGAAATAAAATGAAAAAGAAATATCAAAAATCGAGTGACGTAAGAAACAAAGTAAAAAAATGCTTAAAAAATTTTTGCAGGAAAAAAAGTAAAAAAACTAACAAAATCCAAAGATCCAAAAGGCATAATATAATCATTATCCAAAAAAGAAAAAAAACGAAAAATGTAAATATTGCAAAAAAGAGAAATTCGAAAAGTCTGAAAAGCATAAATCGAATGAAGAGAAAGATGAAAATTGAATATTAAGTTAGTATAGAAAAAATTGTCATTTAACAAAAATTTGAAATATAAGGCAAATATTTAAAAATATTACAACAGCCTTCTACAGTAAACTGCAACAAATTCAAAATTTCCTCACTTTCACATTCACCGGTTGGCACGTTTTTTTGCACTGACCGCTAGAGTTCCTATACGGGTAACAATCTTCTTCAGGCAGCATACAATATCCGGTTTTATTATTTTTTTGGCACCGAGCCAAATCGTCCACGATATTTATCGGCCGGCCGCCGTCGCATTTAAAAGCGTCCGGTTCTTGTAAACAATCCACCATATATTGAGCCGATAGACGCTTCAACGATTGGTCGAAATTTTTCGATTCGATTTTGGCCTGGGCGGCCAAAATATCGGCCGTCGACATGGCGTAACACGAGCCGCAACTGCCTTGGTCTCTGGCGGCGCCGAAAACGTTTTTAGCCGTCCATTGAAGCTTAGGGGCGTTGGGTTTTCTAAAAAGGAAACAAACACATAGAATAGCAGAGAAAAATATAATAACGGAAAATGGAGCGCATGCAATTTTGTCTTCCTTGTTCCTTGACGTCTACAGTAAGACACCTGGCGTTTCCCATTAAACGGAAATACAGACTTGCGTTTCATATTCCTATTCAAGGCACCCCACTTACGATGAAACATCGATTGTACGGATTCATGCATCTACATGTGACATGGGTAATTAAGGAAGTAATCTATGCTTGAACAGATTGTGTGGCAATTGAGCCACCATGTCAGTTCCGCCACTGCCCCGATTCAGTCAACAATTTTTTATTATTTGTACACCTGTTATTAGCCACTGAGCGACTGTATCGTTTCAGCCACTGTCACAATTCAGCCAATGGGTTATTTTTTATCGACATTTCTACCATACGTGCACATAGCGGGGAGTGGGTGAACCCCCCTTATCCCAGATCCTGATCACCCCCCTGGCCAGAAAAAAATCGTCAACCACCCCTCCCTGAAATTTTTCGAAGTCAATTTTTTCATCATTTTTATGCATATTTTGTATTAAAAATGTGCTTGCGGAGCTTTTTTTCTCACCCGTTCCAACCCCTCTCCTTCGATAAAATGTATGAGGACCCGTCCTCCACGAAAATTCTTGCCGTGCATGTCTGCTAAGGACAGCATATAGCATGTTCACGCCTTCCGACATGTATGTAGCTGTGACAGCTACGCAATTACTGTAGGTAGGGCCGTGCGCGGGATTTTTTCATGATGGGCGGACTAATTTTTTTTTTACTGAATTGCCCCAGAAAATGTTGATTTTACACGACACACTCTTTGCATGCTGCCTCACTGGGGGGGGGGGGGGCGGCCGCCCCCGCCCTCCCTTGTGCACGGCCCCGACTGTATGTATTGATGACAACAGTTCCAAAAACTTAAAACTCTATACTTGATAATTGCCGTCGACGGAATTTGCCGAATATTCGTCAAATCCGGTAATTTCACGCCCGTATGACTTTTAACGAAATCGTCGAAGGGTAAATCGCAAAATTTGCCCGCTTCGTCGAATTGGGCGTCGAACGGCGACAAACGATTTTCGCGCAATTGTTTAACCTTTTCCAAATTTTTTTTAAACAATTCTAGAATATCTGATTTTTTCACTTTTTCCGCCAATTTTCGACCGGTTTTTGCTAAACATTGACCAAATTTCGAATCTAAATCTTTATCGTCGTTGGTCAATTTTTGGACCAACTTTTCTTCGGGCTTCGGCATGGTGTTGCGCGCCGGCAAGTTTGGTGGATTGTTGTTGGCCGCCATCGCCGATTGAGATGCAATAGCTCCTAGACTTGAGTTCAACTGTCTCTTCCACCGTACTAGAAAAAAGACAAGTTAAAAGCTATCAAAAGCGTTTCACAACCCTTTTATGCACGAGGTCATGACCAAAGAACAAATTTGAAGAGCGTTGGACGAATTTCGAGTATTTTAGGAATAAAATTCTTTTGCTAAAAAGAGCCATCTGAAGTCTACAAGATTGAATTCGAGAATATTTCGAACGATTCGAAATTAGATACAGCAATTGAACGCTGTTTAATGCTAAATGAGGGGTTGACAACCTTGAAGATAAAAAACTTACGATTCGGCCAAAATTGTAAGGGTCTACGTTGTTGACCGTAAGAAACTCGTCGTTCAATCTTGGTCAACATTTTCCATTTCCCTCTATTATTATTATTATTATTATTATTATTCGTCGTGGTATCAACTTTTTTTTCATTATTACATTTCCTTGAACTGCCACTCGTTTCATTCTTGCCCGATTTGGCTATCGGACCGCCGAAATTGCTGGCGAATGAAGCGTCGTCCCGCTTGAAACGTCGACAATCGTCTAGTTAAAAAAATGTATGAAAAAATATGAGAAATTTTCGATTATTGTTTTTCACATTTCCATTTGATGATTTTGCAGCAAAAATTTATATTTTTTTCCAAAAAATGTAAAAAATGTATTCATGGCGAGGAGCGCCGAGAAAATTGACATTTTTGACCATTTATTGTTCAAAATTTGACATTTTCCATCAAGTAACATTTCAAATATTTCTCCAACAAAATGTATGGGGATCTCTATGACTACCATATGGCTACCCATAAAATTGGAAAATCTTGGGGGGTCGCCCAATGACTAGCTATATGGCCTATGATTTCTGGGCGGGTGGGTGGCGTTCTAGTAGCATTCCCACCCAATTACATGTATGGAGAAGGGTCCCTAACCACTAGGAAAAAACGTCAACAGGATCATCTTGAAAAAAATCAAGATCACATCTTGAGAAAAATCAAAACGGGCGGAGGAAAATTTCTGAAACTACCCAATCAAAGGCCGCTCCGCCCTTTATGTATTAGGGAAAGCGTGCATTTCTGAGCTCAAAGATTACTGGCGAAGGGCTCTTTTACGGCGGATAGCATAGGGTAAAAAATTTTATTTTTCGTTATTTTTCAGAAAAACTACAAAATGCCTGTTTTTCTCTATAAATGCAGCAATTTATTAAAATAATCCAAATTTTCGTTTGTTTGTCGAATTATAAAAATTTCTCGAAAAATCTCCAAAAATTATATTTTAATGGAAAACTAGAATCAGGGTTCATACAAAGTTGGAGAAAAAAAATTCCCTGTGTTTTCCAGGTTTTCCAGGTTGACAAACGAAATTTTTCCAGGTTTTTATAATGATGAAATATACTATCCTGAAGAAAAATACTGGATAATAGAAACATGTGTGAGCTAAAGTATCATCAAAAATAGAGTACTAAATCAAAAAATTTATTTCAAATTATTGCACAACCTAGCGCCGAAAAATTTTGATTCCGAGGCGTCTAAAACGTCGGGAAATTAATTTTTCAGCACATTCTTATGCAGCTACCGATGATCAATCGTGATCTTTTCACCATTTGATAGGTGGAAGCGTTAAAACATTTTTCTAACGTTTTCGTATATCAAGAGCCAGTAATTTACCAATCATAATTATTTATGATATATACATATAAACCAACGTATAAACCAGTGTTTTTTTTTGCACGAGCACGGTACAAAAAAATCACCAGAAAAGTTTTGCACGCCAAAAAATTTGTTGTACGCTAAATAGTCACATTTTTCCACAAACTTTTCTTCCACAAATAAAGACGTCAAATTTTTTCCACACATCAGTGTTTTTTTCGTCACTGGGCTTTCTGCATAGCACAGAAAAGCGAAGAAAAGGTTTCTGCACCGCGGTTTTCTCCTGTTACTACTGTTTTTTCGCACAAAAATGCTCATAGACGCTTTATTTGTGTATTTTTGATCTTTTTCAAACCTTCTGCTGTTTTTAGACTTAATTCATTAAAATTGAGGAAACATTTGAAATTTTTGGGTTTAATTGAAGTCTAATCTATATGCATTGTGGAACAAAATTTCCAGCAAACTATATGAGAGCATAATGACTTTGAATTACATGAGAAATCCTCTTGATGACAAGTGAGAGCCCAAAAAAGATAGTAATGTTTCCGGCGCGAAGCGCCGGAAAAATTTTTTGGGTATTGACATTCAGCGACACTAGAAAATCAATTTTCCGAACATTTATTTCAAGAATTACATTCGAATTTTCTGTTCGAAATTCGTACTTTCTAGAAATTTTTTATTTGAAAAATTTTAAAACCAGTAATTTATTTGCAAACTCTCAAGAACTTGGCCGAAATGACATGAGTAAGAAGAGTAGAAATTTCCGAAAACTACTTCCATACAGCTTTTGAATTGATTTTACGTAAAGAAAGGATCAATCGCTTCAAAAAGTTTACAGACTTGACGTATTGATCCTTCTCAAAAAACGTGTCAAGGAAAAAATGTGAATCTTCATTATATACCAAGATAAAATATTGAAGATTACCAATTAAAACATGAGATAATACGTTTAGGATGATGAAAATAGATTAAGTGATATGTGAAGGTAGACATGCTAGAAGCCGCACCTGAGCTAATAAATAAATAATAATGCTTATTAAAGTTATAACCGGCGCGAAGCGCCGGAAAATTTTCGATATGTTTTCTTAAAAACGCATAAGAATGCATCTCCGGACAGGAAACTCAACCAATCAAAGGGGTCGTTAGACTCTAATTTTTATAAGCCATGTTGGCTTGTGCCCCTAAATTTTTAGGAGTCACTCAGAGTTTTTAGGAACTATAGCTCCTAATTAACCTAAAAAAACCCTGACCAGACTCGATTTTTTTCGCTCGCAGATATGAATGCTCTACAAGCCGAAAAATTTTGTTGATTAGTCTCTAATTTTCTGGCATAAATGAGGAGTTGGAATGTTTTCTCGAATATTACCCTTACAATCCAATTGAAACGTTGATTTTGACATAATAATTGAAAGGCTAAATTAACAGTTGAAGTTGATAAACTAAAAAAAACCATCTCGAATACTCGATGATTTTAAGCAATTTCACTTTCAATGTGCATAGTCGAATAAGAAAACTCGCCGCAGCACGGCGAAAAAATTTGACGATTTTCCTGTAATTTTCAACACAAAATATTTATTTTTCCTTAAAATTCCCTGTGTTTTCCAGGTTTTCCAGGTTTTCCAGACCTGAAAAAAAATTCCCTGTGTTTTCCAGGTTTTCCAGGTTTTCCAGGTTGTGTATGAACCCTGTAGAATGTCCAGCGGATTCCAAATGCAAAATAAACTCCCATCATAATAAGCCTCCTAAAAACCAGAGGGGCCCTCCAACAGAAAGCCCCGACCTCGGAAATCTACTCTGAACGGTTACCGTATGTATAAACATAGGAAGCGGAGCAAAGCCTTTCAAGCTAGTTTAAGAAATTTTCATGTTTAAATCGCTCTTGCAAAAAAACTGTAGGGTTTACATAACCTCGCATAGATATGCACGGCAAGAATTTTCTAGTGGGAGGGTCTTCGGACTTTTTATCCAGAAGCGTAGGTGGGTGGGCGAGCAAAAAAACAAAAAAAAGTTCTGCGAGATTGTTTTTCATACAAAATATTTATAAAAATCATCAAAAAAGCTGTTGTGAAAAAAATTCAGGGCGGGGGGTGTTTGACGATTTTTTTTGGCCAGGGGTAAGTGGCCAGGTCTCAGCAAAGGGGGTTTATCCCCTCCCTTACCCCCTATGTGCATGTATGCTCACAGATTTTTGAAATCAAATTTAAATACAATTTCAAATTTTATCATTTTTATCAAGTCGAAAAGTTTGTATTTTGTACCTGCAGTTTGTTGATCCATTTCACACGGTTCCAAATCGTTATATGGCTCATCACCGCCCAATGAACGACTGGTCGTCGTCGTTGTCGAATTTTTGTCCGTTTTGGCCACAGGACCACCCACGTTGCTGGCGAATGAGGAGTCGTCCCTTTTAAATCGCGGCGGCGTTAAAAGACAAAAACCTAAGAAATCATTGGTGTGAATAAAAATTATGAAAATTAACCACCATTTGATTTTTATTTTCTTATTACTAGAATAAAACGAAACGGCAAATAAAGTGAGCGACGAAAGTTTGAACATAATTATTATAATGTCGGAAATTTCAAAAAAAGTGATTTATCATAGTTAAAAAAGAAACCGTTTTAAACATCAATTTGACGATATGATTAAAAACAGGATTGCATATTAAAAAGGTCCTGTTTGATAGTACCAGGTATTCATAGGATGAAAATGACGTCACGATCTACAATGTACTCCTACGATCTATCAATTTCAAACAATTGAAAGTTATGCTATATCATCATAAGTAAGGAAAGAGAAGAAAAACGATATATTAAAAAAGAACAAAGAAGAAATGGACAGAAACAAAAAAGTGCGAAAATGAAAAATGAAGTGACAAGTAAGGATGAATATTAAAAACAAATTCTGAAACTTGAAGCTGTTTTATAGCCCTCGAACGACAAAAGAAAATAAAAAACAAACCCTCTTGCCCCGAAAAAAATCGTCACCCTGAACTTTTTCCAAGAGAGACTTTTTGATTATTTTTGTGCATATTCTGTATGAAAAACCAGCTTGCAGAGTTTTTTGCTCGCCCACCCCTTGAATAAAGTCCATGGATCCTCCCCCCTGGAAAATTCTTCCCGTGCATGTCTGCTTTCGAGGCAGGCATTATTTGGGGTTTTACTATATAAGGCATATATCCGGTTTTTTGGATCTAAGCCTGGTTCTACGCATACATGTAACGGAGCTCCGAGGTCTGGGGGGGGGGGTTGGAGCACTTTTTTGGGGCCGGGGGTCAGTAATTCCCAAAATTTTGGGGGGAGGGGTCCCTGAAGGAAAAAAATTCGATTTTTTTTCATGAAAAATGTCCGAAAAACGGTTTAAAAAGTAGTAATTTTTGTCTAAAAAATGATAAAATATGTACTTATGGCGCGAAGCGCCGAGAAAATTGACGTTTTTGACCATTTTTCGTTCAAAAATTGACATTTTTCAGTATTTTTTCGACCAAAAGTATGGGGGTTCCTACGGCTACCATATGGCTAGCCATTGGATTGGAAAATCCTGGGGGGGGGCGGTCGCCCAATGGCTAGCCATATGGTCGACGATTTCTGGGGGGGGGGGTTCCCATAGCACTTCCCCCCCAATTACATGTATGGTTCTACGTGAATAAAACTTGGTACTGGGAGATTCGGGTGTATTCAAAAATTTTTTGTGTAAAATTTGATGCCAGTCGAAGGAAGATCTGGATTCACCTTGACCTGCCGCCATTTTCATTTCCAGACCCGATATTTATGAAATTTTGCATTTGGAACCACACTCGAACCCGATATTCTTAAAACTTTGGACCCGGACCAGGACACAGACTCAATATTTTCAAAATAAGCTACCCGATACATATCTAATTTTCAGAAGAAAATCCTCATTTTTGCACAGAAAACGGTCAAAAATGTGAATTTTTCCGCTAGAATAAAATGATCTTTGAACGAAAAACAGTTGAAAATGTAAACTTTTGATTGAAATGGTTACTTTTGAACAAAAAATAGTGACAATTATTAATCTCTGTTAGGAATTTGCCACAAAACATATATTCTTGAAAAAATGTCAAGAAATTTCGGCACAAAATTTTTTTTCAACGAAAATCAGTCGACAACTTCAATTTTCGGTAGAAAATAGTCATTTTTGAACGCTGGAAAACGTGGATTTTTTAAATTATAAAATGGCAATTTTCGAATAAAAAGCAATTAATAACGCAGCTCCACGGTAGAAAGCGATAATTTTTGAACAAAAAAGGGTCAACAAAGCCAGTTTTTGGTTGTTGTAGAAAACGGTCACTTCCAAACCAAGAGGTCAATGTCAATTTTTCGATCGAAGAATGTAATTTTTCGAATGTAAAACGGTCGGAAATGTAAATTTTGTCGAGAAAAATGGTCATTTCAGAAGAAAAAACTGTAAGAAGTGTAAATTTCCTGATCGAAAATGGTGGTTTTCGAGAAAAAAAACAGGAAAGTAATTTTTCTGGCATCCAATACTAATTTTTAATGCCAATTTTTACTAGAAAATTCTAAACATAAAATTGTCAAAAATTCAATTTTCCTGAAGTGAGCCTTGACCTTTCAACAGAAAACGATGAGAAAATTCATTTTCCTGGTTATAGAAAATGCTAATTTTTGAAGAAAAAATGAGCTAAAATATCAATTTTTCGCAGGAATTGATGACTGTCGAGGAAAGAACCGTCAAAAATATCAGTTTTGTCGAAAAATTGCGATTTCTGAATTTGAAGAAACACGGTCAAGAATCCAAATTTTTGGGCCCTTCGTCGTTTTTTCATGGTATTGCAGATAAAAATTATTACTTTTTGAAGTGATATGCAGACTTTTAAGACGAAAAAGAGAATTTTTTTCTTTTCTTTTTTCTTAATTTTTTTCTTCTTTTCTCCATCCGTAAAAAAGTCGTTTCGCTCAGTCCTCGGCACTCCGTTTTTAAGGAAAATGTCGAAAGCTAATTGAAAAATTAACATTTTTTATAAAAATTTCCTTTAAAATCGCAGTATGGGGAGGACCTCGTGGAACAGAGGAGCTATAAATAACAAAAAAACAAATAATTACTCAATCTCAATTTACCACCTAATACGTAGTGAAAATATGAGACAAAACAGAGATAGTCGCAAGTTAGTCCCTAGCAGGCTTACAACTTTAGTCTCTGCTCTTGCTCTAGGGAGCACGTTTTTGTTCTTGTAAACTTAATTGGTTATGAACTGTCTCTTGCAGACGCCATCTTTTCATCAAAAAAAATTTTGAGCCATAACAGCAAAAATCAAGAGATAGAGCCAATTTTCACGCGAGAGACTTTCTTGGAGCCGGCTGCTGATGGCTGAAACCTGGATAAGTCTAAATTCTCAGCCTGACAAAAAAGCTTCCAGATGATTTGTGTGTCCAGATAATATTGCCAGAACTACGTTATAGACTGCCTGTTGCTGAAAAATTTATTGGCAAACATATGACATAGCAAACAATGTTGAAGACTACAGGCCTAATCAATCAGATATCTTCTCATGTGCACTAGGTTACTCATAGGGTTAAAGTCACAGATCTGGCCTGACGCTGAAACTATGCGCATAGAGGTAGGGTAAAATCCCTCCCACTTAAGACCCTAGAAACCATACATTAACGGAGCCCTGAGGTCTGGGGGGGGGGTCGGACGACTTTTTTGGGCCGGGGGTCAGTAATTCCCAAAATTTTCGGGGGAGGGGTCTCTCAAGGGAAAAAAATCGATTTTTTCACGAAAAATAGTTCTGAAAATATTATTTTTTTTCTAAAAAGACCGAAAAATGTATTCATGGCGCGAAGCACCCGGAAAATTCACATTTTTGACCATTTTTTGTTCAAAAATTCACATTTTTCATCAGAAAATTAACATTTTTCAGTATTTTTCTGACCAGGAATTGGGCTAGCCATAGGATTGGAAAATCCTGGGGGGCGCGGTCGCCCAATGGCTAGCCATATGGTCGACGATTCCTGGGGGAGGGGTTCCCATAGCACTCCCCCCCCCAATTCCCGGGCCCAAAAATGCTCAAACACCGCCTAAAATTGTTTCGAGAACGTTTTTTGATTATTTTTATGCATAGCGTGTATGTTAAACATGCTTTTAGGGCTTTTTTTATTAACTTACCCCAACCCCACTCGAAGAAAAGGTCGAAAATGACCACCATACAATGATGCGATTTTTTGAAGAACAATGGCTCAATCAATTTATGAGGATTCATTTGATGATTGAATATTTCTTTATGATCCGAAGGACCTGCCAAAATCGTCCAGACTGTCTGTCTTTGTTGTTAATTTTTGTCCGAGAAATCCGTAAAAAATTTGACCATTTTTAATTCAAAAGTTGATATTTTTCATTAAAAATGGCATTTTCAGTATTTTCAGATCGGAAGTATGAGGTTCCCATGTGTACAACCCTCATGACAGAATATCGAAAGAATGGAACACGCCTGCAGGTAAATTTGACATGGCAACATTCTGCACATTTGAGGAAAGATTTCTCAACTTTTTCGCAATGACAGAAAATAGTTGATTGAAAACAAAAATGGTGGATAGCATAGCAACTTAACAATAGTCTCTTCTTCATAATGTCTATACTTACAAAGCGAGACCGAAAGCACTCTCTCTGCTCCGGATTAAGGACATTGTTGGCAAAAACTTTGTCCTCACCACAAATAAAATGGCATCGCTTCAAGGCCAATAAATATAACACAAATCGACAATCGCTTTCGTATCCACGTGCAGAAATGTTAATCTCCTCCAAAACGTTGAAATGCAAATTGTTTGCAGTTTTGTGGGAGCGAACCACGATTTCATCGGATTCGTTACAATGAATATTCAGTTCTAAAAATTTTTAATTTTGATAGCTGGGTAGTGATAAGATCGTCAACTTGAATGTTCACGATTCGTGACTGTTCACGATTTGGATTATTGTCAAGCAATTTGCATAACTGTGCACTTTCTTCTGAATTCGTTGTTGGCTATTATTGGCCTTACAATCGCATAAATATGTGAAACGCCTTTATTAGAATAACAGAATTTAACACGCAATAATACGTTGGTGAGTGATGTTTCGGTAATGTACCTACTACCTTCTTCAGGCTATGACAACTAGAATAATTTTCAATAAATTCTTGCTTGCACTGGGGTTTGATCCCTGGAATTTGAGATTGAGATAAATTGTGGTGCAAAAATATACTTAGCAAGTCAAATTTGTACATAATAATGGTAAGTTTATCCATAATTGAGCACAATTGATAAATATAGTCAAAGATTCGCATGTAATTATATTTCTCACGTTCTCATCATAAAAATCTAAAAATAACTCCCACAAATGTGGAGCTTGTTTGATCAAAGTCCGAGCAGCATGCGAACCAAATTTTTTCACAAAATTTGAACTAATGTCCAAATGAATAAGCTTTCTTAGGTTAGGATATAGAGAATCCGCGATTGATCTTCCAATCAGACGAAAAATGATCGAATAAATTCGGACAATAACAAATTTCGGGGAATATTTGACAATAATTCGAAAGAGTAAATAGCCGATTAGAATCTGTGCACATTAGAGAACGTAATTCCACCGTAACCCAGAATTTAAATGCGGTATTAATTCGCTCGGCAATACAAAGTTGCGTAAAATCCAAGTAATTTCACAAGACTAATAACTTCGATACTTTCCATGATTAGAAAATATGGAAAACCAGCTGAAAAAAATTAAAAAAAATAGTCAAGACAAATCGAACAGGTGTGTCAGAACTTTGAACACAGAAGATTCGATTTTTAGATGAGGATGATATCAACATTTCGTTGATTCAATAATTCTTCCTGTTTAACTAATTCAAATGCAAAAGTCGATATTGTTGGTACAATGTTTGGACCAAATTTACAAAATTTTCGACTTTATTTCCTTAAAGTCTCTACATTATTGTTAGAATAATATTTATAGCCGAAAATTGAATTAAAATAGAATTTCCTGAACAACTCTACAGGATTATTTAAATTTCCACCACATTCCATTTCTTTTTGATTTATAAACCGTTTTTTGAACAACTTTTTCATATCTCACTTGGTCGGCTCAAAAATCAGGGTTGGCAAGGTGTTGGTTTTTCGGTTTTGGTTTTTTAAAAATCCAATAAGTAGAAAAGTTTCTGTTTTGTATTTTTTTGCAAAATCAGTCGGAATCTGTTTTTTAAGATTATTCAATCTTCTAGACACGTATTCGTGTCCATCTATCTAACAGGTATGGGTCCGACCAGTTGGGGGGAGGGTAAACATCCTGTAATTGGGGTGGGGGACACCCCCCCAACTTGGCCAACCATATACCCAACCCCCCAGTTTGGAAAAAATTAAAAAAATTGGCAAAAAAGTGTATGTTTTTTGGCGTTTTTTGGAAAAAAATTCGACTTTTTTCGACCCCCCCCCCCAACTGGTCGGAGGTCTTACAGGTATGAAATACATGCGAATTTACTAATTTTAGGGTGAGCAACCAAAAATATTTCCGTGCAACCAAATTTTTGCTTCAAGTTGCACCGCAAATTGCAACCTATCCTGTGCAAAAAAACTGGTTTTGGGCCAGAAGTTCGATGAAAAGTTAATGTTTAACAAATCAATTTTTCGTAAAAATCGTGCCCAAACAATTTTTCAGCTAAACCATGTCAGTGAGATAAGAAAAAACTGCAAGAAAATAGTTCACGACGATTCTAAAAGAAATGGAATGCTGACAAAATATAAATAACTCTAGAACTGTTCTGGGAGTTCAAATTGATTCAATTTTCGACTGCGAATATGAATTATCTATAATATATATTTGACAACAACGTAAATACTAGAGAAAATAAAGTCGAAAATTGTGTAAATTTTCGGTCGAAATATTGTACCATTACCAACGAAATCGATTTTTCTACTAGAATCCATTAAACACAAAAAAAATTTCAGTTTTGAATCCGAATCTGACTGAATTAATAGAGTATTCAGAATTTTTTTTCATTCATCAGTCATTGACAGCCTATAAAGTTTTCTAATACATTGTTCGAAGAGAAATCGTTCGCGTTCGGGTCAAATATACGAATGGGAAATATTATATTGATTAACTCGGCGCGAGGCGCCGAAAAATTGTTGCATTTTCAGCCCCTAAAACGTCTAAAAATCAAGGAAACTTAATGTTTGACTAGCCAAAAATTTTGAGTCAATTGGCACAAACGCTCAAAATTTTTCGTGCCATTCCAAATTTTTTTGTGCCAAAAACCATATTTGGCACAAAAAAAAACACTGGTTGTGTGCAAAAAACCCTACTCCACACACTAAGCATTAGGGACGAAGTGTTAGCCCTCTTCTGATTGGCCGAAATTACCGCCCCCCAGACGGTTTTTCGCCTAATATGTATTTTTCCTTTAAAATTTTCCTTAGGCTTAGGCTCATCAAGTTGTTAGTTAAAACCATTTAAAACGCCTATAAGGCATTTTCGACATCTCCAAAATTTTGACCAACCAACAAGGGGGCGGTAATTTCGGCAAATCAGATCAGAAGAGGGCTAACGCTTCGTCCCAGCGTTTCTTTTTGTGCACGGACATTTGTGCCAACTGGCACAAAGAGCAAAAAAAATTTGTGCCAATGGCACAGAAATTTTTTTCAGCCTAAAAACATACTGAAAACCTTTAAAAAGTTTTATGCCAAAAGTTTGATAAAAACATAACTAAAGATACTTTCGCCACATTAATTTATTTACTTAAAAATCCTGCCAAATCTATTTTGCCTAAGCACGTCAGTGCGATAAGAAAAACTGATCGAGAAAGCAGTTAATATGATTCAAAAAGAAATCTGATGCTGAGAGAATTCAGATACTTTCCTTCGGGCGTAGCTGCTGTACGCTAAGCCTAAGCCTAAGGAAAATTTTAAAGGAAAAACAAATGCCTACTCACTAATCACAGAAATCGATGAAAATCGAAATTATGAAAATAACTCAGTAATGCCATTTGAAAAAGCAATGATGAACTGAATGAAAGCAAAAAATGTCTACAATTACTCTCAGTGTACATAAAGAACAGGAAAAGCGTGAAAACAAAAAAAAAAACGGTGGGGCGGTAAAATTGTTAAAAAGACTCAGAATTTCTTCTTAACACCAATGTAAATAAATTAAGGATGTCCATAAGTGCTTTCTCCTGAAGAAAAACTATTTTGATTGAAAAATTGTGTCAACAATGTCAATTTTTCTGTTCGAATCAAACACCAAAAATTAAAATTTCGGTTTCCAATCACTCTGAATGAACAGTGAAAGTTAACCATTCCTATTTATTTTGCAGTCATTGACAATCTCAAAGTTTATTGCGATCATACAAATTTACTATTATTCGATAATTCTCTCAGGTCAGGTTCTATACAAAAAAAGGTAACTAATTATTATACTTATTGACTCGGCGCTAAGCGCCGAAAAAATTTTGCATTTTCAGCCCCCAAAATGACTACAAATCGATTAAATTCAGCCTTCGACCAGTCAAAAAATTTGTGCCAATTGGCACAAACGTCCAAAATTTTTTGTGCCATTCCAAATTTTTTTGTGCCAGAAAACATGTTTTGGCACAAAGAAAAGACTGCTTATCCCTAATGTTTAGTGCTTTCTCTTTACAGTAATGAGTGTGTCGTTGCGTAAAAACTACCTACCAGGACAAACCTAATCTTAGTTTATAACCCTGGCTCAGACGAAAGAGCCAAATCCTTATGGAAAGAAGTTCGATTACTCCAAAAATCACATCACTGCCGATCTGCTAAATTAAATTTACTTTATTCCTCAAACCTGGAAGCATGAATGCGACGAAAGGCCGCAAAAAGCACGATTCGAATAAGCGAGAATTGTAGAAAAAAGCCAAAAAAGTTACGCCCATAAAAAATCTCATTTCATTTTGAAAATTATGCGAAAAGTAAATAAAAACCCCATCAAAGTCAATTCATTTTGAATTTATCGTCCGCGTCGTATCCGAACCATAAAAAAAGAAAAAATGATGCAAAAATCATATTTAAGAAATATAGTAAGGAGCAAACATAATAATAAAAAAAATTCATTCCAGGACCAATATAGCGGGAAAAACTTTTGAGACATATTTCAGTTGGCAGAAGTATTCGGAACGCCGTGCGTTTAAAAAAAATCAGTCTCAATTTTTAAATGCGCGCCAAAGTAACAATCAACGAATCGGAATCGAAAGTCGAAATGACGGACGACGAATCGGATTCGGCGCCGGAGGCTAAATCGCTGGACGACGACGTCATACTTTCTTCTACGTCCATGGATTTTTGTTCGAACGGCGAAAAATCGCCACACTTTTGTTCAACGATCGCCGCTTCGGACGCCGCCATCAACGACGGATCGTTGTTGCCGATGACGGCATTTTCAGCGTTGAGCAAAGCTCCGATAATGGCACTACAGAATGGAAAAAATAAATGACTTGTAGAAATGAGAAAGCAGAAAACCCGAAAAATACAAAAAAGGAGCGAAAAATACCATAAAATCCAAATTTTTAGATGGATAAAAAATAAATTTCTTTTTCAAGCTAACCTATCACACTCGGCCATAACGTAACAAAATGTCGGCCGCGGAAAACCATTGAATTCCGAACCGGCGGCGCACGTGTAAGCACCCATATTTTCGAAAACCATCCAATCGCCTTCAAACATTTCGGGAAATTGAATGCGCGGTTGGACTAAATCCAAACTGTCGCAAGTCGGACCCCAAACCGCCGTTTCGTATAAACGTTCTTCTTCTTTTCCAGTGATCTAAGAATTTTAAAAAATAAATTTATTAAACAAATTTTCGAATTTTTTTGAGAGAAAAATGAGAATTCTTGAAAACAAATTTTGAAAAAAATCCTTTTTAATGATTACTTACGATTAAAGGCATAGCGATCGGAGTCACGTGATCGTAAAGGATACAATTGAAAGAGCCATAAACGCCATCGTTGATGTAGTACATGAATCCGGTTTGATCGCGATCGATATCTACAACACAAGAAAAATTGCAGAAGACTAATAATTACTAAAATTTCAAATTTCGGAGTATTCAGCAGGAAAACAGTCAAAAATTATTATTCGACTGTCTAAACAAATTTTGCCTGCAAGTTTACCAAATCTTGAATAGGAAAATTATGAGCAAAAAGACTAATCACAATCAAAATAGCAAGTTTTAAGTAACTCTACAAGAGAAAAATCGAAAATTCAAGTGTTATCTATAATCTATTTGTGCAAAACATAAAATATTTGCGGAAAAAATCGAGGTTTGGGAGTAATAAAACAATATTGATTTATCCTGTTCAAGTCTCTATAGACGAAACTTCAAAAATTAGAACAATATTTCCTATTCTTAGCTATTTTTCAAGAGAAGAATAAATCATATTTCCTAAAAATTAGTTTGTAAGCAAATCTTGTAATAGCGAAAATTCGCAGAGAACCAATTACGACCCCATTGTCAAATTTTTTAGCTATATTCTTCGAGGGAAGAGTTGTGAATTCTAAAATTATATTAGCGTCATTTAATAATCCTGCTATGCAAAAACGGCAAAAATTTGTGGAAAAAAACTAATCGGCATCAAAATTGCAAATTTCCAACTAATTTAGCAGAAGATCAGTCGGAAATTCTAATCTGTTTCAATGATTGATTATCCTTTCAGAGGAAAAAATCAATTAAATACAAAATCTGCAGATTTTGATAAATTATTCACGAGGACAATTTAACATTCTTGTCTTCTTTATCGTGATGGAATCTTGAAAAAAGTTTAGTAATCGTTTAATGCAAAAATGGTAAAGACTTGAAAAAACAAACTAACTAGCGGTCAAAGTTCTAAATTCTTAGCAATTCGTCCGTTACTTGAGCATTTCAATAATTTTCCTTTACTGCGGAAAATGTGGGGAAAATATACCCATCAATTACTAAAAGTAATTATTTTGAGCAATTGTTCAAGCGAAGAATAAAAATTATACTTAATTGACTTGAAAAAAATAAAAATTTTCATCTATGCCATCTTTCAATCTTCATAGATGAAAGTTGCGAAAAAAAGACCAGTCACAGCAAAATGTGCCAATTTTCTAACAATTCTGTAAGAAAAAATAAATATTTTGCCAGAAAAATACACCCATAAATCACAACTTTTGATCAATCCTCCAACCGAAGAATAATTTAAGAAATGTGCAGAAAAAAAAAATAATTTCAAATATCAAGACAAAAAATTAAAATTCCAATCTTTAATTTACCTTGCTTGGTAATCCTATCGGCCGAAACTTTCGTTTTAGCTACCACCGTACAACACAATGTAAAACAAGCGGCGGCGTAGAAACGGCCCGGTTCGGCGATAACTTTGACAGACGAATCGGCCGGGAAATGTTCGTCCAAAGCACGATTGATAACATCGGCGATCGTTTCGAAAGCCAGGCAAGTTTTGTAGCCTAAAAAATTGGAAAAAAATTATTTTTTCTCCAGAAAGTACAAAATTTGTATAGATAAATGTCGGATCCGGATACAGGAATACAGATAAATATCGGATCCGGATACAGGATTTTCTAATTATGCGGAAAAAATTAATACTCGTGCATCCAAATAATTAGATTGGGATATCAGTCCCAATCGTAAAATTTTATAGCCGAAGTACCGGGAAATCCGCCGCCGAGGTCCAAAACTTGCATGTAAAATCCCAAACGATTTCCGACATCGAATAAACGACGGGCGTATTGGATACCGAGCGAAAAAGCCGACGGATCGCGACATCCGGAACCGACGTGGAAGCTGGAAAATAGAAAAAAATCACGAAATGAAAAGATTGAAAAATTTTGAAAAATCGCCAACGTACCTCACTCCAACAACATTGGCGCCGATGACGCTGGCCAATTTTAGAAGCGCGGGCGCCGCTTCTACCGGTTCGCAGCCGAATTTCAAATTTAGGGGACAAACTGCGGTAGGGTCGGAGACTGCGATGCGTAAAATTAATCTATAAATAAAATGTGGTTTCGAAATTCATATAGTTTTTTGAAAATCAAAAATTTTTTTTTTCCACTCACTCGGCTTCGGGATATAAATTGTGTATTTTGTATAATTCGTGTTCATTATCGAAAGTCATGGATCGAACGTGACGCGATTTCGCGTGTCTAATATATCCGGCCGTTTTGCAAGGATTGGCGTAGATGATACGGCTGGCGTCGATACCTAAATCTAGAACGGCTTCGATTTCGCCCTAAGATAGAAAAATAAACGAAGAAAAAAATTGAATTTCGAAAAAATTGGCTTTACACCATTTACTTTACTAGCGCAATCAAAATTTAAACCCAAAGTCGATAAAATGCGGATCAAAGGTTTATGATCGTTGCATTTGACGGCGTAGTACGGTTGAATTCGAGGTAAATGTTGCATCCAAATTTGGTGTTGGGTTAAAACGCGGCTCAAATCCATGACGTAGAATGGTTCTTCTTGATTCTGAAATTGAATTTTATATAGGTATTCACGTGACTTATTGTCTATATGTAAAACTTGCTAAGCATTTGTCAAGCTTGAAAAGTTTCAAAAACATTAGAATGTCGATTTCTAATTCAAAATAATCATTTTACACGAGTTGAAAATGTCAGCTTCCTCTATTTTAGCAACATAAATACACATCGTATGCTTTCATAGACAAAAATTACGATTTTTGAACCGTTTTTCGAGCTAAAAATTGATTTTTTAAAAATCAAATTAGGCCAATCGATGACCATACTCAAAAAAGTCGCCCGATAATCTGAGACATTACAGCCGTCTTACATGTTCCGTATTTGCAAATTCTATATAGCAAATCCGACTAATAACACATCTTTCCCTTTCCTAAAACTTTCTATTAATTTTTATGTAGAAGGCCCCAGGGAATAACGCTTAGTGTAACATCACTTCATTTTCTGAGATTTCTAATATGGAAACCTTCCCTCGTGAGAAATTCAATGAATTTAAACATTTTTCCATCAGAAAATCGTATAAAAAAATTATTTCATACGCAAAATGTCGGATCTTTGACCAAAAAACGAGCGAAATCTAGCGGAGAAGTGTCCCCCGGCAGCGGGTAAATAACATTGCCTTCTAAATTAAATAAACGACGGTGTTCAAATTTTTCGTCGTCCGTCAACGAAGCACATTTCGAAGCGGAAAACGTCATCGTCGACGACGATCGTCGGAAACTTTCGTAGCAATTTTGCACGTCCATTATTGTAAGAAAAATCGAAATATAATGTGAACTAATTAGTTTGATTTCGAACAAAAAGATTATTGTTCGTCGGATACGACGCGGACTTTCGAAGATCTGAAAAACGCGATGACGTCATTTTTAGAATTTTTGCGCACATGTAATAATTAGGGGGCGTAATAAACCCTGAGAAATCGCTGGCTGTATGGTACCCTCACATGTTTGTCAAATACGGCTACGCTGGTCTAGCCATATCAACCCCAACCTTTTGGTGTAAAAAACTGAAAATTTTCATTGTGGAAAATGGTCATTTTCGAACAAAAAACAGTCAAAATTCTGAACTTTTTAATATAATTACTTTTGGATTCAAGAAGGCCTAAAAAATGTCAATTTTTCGCTTCAAAAAACGTGAATTTCAAACAAAAAAAAGTTGAAAAATTCAAAAAATAGCCTTTTCCGGACAAAAAACGTTTTTTTGGAATTTTTCGACGATGCATAAATATTTTTTTCAATCAATTGAACTCTCCTATCTCTAAATGGGTGCCAAATATTATTTTGTTTTTCTGTTCTACAAATATCTTTTTGAGGAGCTTTGTTTTGAATTTCTTATATATCATTTACCGTTGGTGCATAACTCAGTCTGGCCGAGCAACCGAACATCGGGACTCTCCCTCCAACTTCCGGCGCCCCCATCCTCGAAATGGGAAAAATTAAACAGGAAAAGACCTTTATAGCTTGCTGTTTTTTCAATCATCATTTTTGAACCTCTATGCATACATATAATGGGGGAAGTGCTATGGGAACCCCCCAGAAATCGTCGACCATATGGCTAGCCATTGGGCGACCGCCCCCCAGGATTTTTGAATCCTATGGCTAGCCATGTGGTAGCCGTAGGAGGTCCCGTACTTTCCGTCAGAAAATATCAGAAAATGTCAATTTTTTGATGAAAAATGTCTATTTTTGAACAAAAAATGGTCAAAAACGTCAATTTTTTCGACGTTCCGCGCCATGAATACACTTTTTCGGTTTTTTTAGACAAAATCGATATTTTTTCCCTCAAACACCCCTTGCCCAAAATTTCCGGAATTACCGACCCCCCGCCCCAAAAAGAGGGCCTATCCCCCCAGACCTCGAAGCCCCGTAACACGTATGCCTCTATGGATTATGGAAAGTTGGGTATCCCACAATTAGCCACGAATTCCGACTTCTCCGAACCGACTTGATACCTTAAAGGTGCGTGTGCCTCATTGCTATTATGTTAAATCATATTTTGAAGAATAGCGTGATCATATTGACGAAAACTATGCTTCATTAGGGTTTTGGTAGATATTACCCAAATACAAACTCGAATAAATGTTACTCACTACTACAAAGCTTGAAAAATCGACCTAAATTCCCGAGAATCGCTAGGGATGTGGATTTTTCCAAGGCGGCTTGTTGTCCAAATTCAAATAATACGGTCCCTGCGGCGACGGCCGGCAGTCGACTTTCGAACCTCCCTGAAAAAGTATTTTTTTGTTGAGAGTTCACGCCAAATTACACTACACTACTAACCTTTGGTCGGGTGAGGCGGCAAACTTTGGCGCTCTTAAGGCCAAAACGTCGAGTACGAGACGAAATTTTCAAAGTTTAAACGACGAAAATGTGTTATTGGACTTTTGGGGTCCAACCAAATTGGAAGAAAAGGCCTCAAATTAATTTGAAAATTAAAATTAAACTAATTTCAAATCAATGCCGATACGTTGAGTGCTCGTTGACACGAATATGTATTTGTTTCGATAGCTACTAAAAATAGAATTGTATTTAAAACTTGGTGCGAAACGGGAAAAAAATCGTACTCGTGTCCGAGAAAACCTACATTAGTAACTAAAAACACAATAAAGCGAGGCATTTCCATCGCGCGGTTTATCTCAATTTCTTGAAAAAACTGGATTTTTCTAGTCCGGTAAATAGAACACCCAGCATGCATAACGAAAAAACGAGAAAGTGGGAGGCGTGGAAACAAATCTGATGTCATACCCGTTTCTTCGTAGACATTTTATGCAGAGATACAAATTTAATTAGAGCGTGGTTCAGCGGGAGAATATCTGTAATTGTAAGTCGCACAGTAGAAGATTGTCAAAGCAAAAATTTCAAATTTTTATAGAATAGATGGTCAATAGAATTAGAATGTGAAGGAGCCAGTCCAGTTTTTTTCGAAAAATGCCAAATCGATTTGCCCATTTTGATGGACTGGAGGATTCGTATGATTCATTTTTTTAAATGAAGATCGACTTTTCCCAGAATGTTTGAACTAAAATTATAGTCGTGATATGATTTCAATAATTAATGTCCCAAAACGGGACAAAATTCGTTAAATCTTCGACAGTGATAAGAAATTCGGAGGGATCAGCCAAATTTAAAAGGCGCTCAAAGTATCAAACTAAAATTGTAGGAATCGGACTTTTTACACGTTACGAATAAAATGCGTATTTCGTGGCGAGATTTCCAACTGCGAAAAACGGGGTATGACTAATCGGCGGAATCCGCATCCGAGTGGCGGACATGGTCTAACTGGCGGATGCGGAAACCGCGTATCTGCTACCTAATCGGCGGAAAGGCGGATTTCGGAAGAAACGGCAGATCCGCATCCGCCGTATGACTAAACCATACAAGTAACGGGGTCCCGAGGTCTGGGGGGGGGTCGGGTCACTTTTTTGGACCGGCGGTCAGTGATTTCCAAAATTTTGGTGAGAGGGGTCCGTGAAGTGAAAAAAATTCGATTTTTTCACGAAAAAGTCCGAAAGATAGTTAAAAATAGTGATTTTTGTAAAAAGACCAAAAAATGAAGGCATGGCGCGACGCGCCATGAAAATCGACGTTTTTGAACATTTTTTGTTCAAAAAATGGCATTTTTCATTGAAAAAAATTAACATTTTTCAGCATTTCACCAACCAAAAGAATGGGGCCCCTACGGCTAGCCTTAGGATTGGAAAATCCTAAAAAGGGCTCGCCCAATGTCTAGCCATATGGTCGACGACTTCTGGAGGGAGGTCCCATAGTACTCCCCCCAATTACATGTTTTATGGAATAAACAGCGGAAAAATTCTGCCGATGTACCGGATTAGATGTGGCAGCACCGCATTTTGAATCTTCCCACAAGATCATAATTTTAAATAAAACTTACAGAATTTTTAATAAAACTTTGAATTGAATTTTAAATAAAATTTTGGATTGGATTTAAAGAATTAAAAAATTAAATTCTAATTAAGCTATAAATTTAATTTGACTATGAAAAAATTAAAATGTAAAAAATTGAAATAAATTAAATTGAATCATAAACTAAAGTAAATCAAGTTGTAAACATAAAAATTGATCACATATAAAAAAGGCCACACAATTAATCCTAGGTACAAAAGTATATTGTGCAGCATGTTGGATGATCTTACTCTGAGAGAGCTTCGTTTTCAGCATTCGACTATAATCCAGTCAACAGAAAACCCAACAAATGACAATATGGACGTCTTCTAAACGCATACATCAAAATCATCATTTTTGCGCAAAAATTCTGTCTTTTTTTGTTCTTGACTCAACTAACTACATAGAAGCCTACAAAAGTAATGAAAAATTGCATATCCACCGAATTTCTCCGCTGTTTAGCCATCATGTGGATAGTGGATGAAGAAAAGAGCGAATTCCGCATCCGCCATCTGTATCCGCCAATTAATCATAACCAAAAAACGTATTCTTTCGCTCACTTTGAATCAGGACCATAATTATAAAATTTGGAAATGCCAGTATTCGAGAAGATTGCATGGGGAGTGGACCGGACCGATGAAAATGACCGCGATTTATCGATAAACGTACAAATTTAACGACTAGTAAATCAATTCTAAGAAGAAGTGTATACGTCGTTTTCCAGAATTTCGATGGGGAGTGGTTTCCTAATGCTAGATAAATTCTAAGGATGAGCCGGGTATCTGGATCCGCGGATATCCGCCCAAATTG
This sequence comes from Romanomermis culicivorax, assembly GCA_963922205.1. Classification (NCBI taxonomy): domain Eukaryota; kingdom Metazoa; phylum Nematoda; class Enoplea; order Mermithida; family Mermithidae; genus Romanomermis; species Romanomermis culicivorax. The sequence goes on from CAWUHX010000089.1 coordinate 942,682, forward strand.
TTTGATCCGGATCCAATCCGGATCCGCTAAACCAAATTTTTTAAGATCCGGATCCGCTGTTGTCAATGATTAAGATACGGTCATAATCGGATCTTTATTCACTTTTATTCTTATAAAGTTTTGCGAAAATTTCAAGCCAATGGTAGCAAAATTATACTCGACAAACAGTAAGTTTTCAACACTATCACCCTTCAAACAATTTTTAGTAGGATAGTAAATTTGACCAGCACCACCAAATAATTGTTTAGAGGGGACACTTGTTGCTGGTGCTGATTTAAGTTTACTTTCTGCATGAAGCAATTGTCTAAAGACGTTTGAGATTCAAGTTCATGCTCTAATTCGGTTTTTGAGTTGCTAAGTTCATTTTTTGGCCATCTTTGAAGAAAAACAAAAATTAATTCTTTAACATACTAGTAGAAATTTGTTCCACAATTACTTCTATTTTCATTATCTTCTTTTTATTCAGCTGCAAACTGCTTATATTGCCATATGTTTCCTCTCCAAATGTTTTCTCTGACATCCAGTACCACAACCTTTTCTAGATAATTGTATTCTGCATTTATTGCACCTTGTCTTTTCTTCATTATCTGGGGACACTGCGACATAGTCGGCTAAATTTTATAAGTCGGTTCCCGGCCTTCAGCCTAATTACTGTATATGAGTTGTTTGTTAATTTTGAGCATGGATTTCTGTGACTAGTGAGTAGACATTTATTTTTCCTTTAAAATTTTCCACAGGCTTAGGCTTAAGGTACAGTAGCTGCGCCCAGGGCGCAGCGCTGCTGAGGCTCTTCCAAATGAAGTTGATAGTTAAAATAGTATCAAGGGTCTTAAGGAATATAGTCTTTATACTTTCTGGTGAAATTGTGCAGTGGTAAATGCATCCATAAAGTATGTGGCATGTGTGCAGATTTTATGCAAATGAGTTCATGAATGCCAAGAGCCCCTGGATTTTTGAACTGATCTGGATAGCTGGCATCTTGAGGAGTCCGAATAAGTCAATCATAATTGGGAAGGGAACCGATTTGTAAAAAATTTCCAAGTAGTCCCACACTCTGCTAGTGAAAGAAGAACTCGAATAGATAATTTTGGAAAAAAGTTTCCATTTCTACTCATTCCTTTTCTGATGAAACCAATATTAATCTAAACATGAATACAATTTGATGAATGAAAATTACTAATTACTAGTACATGTGAACTATTTCAATGAATGAACACATCAATCATTAATAATCTATTAATCTATTGACAGCTTGATTGAAGCCATGCCCAAATGTTGGGACCCCCAACATGAAGAATTTGGAAAAATGAACTTTTTTGGCCGTTTGTGAGAAAATTTTCGAAATTTGCGGCTTTTTTGCGATTTTCGGGGACCACCAAAATTTCGGATTTACCTCCCTCCAACTGGTCGGACCTTTTGCAGGTATGCTAGTTCTCTGAATGATAAACTTTTAGAACGTACAATTTTGAACAAGAAATTCGAACCTTTATCTCGAAATGCATGTTTGGCAAATTGATTCTCTAGCGTTCTGCAATCACAGAACCCTAACAGTCGATTTCTCGCGTAATTCACGCTCATTATGCTCTTGGGCCATTAGCTAGAAAGTTATTTCATTTAGCTTGTAAATTGGACTCGAAACTTGAAAATTTTAATTTTATCCTAAATTTGATAAATTAACGGCTCTAAAGGTATCAGAATGTTTAAAACGGTCAAAAACGCTTGAATAAACTATCGGGCATACATATTAAAGGAAACAAAGATAAAGAAAAAATGGGGGGGCGGGATTTTGACTCCTTCCCCTATTTAAGAAAAAAGTCGCCGAGGAAAAATGGTGTTAATAAGCATTTCCGTTCGACAAAAAACTTCCGCGTGGCAAGAGAAGGTGATTCATCATTGCCACAATATTGTAATTGGAGGATCAACACCATCGAAAAAGCGACTAAATTTTCGAAAAGTTTGGGAAAATTGATGCGTTCATTATTGATCTTATTGTTCGCATTGTATTTTACCTTAAGTTGTGCTTTTTGAGGAGAAAAATTCCGAAAAGGGGAAAAATTTTGGTGGTTGGATATAAAAATGATGCATTTGGTGCATTTTAGAAGCTCCAAATCACAAAAAATTTCCTTAATGATCAGGCGCGACTTTTAGCATATCTACTTTCATTTACAATTTATTCTATTTTTCATCATCTAGATATTTAATGAAGATCCGCATTCTTTCCATGACATATTTTTTGAGGAAGACCAGAACGTCAACTTTCAAAACTTTTTAAAGTGATTGTTCCTCTCTTAACGTGAAATGAATCCAAAAGCTTAATGGAAGTAGTTTCCAAAAATTTCTTCTTTTCTCACTCACATCTTTTCGGTCAAATACATGTTCACGAACAAATTACTGGTTTTAAAAAATTTTCAAATGATAAAATTCTAAGACTTTTGAATAGAAAATTTGAGTCTAATTCCTAAAATAAATGTATGGAAAATGTTTTCCAGCATCGCAAAATGTCAATACCCCAAAAAATTTTCTCTTTCTCATTTTCGAAAACACATAAATAAATATGATCATTTTAAACGAAAAAACGACTTCGGGAAAATGGCAAAAAATTGTGACCCTTTTCAACATTTGGGAAAATAGTCCGCGTTAAAAACAGTGGTAACAGGGGAAAACAGCAGTGCAAAAACTTTTTTTGGCTTTTCTTTTTCTGCACTGTGCAAAAAGCCGGGTGCAGAAAAAACACTGATGCTCATAGACGTGTAAGTTTCTTCGACTGTTGTTGAGCTTCTTCAAACCTTGTGATGTATTTAGAATTAGTGATGGACCGATGCATCGGCCGATTGTTCGGCAACTTTTTGTTACGATGAATGCAGGTGCATATGCTTAAAAAACAGATTGTTCACATACATATTTTACACTTACTTTAGTAAATACGTTTTTTGTGAAAATGGTTGTTTTAATGTCTAGCATATTTGCCCTGTGTTGCCATTGATGAACTAGATAATAAGAATTTGACAAGCTATGAATGGGATATTTTAGCTGCGGCGGTAAGAATATACTTTAATACATGTATAATGTATCCACACCTTAGATAATTATAATTTTGCAGCTTGTCAATTTGTTAAAATCTTTTGCAGAAACTGTAAAAATCTATGAATCTAAAAACGCCTGTATTTCGGAGGAAATAGCTGAAGAAACGTAAGCTAGATTTTGTGCCTAAATTTTTTTGAAAAACAAATTAAAGAATCGTATGATTAAGAATTTTACGCTACTCAATCCACAATTTCAACTTTCCTGGATTGGGTTCATTAAAGGAGGAATTGTCGGGGAAAATGAATCAATATTTTTATAGAAATGATAATCGAGCCCACTTTAAACCCATTGAAGACAATAGACTTCATGCTTTGGCATCTTTACTAGATCCTGGATTTAAAAAGGATGGATTGAAATTTGAAATATAACACATATTGATCATACAAATCAAAATTAAATAATTTAGGCTTTCTGTGATCCTCAAGCAGAAGACAAAGCTGAACTAAAGTCTGTTTTTTATAAAATGCTAATATAATATTTATAAAAAAAAATAAAAAAAAGAATCGTTGTTAAAAATCGTTTACATAAGGCCCTTATTGTAAATTTTTCACTCGAAAAATTGTTAAGGGTTAGGTCAATATGCTCACCAATTTCCATTTCTATATAATATATTGTTTATCAAAAACTCGTGAAAATCTAAAATACTACTTACTTTTCACTTTCATGACTTAGAAGCATTTCAAGAAAAAACGACTATATGTAGCTTTGGCTAGAATGGTTGTCGATCAAAAATAACAAAATCAACGCTTTTCTGAAAATATGGTTCGAAAATTTGAATGAATCTTCAAACTCATTTTCCAAACTTTCTCAGTAAGCCACAATTAATACTAATGTAAATAATTCAAGCATTTACACAAAACTGACCAATTTCAGGCACTATTTGGGCATTGCAAGTTTATCTGAAGATGAGCTGTAGCCCAAAAAATATGCAATGTCAATATTTTAGCAAGCAAAAGCCATTGTTTTGGAATACATTACTAGAATAATGGAAGTAAAATGCTGCAACAAAACCAGAATTAGCTAATGTGAGTCAAAATAGTGTGCAGTTGAAAATAAGTTTCATTATGAAAAAAATTTCTTTAGCTTTCCATGAAATTTTTATCAGCTCAAATTGGGTCAGTAGCTAGTGAATGATCATTTTAAAAAGCAAAAGATGTTAGAAGTGGAGAAAGATCCCGTTTATCGCTGAGATTGGATTCAATAGTGCAAACTGGAAAAACAAGCTGAAGTTGAAGAAGCTTCTAGTGAACTCGGCAATCAAAGTGAAGGTAGTACAACAGATGCCGTTGTTGATGACAAATTGGATGAATGAAATGTTAATTATTGAATGTTGAAAATATCAGTAAAACTTTGTGAATAATTCATAATAATTTTAAATTTATTACAGTGTAACAACTTCAGGTTGCATTTTGTACATGTTACAGCCGATGCATCGGCAATCGGCCATCGGTGACCCTGGCCGATGGCACAATTTTTGGCCATTGGTCCATCACTATTTAGAATCGTTAATTTATTAACATTGAGAAAAAATACAGGTTTTCGAGTTTGAAGTCCAAGTACTTTACAAGCATTGTAGAACAAATTTTCCAGAAAACTATCTAAGAGCATAATGACTTTGCATTAGATGGTAAATCGACGGTTAAGTCCTCTTTGTGACAAGTGAGAGCACAGCATATCTGTACTTGGGGGGGGGACCCCCCCCCAACTTGGCCAACCCTGTACCCAAAATCATTTTCCCCCAACCCCCCCCCCAGTTTGGAAAAAATTTTCAAAAAGGTGTGTGTTTTTTGGCCTTTTTTGGGAAATATTTCGACCTTTTTCTACCCCCCCCCCCCCAACTGGTCGGAGGTCTTACAGGTATGGAGCACAGCATTAGAAAATTTTTTGGGGTATTGACATCACCGTTTTTTCCTCAAATGGGGGTTTTTGAGGAAAACATTTTTGAGGAACTCAAAGCCGAACAGATGCGTTTTGGTGGACTTGAAAAGGTCGAAATCTCAAAATTCTCCGGTGCTTCGCGCCGGTCATGGGCATTATGATAACTATTTTCTATCAGGCGCGGCCGTTAGCATATCAACTCCGACTTACTAATTAATGCTCACAGTTTCTATCAATCAAGTCAGCTCATTTCATTTTCCAATCGTTTACAGTCAACTATGTCGCCGAAAATATAGATTTTTCATCAATTCTCTCAATTTTTCCTCTCGATGATTGGAATTTTTTAAACGTTTGCAATCTGAACTTTTGCGCTTATTAAAGATGGAAATTGAAGACATCATTCTAGACTGCGATTTTAAAACTTCTGTTCACGAATATCTGTTGGAGAGATTTTTTTCCAGCGTTTTAGGATATGAGAAACCAAAAATTTTTCCGGCGCTTTGCGCTGGAATGGGGAACAAATTACACTTCATCAGTCTGATTTTAATTTATTTCAAAACGTTATGAAGGTTCATTCTAAAGCGTTTTAGAAAGTGAAAATCCAAAAATTTTTCCGGCGCCGAGCGCCGGACCAAGAACTAAATAAAATTAGATGATTCTAATCGGAACCACAAAAATGTTGATAGCGGATAAATTTATGAGAACTCTATCGTTAACATGCTTTATCCACTCCTATAGAACACCAATATATTCTTCATCAGCTCATTTTGACTAACAAAACCAGAATTTTCTCAATTTTTTCCTCATTTTTGCAGGTTTCTGACTACAAATACGACAAAATGCTCTTTAGTATGCTTCTAAAATGCGTAAAAAAGCATCCGTAGCTAGCTACATTATAAGCGTTTTTTAAAATGCGGAAAATTTTTGAAAAATAAGGAAAAAAATTTTGGGTTCGGTTTTCATGTGGAAAAAATCTTGGGGAAAAAAAACGGTGATGGGCATTTCGGGACCTGGAAAATAAATTTTCCGAACATTTATTCAAAGAACTGAATTCGACTTCTCTGTTCAAAATTCGCAATTTCTTGAATTTTAGTATTCGAAAAATTTTAACACCAGCAATTTATTCGTAAACTTTCAGGAACTTGGCGAAAAGATGTGGATGTGAGTAAGGAGAGAAGAGAAAAGTAGAAATTTCCTAAAACTACTTCTATGAAGCTCATGAATCGAATTTATGTTAAGAAAGGAATAGTTGCGTCAAAATGGCGTAATTGATCTTACTTACTCAAAAAATGTGTCAAGGAAAAAATGTGAATCTTCCTTAAATGTCAAGATAGAAAATGTTGAAGATTACGAATTAAAACATGAGATAAAACGTTAAAGATGATAAAATATATTAAGGATTAAATGATAAGTGGAGGTAGAAATGTTAAAAGCGGTGTCTGAGCTAGGAAATAATACATAATGATGATCATTAAAGTTAATTTTGACCGTACCTGTAAGACCTCCGTCCAGTCCAGTTGGGGGGGGGGGGGGTGAATCCGAAATTTTTTTGGGGGGGGGGTAGGAAAAAGTCGAAATTTTTCCCAAAAAACATACACTTTTTGGCAAATTTTTTCCCAACTGGGGGGGTTAGGGGCATACCTGTACTTGGGGGGGTTGGGGCCCAACCCCCCCTCCCGCCCAAGTACAGGTATGGGTTGCATTTGAGGTTGGGTGAAAAACGAAAGACACGTCGACAAAAATTTGCATTCTATTGCTGATTAAATTACAGTCAACGTATCGCGGAACAGTGTTGATAGCTATCAAAACGCAAGAATGTTCGAACATTATTTTCAGCGCTTTAATCAATCAAAACCATCACGGAGAAAATTAACGCTCATTAATATGACGGAAACATCGACGAGACCGTAAATCTGATTTTGAAAAAAACACTCCAAGTAGAACCGCCCCAGCGCAACCATCTGAGGTTTTGACCAAAATTTATCCACCCAACTCCTAACATTGGAGGAGCTATGGAATTTTTTGTGGAACCTATTTTTTGCAGAATTTCCAACTAATAAACTGCCCTATAGTCTGTTTTTAAATGCTTGTAAGTGGAAAAAGATGAAATGAAGTATACATTGCTTTTCTAATTAGCGCGCCGGCGTACACTATACTGTAAAACGCTGCATCTGTAGTTTAGCGAAATTGAAGGCTATTTGATAGGAAAAAAGTTGGAATTGAGAAAAAAATTGTTGAACGTTTATCTCATTTATCTCATTTAATAAAAAAATTTGGGAGTCAAGATCGTGATACAATTGGTTCGTTTTGGAAAGTTGAAATCTTAAAATCCGGCGCATCGCTGGTCATTTACTTACAGCTTTTTCTGTGCGGAGCACTGTTTTTTTTTTCCCCAAATCGTGCTTTTTCGGGAAAAAAAATTCGGAAAGGGGAAAAAAATTTTGGGCTCTTTCCCCATTTGGGGAAGAAAATTTTGGGGATCGGATACAGAAAAGATGCATTTTGGTGCATTTTAGAAGGTCATAATCTCAAAATTTTCCGGCGCTTCGCGTCGCGCCGATTATAACTTTAATAATCATTATTATGCATTACTAACCCCTGGCGCGGCTTTTAGCATGTCTACTTTCATTTATCATATAATCTATAATAGTTTTCATCATCTTGAACGTATTATCTCATGTTTTCATTGGTAATCTTCAATATTTTATCATGGTATTTAATGAAGATTCGCATTTTTTCCTTTTGAGGAAGATCAATACGTCAAGTCTCTAAGCTTTTTGATGCAATTATTTCTTTTCTAACGTAAAATCAATTTAAATGCTTCATGGAAATATCTTTCGGCAATTTATACTCTGCTTACTCCTATATTTTCGACCAAGTATGAGAGTTTACAAATAAAATATACTGGTTTTAAAATTTTTCAAGTAAAATTCTAGAAATTACGACTTTTGAACACAAAATTCAAATCTACTTCTTGAAATAAACGTTCGGAAAATTGATTTTCCAGCGTCGCAGAATATCGATATCCAAAAAATTTTTCCGGCGCTTCGCGCCGGAAACATTAACATCCCTTTTGGGTTCTCACTTGTCAACATAGAGGACTTAACCAACCATCGATTTCTCATGTAATTCAAAGTCATTATGCTTTTGGATAGTTTGCTTGAAAGTTTGTTCCAATGCTTGTAATTAAACTTTGAACTCGAAAGTTTCAATTTTTTCCTCAATTTTGATGAATTAACGGGTCTAAAAACACCAGAGGGCTTGAAAAAGCCCAAAAACACGTAAATAAAGCGTATGTGAGCATTTTTAAGCGAAAAAACGACTTCGGGAAAATGGGGAAAAAAATTTTGATCCCTTTCCCCATTTGGGGAAAAGGCCCGGGAAAAAAAAAACAGTGGTGCGGAGCGAACATTTTTTTAGCCGTACGTAATTTTTTCGGGCATTTCTTGCGGCGAACGGAGATTTTTTTAAAAGAGTTATCGAATTCAGTCACGGTTTACCGCCGCCGGTTAATCGATTCCTAACATGCAGTCAGCAACGATATTACCTCGGCACGAAAATTCCGCATGCGTACTTACTTTCAGTGGTTTTGCGTTAGGAGCATTAAAAAAACAGACTACAGTGGAAATTGCTCCACAGTGCCCATAAACAGGATTTCCACTTTTTTACTCCTCTTTTTCGACAGTTTAAACTCTTTTTCAGAGTGTAAAATGTTCGTTTTTGAAACGGTCTAAACTATAGTCTGTTAGTTGCTTGATAATTTTATGGCCTGCCCCCAATACAGCGAAAATCAAAATAGCGAAGTCTCAGAACTACTCAAAACAGCGAATTTTCAAAAAAATTATCTCCAGAATGGGAAAATGGAGATTGGCGGCGGTAGGCATTTTGGCCTGATAGACCTCTTAGGTCCTCCACTTGAATCTGGTGGATGCTGGTTGTCGCACATTTTGGCACGAATCACCAGATTTCTAACATTATAGCATGTGTTTTCACGACATTACAGCTTTTTATTGTGCTTTGTTTATTACATGCATGTTTTTGATTTTTTCCTTTATTGACTTATTCCCTTTTATATTCTTCTTATTCTAAACTAATTTTTGTTCTTTTTGTTTAATTTTTCCAGGTCGTGTACTTTTGTTCTATTTTTACCTACTTTTTATTTCATTATTTCACTTTTCGTTTCTTTACTATTTGTTTTTTGTTCTGCCCTTACTGTTCAACTATTTTATTCATTTAATTTTATTTCATTAATTTTTTTGCAGTTGAGCTCCATACAAAACAATTTTAATGGGAAATCCTTATGATAATTTTTTGTTTTTGTTTTCTTTCAACACAGATATTTTTTGTGATTTTTGAATGATCCGTTCGTGCATACCTGCCGTATTGATATATTCACTTTTTTGAGGATCGCTGTTCAGAGGCTTCGCTGCTGTGTGTTTCGCTGTATTTGAGACGCGCCCTCCACCCAATCTCCAATTTTCTATTTTAAAAATAATTTTTTTTCGAAAATTCGCTCTTTTGAGTATCGCTATTTTAAATTTTGCTGTTGTGTGCTTCGCTGAATAGCGGTAAGACCCCGTGCATCAACCAAGAATGTTTCATAAGATCAGCGAAAAAGTAACAAACTTCTACAAAAAACATTTTCCCTCCGACATTTCCGCCTTTCTCTGGCAGATTGCTGTCGAAAAAATTTTCTCAACGATTACGGTAGACTTACCAAATTTTTTCCTGTATTGAACTTGCTTTCATCGGTTTACTAGAACAAATCTATCGAAGTAAATATAATCGTGATTCAAAACGATTAATTCAAATGAAAAAAGCAATTAATAAATGTGCATTAGTCGTATACAAACAAACAAAAAACACTGCTGCGTCAGGACTGATGAAGTATAAAACATTTGATAAGTGAATTTGGACTAAGGTATGTAAACATCGAATCGTCGATGAAAAGTTGTTATTTATAGGCTTGGTCATTAGAGATCACCAGTTGATCCGTCTAAAAATAGATATTTCAAGTACGAGCTTCAAAATATTGATCCGGGAGTTAGTACCTGGGGAAGATTGCTTCTGAGGATTCTTCAAATTTTTTGGAATTTGGCAATGCATTCAACTCCTTCGGTTCATTTTGAGACGGAACTGATTGATGTTCTTTAATGTCAGTTTTTTGCACACGGCAACCAAATTTGGGGTTGTGCAACTAAATCTTTCCCGCCAAGTTGCTCAGACAGCTTGAAGCCTGATGGCCCTTTTCAATAGGTTATACGGTTTCTTGTTGGGAGATGCATGTCTATGCGTTTTAAAATGGAAAAAACTGAAAATTCTCGTGCGCGGTTAGAAAATGCTTTGCCAGCCTGTGCTTATTAGTCTTAAACATTAACACATTCTGTGATTTTGAATTGTTTTTTGACGTAGTCGACGAAAATCGAATTTTTTTGATTATTTTCACGTAAGCAGTCGTCAAGAAGCTTTGAAATATACGGAAGACTACGGTTATTTAAAAATGACAACTTGAAATGTTCATGAGAAAAAAAAGGAAAAATTAGATGAGACGAAAAAAGAAAATGAAAGGAGGCACGGACGAAAGATAAAAACACAAAAACATACATACAGGAAAACATTAGCAGACACAGAAAACGAAATAAAAAAGAAATACATAGAAAAATATAAGGTAAAGAAGGAAAATGTGTTATTAAACTCTCAATGGCTCGTCTGGAATCGCCCGATTCAGAATTCGATCAATTGGAAATTCACTCACTAGTAATAGATCACAGGAGAATACCCATATTGTAACACCTAACTCCTCCGTAATCTTTACTTCCTTTTTGAACAGTGAAAATATCCGGATATTTTTTCACATCCGGATATCCGTTTTTCAAAATATCCGTCCGGATATTCGACACACATCACTAATAATTATGAAGCATGATCATGACCAGGCGCAGTCAAATCAGCAATCATTATTCACGTTTTTTGATGAAAGTTTTAACAAAAATCGATCCAATATGTCAACTGTTGATAAAATTTACCAATAATAATAATAATAATAATATAAACGTCCATCGTGAATGCCCTATTGCAAGTTCAATCAGCTCTAATGAGGCTTTGATGCAGCAAGACAATGATGAAGACCAGGCTAAAAATGTAGAGGAAATCAAAGAATCTGTTGACTTTTATGCTTTACATCTTGTACCCGCTTTGTTTAGTGTAACAAAAATATAACGTTTGTTTTGTAGATTGGTTTGCACTAATCAATAAGGATGATACATTCAACAGTGATTCAGATATTCTGGATCCATTCAATTTGTCATCTATTAAATCCAAATCTAAATGCGTTAAAGCCCAAGTTCAAAACAATAGTTGGAACACTTTGTTCAAAATGTTCAAATCAGGTTGCTCATCAAGAGAAGAATATTGAGAAAATAGAAAACCATTGATCCAAACATGGAGCTAGACTCATACGAAATGGATGATGATGCGACAATCGTCGGATTTGATGATAATATTGATGAATATGACATTTCGAAGTCAACATGCAGCTGAAGCTTATTTTGATGCGTTTGGCTCATCAGTTGGACAAATACGAATTATGCCATCTTATTTTCTATTTTATCCAGTATTCTCTTCCCGGTATAAGTTGCAACCTCACTTCCGTAACAGGCTTTTGCAGTATAATTCAGGTTAAAAATGCACTGTCAGTTTTAAAAATTTACGAGGATGTACCGATTGATTATAAGACAGCTATGGATGAACATTTGACAAATGACAACTGTCTGCATTTAAAAAAATCGACGATGAACCGGAAATTGAAGGAACGCGTGATTAAACATTAAACGCAGTATCTTTATACCGAATAAACAGTTATTCTTGCCCAATTTAGCTTTTAAGACACGATTTCTGGAGAGATACTACCTTTTTTTACATAGGCCTATGATAAGTTGAAAATTAATCATACCTCAAAATAATATACTTTTTGGGTAGTTTCGCGCGCTGAATTCCATGATACCATTCGTTTTGCTTGCAAACAAAAATATCGCGCCGCTACAGTATGCCAAAGTTTGAAAATTGATGATTTTTTTGCATTTTTCAGTGGTCTTGCTAGCCAAGCGATATTTCAAGATCGGTTTGATCTTATTTGATGAATAAATATTCATTTTATAGAGGACAGAATAAGCTCTCTTTTGATGTATCATTTACAGTGTAATTGCAGATTACATTTTTGCATAGGGTTTAAAGTATCAAAGATGAGCCGTCAAAATTGGAAAAATTTCCTTTATGGACACTCCAGAGCACCTTCCCATCGGAAGCCACAGAATTTTATTTTTCTATATTGTAGCCCATCCACTTTTACTCCTTTGGTTAAATTTTCATCAAAATTTTTGTACCGTATTTGTTAGAAAATCACGAAAATCAGAAATACTACTTGCTTTCCACTTTCATTTATTTGAAGCATTTCAAGAAAAACAGACTATAGATTGCTTCTGCGCACCTTCACCTACCATGCTGCAGAATTTTATCTTTTTATTCTTTTTTCATACATTCCTACAGTAGCTGTGAAAGCAGCATTGTCTATGTTATTTAGCAGTTCGATATCCATATTTGCAAGTCATTTTACGTTTGTCATGTATATTTAGGAACATGATCCATCTTCAAGGCTTGAAACTGTGCAACATATGAAAAGAATCTCAAGAGCAAATCACTAATCTAAATCAGCACTAACTTTTCCTACTCATACAGCAAATCTTGGAAAAATTTTTGTTAGACGGGTTATTTGGAAAGAAAAGGGTACTTTGTGTTTTTTATCTAGAAAAATTTGAAGATAGAAATATTGTCATTACCAATAGCATTGCACAGGTAACATAAGCTGCAAATTGTTCACTGAAAACTGAAAATACTTTCTTACAGCGGTTGGTAATTTCTTTTTAGTTGAACTGTCAAACATAAATACAAGAATCGACACAAATGAATTTCATGTAACATACTTTCATTTTCATTACATTTAGGGATTCACTGTATTTACTGACACAATCAATTGACATCTTAATACAAAGTAAAAAATAGTTAGTCAAGTTGATATGTCATAAAGTTACCTGGTCCACTAACACACTCCATTCATTTAGAAATGATCGAAGCAGACGTCACCTGCCGACAAATTTCGCCCAGCATCATGTGATTCACATTATATTTTTCTGTTATGTTTTTCGCCACGTTTTGTTCTACAGTAACTTGCGTTAATTTTACGTCCCATTTTTATAATTTCTACATGCAATTTCTGTGTGTACTTTTTGTGTTTCCTTTCTGTTTTACTTTCACACTTTCATTTCCATTACGATTTGTTATTTTTTCGGTTGCACACGTAGACTACAGTATGTAACCCGCTAGTCAGAATTTCCGTTAAAGATAAGCTCTCCGAGCTCATCGCTGTAATTGGAGCACAACGTGCACCTCTTATCAGTAAAAACTAGCAACGTTTCGCAACGTGAAATGCCTAGTTGGAAATTCTCACTAGATGACGTTCCTATGCTAAGCATGGAGAGTGAAAACTCGCCCCAATGCTTAACGTAGTGCATATATATACAGTAAACTGTGACATCTAGTTGACAAACATCAAAACCTGTCGACAAAGTATTGAATTGACAGTTTTGTATTGTTTATGTACATAGGTATATTGAAACTAGATTAATGATTTTCATGAAATAAAAATTACTTTACTTGATTATCAGATTCCAAAAATAACATTTTTCAAATTGCAGTATTTTTTTCACCTCATCGTGCAGATGTTACAAACAAAATATAGGTAAACAAGCCTATTTTTGTGACTTTTTGGTGGAAGGTGTTTTCGATCGCGGGAAATTCAATGTTGAGGCCACTTTACACAAAGATCATCCCGGGTGTAAACAAGCATATTTTCATGACTTTTTGGTGGAACCAGTTTCCGACCATGGGGAATTCAATAGATGAGATCACTTTAGACAAAAGAGTATCTGGGGTGTAAACAAACGTATTTCCGCAAATTTTTGGCGGAAGGATTTTCTGACCATGGGGAATTCAATGGATGCAGTCACTTCACACAAAAAATCGCCCTTAGTGTAAACAAAGATATTTTTCGATTTTTTGGGTTAAGGGTTCTAGACCATGGGGAATTCAACAGATATGGTCACTTTACATTATGTTTACAACGTCTTTTACTACACAGTTTACACATCTTTTACTTTTACTGAAAGTGAGAATTTATAGTTTTTTTTATTGTTTCTTTGATGTGAAGATGACCAAATTATAGTCTGTTTTTCTTGAACTGTTTCTAAATTATAAAAGTAGAAAGCAAGTACTATTTTAGATTTTTTACAATTTTCAGCTGAACCATTCATCATGTGAGATTGAAAATTTGTGAGCTTATAAAATCACTTTTAACAATTTTTAGAGTGAAAAATCTTACTGTGAAAGTCTTGTATACACGATTTTGACTGCATAGTTGATTTTTGTCTTTTTTCAATTTAGAAGCATTTTATAAAAAACAAACTATAAGTTTAAAACTTGAATGTGCTTCTATGAAGGTTTTCATGCATCGTTTAGGCCCAAAAAGAGGTGGACTAGTTTACTAGAAAATGCCCCTGAAAAAATTGATGGACTAGTTAGAAAATTATTTCTCTACATTTGAGTAAAGTCAACCATTAGCTTGCATATCATTTTCAACCAGAAATGCCCGAAGCTGCAGAATAAACTTTTCCACAGGCATGAAAAAATTTTTCAATGAGAAAGAATAAAAATCCAATATTACAAAAGTGGATTCTTCGAACTTTAACTCAAGTTTTCAAAAATCTAGTCTACTCCTTTTTCTAACTTGGGGACTATCCAAGCAAGTACATTTTCCTTCTACTACTGCCCTATTGGGGCATTTTCTAATAAACTAGTTACAAAATATGCATGCTTTGACAATTCAACAAATCTGTTGTTCAGTTTATTACAAAAAAAGGTTGCAGTATGTTTCTTTACACTGGATATTAAAACCGATTTGGTTAACAATCTAAAATAAAATTTATTTGAAAATTGATCATCAGCATTCAATGATCAAGGTCGACATCAGCAACTGAATTTATTTTTCGAATAGCAACCAATAGTGTGCACACTGAAAATTCTGAGTGAAAAGACCATACGTGCGCATTGGGAGTTTAAGGGGAGTCTTGACCTCAGCAGACTGTTGCTGACCCCATCAAATTCTGTTCCCCAGCATTGACCAAGAAGATTATGAAGGAAAATGGAAGAAAAAACGTCATAAAGATGAAAATTATGCTGCAGTTCAACGATTTTTCCGAAAAAAGCATAATTGACTCCAAAAGAGTAACATCAACTTTTAGATGCGCTGATCAGGAGCATAGTTTCTCATATTTGACTTCAGATAGACGAAATTTCTGCTTGGATGTTAGAAAACCATTCTTTGGGTTATCAAGAATTCGTCAAATGATCGAAATATGATTTCTTGTTGATGAAATGTAGGTATTGTTTTCAAACCATACAGCTGTATCAAATGTGCCTTCATCTTTAACAATTTTTCAAAATAAAAAGAGGCGCTCTAATTAATTTGCACATTGGCACCTGGCAATTAAAGATGTTCTAATTAATTTGCACATTGGCACCTGGTCCCCTAGAATCCACATGAAAGTACACATTCCACAGCTATATTAATTCTCCCCAAAAACCGTAAACACACCTGCATGTAGTAGAAAGTAGAAGCCCCAGCCAGACACCAGTCTCAAGTGGGACAGTAGCCGGGGTTCCTACAAAAGCATGTATACGCGCAAGAAATAGGTACAGAAGCATACACGTAAGCACAGAGGCGTGGTCAAGTCCACCATAGGTGAGGAAGCAAGCATAAGAAAAGCGTGAAAAGCATACGGTACTAGGAAAGCATTAGAAGGCGTGGCTAAACAAGTGTACAGTATACAGAAGCGGAAGAAGCAAGAAACAGCGATTGGGGGAAGAAGATTTTGGAAACGGACCCCCTGTGAACCAAGGGAGTGGCTAAAAATAAGTAGTATTCAAAGAGAAGCAAAGCGTGATTCCGTCAGATTTTTTGAAGCATGTTTTAAGTGATACTTGTGTTTTTGTTGTAAAGCAAGCGTATTTGTATATCCTTGATGAGGAAGCAATCATTGACTTATCGTTCATTACTATATTGTCGTATTACCATTGTACTTTGTATCACCACATCCCCGTGGACCGTGTAAAGTGCAGCATCAGGATCAAGTAAAAGTATAATTAGAATCTGGGCACTACATTATTAGAAATATGAGATACTACTGCTTTCCACTTTCATTATTTAGAAACATTTCAAGAAAAAGCAGGCTATACATCTACTTTGATTATCAAGGGATATTTCTCTTGTAACATCTCTGTACAATCAGCTGAAGAAAAAATGATGTGATGGGAAAATTGTTATTTTTGGATTGTGATCTTATGAATATCCTTTACTGTAGTATTAATATACCTATGAACTCACGCGACTTTGTCGTGTCAATTTATTCTTTGCTGCAAGTTTTAAAGTTTTTACTTCGCATATTGCTGTTTACTGTACATATCCGCAAGCAAAACACAGTCTGTATAGTCGCTTATCTATACAGACTGCAGTCTATATATCCGCCTGGCTATACAGATTGCAGTCTGTATATCGGCCTGGCTATACAGACTGCAGTCTGTATAGCCACAGTCAAAATTGATGGAGAACACACCCAACTACAGTATTTTTGACAAACATTGTGAGCAGGTTTTTCAACTCTGCGAGCATTTTTTTCAAAAAATTTCTGCATCATTGTTTTCAAATGATTCCCTTGCTTTTGAAAAACTAATACTGTGTTTGAAAAATTTTATCCTTGTTCTTGAAAAAAAGAGAGAAATTTTGAAAAGGTACATGCCGTTTAAGTGGCCCTCAATGAATTTCTGATCTTCGTGAGTTCTGTCTTCAAAGCTCACAAGCAATTTTTTCAAAACTACAGTAAACAAAGTTTTTCCTGAAAATTTTTTTTTTATTTTCTATTCTTCGAAATGAAAATAACATACTTATTTGCTAATCTCAAACTGCATTTGCATAGAAGCAAATATTGTTTTTTTGTTTAGGTTTCCTTTACTTATATTGATTAACAAAATTGACAAACGATTATCAAATTTGATAAATGAAATTGACAAACAAGGTGTCACAAACAAAGTGGTGAAATGTGAACTGTACAACAAGAAACGCTGGTGTTACAAGTATTCGTGATCCCCTGAAAAAGCTGAACCTGAAAAATTTAAATGTTATAAATTAATAGATTGCATTACAAGAAGTCTGCCTGCTGTTTAAATTTTGATATAACAAAATTTAGAAGTATCTGAAGCCCAACGACCATCAACCTTAACAACGTCATGAGGGATGCCTGCCTCAGATGCCGTACTTGCACCACCTGATCTCAAATTGTGAGTTCCATATTCTTTTGCATTTAATCCAATTTCTGTCAAAATTTGTAAACAATGTTTTCTGGCTCTCGTGTAGGTCAATTTTTTATCGCCTAACCTAAAAGCTTGGTCTTTACACTGAACAATGCTGGGGAAAATGAATTCCGAGGAAGATGGTTTGATATTGTTCATCTGCAAATATTCAGTCGAAGCTGCATAATGGCAGGTAATGTTTGATGTGTTCTAAATAATTACTGATGAACCATGACAGAAAATGTCCATCTTACTTTTCGGAATTGTGACTTCAATGTATTCTGTTCAAATTTTTAGATTGCAGCGCCTTATGTCCAGTGCTCCAGAGATATGCAAAAAACCCCCAAAGCAAATTAGCATAATAGTTTTGATTCACAGCTTAGCCAAAGAAATGTGGGCAACCATTAGCCCTAAGTGCTCTATAGTTAATGGTTCTTTTCTGTTTCATGGGCTATCTTGTCTTTTAGCTGATTTCAAAATCGTGGTGCAAGCGGGATGGCTGAGAATGGAAGCATGGCCGAGCATTCGAAAAAACCAATTTATTGCTGCTGCCATTTGAAAAATTGTTGATGAGCATGAACCCTGCTTGAACAAAGTGGAAACAAAAAGCACCAGGTGAATTGGTTGAGGAGGTTCCATTTTGATATTTTGTTCTAAAGCCCATTTTAAAAATTTTTTAATTTTTGGTGCATATGACTTCTGCATGCTATTGGAAATGAAATTAAAAATCGTTTGTGCAAAAGCTTCAATCTCGTCCTTGTTGAAATTGTTCCCAAGGCTTATGTGCCACTGTGATGCAAGCATATCTGAAATGTGCAAAGTTATAAGCTGGGTTGGGTAGGTGGGAAAGTGCTTATAAAATTTAAGAAGAATCGTAATTGAAATAAAGAGGAATATGAAATAATTGAGAAATTGGAGAAAATCAAGTGTTAGATAGGAGTTGAGAAAACCAAAGTGAGGGAAAGGTATTGGCTTACGCCTTTATATAATAGTTGAAACTTAAGTGAAAGGCAAGTTTTAGCTTCTACGCAAGCTACAGTAAGAAAAACCCAATTAAGAACTATTATTTTCTATTCTTCGAAACGAAAATAACATACTTATTTGCTAATCTCAAACTGCATTTGCATAGAAGCAAATATTGTTTTATAAAGTAAGCTATTTTTGAGAGGAACAGCAATCAAACTCGATTTAAAATTTTTTGGAGTAAAGATACTGTTCTGTAAAGAAGCAGGTGTAAGCGCATTGATAGGGTTTAGCAAAATGGAATAAATGACAAAAGCATTAGCAAACCGATCTGAAAAAAGCAGTGGCCAAAATGGCGCACTTTTCCAGCTCGGAACTACTAGGGTGGCCAAACCCTTTGAAAGCTTTAAGTGTTCAATTGTTTTAATAATAAGATAAGGCAGTGGCACTAACCAATTATCTTCACCTTCCCAAGAAACGGAAAAACAGCCTACCACTTCAGCCCCTGGGTTCCAAAAATGGGAGTTCAAACGGGGAAGTTTATGATTTTTGTAATGGTGTATTGGTCTACTGTATGAGGACCCCATTTTTCGTTCAGAATTTCAAGCATTTACTGTTGAATTCCCCAGCCATCATAATCAACAGTTCTGCTCAATTTATCTGTTACATCATTCATAGATCTAGGAATCCAAATTAGATCAAATTTTATATAGTATTTTTCCAACAAGCAGAAAATATCTAAAGCCATTTTATTTAGCTCGTCTTTCATGCTGCCTTTTCTTGTAATATAAAGCAGGGACTGATTGTCAGTGTGCCAAACAACTGTTTTTCCTTTCAAAAGTTCGTAAAAGCATAAAATGCTATACTGTATGACTCTTAATTCTGTCCATGCTGCACTTTTCAATATCTCTTTCTGTGACCATAAAATATGTGACACATGAGATGCTTTCAAACATTCATGCAAATCCTGTGAATGTTCGTCCAAATTTGCCTTCTTGCATTGTTTTCCAATACAACTAGTCAACTTTGACTTACCCCCCAGGGAGACACAATTAGCATGGCCACCCATGGGTCCTTGGCTTTTTTCAGCCATAATAGAGCCAACATTGGCTGACAAAACATGTGCGTCCTCGCCTTTGTTCATAAATTGTGCATCCTCACCTTCGAACTTACTTTTTGCGTCCTCGCCTTGGTCATGGTATACAGAGCAGGGTGCCTGTGAGCCTTTCACAACAGATGTCACAAAAATATCAAGCAAAGTTTCAGTATTGACCAAAGCCCCTTGATTGACAAATCTGATTTGCTTTTGTTTTGTTAAGCGTTTTAATTGAAACTTGTCACACAAAGTTCTTAGAATAGTAAATCAAGTGCCTGCTAGACTGCTGGTGTCTGATTAAGCAAAAATCTCAGGAAGTCGCTGAACATAAATTTTTTGTGACGCAATAAAAGGCAAAGTTAAGATCCAAAATTTTAGCTCAAATTTGATAGACTTGGAAACTAGTGTAATCTGATTCCAAAATTGCTTTGAAAAATTGCAATGTTTTTGGATTTCGTGAAAAAACCGTTTTCTACACATAAGGGTAAGATTTTTAATTACTAAAGAAAGGGCAATTAATTTACCAGCGCAAATCGCTAAATCTTTGATTCTGCAATCATGTAATCTTTCCAAAGACTTCAAGAGAGACAAGATCGATGCTAATTTATCGTTAAGGACATCATGGCTATAAAACGACATCGTTTCCTTCTCCTTTCCATTGTTAGCATTTGACTCCTGCTCAGTGGGTGCCTGCAACTTGTTTCGAGAAGTATTAATAGAATTATTTTGTACAAATGGGGTGGCGATAGTTTGATCCTGCAAGAAAGTTGAAGGTGGAAAAGATACAACATAATTAGGATTATAGTATTGAGGTGGAAACTGGTCTTGTGTAGTTGGATTCTCACCTACACTTTGGATATTGGTTGTTGGTTACTGTGGTGGGTGGGCGGCTTCCAGGTAGGTGGTCTCCTGGGAGGTGTGGTATAGCTACCATAACCACCACGAGTAGCGGAATGAGTCGAAAAACAGGGTTGGTTGGCGGTTGGTGTGGGCCCACACCCTTGATAAGAATTTTCAGGAGCATTATGATAGTAAACTGAGATATCGACTGTAGGGTTTTGCGCTGCATATTCTTGCAATTTAACACATTGCTCCGCTGAATGGTCAAACATACAGTGTTAACCACAATAAAGGTGCACTCTAGCCATACCAGGCAGTTGTGATAATGCAGGAGGCACTGGAGGGGGGTTGTGGCGCAATATTAGTCTGTTGCAGTAGGTCTATTAGCTGTCCTAAGAGCGCATTATTCATCAGAATTGCATCATTACTGGGTTGCAGCGCAGGTGCAGGGGTTTGCGGCGCAATGGGTGGTGCAGGGGGTGTGTGTTGCTGATGCCATGAAGGGTTGCCACCATAACTTCCCTGCTGGGGACACATGTTTTGAGGTCCTCGACCTCTGTAGGACACATTATTATTAGCACTTCTAAAGTTATTACCTCGAAATCGGCTGTAGGTTTGTGGCCGTAGCGTGGGATCTTGGTTCAACACATGGCTTACCTGTTCAGGTGGTTTGGCTTCATTTATTGCAAGTCGATGATGTTTTTGTAAGTGTTGTTCAAATAATTCATCTTGTATTTTTAGTTCTTTTTTGAAATTGTCACAAAACATCACCAAGTCCTGGAGGGAAACGATTTGGCATTTGTGTTTGTCCATTGTAGCCTGGAATACAGGTGATGATTTGCAGTAAAACTCTGTGATGATCATTTGATCTCTTTCTTTTTCTGTTTTATCCTGAAAAAGAGTAGGCCCATAAGAATATAAAGGATTTACAAACTGCACACAGCTTTCCGAGTCTCCCTGGGAGATTGTGGACCATTGACAGTGAAGGTCACTGAGAGTTCCTGGAGAGGCTAAAAAACTCAGAATAATTTGTTTGGCATCGTCGTAGGAAGCGCGACCTTCCATAAAATGATGTACATCAGGATCAGTGGTTCGTCACAAAATTTCTAATTTGACACTTTTGGGCAGCACAGGGTTATCTCTAATTTGTTAATCTAAAGTCTTAAAAAATTGTAACACTAATTTAGGTTTAATGCCCATTGGCAGAGTGAAATTAGCTACGCCTTGCTGGATTTGGTTCGAAATCTGTAGCATCTCCTTTCGCATTAATTGAAAAACGTCGTTTCTGACGTCAACATCATGAGGATTATCAGCTGGTAAGGTAAGGGGTGGATTCGATAACCCATAGCCCCCTTGCTCAGGGGGTGCCAGCCCCAGAGGGTGCGAGGAGGGTCCTACGTTGGAGGTACATACTGGAAAATTACCTGTCTCCAAATCCACAATTTTTTGTTGTTGAGCGACAATTTGGTTTTGCATTTGGCCTAAAATGACCATCATTTTCTCCATCTGGGCTGCCATAAGATCCAATTTGTCCTGGGCTCTGGGGGTGGCAACAGGTGGCGGCTGGGCCATTTGTCCGCAGTGTCCGGTGGTGAAATTACTAATTTCCATGGTTGTTTCGGCATTGATTTAAATAAAGCAAGAATTCAGTAATATTGGTCTTCGAAACGACCACGTATGAACCTTTTTTGCTCGATTTTCGATGGAAGACGAAAGAAAATATGCAAAAATATAAACAATATATGTATCATACACGATAAACAGTAAATAAATGCTATACAAATCAATAAGTACACAAAATAAATAACAGGTAAACAACTTACCCTACTTACCTGTGCATCACCCAATCCAAACTGGTACGGTCACCGGTGAAAGATGCTTTTGAGGTGGTGGAGCCCTGAGGGAGGCGGACAGGGGACCAGGTTGGACCACGGTTGGGTACAGGGGTCCGTAAGCAGGGATGATGATGGACGAAATACGAAAAGATAATAGTAGATATCACCCAGAATGCCTGGTGTGGACGGAGACGATTTTCTAGTTTTATTTTCTAACAAAAAACTAAACTAACCACAAAAATTGCCTTTATGGCTACAACAAAAATTAGCACAGGTTTATGCAGAAATATATACAAATGATGTTTTTTATATACAAGAACTTTTATTTACAAATGTGTTTATTATTGTTAGTAGTAAGGCCGGACCGTATAGGTCGTACGCTTAAGGATACTCCTATCTTTTGTGTACGACCTATAATTTGTCACTTTCGGCCGATTTATAGGTCGTACAGTAAACATATACGATCGGCTTTTGTCAGATTTACAGGTCGTACGGTAAACATATACGGTCAATTTCTTCTTCGATTTATAGGTCGTACAGTAAACATATATGGTCAATTTACAGGTCGTACAGTTAAGAATGCATGTTCTTGAGTTACCCTAATAGTGAAATTACAGTAATTTTCGATTATGGTAATAGTGGAATTAAGATAATAGGTGTGTTACTGTAGATGAAAAAGGAAAATTGATGATGAACGGAAAATGGAAAATGAAAATATATGTGGAACAAAAATGGACATACAGTATACAAGTACAACACAAAAAGTAAGGCAAAAAATCGATCTGGAAAAAACTGGAAATACAGTGCCGTAGTGCACAAAGGTGAGAAAGGTAAGGTAAACAAAACACCAAAATTGGATCTGGAAAAAGTGGACCTACGGTGCATATAATGTACAAAGGAAAAAAGGTGAGGTAACAAAACCAAAATTAATTTAGAAAAAGTGAACAAGGGAAAAGAGCACACCTAGGGGGCATAGAGAAAGAACATGCAGAAAAGATTATACATAGATCTGAAAGAGATGGTGTAGTGGACAAAGGAAAAAGAGCATGCCTAGTGGAAATAAAGAGAAGACCTACAGGAAAAATGTTATTGATCTAAGAAGAGAACATTAGACAGCAGTGAAGAAAGCACCTGTGCTTGATAAAAGAAAAACGCTACTACTAAATGACTTTTCAAAAATCTAATGTGTGGTTTGCTTATATTACAAAATAATCTTATCTAACCCATGACCCCTGACTACTGTAAGCTGTCTAGAAAAAAAGAAAAAGGCCTAAGAAGGTAATGTATGAAAAACAAAAATCGATCTAAAGAGAACATGTAGTGGACAAAGAAAAAAGAGCATATGTAGTGGACAAAATGAAAAGATGCCCATAAATTATTGTCATTTCATGGAGAACATGTACTGGCCAGTATCAAAAATAACGAGTAATCTGAAAAAGGATAGTACCAGCAACAAATAAAGCTGTAAATGTTTTTTATTATAAAAAATGAAAATGTACATGATATATAAATATATAACGTATTTAAATACTATAATCTGTAAAGGTTTCACGATTTTTATCAATCATTACGAGAGAGTCAAATTCTGCGTATATAAGTGCTTCAATACATCCATCTGGTATATCATCTCCAAAATTCATCTGTAAACTGGTGGTTCCTTCACGTACGAGTTCCCAAAAATTACCATCCATACCGCAAGGAGTCAAATCAAAAACAAAAACCGTGTTATGCGTTGTAAAAGAATTTCGAGTAATTTCATTACCCTTGTTATCTGTACCAATTCCTACACCCTCAAATAATTGTATAAAAGTGCACAAATATTTGTTTTCTTTAAAATTTAACATGTACGGCGTTGTAGGTAATGTTGTAGTACCACTTGTTATTTTAATTTCGTTTAATCCGAAATGCTTAAAATTGAAGGGGCTTTGATTATAATCACCCCTAGCAGCCGAACCATCAACGAGCGCCACAACGAGACGACGAGGTAAAGGACCTGTGAACAATGAGTTCAGAGGGGCTGAGCGACGACTAGTTGTTATGTATAGACTTGTAACATGACATCGACGAATAGGGTATTTTGCAGCTGTATTTTGTAACATGGATTCAATAGCTAGATTGATATTATCCGCAACTTCAACTTTTTTAATAAATAAAGACATGCTTTTAACCTCGATTTTATAAGCTTCGTTGTCAGTAGATATAAATTTTTGCAAGCAAAAATCATCTCTATGTCTGTATAAATCAATTTTCAAAGTACATTGATTCAATAGAAAACGTTCTTGCATAAATAGATCGGCATGTATAGGAGCCATTAATTCAACAACTGCACTGTTTTTGAACATCTGAACTCTTTCCAAAGCACCCTTGTTTTTCTTTATATCAAGAACATCGCCATTTTCAAAAGCATAACCAGCAGCTGCAACTTAGCATCACGACCATAGTTCAATTCTGTTTCCAAATAAGATCTGTAAGCGTATCTATCCCCACTAAAATGTTAAAATGTTAAAATTAAAAAAAACGTGAACATACATTTAATTATAAAACTTACCTGTCAGATATTAATTTTCCATTTAAGTACATCTTGATCTGTTTAAAAAATGTTTTGCCGATCAAATTAATTGGTGCTACAACATTTCCAGTAGGGTTATTGTTGGCATCCGATGTTAAAACGCAAGCACCACCATTAGCTTTCGTAATTTGAATAGTAAAATATATCAAATTTTTTGATAAATCTAGCATATATGAATCTGGTGAAACAACAAACTCGTACGGTCCCTCATTAGTACAAGGATTCTGGAGTTGTATTTCAGACCAAAAACTTCTACGAATAGCTACTTGAGTTGGAGGTATGGTAAATAAATCTAATTCCGTTTTACTACTAGGAGATGATGCAGCATCAATAAATTTACTCATTTCGAATAGATATCCTTAAAACCCACTATTCTACGTGGAGTCTTTTTTAAGAATGATGAATGTTGTTTTAGCTGCTTATGTTTATGTTGCTTTATTTGACCATTATTCAACATTTTATTGCTCTTCAAATGTATCCTAGAAGTTACATGTTTGCGCTTTCCTAGACCTTTTCCTTTCTGAATACGATCACCTGTCTCGTGTAATAAATTGCTTGCTGCATTTCGCCCATGATCTGTAACACTTTCTTTAAAAGAACGTCCTTCTACCATATCACCTGCAATTTTAGAACCTGCTGCAAGTGCGTGTTTTCCTGCAGACTTCAACAAGGGCATAGCTAGTCGCCATAAACTCTTGAAAAAATTACCCAATCCAGCTCCCTGATGTCTATAATAAAATGGGTATGCTGCTCTAAAACCTTCCAATGCACCACCACCTAATTGAAATTGACTATCTTGTATGCTCTGTTGATAAATCTTGACCCAGTAATCAACAGTTTCGGGAATATATACTGTATGCATATATTGCTTTGCAGATAAAAATTAAATAAATAAATTAATTAAGAGCATTTGCGAAAATTCAACCTGACGACAACGTGTCCAAAAGCAAATGAATGATTGATTGTGATAAATTCAATAGTATCATAAGAATGAAGGAGTACGTCGCCTGAAATGTAATTTAACTATAACATTCCCAAATTGGAATGGTATAAACTCATTCATACTGTTTTTTATATTAATCTCGAGTACTGTAATTTCTTTCAATTGAATGGGTATATAGTGAGGTGTTTCATATAATCGACTCACATTATCTTTGTATTTTCCCTGAGCATTTACTATACGTAAAAGCGGTGCTAAAGTATTTCCAACAATCTGATTTTCAATAATATTACAGTAAACATAAAAATTCTGTAAATCATTCAAATTTGGTGGTTGAATGCCTAACATGTATAAATGATTAGTTCCAGGCTCGGCAAGAAAAACAGCTTTGGATGGTCGAATATGTGTGTTAGAATTTTTTGGAGGTTTCTCTCCAACAGTATATAAGTTAATATTCACAGCTCTATTTAAAAAATCATCAGCAGTTGCATAGGCCTCAGTATTGGTAGAGCTAAATCCGAGAAGCTCCATTAGCCATTTGCTTATATCGATTTTACGTAAGATTGTACCACTTTTTATTTTCAAATTAACTAATCCTCTACTATGTTCATCGTATGAAAACATGATTTCCATGTTAGTTCCGACAATAGCTGCTCCAACTTTTGCATTCAACTCTTCAATTAATTCAGATATGGTAAAGTAATGTTTTTCAAAAACTATTACTTTAATTTTTTTGACCTTATTTCCGACACCATCCGTAATTAATGTTATTACATTATCTCCACCATGATTGGTAAATGTAGCCCAACTATAGGGGTATATTATTTCACTTAGCCCTACCTCCCAGCTTCCATCTAGTTTTAAACGGTAAGGTAGATGGGCTGAAAAATCAGATGGCTTGTTTCCATTTTTGCTATTACTAGGTAATGTGATATAAAATTGATCTTCAAAGGTTGTCATTATTTATAATGTTGTTTGCTGTTGCTATAGGTACGGTCTTCAATGAATTAGATGACTGTAATACTGTCGGTACGGGGCTAGGTAATAAATATCCTGTACAAGCGCACAAAAGACCAACCCACAATTGTGTATTAGTATTGTAGAGAAATAAATTTATTATAGCCGTAATGACTACAATGTATATTAGTATGACCTGACTGAAGAACACCACTTCGTTTGGAGGTAGACGTTTTCCAAAAAACTCCCAAAGACTGATGCGAGATGTTTCCGAATGTGTACTATTACTACTGTCCATTTCAAAATAAAAAAATTTTTATTTAACAATTAACTAGTCAATCATAAATTTATAAAAAGGCGGAGCTAGTAAAGTAACCAATAAAATTACACAAGAATACATAAAGGAGGTGGAGCTAGTAAAGTAATAAAATTATACAAAAACAGGTAAAGAAGGCAGAGTTAACTTTTACTAATGTGTACATAAATTATTTTGCAATCGACCTTTTACAGAAAACTTACAATGAAAGAACTTACAAACTAACTTATCATTATATGCAAAATTTGTATTACTAAAACTTCTAAACATTTTATACATAGGAACACATCGCGCTTTATAATACAAAAAATACAAAGTATATATACCACAAACTCTGCTAGAAACATTTTGTAGGCGTTTCACATTTATGTGTCTTACTGTAGCATTCTTGTTAATATAGTTTATAAAAGCAGGAATGATTGGTGGTAAACCATATGAATCAAAATAATATAGAGAGTTGTCATTATCGAAATACATAGTGATCCAATGACTTCCTTTTTGAAAAGATGAATCTATGTTTGCAATTAGAGCAGCAGGTCTTTTAACTATCTTTGGTAATGTATCGCAAGCAAAAACTCCGAGAAAAATTCTTGATAATAGTCTATCTTGTTGAACATAATATGCCAATTCAAAGTTGTTCATCGTAATCGTCGTCGTCGTTTTGTATATCCTTTTCTAAAATCCAGCTGTTGAATTTTTCAGGATAACCCCACCACTTCACAAGTAGTTTATTTTGACCGTCTGGTAAATGTTTAGTTTTTAAAATCTTTTCAATTTTATATTCTTTGATATCAGGGTTAAAATCAATTTTCTGTAGCTCTTTTTCATAAAAACGACCTTCTATATCCTCTTCTTCCAAATCCTGAATTCTATAAAGTATTTGGTTTCTAGTCTTTACAGTTTGTTTTACCCTAAAAACTTCCTCACTCCATTGAGGTAAATAACCTTTGTCGAACACACCTCTATGCTTACTAATTCGCACGTAATCTCCTATATCAATCTTAGGTTTTCTAGTGTATGTGTTCTTGGGGTAAAGTCTCTGCCATATAAGTTTTTCATTGGAATAATTAACATTAACTGGTTTTTCACCAATTGATCTATGAATAGAATGATTATAGTTTGAAACTAATGTTGATAGAATATCGATCCATTTATAAGTGGTAAACTCTGTAAAATATCTAAACAATTTAGTTTTTAAGGTTCTATTAAACCGTTCCACTATTGAACATTTTATGTCTTCATTCTGGGAAGTAAAAAATTGTATATCATTTACTTTTAATAATTTTTGGAAATCTTTGTTAACAAATTCTTTTCCTTTATCGCTGCGCACTCTCCAAGGGATTCGACCTCTTTTCAAAATATTTTGAAAAGCATCACATACATTCTTTGCATGTTTTGATTTCAATGGTTCAACCCATGCGTATTTACTTAATACATCTATACATGTAAACATAAATTTATATCCATCGTTGAAATCTGCTAAAGAAGACATATCTGCCAAATCAATTTCCCATTGTTGATCCATAGCTGTAACATAAATACGGTTACGTGAAAACTTTTTGTTGACTTGCTTATGTAATGTATAACTATCTTGTTTTGAGAGCCAATCTTCAACATTTTTACGTGTAATTGTTTTATTGTGTTTTCTAGCTTCCACATATAATTTTTCAATGCTAGAAAAAGCTGTAGGGTTTCCGTGTAAATTTTTGTACAATTTTGAAAGTAGTCTATCCATTGTTCTAGTATAAAGGGGTATATCGTCCAAGTGTTCTAGCTTTTCTCCGTATCTTCTTTTCTGTCGAGTTTCCTTTACTCAAGATTGTATTGTCTTTGATATCTTCTTCGTCACTTGAAAATACACCAACACCTTTCAGGAGGGATTTATTCAACTGTTTGAGACTACTGTTTGCCTGATTATCTGATTCTTCAGCAGCCGTTTGGTAGGAGAGTTTCCGAGGTAGAGTGAATAACATTCTGCGCAAAGGATTTCCTATAGCCTCTAAGGGTACATTATGTTTTCTCAAAGCATTAGCAAATTCGCCTACTCCAAGCGGTTGCGTAATTTTTGAACGTTTACGTGACAAATCATGTAATAAATCAATAATATGGGAGCCTTCAATTAATTTCCCATCAATTAATATTTCTCCTTGCTTATTAACATGTATACTAGGGTTACGTCTCACATGTTCCAATAATAATGATGCAGAACGTTTAAATTGTTTAGGGATTCCACTGAGTAATTTCTAATCATTCAACCAATCTTTTTCCTCAACCTTTAAATTAATGCTATCACTTTCATCATTAGTATTTTCTTTTAAAATTATGGTAGCAGGTTGGGCGTTTTCGTGTTCAAAAGTTAAATATTGTGACAATAATTGAGAGTACATTTTGTATTGTTCTTCGGGTGTTAATGTATTATCCTTCATAATGCGCTCTAATTCGTTACGATACATATCAACTTGTCTAGCTATACCCGTCTTTTCATTTGCACTCGACGAAGAAGAAGCCTGAGAGTTATTCAACTTATTCAGAACCTCATGAGGGATAAGAGCAAATTTACTGGCAAATTTCATTCTATAATAATTTCTCTGTAACAAAAGCTGTTAGTGTAGATAATAGAGCCGGTAGTACTAGAGGTAAAAATGCTCCACCACTTTGAACTATTCTTGTACGTTTATTATGTAAGTCTTTTTTCTTGTTTTTTTCGTGTCTTGTAGCTAAAGCTCTAAGCAATAATTTATGCTTTGCCAATTTCTTTTTTAACTTTGAATTAATAGGGATATTACCGTTCAATATGTTCAGACAAATTTCGCATATACAACAGATCAAATCAGGGGAAGAATGTTGAAGAAAAACACGTCTTTGAACACAATTTGAATTTTTCAACACATTGAGCTCGTGAATATATTTCTTTAATCTAGAAGCCATACAAAACAGACCTTACAGTACATAAAAATATTACAATAATGACCAAATGTTAAATGAACATTGAAACAGTTAATGTATTACATTACGATAGTAATGAAGCTTCATTTTGTATAATAATATTCAACTCTTCGCGTCTAGAAAAAGCACACAATATATTCATATTCATAAAAAACAGTTTATGTGTTGTATCTAGCTTTAAAAAAAGATCTTCTACAAAAATAGAGCGAGGTTCCATCATATCCAATTCTATTAGTAATAATTTGGCAAAACACCAAAATTGTGTAACTTTTTTACATCCCATAGGTAAACCAACTTCGCGACGTAAATGAGTGCATGCCTTAGCTATGTCTTTGTAAAAAATCTTGGCTTCAGGTGAGAAACGAGTCCAAAACAAATCAGCCATCTCACGTTTCTGTTTGTTGGTTAGTATTTTACCTCAAATAAAAAAATATTATAGATTAATAACTAGGTGAATAAATAGATAAAAAATTTTTACCTTTTACTTTACTTTGCACCATTCTGACAAAAACTTCAAATGCGGCGGACATTGTAATTGGCACAGAACAAACAAACAAACAAATTATAGAAAAACGACCAACCTCTTCCAAAATTTTGACTAAACTGATGTACTGTCAAATATTTTTTTCTGACTACGTAATAAATCCACAGTATCACTATATCCTAATCTAGTTCCCTTGATGTACAAGTTTTGAAATTTACTGGTACGGCTACAGCAAGAAAATACAGTAGGATTGAAAATATATATTTTGAAACACATTCGTAATTGCATAAATTGACCATCATTCTGAGGACATTGTAAAATTTTTTCTACAAAATGTAGTAAGGGTGTTATATGCAATTTATAATTTTCCCATAATAATTCCCGATCTGTACCATTATCTGTATTTGGTATCGTAAAATCTGTAACATTTACAGGTTCTCCATTTTCATAAATTTGAAAAGGATATTGTAACCATACAATAAAAACAAATATAAAAAGAATTACGGTAAGGCTATTAAGAAAAGTGTATTTACTGTATAACATATCGATAAATAATAAGATCCGACTAACTTGTAAAAAGTTTTATGTAAAAATGACGAATCATTTAGGTGTATATAAAATCATATGATTATTGTTAGGAAATATATTAGATCTAAGTCGATATTTTTCAGGACATGTCTGTGTAAGATCTATTAATAAATAGCCATATGGTATACTGGTAGCATCCTCATACGCTTCTATAAAATAATTTGAAGTAGTTGGGAAAATCTGTCGAGCCAGTGTGCGCACTTGTAATCTATCGCTAGGGTTTTTTAAAAGAACCAAATATTGAGCATTTATTCTACTTGTACGCATTCAATCAAAAAAGGCGTTTTGAACTATATGTATAATTGATAGATTCCAGTGATGCGATCCTTTAGTAAAAAGTTGAGTTAAAAGTTTATCATTCTTCATCTCTTGCATCATATCATCCATAATTAATAGTTTAGGTGTATCTTTACTTTTTTGAAGTTCGTCCAAGTCAGGTGAACCTTGAATGAATTCTACATAAGAACATTTTTGAACTAATTCATCGTAAGCTTCTTGCCATTCGGAATAACACCAA
The DNA here is from genome assembly GCA_963922205.1 of Romanomermis culicivorax. Lineage (NCBI taxonomy): Eukaryota > Metazoa > Nematoda > Enoplea > Mermithida > Mermithidae > Romanomermis > Romanomermis culicivorax. The sequence continues at coordinate 974,151 of CAWUHX010000089.1, forward strand.
TAAATTTTCACAGGAGCAGGGTGAATCATTTCTTTAGCAAAAATTACTAGTTTTTTAACAAATTGTGTTTTTCCTGATTTTGTTGGAGCGGAAACTATGCAGTTAAATGGATGTTTCCATATATAAAACTCATCAAGATCTGGCATCTTCCAAGAAAAACCAACCACTTTTTTACTTGGACACTTTTTCAAAATGATTTTATTTCATTGAGATGCTATTTATAATTACCAAAATTTTGATACAGTAAAACACGAATAGTTGGACAAAACAAAATACAGTGAAGCTAACTTCCATGAAACATTAAACATGCATCTTTTTCTTTTTCTACTACATATGCTCTTTTTTCTTTATCCACGACATGTTCTCTTTAGATCCATTTTTGTTTTTCATACATTACCTTCTCAGGTCTTTTTTTTTCTAGGCAGCTTACAGTAGTCCTGGCTCATGGGTTAAATAAGATTATTTTGTAATATAAACAAACAACAGGTTAGATTTTTGAAAAGTCATTCAGTAGTGTTTTTCCTTTGTCAAGTACAGGTGCTTTTTTCACTGCTGGCAAAATGTTCTCTTTTTGGATCGATAACATTTTTCCAGTAGGTCTTCTCTTTATTTCCACTAGTCATACTCTTTTCCCTTTGGCCCATTACTCATTATTTTTGATACTGTCAGTACATGTTCTCCATGAAATGACAATAATTTATGGGCGTCTTTTCATTTTGTCCACTACATATGCTCTTTTTTTGTCCACTACATGTTCTCTTTAGATCGATTTTTGTTTTTCATACATTACCTTCTTAGGCCTTTTTCTTTTTTCTAGACAGCTTACAGTAGTCAGGGGTCATGGGTTAGATAAGATTATTTTCTAATATAAGCAAACAACACATTAGATTTTTGAAAAGTCATTTAGTAGTAGCGTTTTTCTTTTATCAAGCACAGGTGCTTTCTTTACTGCTGTCTAATGTTCTCTTCTTAGATCAATAACATTTTTCCTGTAGGTCTTCTCTTTATTTCCACTAGGCATGCTTTTTTCCTTTGTCCACTACACCATCTCTTTCAGATCTATGTATAATCTTTTCTGCATGTTCTTTCTCTATGCCCCCTAGGTGTGCTCTTTTCCCTTGTTCACTTTTTCTAAATTGATTTTGGTTTTGTTACCTCACCTTTTTTCCTTTGTACACTATATGCACCATACGTCCACTTTTTCCAGATCCAATTTTGGTGTTTTGTTTACCTTACCTTTCTCACCTTTGTGCACTACACGGGCACTGTATTTCCAGTTTTTTCCAGATCAATTTTTTGCCTTACTTTTTGTGTCGTACTTGTATACTGTATGTCCATTTTTGTTCCACATATATTTTCATTTTCAATTTTCCGTTCATCATCGATTTTCCTTTTTCATCTACAGTAACACACCTATTACCTTAATTCCACTATTACCATAATCGAAAATTACCGTAATTTCACTATTACGGTAACTCAAGAACATGCATTCTTAACTGTACGACCTGTAAATTGACCGTATATGTTTACTGTACGACCTATAAATCGACGAAGAAATTAACCGTATATGTTTACTGTACGACCTGTAAATCCGACAAAAGCCAATCCTGTATGTTTACTGTACAACCTATAAATCAGAAAAAAGTGACAAATTATAGGTCGTACACAAAAGATAGGAGTATCCTTAAGCGTACGACCTATACGGGCCGGCCTTACTACTGTTGGGGATTCAAAAACATATCTGAATAACAGTGTAGTGTGTGCAAATCTCTACAGGTTCCAAACAGTACATCAATCGGATTGAAATTTCAACAAAATATGTTGGAGATTACTGCTCAACGCAGAAGCAAGTTCCGTGGCACCCTATGGGGAAAAGCCCGGTAAGACCTCCAGAGAACTTCTCCACCTTTTTGACACTTTAAGCTAGCGTAGTCAGGTTAGAGAGTAGAAAAATTGGGCCCGTCTCACTACAGCCACTGTCTCGCTACAGTCACCGTTCCACTAAGCCACTATCTCACTATAGGGCCACAAACTGTCAATATGCGTCCCACTATTGCCAACTGTCACTTAGCGATAGTCTCACTACAGCCGCTGTCTCGGAACAGCTGCGAATAATTTTACGAATGTTTTATGTCATAGGATGGGATATGGATGAACCACGAGTTTTGACCGGAGATCCTGTAGGAATTTCGATCAACTTTTGAAAGAAGTCTCCGTTTGCTTTCAAAATGAAGCCGAACCATAGGAATGTTCAAAAACGCTATTTCAGTGCTGCAGAGCCGAGTTTTACATGGCAGCAGAGCCAAATTTTACACACCATCCCTCTTATACCTCCGAATTTCTGGAACTGCCTTTATTTGTGGTGGACACTCTTCATTATCAGGCTCTGCACAACTAGCTAACACAAAAAGCACATTAGAAAATAATAGACAATCTTGCCTTTGTGTCCTATTTTGAGTTTCTTTATTGTTAAAAAAGCGCATATCAATTAGATAAAAGAATAGAGGACTATGGGACAATTATTGAATACCGTTATGTGTTTGGATGCCTGTTAATAGCTTTTAATAGAAACTAACACAAAAGTCGGGGATTTCAATAAGAGGGTGATCTAGAAACTTCTAAATATGTGAAACTCTTATTTTATTAATAACAACGACAAACAAAGGAGATATTCGTACAAGTAGTACTAGTTTATTAGAAAATTCCCCGATGGGGCAGAAAGAAGCAGAATATACTTGCTTGGATAGCTGCCAAGCTAGAAAAAGAAGTGGACTAGAGCCTTGAGAACTTGGGGTAAAGTTGGAAAAAATTCATTTTCGTTATAATGGATTTTCATTCTTTCCCAAAAAAAATTTTCCATGTCTTCGAAAAAGTATATTCTGCAGCATCATGCATTTTGTCCTTCCTCTGGCATCAACTACAGTAAAAATTTTTTCTATGAAAATTATATGCACATGACTTCAAATGTAAAGAAAAGGTAACCAATAGCATTCTAACTCTCGCCGATTCAAAACTCCTGCCTCTCACACTAGTTGAAAAAAAGGGAAGGAGGCATATTAGAGTCGTTTTCAGAACTATAAAAAAACCTGAGGTTGGTTGCACTAACCCAACATGAGGATAATCTCAACATCGGGATTAAAATTTGTTTATAGCTTGTAATCAGTAGAACTTACGGAGTGAATTCTATATGATATGTTATATAAAATGAGCGAATTAAACGTATCTTGTACAATTGATTTAGTTCTAAGATGGCTTTGTGCTGTAGCTTTTTTCCTAAAAAAAGCTGAATGGGATTTTATGTGCCACGTTCCCACAGTTGATTCCTTTTGTTGACACCGAATTCACTAGAAAAGTTCAACACAGTTGGAAGCACACATGCGTGAGGGGGAACATGAGGGTACAATATACCTCAAGGGTTCTGAAACTGAAAAATTTGTTGTGAAAAAAAATTTTTGTTCAACTTTTTTTAAATTTTTTGTCTCAAAAAATGCCAAAAAACCAAGGTCGTCTCCTGTACCCTCCTCAAAATTTTGGAGATGAACATGTTTGGTTGGAAAGTGTTTTGATGTGCTCAGCTGCAGAATATACTTTTTCACAGACATGGAAAATTTTTTTGAGAAAGAATGGAAATCCAATATAACGAAGTGGATTTGTCAAACTTCAACTCAAGTTCTCAAAAATCTAGTTCAACCTTTTTTCTAGTTTGGCAGCTATTCGAGCAAATATATTCTTCTTTTTTGTGCCCCATCTGGGCATTTTCTAATAAACTAGTCCACCTCTTTTTAGTGAGCCTAAACCCTGCATGAAAACCTTCATAGAAGCACATTGAAGTTTTAAATTTGGTCATCTTCACATCAAAGAAACAGTAGAAAACAATCTTAAAGCTACGAATTCTCACTTCCAGTAGAAGTGAAAGATGTGTAAATCGCATAGAACTTAAAACATGTTGTAAACAGAGTGTAAAGTGGCCATTTTCATTGAATTCCCTATGATGTAATACTTTTGTTTACACACAAAACAACTTTTTGTGTAAATTGACTGTGTCGATTGAATTCCCCCCCCCCCCAAATCGCAGAAATACATTCGTTTATACTCAATATAATTTTGTGTGTAAACTGATCACATTCATTGAAATCCCCGTGGTCCAAAGCCCCTTGCCCCAAATAATCACGAAAATACGCTTCTTTACCCCCACCCAGATAATTTTTGGTGTAAAATGACAGCGTCCATCAAATTCTCAATAGTCGAAAACCCCTTCCTCCAAACGGGAGTACCTAAATTTATAGTCTGTTTTTTTTCAAATGCTTGTAACGCAAAAAAGCTGGAAATATGTATGCATGCAGAATTTCGTGTCAAGACTATATCGTTGTTGACTGTATGTTAGGAATCGATCAACCGGTGGCTGTAAACTATGACTAAACTCTCAACTCAACTCGATAACTCTGTTAAAAATATTTTCCGTCCGATACGAGAAATGTCAAAAAAAATCTCGCACGGCTAAAAAAATATTCGCTGCTCTGCGCAGAAAAAGCTAAGCAAATGACCAGCGCTGTGGCGCGATGCCCCGGATTTTGAGATTTCAAGTTTCCAAAGCGCACCAAATGTATCACGATCTTGATTCCCGAATTTTTTTCATTAAATGAGAACCATGTGCGAAATTTTTTTCTAATTTCCAACTTTTTTCCTAACAAGTAGCCTTCAATTCCGTCAATAACTTCAATTACCGCGTTTTTCATTGTAATACAGTATAGTGTGCGCATGCGCGGTAATTGAACAAGCAATGCATACTTCATTTAATCTTTTTTTCGGTTACAAGCATTTGAAAAAAACAGACTATAGATTAATGATGTTTTTGTCGAAAACTCCTTTCACAAAAAAATCACGAAAATACTATTGTTTACCCTCGAGATCATTTTTTTGTGTAAAGTGACCGCATTCATTGAATTCCCGGTAGTCCAAACCCCTTGCTACAAATAATCACGAAAATACCCTTGTTTACACACGAAATAACTTTTCGTGTAAAATGACCGCGTCCATCGAATTCCCAAGGGTCAAAACTTCTTTATCCCAAAAGTCACGACAGTGCCTTCATTTACATTACTGATGATTTTTTTGCGTAAAGTGACCGCGTCCATTGAATTCCCCATTGAAAACCCTTACACCCCAAAAATCCCAATAACGCTAATGGTTCAATTGAAACTGCAAAAAATTCTGGCATCGTAGTGCATTATGCTGCAAAAAATTATTTTTTTGAATCCCTTACAACAAAGTTGCGGAATTTCGCGTTTCCCGGAACTTTGGATCACCATATGATTTGTAACGTACCTGCTAAAGCAGTACTGTAAATATGTAGCATACTGTATGTGATATTCATTTATTAGATATATTTTCATTTATTAATCTATCGTCTCAAGGGTGTCTGGAATTCACACCCAAACATTCTTATAAATTTATGTGAAGCACTTTATTTTGATCTTCCCACACCCCATTGACCCAATTAAAGACGCACATAATTATTTCCACATTGGCACCTGGCCCTCGTAATGCACATGAAGATACACATTCTGTAGGTACAATAATCCCCTCCAAAACGCATAAACACACCTGCCCATGTAGAAAGTACAGAAATCCCGACCCAGACAGAAGATTTAGGAGGAATGCATGGAAAACCGAAAAACACATGAAAAACTAAAAAACATAGGCGGCAAAGTATACTGTAGGTTGACAGGCATGTGAGCATGGAAATTAAGAATAAATTAAAGCAAGAGGCGTGGCGAAAGAAGCATACAGTAGGCGGACACAGGTAAGGGAAGCAGCGATTGGTGGAAGAAGATCAACGGATACACGACCTCCCGCGACACCCAGGGAGTGGCCAAAAGGTCGTATAAAAGAGAAGAAAAGCGTGATTTTTATGATTATTATTCGTGGTTTTTTTTAAATTCGTCGTTCGCGTTCGTATTTTCATTTGCAAGCAAACGTGCCGTCCATTTTTGTTATTTGATGTTCAAGCGACCGTCGATCATTCCTTGTATTCCCGTATTATCGTACCGCCCGCGCCCCGTCCCGTTATTCCATCCCCGCCGTATCGACCGTTGGTTAAAAGTAAAGTACCCCACAGAAATCTGGTCATTACATATTTTTGGTGATCGTACCGTACCGTTAACCACTGGAACTCCCTGCCCCATTAAGGTGCATCCTATATCCGGGCATCCCTAAGCAGTAATCGCATACAGTAGTAATCGTTTCCTACAGTAGGACAGACATTCGTAAAAAGGCAAATGGAAAATGACTCACCATACACGAGACCACTTAGGAGAAATTGTAAGAGAGCAAATCAACGAACTTTTTGCAGAACATTTCCAAACTCTACACACACAATTGAGCCAAAACACTATGAATCCCACCCTGATAGACGATTTAAGAACAGCCAACATCCATAACAGTATGATGAACAATTTTTATGCAAAACCTACAGTATTTACGGGAGGAGTAACCTAACATTTCGGCCAATGGAGCAAGCGACTAGAGCAGTTCATGATACTACAAGGCATGAAAGATACTGGCGAGCAACTCAAATTAGCATGTTTTGAAATTCATTTGGGTGGTGCAGCATTAGCAAGATTCAAAAGTTTAGAAAATTCTGAAAACCCACCCCAAACATATGAACAGTATAAAACTGCATTACAAGCATGTTTCCCCGACCACAGAGACACAGATTTACACCAACATTTTTTGCATGAACGGAAACAAAAAAGTTCCGAAACTGTCATTGAATTTTTGTTTGACCTCGAGCATCTAGCGACCCTCGCCTACCCCAATTTCAATTCAGAGGCACGAGAAATGATAATCAAACCCCTTTTCATGGAAGGCATGCAGACCGAAATTAGAGAGGCACTCAAGTACAAACGATTCACCTCCCTAACAGACATGTCTGACGAGGCAGCTTATGTTGAACAACAAATCTTCAGAAACCGATTGAAATCTAGCCCCATACCCCTCATATCCCCTGAATCGGAACCCATTCTTTCCTTAGGCAATCACACTGAACAGCAAGGAATCCTACATAAATTAGAACAAGTCATGGAGTTGCAATTGCAAATATTGCAAAATTCCCAAACTCAACCCCATCATGATAACAGTAATTTGAGACAGATCACATGTTTTCAATGCAATCAAGTCGGGCATTTCGCCAGAAATTGTAATTCACCAGGTACTCAAAAGTCATGCCAAATTTGCTTTAGGAGTAATCACATGACTCGAGACTGTAAAAGCAGATGCATTCACTGTTCTCAGACTGGTCACAGATCCAGCCATTGCATATCAAAAAGCTACTCAAATGCAGAATGTTTTCTTTGTAAGCAAAAAGGTCACACGAGTAGATATTGCCCCAACCAAATGACCCCTAACGTCCAAAATCGCATTGAAGAGAGACTACCCCCACCACAAATGAACATTGATGTCCCAGCCATGTACCCCACATTGCCCACTGTCCAGCATCAACCTCAACATGCTTTAAATACAGTTCTGCCCAGCAGTCACAAGCAGTTTGACCCCCAGTATGTCCTTGACATACCCCTCCCTGATACAAGCAGCACTTCAAAAATTGCATCACCAAAAAGCAGTGACATGTTGAAATCAAAACCCCCCCCAGCCAAAAATTGCACAGAAACATAAACATCCTGAAACCAGTGAGACGTCCAAACCTGAACCAGCATACAAAAAGGAACGCCCAATGTTTTCACAATTGCAGGGCCTCCCCACAGACCCCAACACATTCCCCAGGCGAAAAACTTCTCTTCCTACCCCCAAAGCACAAAAAAATCGTAAAATTCACTTTGCAGCTCGCATTTTCCAAAATAAAAATAGTGGTATCTGCAGTCCTGTCTCAAACGACGTCAGCAAGCCCCAAATCCCCCATCCTGATACATGCATCGACCCTGTTTCTTGTCCCCTCCCAACGCCAGACCCCAACACATTCCCCAGGCGAGAAACTTCTTTTCCTAGCCCCAAAGCACAAGAAAATCGTAAAATTCATTTTGCAGCTAGCATTTCCCAGAGTAAAAGTAGTGGTATCTGCAGTTCTAGCTCAAACGACGTCAGCAAGCCCCAAATCCCCCATTCCGATACATGCATCGCCCCTGTTTCTTGTCCCCTCCCAGCGAAAAATTCAATCGCCCAATGTCATTTTCCCACCCAAAACAAACAGAAACGTCTTCATACATTCCCATGGCTAAAAAGCAAAATAGAATCGATCAAGAGTGACAGGATTGAAACGGAAAAAGCTGAGTTAATCAATTTCTTATCCAAATATCAGCCCCTTCACACTGAGTCGAAAACACATGTGAGTCACAGGCCACTTGTCTCCCACAGCATTGGTACAAGTAATTATAAACACAGACACAGACCCCTTTTTCGAAAACCACCAAAAGCAAAACAAAGCATCAAACACAAAGTTGAGCAACTTAAGAAAGCTGATGTTATCAATCAAAGCACATCCCCTTCATGTAAAACAGGCGGTTCAATCGTTCAGACAAATTCCCCAATTCCCCCTATCCCTCCAAGTCTTCGACCCCAAAACCCTCTCTCCCTCGACCCCCTTGAACGAGGACGTTCAACTCCGGAAGGAGGGAAATGTAACGTACCTGCTAAAGCAGTACTGTAAATATGTAGCATACTGTATGTGATATTCATTTATTAGATATATTTTCATTTATTAATCTATTGTCTCAAGGGTGTCTGGAATTCACACCCAAACATTCTTATAAATTTATGTGAAGCACTTTATTTTGATCTTCCCACACCCCATTGACCCAATTAAAGACGCACATAATTATTTCCACATTGGCACCTGGCCCTCGTAATGCACATGAAGATACACATTCTGTAGGTACAATAATCCCCTCCAAAACGCATAAACACACCTGCCCATGTAGAAAGTACAGAAATCCCGACCCAGACAGAAGATTTAGGAGGAATGCATGGAAAACCGAAAAACACATGAAAAACTAAAAAACATAGGCGGCAAAGTATACTGTAGGTTGACAGGCATGTGAGCATGGAAATTAAGAATAAATTAAAGCAAGAGGCGTGGCGAAAGAAGCATACAGTAGGCGGACACAGGTAAGCGAAGCAGCGATTGGTGGAAGAAGATCAATGGATACACGACCTCCCGCGACGCCCAGGGAGTGGCCAAAAGGTCGTATAAAAGAGAAGAAAAGCGTGATTTTTATGATTATTATTCGTGGTTTTTTTTAAATTCGTCGTTTGCGTTCTTATTTTCATTTGCAAGCAAACGTGCCGTCCATTTTTGTTATTCGACGTTCAAGCGACCGTCGATCATTCCTTGTATTCCCGTATTATCGTACCGCCCGCGCCCCGTCCCATTATTCCGTCCCCGCCGTATCGACCGTTGGTTAAAAGTAAAGTACCTCACAGAAATCTGGTCGTTACAGATTGAATTGAGGCCATATTTCAAAAAAATGAAAAATCGCATTTGAGATTGCACCCCCATGATGCTTCAGCCGAAGTATGGAGCTTGGATATGGCACACTCATTTTGGGGCATGGTGAAAGTGGGGGCCTTTAAAAAGTGCGTTTTTTGCATGTTTTTGGGGACCCACCGAGCACCACTCGCAGATAGAGGCGAAATGACAACAGGCACCCCATAGTTTGCCTTTATACCCGAAATTATGAAAAAACTCAAGGTTCTAGCTCTTACCGTTTTGGCTCTAGGGTGGGGGACATGAAATTTGGGGGCCAAGTATATTATAGGTTGACCTTATCGCGCCACCTATGATTACCAATCAAGTAATACCCCGACTAGCAAATTAGCATTAATAAAAATATTGAAAAACCAAATATTAGCCCTTTATTTTAGGATAATATTAGTGGCTGTAGTGAGATAGTGGCTATAGTGTAACATTCACATGTTGTTTGATTAATGGTTTTGTGAGATACTTGTACGTGCTTTAGTGACTATACTAAGACAGTGTCTGTAGTGGGACGGTTGCTGTGGCGAGACATGGCCAGGCAAAATTATAGAACATTGTCTTCAGTATATAACGAGTGCCTTGCCATAGGGTCATGTCTTTTCTACGTTTCGATATTTTGAATCTCGTGCACATCTGCTAAAAAATGGAGAATTTCAAAGTTTACGATCTTTTAGTTATGTGAATTACAATATACCTGATTTTCAGATATTATGATGAATTTCTAACTTATCACAGTCAAGGTCGAACTTCTCAGAAACTGCGTAACCTACGCATTTGATTTTTGAATTTTCGTTGATCAATGCTCAGATGAATGAAAAAATTTCTGATGTGAGTTAAAAAAGTAGTGTAGTGTGAGGCGATACAGATTTTTTACAGCTTTTCATGTCAATCTATAATTCCATCTATTCCAGATACCTCTGCATTTGGCGAAAAATGGGCGGAATATGGTACATCTACCACGATTGTTTCAACGTTATTGAATCGTCAGCTCAGAAACCCTGACGCAGTTCATCTGTGTGTGAAAAACATAACCTTCGTGCTTGGAACATACTTTTGCTTTAAACGGTTTTTGCAGTGTGAAATGAGTTTTACCGTCACTCACAACCTAGCTGCATTGCACTTTTTCTTTGTCAGTTGTGTTGAAATTTTATTTAGTATGCAGAATATTAGTACAGAAAGAAAAATAGTATTCACAGATTGGTCGTATGTAGAAGGTGGTAGTTGGGATCATCCGCTTGTTCTATTCGACTCGGCGGCGATTTTCGTTGATTCTGGGAAAATGAGAAAATCGTCTGCGTTTCAAATCTTCGTAGTAACATATTGATTCATAATAATGGTAATTCACAATTGAAATAATTTTTCAACATGTCACTCACTCTTTGAGCTTTTTGGAATAAATAGGAACTCAAAAATCTTGTTTCCATAGCTAATGCACGTTTCATAGAAAAATAAACACGGAGATTTTACCATAGCTAAGTAATTCAATGAATGACCGCAGACAAAAATTATGACGTCCGTATTCTTCAACCGAAATCCTCAAACTCAGTGTAGAAATATGAATAAAAAATCTAGTCAAATGAATTTCATGTTAAATCTTTTCTGGCACTACCATTAGTCATCGATGTCTTCAAAGCACCGATTTCGTTGATGATTTTGTGTTTTTGCATCAACATAGTGAAATTCAAAAATGCGCAGCTACACTAAGCAGATGCAAGAGAGAAGAGAAAACCAGAAATATTGGAGTCGTTCCGGTTTTCACTGAATCTCAAAACTGCTGAACCTTCATCTGTTGAAGTCGCATCAACTTTCAATGTTAACATGGTTGTCAGCTGGAATTGGTGAGTGAAAACTTTTGGCTCGCGATAACGAATCGGGAGAAATGTCAAGATTACATTCCGAACAAGATCAGCTACGCAAGACGATCTATAATAGTCTTCGCGCTTTTGAATGACAAGATTTTTCAAATTTTAACATTAACTTTTAGATTATAAAAAATGAAAGATTATACAATTCTTCACTTTCACTGCAAAAAAATCATTTATAGAGTAAGATATCTTCAAAACACAATCTTCCTGAAAAGATGCAAATAAAATTGGCAGCCAAAAACAAAAATTTCATTTAAAGGTTTCCTATCCAAAAACGTGATGATCGAATTCGTCGTCAGCAATGTGTGGAAAAAATTACCATATAAATAAAAAAACTAGGCTTCTTTTGTACCTTCCGTCTTCAAATTTTCCGATTTCTTCGTCACTTCTTTCGTTGGTAACTTCGACGCTTCGTCTGCTGCCGACGCTTCAGATTTAAGAGAAGGCGGTTCCGGTATACTCGGTAATAGTTCGACGGGCGGCAATTCCAAGGGGGTGTTGGGATCCAGAGAAGCGGCGTTGATGCCATCGGCGGCCACTACCGGCGTCGTATAATCGATGACGATTTTCTTTACTTCCAACCATTTAACGTGCAATTCCGATTTACCGGCCGCCGTCGTCGTCTTTTTGGCTTGCTTATCGTCGCCGTCGCCGCTGACGTGCGGCGAAGATTTAGAGCTTTGAGGGATTGCTGAATCGGCGTCGCCATCATCAATGATTTTTTTTGTGGACGGCGTCGATTGAACGGTACTTTTGGTCGTCGTATTGTCGACGACGTCGGCGACTTTGGTTGTCGACGGCATTTTGTCGCCGACGACTTCGATTTGTGGAGTGGCCATAAAATCTACGAGAGAGTATCGATTTTCAGAGAAATAATTTCTCTGGAGAGAAGTGATAAAGTAGAAGATAGTGAAGTCATCCTCGAAGTCACGCGCGGAACGCAGTATCAGCAGTGAGAAGCAAATGAAACACGCAGAATGAAGAGTTAGATTGGTATTGTTGGCGTCAGATTTTCACTCTAATTTGAGCTGAAATCCCGGTAACTTACTATATTTCGAGAAAAACACCAATAAGACCTACTGCGGTAACTCAATTCATTATGAACAGAATTATTTTCAGTGGAACTAGAAAAATCCACAAGTTTCAGACGATCATAAATTTTTGGAGAAAATTCTCACTTGCAAATAAGACGATGAAAAAGTACTAAATTCTCACCGGCAAGTAGAATTGTGAAAAAGTACTGCAGAAATATCAACGACACAAACCAAGACGGGATATTCGGTTCGATGTGATTCGTACTGAAAATGTAAAGTAAACTTGGCGTGATCATGATGAATGTGCAATATTTAAGCAGTGTAAACTGTAATGAGAGGATACGGTACAGATTTTTTGTCTTGAGAAATTCATGAAGTCTCTAAAACGATATTTCAAAAATCATCACTCGAAGCTCGCGAATCATAATGACCAAAAAATTTTCGTCTCAATCTTGAAGCTCGCGAATAACATCCTACTATAGAAATTTATTAGGACAAATACATATGCTAAGTTTTGAGAAAGATACGAATAATACACAAACAACAGGGTGTTTAGAAATTATAATCTGAAACGCTATGTTTTCACAGAATCTTATTTCGAGACTCGCATTTTACCCTTGATACAGTCAAATCGTTCATCAAAAACCCTTTATAATACAATAAGTTTCTAAACTTGACAATACTAAATACAAAAGCCACAACAAGACCAGAAACGCGGCGGCACTCATTTTAGACCAAACCGGACCACCCAACTCGCCGCCGCCAAAAAATCGATGCCTGCGTAGTAGGAGTAACAGAATAGCGACGAACGCTTCTGCACAGAAAAAAATTAAAATACAGTGTAGGAGATCAGACAGTGGAAGCAGGGTATTCCAAAAATGAATATCATTTTTTGGTTTTAATACCTAGGTATCGCAGTTTTGGAAAGTATTTCATCCGTAGGGGTACTATTTCGTGGCCAGAATACAAATATGAACTTTTTTCTGTTACGAGAAGTGAACAAGGTTCAGGCAATTGCGACATTCAGAATGAAGACTTATTGTAGTTAAATTTAAAACAGTTTCATACACATTTTTGACGTCCTTCAAGGCTGAATTACAATTGAAACACGAAATATTCACTCAAATCACTAATTTGGTCGATTAGCACAATGTCAGAGTAGTCAATGATGAGTACACGAATAAATGAGCGATGCATCTTGAAGTGCGTTCGATGGCCCCCATAGTCCATTTATATTAAAATGATACCCGGAATGAAAAATAATTCTAGTAATTCCTTATTGAATCAATGTATCACCAACTATTTTTATTCATATTTATGCTAATAAATCAACGGAGAACGGGCTGATGCTTTCAGAAATACATACATCCTGTGCATTACTCAGAAATCCTATCAATCAAATGCAAAACTCATAACTATAGTCTATTTTTTTCTAAATGAGCCTAGGAGTACAGAAAGATGTTAATGTGAAGCATAAACTACCTACGTTATGGAGAACTGTTTTCTCGAGTTAACTGTAGCTGTTAGGTGAAATACTTGAGAAAAAAATATTTCGGCCTACGACACAGGTTTATTTGTCTCTGCTTTCTATGGATTATTTCGCTTTCCGAGGCTTATTTGAAAATGAATAGACTATAGGTGTGCACACAGATAGAATTAAAATTCAATGCTTAGATTGAATATGCATATTTTTGTGTAAACAAGACACATGTGACCAAAATGAATGTACAGTGAAATGTACGATTTCAAACTATACACGTAACACCTTTTGCGTCATTTTCTAAGTTAGCTGATAGCAGAAATGCCTTCCAGTCACTAGATCACTTTACACATCGTTGACTACATGACTGAATCTCCGTCTCCAATATTTTATAGAACTTAGACTTAGATGTCTTTAGAAAAAAGGAGCGGAAACCAAGTACTATTTAATATCTGTTGATTTTCTCCAAAAACATACATCGTAATAGATCTACAAACTTGAGAGTGTTAACCCAACTACCAGTGGAAAAGTTACTACAATAAAAGGTTAGTGTAAACGATTTGTATCGCTCTACTTTTCCGTCAATTTTTATTTTACAATCATCTCATAAAAAAACAGACCAAATAAATTTCAGCGAGTTGGGCGATAGTAATTCTATAGTCTGTTTTTTATAAAATGCTTTCAAATAGAAAAGTGACACAAATCAGTACTGTCGTCAAAATCGTCTACATAGAGCTCTTATGGTGAAATTTTTCACTCAAAAAATTGTTCAAGATGAGGTCAGTATGCTCACAAATTTCCAGTCTTATACGATGTGTTGTTTATCAGAAAATCGTGAAAATTTGAAATACTACTTGCTTTCCACTTTCATTATTTGGAAGCATTTCAAGAAAAACAGACTATAAAACAGTGCATACTCAGTTTGATCAGAAGTTTCTACCTGTGAAAGTCATGTGTGCTCTCAGATACAATTGAAGTCTCCTTTGCCTAGAATATTTATGCAAATGTAATTGTGAATAGGACAATGAAAAAAGTGAGTGATGTCGAATAACTCAGACCTAAAAGAAGCACAAAGCCCAATTCAGAAGCGAAAAATCCTACGATTTTTGGCGCTCACAGTCGCCGATTTTGTAGAATAGTCACTGATTCGATGGAATTTCGTCGGCGACTGTTTTCGATTTCACCAATTCAGAACTGAAAAAATCATCGAATTTTTGTCGCCGACAGTCGCCGATTCCACAGGATTGTTGCTGACTATCTCGACTTTTTCGTGATCCATTCTCCCGATTTTCACCCCAATTCAGAGGTGAAAAAATTTTAGGATTTTTGTCGGCGACGATAGCCGATGATTTTAAATCTAGGAATCGGGAATGAAATCCGCGAAATAGAACTCTGTTTGTTTTTCAGGACTGTCGCCGATTTTTTTACATGCTAAGCATTAGAAGCCAAGGTTTCCTGAGGCATCACAAGGATATTTTTAGCCTTGCCTAGAGAATTATGTATGCAAAGATAATTCAAAACTAAAAAAACATCCAATGTGTATGTGTTATACAATCGACATGCGTAGGAAGAAAATTTTGTTTTGCTATTTTCAGGTGCAACCTTATTTTGTTTTTTTGTCATTAAAAAAATTAAAAATCATTAAATAAGCAACAATTAGTCAGCACCTGCAGCACACTCCACAAATTCATTCTAAAAAATCGGCGACAGTCGCCAATTTCGAGGAATAAATATGCAAAATTGCCGACTGTCGCCGATTATAGTCGGT
Organism: Romanomermis culicivorax; assembly: GCA_963922205.1. NCBI lineage: Eukaryota > Metazoa > Nematoda > Enoplea > Mermithida > Mermithidae > Romanomermis > Romanomermis culicivorax. The sequence goes on from CAWUHX010000089.1 coordinate 989,788, forward strand.
GATTCTGCTGATTAACGATTCATTCTTTATAATCGCCAACTACCGCCGATTGTCGCGATTAAATCTTAGGAATCGCGAAAGTCTGCGATTTCACTTCTGAATAGGGCTTAACATCTATGAATTCCGTTTTTACACTTAACGGCAATCTCTCAATAATACACTAGTCTACTCCATGTTTAGCAAGTTTATACTGTCACGCAAATACTTTTACTTAAATATTACTTTGTATCGTGTAATGTGTATATACTGTAGCCAAATTTTACAGTAGTTCGGAAGCTTTTCCGCTATTTGTGGGACATCATTTTTAGGGAAACCCTGCGTACATCGAACAGACATACCCGTGCAAAAAATAGTGACCGAAAAGGCCAAAGAACCGGGGTCGACTTGGAAACCGTTAGGATCGTTGCGTAAAGCGGCAGCCACGGCGCACAATGTCCAAGCGACGCCTATACCCAAAAAGACGTTGACAGCGTTGCTGCCCGTTACGTTGCCGATGCTGGAGTCGGCGTATTTGTCTTGGACCGCGGCTACTTTGCTGGCGAACAAATCTATGGAATGCGGAGTCAAATGTTATAACACTGAGCTAATTATCTCGATCAAATATTAAGATACTGCAAAATGAGTGATACCAAAATGTCAATCTCGATGAGACCGGTCGATTGATACCCAACTTCACTTATTGCGATCAGGAAAAATCAAGGTCATACATCGGCAGTAAAATAAATCTGATGGAGGTCATGAAAATTTCATTCAAGCTTCAACATCAATACATGTGTCAAAAATGAAGCTGCGCTATCTTAAATCATCTTTTTGAATATATTTTAACCGTATCTGTCGACTGATACCCAATTTGTAGCATTTTGTAGAAAAAAACTTCTGTCTCACCTTGAAAAGTCATTATTTGGGTGGGATCAAACTTATTTAGGTAAGGTCAATCAGTTCCTGAGTGAAATTTAAACGCCCCAAACCCATCCTTACACCGGCGTATGATGGTCATCTCGAAACTTGGGACATACCTGGAACACTAGTCCCCATAGCTACGAAACTGATCGCCGTCACGGCGTCCTTCAAGCCGATCGTACAACCAAAATAATTGGCCAAATCGCCGATAATCGCCGTAAAAACGCCGATCAAAATGATTGACGCGACGAAACACAACTTGCCACCGTAGTAGCCTATAATCAACGATCCAGTAACAGACAGTATCGCTCAGAATTTAGAGTTATTGCAGTTGATATCCCTACTTGTTGGAGGGCAACAGGCGCCGACCAACTTCCAAGGTAAAGTTACGTAATGACCGACGTAATCCACGAGCCGCGGTGGCGGATTTTCTTGTTTTTCGTCGCCGGGGTCCTCGCCTGAAAAAAATTGAGACACAGTGTCCATTTTCAATTTAATATATGTTTTCAAATACAGATTACAGTAAGAAAACGCTAGGCATGATCCGACAGTGCGCATGAACATGGCTTAAAATAGTTGCTCATACTTGAATTCACACTTAATGCTTCTGAAAATTGTTCGCGCCAGGAAGACGTGCCAACGATCAAAGATAAATTCGCCTTTTTCATCAGTTGGTCGATAAAACCCTGAAACACGATTCTCGTCGGAAATAAATCAAAAATCAAAATCAAACGGAATCAGAATCAGAATCCGAATCTTTCAGTTTTGGAATGACTAAGATACAGTAAGAGTTAAAATGCTCGTCTGTACGAGAATCATCATTGTTCGACTGATCAATAGAATCCGAGCGTGATTTTTTGTGCCAGATTATTATCTAAAATAATGGATGGATCAGATGCAACAATTATAAAACTCCTCAAAATTTCAGTAGTTCACTATACACGTCACATGTTTGAATCCCCTTGAATTTATTTTTGATGTAATCAGCATACTTGAAAAATTCGAAAATGCTTTTCTGTGGCATCGAAATTTCACGCAAGGGTGACGCAAAAATTCATGAGCCACATTGTTAGGTGCACAAATATAATCTCATTCTAATAAAATATATAAAAATGACAAAAAATCGTGATATTCTGATTTTCACTTTACTGTAGCTCAATGAATATACACTGTCATGCAAAATGAATGTCAGATTCGTTTTCGGCGCCGAAAATTACCCCACATATTTATTTTTTGAGGAGCATTTTTGCTATGGCTTATCACAACAAGGCTAAATCCTCTTAGACATTATGTCAGAGTGAAAAGCAAGTGTTATTTTATATTTTCAACCAATATTTACCTTTTCTGAGTAAAAAATTCCACAATAAAATTTTCGTATGAACGACTTCGAGAACAGTATTTATTTTTTATATTTTTTTAGGTCGAGCATTCCATATAATAAGAGACTGTAACTTCAAATAGTTTAGTTCGAATTATTGGCAAAGTGGCGAACAAATTTTACCTTAAATTCCGTACTTTCGATTATTTTCACAGCACACTTCTGATATTGCCCCAAATGCGGCTTGCCCAACATTTCGACTTCGGTTTTATCTCCAAAATTGAGATCTTCGGTTCTGAGGGAAGAATCAACGCCTGAAAAATTAGGAATGCTTTTCCTGGGCAGCTTTTCGCAATTTCTGGCTAACTATCAGTAGTCCTATTCGATAATTTTCTTTGTTGTCGTTTTTTGTATTTTTCGACAATTTTAGACGGATCTTCAAAGAAAAATACTTCTTCTCCAACGACAAAATTGATACGAGTAAATTAAATATGATGTTCAAAAGGAACCTGACATCTTCTCTATCCAAATAGGCTCTTCCAACTGGATGTAGAATGTCTCTGTTTTTTCGTATTCTTCGTCGTTGACAATGCCGATTATGACGGTTTTTCTAGGCGACGGAAAAAAATGAAAAATTATGAACATGATTTAAAACCAAACAACCATTGAGAACAAGTAATGGTAGAAATTGCAGAATAATTAAATAGAAGTTATAGCACTCATAGAAGATGATGTAAATAGACATTTCATGTGAAACTTGATTGATTGCCCGTGTTGCAACATTTGTCAAGCGAAAAACTAAACTCGTATGTGGAACTATAGGGATATCTGAGATGACCCTGTTAACAACTGACAATGAATGATTCATAACAAGGCGATGTCCGTCTTTTAGCATAGGCAAACATGAATTGAACTCAAATTATTCGACAATGGAGAACTGAGTAGCAGCCTATAAATTTTTACATTATACATTACACAATGTAATTCAAATCAAATCAACTACGTGCAACGTCATACCCATTTCGAAAAAGCTTTTTCAGTGAGTTTCTAAAAGCAATGCCAAAAAAGCGAAACGTGTCGATGGAGGTAAATTATGGAGGAATGGCATATGAAATAAAGAACAGACAATGATCACAAAGAGCAATATACTATTAAGAAACAGAATGTATGGCGAAGTAGGACTGTCACTGATTGAGTTGAAGAAAAAGTAATACAGGGTGAGCCAAAAAAAGGCGACCGGTACTGACTTTTATAGTTTTTGAACGGGTGAAGCTTTTTTAATGCATTTTCTCATCGTCGATAGATAAAACATCTGGCATAGTAACTGCAAAGTTTCAGCCATATTTCTCGAATATTGACCGACTAGAATCAAAAATACTAAACGTCGATTTTTTTCCAAATGGATTTTGAAAAATTGACAAAAATAGACAAAATTAACATGTTTTACAACAAAAAACTACAATAGATATAATCATGAGAACTATATAACAGCTGGAAACTACAAAAGAGCCGTTTTAGTGTGTCCTACTTTCCGTTTCACCAATAACTTTAATCGTTTTTCGATCTGGTCAATGACAGAAGTTTTGATTTTGCTTTTTTCCAATTTCAAAACAAAAGCTCTTGATTTTGGCAAAATTTTGCCCATTTTGAAACAAGAAGTTAATGACTTTAAATAAAGGTAACTTACAAATCTGGGTGACTTTTGAAGTATTGTTGTGTGTAAATAGTTTTACAAAACCTATCTCACAATAGGACAACTTTTACTTTGATTTCACAATTTTTACTTTTTGAAAAAATAATCACTTTTACTAAATTCCTGTTTGTACAGTAACCATAAAAGGTAGAAGCATAAAGGTTAACCTTTACAGCAAAGATAAACAGGGCATTCTAATGCAGCAATCCGCATTAAAAAAGCTTTATCTGTTCAAAAGTTATGGAAGTCAGCACCGGTCGTCTTTTTTTGGCTTACCCTGTATACAAGAAGTACGGATACTGCATTTGAGAAATCGACCTCCACGCTGTCTTCATTTCCGACGGAAATCATCTCGAAGACACGATCTTTTGAATTGTATTCTTGAACATATCACGGTAACATCTACCTAATGAAGTGACGGTTTATACACATCATTGTTTTGGCTATCTCAAACAGGGTCTCCAAATAACTATTCATTCATGCTTTTCCTCCTCATTATCTGCGAGAAATCTCACTTCAGCTTTCTGGCTATGCTCATTTCCACCTTTCTAATCATGGCTCTGATTTTTCCGTGAAATATTGATTATAAAAAACAAAAACTAACTTTTTAGCAGTGACACAAAATTTCACAACAAATTCACTTTATGCATATACTCCTTTGTAATTGAAAATCGTATTTTCTATGGATGAATTCACTCATTTCATTATTTTTGTAAATGTCTGCTAAACCTCATATAGTTGTAATTTTGTGGAACAAATTATCTTGCCCTAATTTTTTGTGGAAAGAATTTTATAGTAAGCTGACTTATTCTTGCCAATTTTTAAATGACAAGCGTTTCATTAAAAAAACCATATAACATGAAATTCATTGGTAGTTTTTACTTGCGTGATACCTTTTTGACGATTGTACACTATAAAATATGATTTTACTCGGTTTCTTCATTATCGAATTCCAAATACGAATTTTTCGGTTCAAAATCTTTAACGGCCGTCGCCGTGCCTTCCACCGTTTTATAGGGCACTAAAACTTTACCTCTGGCGCCACTTGTCCTCAAAACGCGGACTTCGATGTGACCGGCGCTCTCCGAAACGGAGTAGGATTTATTTTCGAAGGAAAAAACGCCAGCGTGGTCGTCGTCCAAAATCATTATGGTGGCCATGTGGGGTTCGACCAATTCTAATTTTAATTCTGGACGTTGGATGAACAGGTTCGAACTGCGAAAATAGTGATCGATTACTGTAGTAGTGGTCACCTGACATGCTTGGTACATTAACTGTACCAAATAAGAAAAAAATCTCTAGCTTGTTTTTTGCTTACTGATTTTTTGGCGACGTCTGATCGTATTCAATACGAGGATTAGACAAACACACGTAAAAATGTTCATCCTCTTCGAATATGTCGTCGTCGATGATCGCAACCTTGATACGTTTGTGTCGTTGGACGTCCGACGAAAGAAATACCAGGCATCCTGATACCGCCACGTAATCCGATTCCGCTTGAGCAGTTCCTGTGAGAAAGTGAACTTATAGATTTAGATGTAAATATAATTGTGCATGAAACATCGAATATTGCACTAAGCAAAAAAGTTGGAGGTTTCGATTTTCTGCAATTGGTAGAAAAATTAATCTATTGTCTGATTTTTCACAAAATGTTTGCAAATTGAAAAATGACAAAAAATATGTGGCGCACGCAAAGTCGTTTACACAAAGCTTTCGTTGTCGAATTTTTTCCGCAAAAAATGGTAAGTTTAGGCTCACAAGTTTCCAGTTCTATTTAAAAACATATTACGGTATGTAGGAATTACATAAATTTTAGGATTCTACAGTTCATATATAAATTTCAGACAAAATTTGAAAAATTCCCAAATTTTTAAAAACTTCAAGAAAGTTTATATTCAGTATAAAAAACGTGAAGAATATCGCTATCTACGTCGATTCGATATAAATTAGCTTCAGCTATTTTTCTGATTCATGTTAGACTCACCAAATGTATGAAAATGAAAAATTTGGCTGAAAACGGTAATTTTGCGACTGACAATGAAAACTAATAACTGAAAGTGAAACAAGAAAAATTTATAGTTCTGCTCGTTCATTTCTAATTGATAAAGAACAATTATTACAACAATAAATATACATCATTCGAATATTCTATGAGCTGTACTTAATATTTGGCTAATTTTGTAGAATTTGATATCAAAACGCTACTGGTTACTGTAAGTGAGTAAAGCCGCATTTATACTTCACGGCACGGCAACGGCGGCCGTGACTAATCAGACTGCGCTAGAAAAACTGATGTCGAATATGATTTTCTGGACGTCACGTGCACTAAAATTCGATTGGTCATGGCTGCCGTGACTGTGACCGTGCCGTGAAGTATAAATGAGGCTTAAGACTCAGGATGCGCAAAGTGCGCGAAGAATCCTAGTTAAATCTACGACTAGAATAGAGGCTAGAGAGGCTATCTTAGGAGCCGTTGTAGACCGGGTGGCCGACTGTGCCGTCTGGCCGACTGTACCGGGTGGCCGACCGTACCGGTTGGCCGAATTCAATTTGAAATAGTTTATATGTCGAACCTTATGTAAAATGTCTTTGCGCGAAATGAGAATAAAATGTTGCTGAAGGTGCGTTTCAATGTACAAGATATCAAAAAATGCAAGAGCAACGCAAAAATATGTTAATTAAGTAAAAGCACACAAGGATACGTATTTGAATTCAAAAGTTCTTCATTTTGTAGGAAATTTTTTCCCTCGTATCCGTTCACTTTGTTGAGTATATTTGTTATAAAAATGAATTAAAATGATTTTGAGGCTTCAAAATATCTGTTGACAGCTCATGGAATTTCGACGTTGCTCAAGTGCGTCTAGCTTACGTGGCCCACTTGTTGGGAGCTGGTTTGTAGTTTTGAGCACCGTAACATTTGACTTTAAAAAGTTTTATAGAAACTATTTTCATTCAGGGTGATACTTGGCATTTAAATACAAGAAAATCTTAATTTTGGAGTACTTATTTTCAATTTTCATGAAAAAAATGCAAAAATGCAAAAAATGAAAATGATTTTGCAAATGCAAAATGCAAAATGAAATGAAATGCAAAAATGCAAAAAATGCAAAAAAATGAATGCAAAAAATGCAAAATGCAAAAAAAATGAAATGCAAAAAATTGATGCAAATGAATGCAAAAATGCAAATTTAAAATGATGCAAAATCGAATGTAATGAAATGCAAAGTTATGAAAATGAAAATGCAAAAAATTCACAAATATTCTTTTCAAATAAAAGCACCATGCTGATATTCCACAAATGTAAATGCCCTATGGCTTTTACCACTGCCAAACCCATATATCGAAAAGAGTAATGAGCCAGAGACATTCCAGAGTACGACCCTTGGATAATTTACTCAAGTATATACGAAATTCCGTTGTTGTTTTATCTTTCTTGAAAATTCTATTTTTTGCCAAGTTCTAACATATTTTATTCATAGCTTTTTGCTACAAAAATATTAAAAAGAATCAATAGAATCAATCAATCTAGGCTTTTATAATGAATTAAAACATTATGAAGGGCATATTTCTGCACTTAATTAGCATATGTTTGCGTCGCTCTTGCATTTTTTGATGATATCTTGTGCATTGAAACCTATATTTATTAACATTTTATTCACATTTCGGGTTCCACTTACATATAAACTATTTCAAATTTAATTCGGCCACCCGGTACAGTCGGCCATGTGCTACATTCGGCCATGTGCTACAGTCGGCCACCCGCTACACAATCTTAGGAGCAGGGTGAATGCTGTAGCCTGAATGCGGTTATAATAATAGGAATAGTTGTATAGTAGTATTAGTAGTTGATATTTTAGTAGCAGTAGTAGACTGCTACGGTCAGTGAGTGTTGCATGAAATAGCGCTGTTGCACACTCACCATCTATAGTAAAGTAATCAACTTTTAGACAAGAATCATCGGGTAATTGACCCTCGCAAGTCACCGTCACTTCCAGGAAACCCTCGTTTTCCATAACAGTATAATAGGGTGGGTTGAAGTAGATTTTACAAGCCGGTGTCGCAGATTCCAAGTCCATGCATTTCGGACTGTTTTTTCGCTTCATCGAACCTTCTCTTTGTTTAATTAGACGCTTTTTGATGAAATTCCCGCCTCCACAAATTTTTTGACCATTTTGTATTCTGAAAAATAATAATAATGAATTTTCCGAAGTTATGATGATACACATAAATTTGACATTATCAAGATATGTGCTCAAGGAAAGCGAGTCATGACATTGCTGAAATATGTACTGCTTGGGCTACTTCTTGGACTTCATATTGTAAGCTGAAGAAGCTAAGAAATTATACTGTAAAATGCTGAAAGTGAACATTTCGTTTCCACCTGTAGAATGCGCGACTTTTCCGAGCTTTCATCATCATATGGTATTCGGCCTCCCTTTGCAAAAATTGGGAATCCGCGTTTGGATTTTCGACTTTCAATTTTTTCAAAATTTCTCCGAACTGTTTCCTAGTCTCTTCGTACTCTTTCAATTCCTTGGACGTCAAATTAGGCGTTTTAGAATCATCGTCTATGGAAAATATCAAAGGTTTATTGTTTTCCGTTCATTTCTCAGACACCCAGTTTACCTGCTTCCTGGATTGCCTTTTCCAACATACAAGGCTGCAATTCGTCTGGTTTCAAATCCAGTATAATGCCATCCGTGTTTTTCGTTGATCGTCTATATCTTTTGGTCAAAAATCGATAGTCAATCAGCTTTCGATCGGCTACATAGGCCGTGATTACAGTTATTGGGAAAAATAAAAAAGTCAAAAAAGCTTCCCAAATTTCGATGACGCCCACCGAAAAAACGGATATGATGAGGTAAAGCCATATGTAAGCGAAAATACTCCAAGTCGCCGTTACCAGGAAGACCCTAAAAATAAGGACTTTGGATAATTGAAAGTCCTTGGAGTGTAAAATATATAACGGGCGTTTCGTAGGTAAATGAGGGGTTCGATCTCGATTTTCTGACCAGAAATTTTCGACTAGTTGATTCTAATTTTTGGTTATTTTAAGCTCTTAGTTAGTATTTTAGTTAGCATACTGTCATAATAATGATTGAACCCCGCCTATCCCTTGAAGAAACAACAAAACACGTTTGCCTATACTCAATTTTGAAAAATGCCCAGCAATTAGTCCAAAATAAGAAAATCTGACAATAAATCTGCGCGATGCCAATACTGTTTTGAATATCAAATCGAAGACTTGACGAAACACAAAGTGTGAAGGAACTACCATGCAATGACCGACCCAAAACCTCATATTCTGTGTGAGACATTGAATCTGTTCTTGCGAGTTCACTGAAGAGCCAGGGACTTCCATGCTATTCGAAGATTTCTGAAGGAACACGACTGAAAGGCCTACCGCCCGAAACTAGTCCACAGTTTACTGAAAGACGATTATGATCGTGATCTGGAGTTTTGTATAACATGATCCGAAAAACTTGATTAGGAACTAGATTTAGTGAATAAAATTTTGTGGTCAGATAAACACGTTTTTTATTTGGACGGCCACGTCAACCAGCACTATTACATTTACTGGTTTGAACTTATTTTTTGATAGCACCAACATGATCGAAGTTATCTGGCTATGTTAAATGATAAACTGCTTCAGGATCAAAACCATGAGGGTCATGCAACGCAGGGCTTCAGTCTACTATGCCGTAGATGTCTGGTAGTGGCTGGACTTGATGTTTTCGAATTGATAGTGCCTAGGTCGTCGAGGACTGATCGGATAGCCACAATATCCCTATGATTTAACCGCTTCAAGTAAGAGAAAAGTTATTTGTGAAACATCTTACGGACCCTAAGGAATTACGTCAGTTCATCACCGAGGGCTTAACTAAAATGCAGTCTTGATTTCGTTTAAATGTTTGTCGTCCATTTCGTTTCTGACCAATGACATCGTATTGCATTAAATGGCATTAAAGTCGAATGACATTAAAGCTTGGCGATGCCTGCATCAATCATTCATCATGTTATACTACAGTTATTAAAATATACTTTCAAATGAAAAAAGAACTGTAAAATTTACAATAATTGTACCCTTCCTTTTTAATCTTTATAAAAAATAAATAAACTTCGCTACGCAAAAACAGACCTTCTGAATTACTCGTGTTTATGAAACACGGTATATTATAGTGACCAGAAGCATTCAGCTTTTATTGTAGTTGGTTGCATCTGCATTTGATATCAAAGATAGTTGAAACCATGGATTGGCGTAGAGGCGTTGAAGGAGTTTACTACGCCCTGGAAGCTTTTGACCCCGCCCATGATGGACCCTTTTAAGGTGATGACGATTTTGAGTCAGAATACAACAGATTGGACACAAACTGATAGACCAAGTTAGAATACACAAAAACGTAGTTTAAGAAGTCGTGTTTCTATTTCTGAAAGACTTATGACAGCAGTCAAAAATTGATAAAAATTTTCTTGACTTCTTCCAGACATTTCGGGGAAACCATTTATTTTCATATTTAACATTTCGCTTTTAACGGACCTCCAAAATTTTCCGATTTCACCAGAAGAGAGTTTGCAAGTTTTGATGCGTTTTGCTCACCACTTCGAACAACGTTTCTAATTTTTCAAAATTTGGACAACTCATAAAAATTTGTTCACAATCGAAAAAGCCACTCTGAAGCATTGCGGTGTTTACATACTGTTGAAGCGTCTTTCTTGTATGGCTATAACTACAGTAAGATTCCTAAATCCAAAACGAGTCCAACGACATTACAGTCATTGGATATTTCAAATAATACATAGTCAAAATCTATCAGGTTAGACTCCAAAGAAGGCCACAACATAAATAGGTCTTTCAAGTCATCTCGATCTAACTAGAAGTGAAATTACGATTCAGTCCACAAAATTGTATGTTACACGATGAACCAAACTATTTGTAAATAGTTTCTTATTCATGGTTACAAAAATATGACAAAATTTCTCATTTTCCATTTTTTTCCTTGAATTTATTATCGTTAGTACGCTGTAATTAGTAAAGATAAATAATGCTTAGCAATGCTGCAACTTGATATATTAAATTTTCGAATAGAATACTGCTATAAATAAGGAGCGTACCAAAATAATTTAACACATTCTTGTCTATTTGGTTTAGATCATTCAATTCAAGCTGAATTGGTTCGTGTGATTCTGTCAAGTTTCCGGAGCATGAAATGTATCAAGGCAGCGAAAACGGTATTTTTGGACGAGCTCGGCGGGATCTGCTTAGAAGTTTTGGTGCACAAAATTCTTTCAAGTTCAGGGTCTCACCAAAAAATAAGGGCAGTTTGAATTTTATACTGTTAATGTCCAACCTTAGATATCTCTGCCTCCTTATCTCGTCGTTCGGAACGGCCACAATACAAATGGCTATAATAATCAATAGATTGAATGCCGCGCTACCCACTATAGTATTGGGCCCCAAATCGCCGGCCCTGAAATCTTTGTGGCAAACTTCGATGATAGAGAGTAGAATTTCGGGCGCCGATGACCCTAAAGCCATCAAAGTCAAATTGGAAACCGTTTCGTTCCACACGCGAATGGTTATGGCAACTTTTTCGCCGTTTTTTCTTTTAACTAAAATTTCTTTCTCTTGAGAAGTAATTGTTTCGATGGCGGCCATGAAACGATCGGCTACGATGGACACGCCCAAAAATAGGTAGAGTAGGGCGAAAAAGTAGACGAAAGCTCGCAGGTACATTTCGCCGGTTGAATAGCCGTGTACGGGACGCCATAAAGGGACGATGAGGCCTTCGTTGCAAGATTGTTCTAAAAATTGAAGGAATGGTGTAACCGCTGTGGATAGGTCTAGCGGAGAAGTCATTGACTTATTTACAGATTTCCAAAAAGAATGCGAAGGTTTGAAGTAACCTTCCCTAATGTTCCTTGTTGTCACGAATATGGTCTAGAATCTGGTATGTTGTAGGGAGTCTTTCCAGATCAGAATGTTATAGTACCGGGAAGCATGTGCTGTAGTTTGTTGTGTGAAAAGTAGCACAGCAGTTAATGAGTTGCGATAATTTATCTCGTGCCTGTTTAACTTTTGGAATCACTAAATACAAAGCGACTACTAAAGCTCAATCAGTCTTGTACTCAAGTGAAAACAGTACAATAAACTTCTGACTCTGTAGATGCGGTGATTATACTAGATTGAAGCCCAAATTTTCATTTTTTCTGCAAGATGAACAGTTTTTTGGATTCCTGTCATTAAAGTTCTAGCCAGAAATTATTGGAGATGAGGTAATTTCTTCTGCATTGAAGGTGAATTTCAGCTTTCCTCCAAAAAAAAAGAAATAATATTTATTTTGATATGCATGCAGAACGAAAAATTGAAAATTATTCATCATAAAATATCAGCTACTACATGACCATATGGACAGTTTTCTGGCAGCGAAACATGCATTTGTCCTTCATTGAAGGTGTCAAGAAAATTTTTGGCCTGCTGGGTTTATGACAAGCAACACTAGTTTTATGTGATGTTAGAAACAAGAAACATCAAATTTCATACAAATTTTTTGTAGACTACGTGTCAACAATAAATAATTTGTAGAACAACAAGGACACTCGAACGTATATGGTCAATAATAATTGTTAACTCAATGCTTAATTTCTCAAGCTTCTGTGAATTTATTGCATTCAATCATTTGCCACGAATGAAAGTTATTTTGAGTCACAGTATTAAGAAAATGGATTTTGCACCTTTTATTATTGGTTCATTTTGATCCGAGCGAGACAATCTTACCCATATAATCATTTTACCAGGGAATTAGAAAAATCATCTTACTCAAAAAGCAGGCATAACACATTGTCAGAATCGATGTGTTTCAAAAGTGGTATATACACAGAATGGCACAAAGAGTTCTGATCTGATTTTTGGCAGATCAGACATTAGTTGAGTGAAGGTAATTGTATTCCTGTCTATGCGCACAATGTCAGCTTCTGAGTAACTGATACAACGGATTCACTTGCCACTTGAATAAAAGCTGTACGTTCTGTATTTATTAATCGCTGTAATGAACGTTATCTCTTCTAAATTACTGCGGAAATTGACACAACTATTTCAAACATGGCGAGTCAATCTGCTGGAATAGGGAATGGACTGTGAAGTTATGTGTATACTCTCTCTATTCTATTTTTGTGTACGATTCATAATTTTATCGATATTTTTTGACTTTTTTGTCAGTCTTATAGAATCGTCGTCAGCATGTGCGTGTCTAAAATGCTCAACAAAAAGAACAAAAGACCATTCATTTTAACGCAAAAAACTCGTTTTCATGGTTTTTCCATTACAGTCCATTAGGATAATAGCCGCCATTTTGCATATTAATTATTCATCAAATGGTTCGGAGGGAAAATAGCATGCAAAGAAATTGAGATAATTAAATCAATTGTTGACGAGAGCTATGTATACAAAATGTATAAATCAACTAAAAAGGAAGAAACGAGATTACAAGATTCCTAAAAGTAAAAAGATAAAGACAGAAACGTTGTATCCCCATACCTCGACCGTCCCTTTACCTCGACCATCCCTTTACCTCGACCATCCCTTTACCTCGACCATCCCTTTACCTCGACCATCCCTTTACCTCTACCATACCGTTACCTCGACTAGTGTTTTAAACTCCCTTTACCGCGATCAATGTATTTTTATTTCAAGAACTTCTTTTCTATTACAATCGCCTTACCTCGACTGTCTATATTAAATGGTATGCTTCTGTATGAAAATTTGTGCACTTTTCATTAATTACAATATTAAAGCTACAGCTTGAGAGTAGATCAATGTGAAACTATGAAATCTGAATACAGTACGTTTTCTGATGCAACTAAACAATGCAAATATAATGCTAATTAAGCACTATTCTTGGTCTAATCAAAAAATCTGTCTCAATTTATTCTCAAAACTTTGTACACAAAACGTTGAAATGCAAATAGCAATCAAAAAAATTTTAATTCTTTATTTATTTCTTCTAGATTTCAAAATATTGATAACAATCCTTAGTTGATCCATCGGCTAATCTAACCGTTTTATTCTTCTGAAAGATGTGGAAATGAGCCAAAATTTCCCATTAACAAATTAACAAATTAATTTTGCGATATTTTGAAAGTACAAAGATTACCGGTCCACAGAGCACCCCATGGGGAGGGTATGGGGGGGGGGGGTATTACCCCCGTCTTAGATTTGAAAATTCATTTACTACCCCCATAAAAACAGCTCACTATACCAAAAAATTTTGGTAGACTTCATCCTCTCCCCAGTAGGTTATACTAATCCGAGAAAAATTGCAGAATGTGTGATTCTGAGGAATTACTCACTGCTCTTTTTGACACATTTACTGAGCAAATGATAATGGGAAAGTATGCAACTTCTGTGCCATATAGCGATTTTTAGGAAAGAATTTCAGTACATTAATATATACTACTTGTAGGAAATCATTATAAATGTAATTGAGAGATGAAATAATGACTTATGTATATGTGATTAATAAAAAAATCGCCCCTTGGGAAGAAAAACATTATGTTCTTAAAATTCTGCCTGTTCATGCTCTCCTTTCCTTTTCCCCGCTTCTGCGTTGGGTCTTCTGTGCGCGTATGGTTACCCAAGCTGCGGCATACTTTCCTGCTATGAGTTGAGACATGTGAGGTCTGTTGACGTGGATCAGGAGTGGTACTTGGTTTCAAACTCGTAGTTCATAGTCTAATGGGATTAATAATACTAAAGCCACACTCAGCATCAGGACTTTCAATTGGAAGCAATTTTCCAAGCCTAATCAGTGATGGGATAAGCCCATACTGCTGAAGATGCTGGCTGAAACAATGTTTCCAAACGTTTGTGCCCTATTCTTGAAATGTGCAGGAGTCAGTTGGCACAACAGTCTTCAAAGTGTGACTATTCTGTACGTATAATTAGTGCATTAAAGTTGCAGGATTGGGAGCTGGAAAATGGAGCTAAACCAGTAAATGTTTATTGACTGTTAAAAGCATAAAGTAGGGGCATTATTCATTTATGTAAGTTGTATGTGGTTAGAGTACTACAACGCCCCCCTCCTTGGCAAGAAGTTGTGAGCAAAAAAAAAAAAAAAAAAAAAAAGGTCACGGCATATTTCAAGTACTACCCTTAAAGTTAACGATTTTACCCCTACCTAAATTTTCGACCTTGGGGACCTCTGCCGGTCCATAACCTTCCGTATTGGACAAAATAATTAAAATTTATCACACAATGCACCAAAACAACTGACAAAATGTTCGGCGTATTGCCCATAGTTTTAAACTTTGTAAAGTACCGTGGGAAAACCAGCCTATGCCCCCGTGGGAAAATAATAATCACTTTAAATTTTCAGGAATTTCTTTGTATGCAGTCGAGGTAAAGGGACGGTCGATTAAAGAGGATGATCGAGGTAATGGGACGATTGATAAAAGACGTTTTTCATGTTTAATTTTTAACATTAGTCGAGGTAATGGGACGGTCGAGGTAACGGCACACAATCGACAGAGAAGGCTGTTTCTAGGGGGAAAATGGTAAAAAGCATGATTTCAAGAAAAGCAATGCTCAATAATTTATATCTGCAAAAATCGGCTCTTCGAAACGTTCCCATTAAAACTCTTTGTAATAACTCATTTGTGAAAATTTTAAAAACCAGTACTGATGCTAATAATAAAATAACTATTAAAATCAGAAAATTTTTTATCCTACATCATTGTTGTTGATACATTCTTGAAATCGATGTAAATTTGTATAACTTTCAGTATAAAAATGGTAGATTTCCGTAAAGAGGAAAAACTTGTATGAAATTTTAACACATAAACAGAAAAATTATACGAGATAAATGGTCATTTTTAAATCCAAGTTTTTTTTTGAATTTATAACGAACTGGGTCCTTATCACAGACGGAAGACAAATTTAAACTGGAAAGCTTTTAATGTATGATTAATCAATTAAAAGACTTTCCTGCTGTAATGTAAAACAAATAAAAATGACTAAAGCGTGGAATTACGACGAAGGACGACCATATTTAGATTATTGCTACCAACTATAACCTAGATGAAGCTTTTGATTAAATGTTCAGATATACGCACATAGGCAAAAGAAAGTTGAACACATGCAAAAGAAGTAAATTACGAGTGATTTTCGCACATCTATGGGCATGTTAAGTTTTTTACCGTGTTGAAAATTTCATGTTTTGGTAAATTCAAACTCCGAGAACATTGAACAATGAGCTGTTTTGTTCTTTTGGTCTGCGATTATTTTTGAATCAACTTACAGACATATTAGTCAGAATATTGATGTTAGTAAGCAATAATCTAGTGTTATAATGAACGCAGTTTTGCTGGAATGTAGAAAAAATTCTAAAACTTACCAACAACGCAACGACAATCTTCCGTTTCGACCAACGTAGTTTTGTTGCCGACCGTGCAATTTTTGTACGTTTCTTCGCTTTTTCCGACCAAATCGGTCAAAAATATCGAAATCAAAAACAAGCCGTATTTTTTCTTCTCGATCATTGTACACTACAACAACTGAAAGAGCGTCGCTCCAAAGATATTATAACCCGGAGGAAAGTTTCCATGGAGTTGGGGAAGAAGCAAGGATATGGGAAGAGAGATAATCGTCTACTATGGAACTGTTTCTTCAGTTAATTAAGTAATGAATGATGCATAGACGCGCTGTTTTCTAAAACACAATGAGTATATATCGATACCCAAGAAAGACCATAAAATAATAATGAACTTTTGATGTCTAAATAATGTCTCGCACTTACGGTACTTTGCACATCAATACTTGATGTTGTACATCCGCAATGAAAATGGAAAATGAGGTCGCGTTTTCCCGGAGATTGAGAAAGAGTGAGATTCACCGCCACTGGAGATTTTCCATACTACCAGAAATTTCCTTACTACGCGAAGTCTATAAAATGAAATTTCTGTGCGAAAAAAAAAGAAGAAAAACCGGTTCCAGGGGCTCGTTAAATCTTCCAACATTTTCCTTTTGTGACCGAACGACAATTCTCGAAACCAACTAACAGGGCGTCGAAAGAAAAATTTGAGTCAACATTGGAAAATTGAAAGTGAAATTTGTGACCAAACTACATTCACACATAATTCCATCATAATTATAAATAAAATATGCTATATTTTTGGATAAACCTCAATCAGATTTATGGATTGGCGCCCAATTAGCTGCGTTTTAGGAACAAAAATAAATTTAGGTCTATACCTAGATGGGGTCAGCAGCTTTTCGTGGGTGAAATTCAACACTTTCTGAGTGGGGTCTGACTTCTTTCTACCCTGGTTGTAAAAAAATTGAAAATAATGCATCCGATATTTCCAAATTTTTAACCAAGAAAATTAATGTTCATGTAAAAAAAGAGTACAACAAATATTACCCGCGCAATTTTCAAGTTATACTTACCAAGTTATTGAATAGAAACTGCTGTAATACAGTAAAAAGAGTGGAAAATCGATTTCGTGTTGTATGCACACACATACCAATGTAACATCGTCATCAAAGGAGAGTAAAACTTGGTGGGTTGCTTCATTTTTATGTGGAATCAATAAGAGGTGTCATTCTTCTGCAAAAAAACAGTTAAGTTCATTTTATTCCATCGTCAGATTCAGCAATTTTCAAGTCGTCAAAGCAAGAAGGCTGGTACAAATGTGAAATCGATGATATATAATGGGGAGGAATTAAGCACAGTCTAATGGTGAATGCTGAACACAGCGGAGAATAATGAACGAATAATTGCTGATAATCAGTTCCTGCTTAAATTCAAATTTGACAGTTGGCTGATGAATGTTAATATATCATGTGGTTAATATCATTTTGCCAAAGGGTCAACGAAGTAGTCATATAGAGGAAGATTAGACCCAATATATCGACGAAAATAAAATCTAAAAACGGAATGGTACTCCATTTATAGCTAATGCAAACAATATACTATAGAGAAAATCTGATTTGAAATGGTAATAACAAAAAGGCTATAGTGCCAAGTTTTATGACTTTACCGAGTTTCACATACTTTTGCAACTTTTAATAATTAATTTGCGTGAAATATGACTTCAACAGGTATCAGGGTCAGAGATCGTTTGATGGCCAGTCATACTTTAGTAAGGTTTCACTCAATGTCAGACAGAAACTTTCCGTGCTTAAAACGCATCAATTCGTCAGAAAATTGAAAATCTGGGTTGAGTCTTGGTTTAAAGATTCGGCTAATTCAAATGTCGACGAAAGTGCCACGAGGTTGAATGATCAGAGAGGAGTAGAGAAGTTTCTACATCAACCCATATAGATACGAAAGTCGGATTAAAACTGATGAAATAGAAGATCTCTGAGGCGATTTATTGTGTTCTTACCACGATCATTTCTGTCAATGTTTTTTTCCGGCACGGAAGAGCATAAGCATCTGTGATAAATTTAGTATGAATAAATTTGATTTTTAATCCATTATTTTTTAATATATCTGACTTCATCTCAAATCCGGAAGTTATAGCGCTCACTCCCTGGCAAAAGGTTTTTAACCTCCCTGTACACATGATGCTTTGACAATGGCAATATATTTGTAGGAGTCGCTATACACTTACATAGTAATGTTTAGGATAGAGCTAGCCTAAAAACTATGAATCTTTTTGAGTCGGAAAAGATAGATACGAGTATAATAACCACGATCAATGATCGTGAAACCCTGTTTCAGACATACAAAGCTTGCCCAAGATGCTTCAAAGTGAACACTAATCGACTAAAATCTTGTTTCGGTCTGTTCAAAAACAGGATTCAAAATGTTACAGGACCATTTTTAAAAGGATTATTTAGGCATTCAAAGCTTGAGTTTACCTCCACTTTAGGAAGCCGTGAAGGAAATCAACCGTACCAAGTTTTATCTGCACCTGTGATGATATTGTTTGAGACACTCGTACCCCAATATACAAATAAGCAAACATAATTTAAGGATATCAGGAAGTACACTTCTTCGCCACATTTTTGCTGTGAATCTTTTGACATCCATACACACAAAGCTGAGACTTTCTTCTGATTTGTAGGTACATTTGATGATTCTTCGCCATTCCAACAACTGGATAACATGCAGTCGAATCAGAGTTTCGAGTGCACGATTTTTTCCTTCTTTTTCAAGTTCAAAATTTATAAGTTTTTTTTATTTTTCTTCTTGAATGTTTTTATGGTTTTATAGCATATCTCCAAGTTGATCGCCTAAAACGGCTTCGATTTTCTGGTCCAAGATTGTCAACCTATACGCATGCAGAATTCCAGTTTCATGATTCCGTTCCCTAAATCTCAATACGAATTTGAATGGTTGAAACGTTATCAGATGTTCCAAGCATATGATATTCTTCTTAGGGGTGAACATAAAAGGACAGTCAAAGTCACCATCTCAGAAACAGTGAAATAATCAAACAGTCATGAAACAGGAAAGGAAATCGAACCAAGTTGACGAGCTAAGATGAATTTAGTGAATGTAGGACACTAGATTTTAAAATGCAAGGAAGAATGTAGCGACCTGCTCTCAGAAACTTCTATTCTTAAGAACGAAGTTTATTTTCCCTTTTTTCTTTTATTTACTTTTATATCCGTACTTCTAGGCCCATGTACCTTTCAAAATTTTCTATGGAAGTTTTATAGTTTGTGAGCTACCATTCGGAAAAAGTAGCTCGATCAGTGTCTTCTTTTTCCTGTTTGTGTATACGTCAGCCACTCTTGAACATTCTTTCTTTGTTGAAACTTTCAGCTTGTCTAAAGCCCCTGCTATACTTCGCCGGCCGGCAGCCCCCCCCCACGCCTATGTATGGTTCAGACCTCTTAGAGGTCTTCAGATACACTAGAAAAGCTAACCCAACCGCTCCTAGAAAAACAAAACTTTGCTTTTTTTAAAACTCCACCTAACCTTCTACATTCAACTTTGTTGCAATCACATTCCACGCATTGCGGCGCTTGATTGAGTCTTTGTAGCTCTTATCTGCTTTCGACCATAAATACGGGCGACTATGCATCTCGTTTATTAGATTTTCAATAAAAGAATTATCATCCATTGAAGAAACAATTGAATAAATTCTAGCAGTGCTAAAATAAGTAAAATATTAATTTTTCTGTCACGTTATAACATAGACGCCGGCTCTGAAATTTCGATTGAATCGAATTGTCAAACCGGCGCCGGCCGGCGCCAGACGGCGCCGGCCTTTTCAGTTGACCGCTGGACGGCGCCGGCCGTCAACTGAAAAGACGAAGTATAGCAGGGGCTTAATAGACCATACTTACATGATGGACCGTTTTTACCGTGCGGTTAAATGTTTATTTGTTCAATTGAGAGATAAGTTTCGAATATTGGTCATTCACTCCACCATAGTTTCATACTAATGGTCAATGTGCCATGATATTTTTGTCATGCCACGTCTAGCCTAATCAGTTAACTGTCATATTGCTTATTTGCTCGGAAGTCAGTGCTGCATCTGATACTTGCTTTGGTGGCGATTTATGTAACTCATGGCTTGTAAAAAATTCAGCGACTTTTGCTTTTCGCAGCCGCAACACTGTCTTGTGCAAGCCTCGCTTTAACTGGTAGTCATTTGGATACTCATTCCGATGCTATAAGCGTTTTGGCAATATCGTTCTGTCAGTGTATAACTTGTGTGAAGTGAAGTCACTCGATCGTAGCTACATTAGTTGTTGTGTTCTGAGATCCGTCATCCATGCATGGAAATGGTAACCTATCGCAAGATATGATTCTTCTGCTAATCATATCACATAAAAAATGGCGTTGCCAAACGGTTCACCATTCTACCGACAAATGCTTTACTTTTTCGTAACACTGCCAATAAAAAAAAAGTTTTTTTTGAGTTACAAAAATATTAGGGAAAATGTTTTATTTGATATTTCAACGAAAATTTTTGAAAAGCCTCGTTTTCTATGTGTGCATCCCAATCTTTTCTCAAAAATCATGAAGCTTGCTTCAAGAAAGATTTTACGCCAAATATCTAGCAGCGTACACCTTGTAGAAAGTTATAAGGAAAAGTCTGCATTTGGCTTGCATGATGATGTTGTTTTCAGTAAAATTACATATTCGAGATTTATAGCATCTGTATGGAATAGGAGAATTTCAAACTCTACGAGCTCGACGGGTGCTGTGGAATTCAAGAACTCAATCGTGTGAAACTCACTAAACAAGCTGTTCGCTAGAACACTAAATCTTAAAAACAATTTTAATATCCAGATTTTTCGAACTATTGTATCTTTCACATTGCTACAAATATACACGGTGAGCCAAAAAAAAAGTCGACCGACGCTGACTTTTATAACTTTCGAATGGATGAAGCTTTTTAAATGCGGATGGCTGCATTAAAATCTCTTCTTTGTTTTTGTTGAAAGGACCGTTTTTTATGCTCCTAGCCTTTATGGTTTTTACATTAACCAACATTTTGTAAGAGTGGTCATTTTTTTTAAATAAAAGTTGTGAAATCAAAGTAAAAGTTTTGCTGTTATGGAACAAGTTTTGTAGAGTTGTTTACCCACAAGAGTGCATTGTAAATTACCCAGATTTGTAATTTTCACGTAATTTAAAGTCATAAGCTCCTTGTTTCAAAATATATACAAAATTTTTTTTATTTTTAAATTGGTTGAACGAGGTTATGGTGCAAAGAGAATCTATTGACCAGTTCGAAAAACGGTTATAATTAGTGATAAAATAGAAAGGAGGACACATCGAAACGGCTCTCTTGTATTTTTCAGCTGTTATATGGTTCTTATGACTGGATCTATTTTATTTTTTTCTATTATTAAACATGGTGATTTTTGTCAATTATTTTTGTTTTCAAAAAAATCGATGTTTAGTATTTTTGAATCTAATCAATCAACAATTGAGCAATCTGGCTGAAGCTTTGCAGTTTTTATGCCAGATGTTTTCTCTATCGACGGCAGCAAACCGCGTTAAAAAATCTTCATCCATTCAAAAGCTATGAAAGTCAAAACTGGTCGCCTTTTTTTGGCTCACCCTCCATCTCAAAGTGCAGGCATAACTGTAGAATTCTTTATGCACCAGACTGCTAAAGGTTATAGACTGTTTTATACAAAACGCTTGTTTTGAAAAATGACAAAAAATGAATACCGCTCTCAAAGTGTCGTTTACACTAAGTTTTTACTGAAGGATTTTTTACTCAAAAAATAGTATGGGTTTCATTGAGCAGGTTGACAAAGTTCAAGTCCTGTACGACACATGGTTCAGCAAGAAACGGCAAAAATATGAAATAAACATGATTGGGCTGTTCACAGCACTCATCGACTTTGTGAAGTGAAAATTTCATGGGAACACGAAAATCATGGAGTATAGTCTGCTGCTGGCTTTTTATCAGTACTTGGAAGGAGTCAAACAGTTTTGAGTATAACTCATCCAATGGTCTACTGTGATCTGAAATTTTACTTTCTCCAAAATATATAATTCTATTTTGTGATTTTACGGTACAAAATTTTTTTAACAGTTGATCTGTTCCATGGAGCAACATCAAAATTATGGACGTACAAAAATTTTCACTAATCACAGCAAATCATTACGCCGTTTTCTACGATTACCAGCCTCGATATATGAACTGCTGCGGCAAAGTGCACATTTGGACATTGACAAAAATCCTATGCGCTATGGAGCTCTTATCCACAGTAGGATTGATCTTCATGTTATCATTCTCAACTTGGGACAATTTATTGCACGCAGTTTTGACCGCTAAGGAATATTTATTCTTGTGGTGTTTAATTTCGGCCGTTTTTTCGTCGCTTTTCTTCTTGGGTTTTCGATTGAGATACAAAAATTTGATGATACCCAAATTGGTTGCCGAATTTACCGACTGTTTTGTGGAAAGTTGTTTGGCATTTTATGCTTGTTTGATCGTCAATGAAAATAAAATCGATAACCTATTTTTGATCGTCGTTATTTTGGTCGTCAGTTTGATCAGGTTGATCACGCAATGTTATTTTTGTTTAGTTTTGATTTTCGCTTTTCGTTTCGTTCACGATTATAATATTTATCGTTTGTATTGTTGAAATGCGGGTTGTACAGTAGACCATGGCAACTATTGTAAGTCTCAAATAAAGTAAAGCCGCACATGTCTAATCATAAAATTGTGTAACGAGAATCTATTTTGCAGGTAAACGAAAATCCCTGAAATCTTTTTACTTAACAACTTTTGTGCACCGATTTGAATAGAACAAAATATCAAATGTGCGAGTTCAGAGCATTTGAGAACATTCAACGTACGTGAAAAGCGTTCAAGCCGCATTTTTATAAGTTCGCTGATAAAGTAACGATAAATTTAGTTTACTGCAAATAAATTTTATTGGAATTTTTTAACTTGTGCGTAAATAACCATTTATATTATTACAGAGCTTTTCCAGTCATAGTTCACAGATTTGTCATCGTTCATCGCGAAAATTTGCTACTTTTCGTTAAATAAATTCGCCAACAAGCTCGAAAAACTAAGAAGGCTATAAATAATACACAAAGGAAAATAATTATTATAAGAAAAATTAATCCTAACAAAAAATTCTTTTCCGATAAGCAAATTTTAGGATTGTTGCCGTTATTTCTACCATTTTCGACGGCGATCAAAAGTTCGGATTGCCGTCGTTCATTTTCGACGTTGAGAAATTTTGAAACTTCGTAACCGCTCTCCAATCTAAAAGTATCATTAGACGTCGATTTTTCCATCGATATTTGTCTTTTAGTGCGCTTTTTAGATAAACGTTTGATTTTAGAACCATTGTTGCATATTATTTCGGGGCACTTTTGTAGGCACATGTGCAAATTACAATAAATATGGACGCGGTTACTGGTCGGGAATGCCCAAGTTTTGATGTCATTGTAGAGAATTTTGTCGGCGTCGTGAGTTCTGTCGGGGTATAGACGGAATTCGCTCCAAATTTTGGAGTTGGGCTAAATTTTTAATTTTTTACAAGAATGTTAAGCGAAAGTTTTAGATATATCATGAATTGTGCTGATTAAGACGAAGTTTCATGACTTTCAGAGTGCCATTATCTGATATAGATTAGAACTCTAGTTATAGCACGAATTGCTAGTAACGTTCGAACGTTTCATTAATAAATAGTGTATTCTGAATCATATAAAAGCCCATAATTTAGATTCATTGACTGAAACATTGTGGAACGACGAGACGACTCGATCGAGAATTTTTTCGTTTCGTGTAAGGATTGGTTCTCCGAAAGATAATAAGAGTATAAAATGGTGTTTGCATATCAAGCATTTAAAAAAGGACAATGAACAATAGGCACTACCATACGGTCAATTACCAAGTGAGGGATTCCCAGTCGAGCGATTCTCAAGTGAGCGGATTCCCAATTGAGCGAATTCCCAACTGAGCGATCCCCAAATGAGCGCATTCTCAAACGAGTGAATTGTCGATTGGTCTGCTCTCATATGAGATCGAGAATGTAATAACACTTTCATCATATTTTGCTTCTTTATTTTATTTTTCTTTGTATGTATCTCTTTTTTCTTTCGTTTTCTCGTTGCGTTGTTTATGTTTTTGTTTATGTATGCTCTTACGTTTCCATCTTCTGTCCCGGCTTTCTTTCATTTTGTTTTTTTTTCGTCACCTTTTTTTCATTTTTGCTTATATGAAACAATGCATTACAAGTTGCCATTTTAAATAACCATAGTCTTCCGTTTAATTCTTATACAGTTTGGCATGTTTCATCGTTGTAAATGTTAAAATCTTCATAAAAAATATAAACAAAAGACTAGTGGAAGAAACAAAAAAAAGAAAACGTCAATAAGAATGAAGGCATTGAGAATAAGTGAAAGTAGGTTGAAATGCATTAGAAAAAGAAAGAAAACATGAAGAAAAATGACAAGAAAGAAAATGCAACATAGAGAAAGCAGCAAGAAAGAAAGCAAAAATAATGTGAAAAAATAACGAAAAAGAAAAGACCAGGAGAATGGAAAAAGACAGATAAAGAAATATAGAACCAAAAAGCTAAGGTTAAAAATATGTAAGAATGAGGGAAAGATCACAAAGAACCAATTTAGATGGGAAATAGAGCGTTGCGAACTGTTCAAGAATTATACGCGAGACTATGGTTATTCAAATGACAACTTGTAATGTACTGTTTCAGGAGCAAAAAAGAAAAAAGTAGATGACAAGAAAAAAGAAAATAGAAGAAAGAAAGACAAAACATGGAAACGTAAAAACATGCATAAACAAAAACATGAGCAAACACACAGAAAAAGCAAGGAAAAAGAAATACATACAAAGAAAAATATGAAGAAAGTGTTACTCCACTCTCGATCCCTCATCTGAGAATCGCTCACTTGGGAATTGCTTACATGAGAATAGCTCGATGGATAATTCGTTCGTTTGAGAATGCGCTCACTTGGGAATGCGCTCACGTAGGAACTCACACACTTGGGAATCACTCACATAGGAAGGGAATCGCTAAAATGAGGATACCCCCTGCCATTCATGCACAGCGACTTCAATAGATAGCCTATTCGGAGAAAATTTCACAAATTTCACCAACAAACAACTCAGTAATTTTACTACTAAATTTAACTGTTCACTCTTTCTTCTCAATGCTTATGGACACCTTTTCTCCAAATTATGCGATTTTGCGTATGCGATTTTGACTGCGTATGCGATTTTGACTGCATAATTAATTTTTGTCTTTTTTCAATTTAAAAGCATTTAAAAAAAACAAACTACAGATGGGCCAACAACTTGAGAAAAAAGATATCAAACCTATTGTAGATTTTTCATCCGCAAAAGCATCTCTCTACGTCCGCAATCTCATTTTAAAATAAAGGGACTATTGGTTCAAAAGTTCAGCGACTCAAATTTTTTCATTTCAAATAGAGTACTCAAACGTCATCTTCTACTTTAAAGCTTCACAAAATCCATTGACAACTGATCCGTTTAATCACTTGTTTTTCTAACCCGGAAGAATTTCATCTTTCGAAAGAATAATTAGAGTCTTTTTTCCATCGAAATTATGGTGCAGCTCTTGATATCACGTTTCGTTTTGGATTGAGATCCATCTCAAATGTGATGCTTGTGATTTTCTGCAAACCACATGTTTTAGAAATTTTAAAATGTGCTCCCACTCAAATAACCGTTCAATATTTTCAACCATAAATTCCATAGTAAGACCTTCATGTGAGTAATTTTGGAGGCAACCCTTATTTTTTATTCCTATCTTGTCACAAAAGCAGTCCAACTCACCCCAGTTTGAAGGCTACAACCGTCGTCGTCACTCAGTTGTATATCCGAGCCTTGCCTATCGGTGGCCCAACAACGGCCAACTCGAGCGTCCAAATTCCTCAAATTGCGCAATCGCACCACGTACGACAATGGTTCGCCGACGCGCAACACTCGATCTACCGGTGGACTGTTGGGTGCCCCTGAGCCTAATTGGACTTCTGCCGAGTAGTCTAACGAAATTGGAGCCACGTTGGTTACAATTTCGGTCGATGGGGCATCATTCTGTCAAAACTGGGAGTTTAAATATCGTGTTGTGATATGGAATTGTAGAAAAAATATGATCAAATTATGGAGCGACCACATTTAAAAGAATGTTGATCAGTATCAGGATATAACATAGACAAGAATCAAGACTTAGACCAGAGCTAGTTAGTCAAACTACGCATCTGAATTTGGTTTTTACTAAAGACAACACCAAAATACAATTTCAAAAATGTCTGGAATGTTGGATATGACCGTAGAAGGTTCATACATATAACTCATAGTGGTCTAAAGCGCAGTTGAAGGGGTTCGGAAAAGATCGATGTTGCTAGTTCCACAAAATTTGCCAGTCGGTAGCTAGACAAAATAAAGTTTGAAATGCAAACTGAAAAAATGGTTCAAAAAATCACCCATTGTAATCAAAAATTGCATGCAAGTTTAAGGTTGCCAAATGGCGGCCAAAAGAATCCGATCTAACTTTTGGTTTAGCAGAAAATTATAAAAATTAAAATATTGTGCACTCACTTTCCAATTTTATTATTAAGAAGTAGTGCAGGAAAACGAAATGTATGACTTTAACAAATCTTGTACACGTGATTAAATGCCAGATTTTACCACTAAAAAGCCTAGCTGCAAAAAGCAGCTCAAGTCTATTAATTTTCGATTGAGCCTGGAAAAGCAAAGTAATCCGTAAAAACTGCAGTTGCAGTACGCGTAGACATTGCGTAGAAAATCCGTAGAAGCAGACAATAAACCTCCATTGTATGCTACAGTTAACTCGAAAGAAAAGGTTTCCATATACGCAGACTGTTTATAATTTGCGTAAACATTCTGCGTGCCGGGGCTCATTGGGATAAATAGACTGTAGATCTGGAACTTTTAGGCTGAATCAAGTATCCTTAACTTCGAAACCTGTAAGTTTAATTCGAAATATGAAACGGTGCAGATATGAGGCCCATTATGGCACCTGCTACATTTCGCCGGCGGACGCGAACCGATGCCGGTTACATGGCGCTTGCTGCTATATTTCATCCAGTGCTGTCCGGCAAGTGACAGATTGAATTGAATTTTCTTTAATTCATTTTTTTGATTGCTATTATTATTATCATTTTTATTATCTTGATTTTTTGAATGTTTAAATGCAAAAATAGAGAATTGGCTGGATTCTTTTTTTGAAAATATCCAGAGAACAAAAAATTTAAGGGTTTTGACATAAAAATTTGTGTTTTCGTTCAAAATCCCATCAATTCTGGTCAAAGTCAAGTTTGGCCATCGATAATTTTCTGCAGCATATGTTATAAAATTACCGCCGCATAACGCCCGGCGTGCGCAAGACAAAGTAAAGCCACTTGCTTATTCGGTACTAATTTTTGTTCGCACAAAAATTTTCATAATTTCACAAATTTTTAAAATAATTTTTAAAGTTTTCGGAGTAGCTGCGCACCGGCCGGGAAGTAAAACAGGACCTTAACAGAGGTAAATAAAAATGCACATAGTTAGTGTTGGTGTTGAACCCGTAAACCTAGTGGGACCCTATTTACTGTTCTACTATTTCAAAAAAAAGCATCTGGCCCTACAAAGTTTCGAAACTCGCAAAAAACGAAGAAATATTTTTTTCAAGAAAAATGAGCAAATATTTTTTCCAACAAAAATGGGTTTTCGCCAATCCCGTTTCGGGTTTTCGACCTTGTCGTTTGCTGTATGGTCATATTTTGGCTCCTAATCCGATAGTCTGTTCGACTTCAATCCTGAGGTGATGCACTGTGCGCGGAACAGCCCAAATTTTGTGAGGATCAAGTGCAGACAATATGGCTCCTCAAACAGCAGCGGATTAGAGCCCAATTCAGAAGTGCAGTCGTCGACTGTCGCGGATTGTCGGTGACAAAAATCCTAGGATTTTTCACATCTGAATAGGGCTTAACGCTAATGCCACTTGTTCTGACTGAAACTACAGTTGAGCTTTTTCGAAAATACAAAATTACAATTCAAATAATGCAATGTCAAAAAACAAAAGAATTTAGAACGATATTCGTTGACTTCTTATTTCTTGTACAGAAATTCCATAAAAGCTGTTAGGAGTAAGATAGCATTTTTTACGGCGTTCAAGACACCAGCAATAATATTTTCAGGCTCTCATCTGGTTAAGATATTACACAATAAATATTTGAGTTCAATATGACCGATTCTTCAGATTTTCCATTTTCCGATATCTGATTTTGCACAAGACTCAGCCTAACCTAAACTTAATTCTCTATTTCTATGATCCAGACTAACAAAGTTTACAGTCACCAGATATACCATGAGACAATCTGAACTTCGTTTAATCTTACAAAAGCAATAATCACTAACCAAAAAATATCTTACTTGAACCGTAAGCCCTAAGAAAGATAGAGTTATCCGGCGTTCATTATCGGGGAAATCGTCGGACGACAACCCGAATCCGCCGCCAAAGGTCGACTTGTTGACGTTGCTACCGATACGCCGAAAGTGATCGGCGGGAGATAAAAGTGAGGATAAGGATGAAATGGGGTCCAAAATTTGGCAAGTTATAAAATAAAAATTATCGTCCACTTCCATTATTTTGGGATCCTGTTGGACAATGAGCACGTTTTGACTAGTACCGTTGCCGAACTTTTTTGAACTAAAATGTATGGTTTATGAATAGTATTCCCTATGTTTGGCTGAAGTGATTAGTCTTCTGACCAAATTCCGATACAACATCAAAATTACAGTTTTAGTAAAAGGATTCTAATAGATTGATTCAACGCGTTCAAGTAATGCATGTGAAACCATCAGACTGAGCTATTGAACACATTTGGTATGGGATTTAATACTTTGTTCGAATTGTTGATCATCATGCAACGCGCTTTGCCATGAAAAAACAAAGATTGTGTATCAATGCCTCATTATGGCTCTGTCCAAGAGTATCCAAAAATCGCTAGCCATTCAGATTCTACAAGTAGTAAATTTCTGTCTGAAATATCATATTTATTTTGACATTCTCATCTATTATATATGATAGTAAAGCTTTGTATGACTAAGCATGAGTCACAAGCTTTTCAAATCATGGAGCGAGTGTTTCGAAAAACTGACAAAATGCCAATTAAAAAAATCACAACATATTTGCTCTTCTGTGGGATGATTGAGATCAGAATAGAAGATGTTTGTTTTTCTGTTATCAGTTTCAGAATTTTGCTTATTCAGTCTTGAACTTGGCTGAATATGTGGATGTTCTGATATTTTTAGTTCGAATATTCTCAGTATCGCTGAAATTACCCCTTTTCAAGGAACAAAGTGAAATACCCTAAAGTATCGCCGATAATCCGGTTATTCAGTAAAGTTAATAAGAATTATCAGAATCAGATTTCCTTGGTTTTATTCGGTCAAATCAACAATCATTTCAGTTATAAATTGAAACATTTTAGAATTTTTTGTGAACTTGTCGCAAGCCAAAAACGCGAACGAATTCTTTCTCATTTGAGATGAGTAGACGATAAGGTTATGAGGTAACCTTGTGTATAGCTACAAAAACATTCAAATTTCAAGTGATATTTTTTAGAATATCAGTCGCAAAACCTCCCGCGTATTTTTTTATTTGAGAGACCCTGTAAGGGTCCAAGGGTCCAAAACCATTTCTATAGCTGCAAAACGTTCAAGAAATGTTTTGAATCGAAGCCCATTGAGATCTACAATGCTTATAATGTACCTCAAATTTCGAAGAACTTAGTTTCCAAGAAATTACCACCAGAATTTTGATTGCTCTTTCGAAACTGATTTGACTACAGTCCATTCATTTTCAAGTGAGCTTCGGAATGCAAAAAAATCCGTGGACAGGCGGTCTTGCACGCTGTTTTTTTAATCGTATGAACATTTTTTCCGAGGCTTACTTGGAAAAAATTGACTATAGAGAAGTTTTCGAACTTACTTGCAGTCATCCAGAGGGATAGACACGTTATACCGGGTGGACGGCCTATGCGTGCCATTCGCGTAGACGCACTTGTCCACCCGGAAAGAGCCTTCCGAATAGATCAAACCTCGAAACGGCTGATTGAAAACCAAATTGAAATAGATAAACTTGTCGTCGCAAGTGGCCTTTTTGTCCACAACTTTTGCAGCTTCGACGAAATTGAACGTATTCGGGTCGTCGTTGAATGCATCTTTGGCAGCGACGAGCGAAATTCCAAAATAAACGATCACCGATGCAAACAGGGCGCCTCGAAGGAATCCAGATTCTGTCATCTTTTTTATGGAACCTGCATGCTTCTTCGATCTGTGGCGCTAAAACTTGTTGTTTCGAGTAGGAGTCTATAGAGAGATGGAAGCGAAACTAAGTTATAAGCACAGACGATGAGCAATGCATATAATAGGTTAGAATAAACGTCCATAAATTGCAACATTCTAAAAGTAGTTAAAAATTGATGGTTTTAGAAACGTTGTTTTCTACATATGGACAATTTTCGAAAGAAGAAGGAGTTAATCTTGAAACATGAGTAAAAATAAAAACATTTCTATTTTTGCCTCTCTTATAACTCAATTACCTTGCGAATTTTAGATCCGACGCTGTGCCATCAAAAAATGTATCGCCGCAATTAGTACCACTCGGAAATTTGCATATTAAACCCTGCGGTGATGGAGACTCGCTGGCACCTTTAATCTCGAAATCACACAGGAAAAGGGTAAACGTTTGGGGTCGTTCTTCGGATGTTAAACCCTAACTCTAAAATACCGTAAATAACGATAATGAGGTTGCGTAAAACTGCGTACGGATTACTGTATAGTTTTTTACTCAAACCACACCAAAAATGACCTTGGACGTTGAACCATAATAGCCGAAAAAGTCTTTGTTGCCGGATGGCAGCAGACGCATCATGGGCACAAAATTGCCGGATTTTATGGTTTTGAATATCAATGGCGGCGGTAGCAGTACACAAATCTATCATTCTAATCATCATTGTATAATTAACGTACAGTAGTGTACTGGTTATATGCGGAAATCATGAGACTGGTTATAATATGCAAATGAGATTTGCATATATAAATTTGATTGCATGCTGCTTGAAATTATGAATAAGATATTAAAAGGAAGAAGATTAAATCGAGGAAGACGTTGACGGAGTACATAAAACGCTGGATAGGATCGGGCTGGCCATGCGAAAAGACGCGTTGAAATATACGGTCAATGCAGATTTTGAGATGATAAAATATTTGAAAATTGGTGTGCAACAAATGTCTTCATTTTTCCGTTGTAGAGGGTGATGTTGAAAGATATTTGGTTCAGCCAGTAGGTCACATTCTTGCTGATAAGTTGGAGTGAATCTCTTTTGCCTGATCATTGGTACCATTATGTGCCTGCACGACCCGACAAAATTTTACATGGAAAGATATTATGAATTATGATACAGAGATTGAAATTTTAACACAATTTGCTGCAGAAATCAAGAAAAAATTCTGCGACATCCTGCGGGGAAGGTGTGCAAAATATATCCAAATGACTATCGGTTTATTTCGACTACCCTTTTGACAATAGCTTTTGACAATAAAAATGTGAGGATTCTCAGAGTGCAAAACTACTCAAAATGTCCCATCCCCATTCAGATGTTATAAATTTTCAACTTATTACAGGACAATGAAATAGCAGGTCGAATCTCTCAGAAATCATGTTTACGATATACGTATAGAGAAAGTTGAGCCTCAGCTTGACACAATGTCTGCGGGCGATAGTCAGGGAAAAACTATACCTCTAAAATACATATGTGGGGTAGTTATTGACGATGAGAACGAATCTGACATTTATTTTGCTGACATTTATTTTGCATGAACGGGTGAATTTGATGTGCTACATCAAATCGAAAATCAGAATTTTATGATTTTTTGCACTTTTTTGGTGCATTTTGTTTCATTATTACCTATTGTTCTGCGAACACGAGCTTCACGTAACGGTATACTCGGATGAGT
Organism: Romanomermis culicivorax; assembly: GCA_963922205.1. Lineage (NCBI taxonomy): Eukaryota > Metazoa > Nematoda > Enoplea > Mermithida > Mermithidae > Romanomermis > Romanomermis culicivorax. The sequence goes on from CAWUHX010000089.1 coordinate 1,022,151, forward strand.
CAGCGACAGTTTACACTAAAACTCATCAGCCTTGTGTTTAATGTTGGCCGTATACGGATCATGCCAACCGTCAATCCTACATGAAAAATTTTGGCAGTTCATACACACTAAATTAAGGTATTTTTATTGTCAAAAGCTATTGTCAAAATTAATATATAAAATAAGCACGAGAAAATCAATCATATTCCAAAATTAAAAAAAACACATAGTTGTTCCAGGGTTTCTGATAACAAAATCGAATTATTGCTGTAAGAAACCTAAGATGATAACACAAAGCACTGACCAACACAGAATGAAATCTGTTGAAACAGGGGGTCTCTAAATGGGAGAAAAAATTTCAATGATGAGGTTTATCCTAATCACAAAAAACTACAATAATCACTAAAATGACACATATTATTCAGTTTCTTCGCTGACGACATTTGCGTTAACGTTTCTGTATGAAATTGATTTTTCGGTTTACCACATTGACAGAAAGTTCTGGAATCTCTTGAAAAATGATGACTTTTGACTGTATTTCTTATTCTGGCTATAGCTAGGCGAATACTTGATGGTTTTCCATAATTTTTTGTTTGGGAGCACATCAAATGTATGCTCCTTGCTTTACACGATTGGAGCTTTGTCGTTGTTGCCTAATCGATCAGATCGAAAGATGGCTAATTTTAGTGCAATATTTCTTATTTTTCTGGTTAGCATCTCCTGAGAAATTATTCTTCATCCTTGAGTCCAAACTTTGTCATGCAGTAAGCTATTCACCGTCGTGGAACGAATTAAAGGCATCAGCTGCTCTTTGAGAGACAGGCAATAATGTGGCTCACTTGAAATGTAAAAATCACAATTTTCAGTCATATATCTAGGCGTCCCCGGGTCAGTACATTATAGAAAGCAATTGCTTGCCGTGCCACATAATAACATCTCCCCATCAAAAATTTGCAAATGGATGAAAAGAATCAGCATGACTTTCTTCGAAATATGATAGTGAAACACCCAAATAAGATGATTTTTAAATTTTCTAAATGCGCATAACTGCCTGTATCTCGGCGCTCGAACCTATTCGATTGACACTTCCATTTGGAGACAGGATACTATGGATTATGCAGCCGATATAAGATGAGTTACTTCCAATCCGACGGCGTGCTGAGTTATGACCAGAGAAACGGGAAATTTTTCACCAAATTTGCAACCTTTTGATTTGATCAATTACTGCAAACGCAATAGGCAACAAACAGTAAATTTCAATCGTGTAAAACATTAATTCCATGTTTCTCACCCAAAAAAATGGTGCAAAGCCGTCAAATATTCGCCTAGCTATAGCGAAAGTAAAAAATGTAATCAGAAACCTTTAATTTCTCCCGGAAATTTATATCAATATAGTACAGCGGAAAATCAGTTTCATGTAAAATTATTGGCAGAGCTGTTTTCAGGGAAAGAAACTGAATATTATAAGTCCTTTTGGGTGTCTTTTGTGATTTGCATACCTAGATTAATTTTCCTTGCTATCATTTGAAGACACGCTTTTGCAGTGCAGTTCATTTTTTTGTTTGTCAGAACTTCATGTAATCATCTTAGCTTTCACTATCGTACTTCGACGTGATTTCTAGCTGTACCGAAATTGACATCGATTTCACACTTTCATGCAAAATGAATGTCAGATTCGTTCTCAGCATCGAAAACTACCCAACAATTGTTGTTTTGAGGTAGTTTGTTATTACAACTGACCATTATGAAAGCTTAACTTTCTCAGAAATTGTCCGAGCTGTAGCTTGCGGTGTAGTTCAACTTTTCTATTTGGAAATGTTTTTATGGTGCTCTATGTTGATTCTGTCCAGAAAATATTTGTCTTGTTATCTAATTTTCACATGACATACATTGCTTATATTTATTTCGTCACAGGACACCAAACATCAATGTACAATTATAAACCCTATTCATTCCGGCAACATAAATTCGAATTTAAATTAAAATTTCGATGTATCCTATATCCAAACTTTAATTCAGGATGGGATCGAATGGGAAAATAAAAAATATAATGCAGTACTTTTTGGGCTACCTGATTCCGAAGACAATTTGACTGAAATACGAAAGCTAGTATCTACCTATAATGACGAATTGGATAACAACATGGACGATTCTGACATTGTTGAAGTTTCCCGTGATAGTATCCACATACTGAGCAAACCATGCTTCCTAAAAATTTGCCATTCCAACTCTGCCCCTAAAACACAATTCATGAAATTGATTAACCAAGTCGTACAGTGGGTCAATGATCAACCTTTTTTCGTACACTTCTTTGCCAGGCCCGATTTATTGTATTTACAATGAAAATGACACCCCGAACTTGTATCAGAATTGAAGAAATGCACTAGTCAGGGTGAACAAAACCGAATGTACTGTGTCAAAATTAGCATCATCCATATATGCCTATAGCAGCCCCCAAAGTAATTTCAGATTCGAAACTTCTTAACTATATTCTCTTAAACTCTAGAAGTATTGTGTGCAAACTTGGTGAACTTAGAATATTACTTGATACCTAAGATTTTGGCATCATTTTTTGTACAGAAACATGGCTAAACAGTGGTATAACTGATGGACTTTTGTGTAATCTTAATTCTTACAATGTTTTGTGTAGCGACTGAGAAGATAAAATCAGAGGTGGTGTAGCAATTTTTGTTGAAAAACATTCAAATTTACATATTCTCCCATTACCTACAGACTTGTTTCTACCAGAAATACTTTTAGTAAATATTATTTTAGAGAAGTCCACCTTAAAGTTACTGTTAATTTATCATCTACCAAATTCTAATCCTGACTATGATTTAAGGCTTTGTAACCTAATCACTGAGATTTCAAATCAACATCAGTAAAATATAGTTCTTGGTGATTTCAATTTTCCAAAATTTGATTGAAAACCTTACACAGGGTATTTTGATGCTTTCTCATCAAAGGGTTTATCACAACTTGTCACAACTCCAACACACGAAAACATCATCATTGATCTTCTTTTTGGTAGTAAATATATCTCAAATGTTAGAGTCTGTCCACCATTTTCTAACAGTGATCACAACATCATTAATTTTAAAGTATGTTTTGATACAAATCAAAAAATGCTAAAATTTAGAAATTTTCACAAAGGAAGTTATGAGGCAATTGAAGCTGAGTTGTCACTAGTTTCTTGGCCTGACCTTTTTTCTCCATGTATTAATTCCGAGGAAATGTATCAAGTTTTTCTTGATGTTTTAACTCCTCTGATCAATAAATACATTCCATTAATCAAGCAAAAATCTGAAAAAATCAAATTATTCCAAAAAACGACCCAAAGACCTTTTATACCTTTGTAATCTCACACCTGCGCTCTACCAGAGACCTACCCCCTCCTGCACATAAAGACTCTTAGGCCCGTGTTCACAATCGTGTGTTAAGTCAACAGGGTGTTAGGATTTAACACCGTGTTGGCTAACACGGCGATCGAGCTAACACCATGTCAAGTATCACCTCGTATTCACAATAGTGTGTTAAGTTTGTGTTAGCCAACATTGTGTTACTTTTTTTTATCACCGTGTTACTTTTGTAACAGGGTGGCAGAATAAGCTCAAGCATGTTTTTTAATATGAAAAAGGATATAACAGGAAAAAAATAACATTGTGGTCGATGTCAATTAGGTTTTTCAACAATGCCAGCATTTTTCAGTATATTTGAGTTTGAACAGTCATTTGATGAGCAGTTAATTTTCATGAATAAAACTTATGATTTTGTATTAACCTGAAGTGCTGGAGGAATCGCATGATTTCGACCAGAAGTTTCTAATTGATCCTGGAGAAGCGTAATCAAGTCTCCGGAACTATTTTTCGACAATTTGTATCTTGATTTAAAGGTAACGTCATCGTAGCCCTCAAATGGATTGGCCCTATCCTGAAAGTGACGAATATGATGTACTATTTCTTCACATTCATCAAGATAATCCAACAGGTCAATAATATCCATGACAATTGAAAAAATTAACAAACAGACTACTGCTAACACGCCGCTAAAACTGGTAGGGGGCAGGTTTAGAACGCCGTGTTAACTTTTCCATTTTTCGACCCCGACACGTGATTGTGAATACGGGGATAAAACTTAGCACCGTGTTACCACCGTGTTAGCCAAAATTTAACACTGTGTCAGCCTAACACGCCGCTAACACCCGACTGTGAATAAGGGCCTTAATGATTATTTTGCATCTGTTTTTACACTTGATAATGGCATTTTGTCTGAGTTCAAAAACTGATTGAACGTTGATCTGTCATCCATATCTTTAACTATTCCAATCGTTTTAGCGGCCATAAAAGGCATCAAATCATCCACAGCATTGGGACCTGACAACCTTCGTGCTTTTTTCATCAAAAAACTTGCTACTTATTTAGCCCAACCACTCTCACCAATTTTCGGAGTTTCCTTCCAGATAAGCATCCTTCCTATAGTCTGCTTTTCTTGAAATGCTTCTAAATAATGAAAATAGAAAGCAGGTGGTATTTGAAATCTTCATGATTTTCTGATAAACAGCATGTCGTATAAGACTGGAAATTTATGAGCATACCGACGTCATCTTCAACAATTTTTCGAGTGAATAATTTTACTGTAAGAGCCATATGTAAACGATTTTGACAACAGTGCTGATTTGTGTCACGTTTCTATCTGGAAGCATTTTATAAAAAACAGGCTATAAGTTGTAGAATTTAGCAACTATTGTTCCTATTTTCGAAAAAGGTGACCCAGCCCGGGTTGAAAATTATCGTCCTGTTTCTCTATGTTCAGTCCCATGCAAAATTATAGAAAGAATTATTAATAATCACATTTTAAGTTTTCTTCATCAGCATAACCTTTTGGCAGATCAACAGTTTGGTTTCTTAAAACATAGATCCTGTGAACTGCAAGTGTAAAAACTCATGGGTAAATCAGTTGTACAAAGGACACTCCTTAGACATAGTGCACATTGACTTTGCCAAGGCCTTTGACTCAGTTTCTCATTCTAAGCTTTTTTTCAAACTTTCTAAATATGGTCTCACTGGTCCTTTTTTAAACTGGGTATTAAATTTTCTTAACAATAGATTTTAAAGGGTTAAAATAGGAAACTCCCTATCGTCTCAGCTCAAAGTGTCTAATTGTGTGCCCCAAGGTAGTGTATTAGGTCCAACTTTGTTTCTTTTGTACATAAACGACATTATTGAAAATATCAAAAGTGAAATTTTTCTTTTTGCAGATGATCTAAAAATTTACAATGTATCTACAAATCTTATGACTCTTCAACAAGACCTTGATACTCTTTTTCAAATTGGTCTACCGTCTGGCAATTAGCTATATCTACTACAAAAAGTTATGTCTTGCATTTGGGTGCAAAAAACCCATACACTTTATAATCAAAATCTTCTATCAAACGCTAGTTTGGGAATTCTCGTATCTCCCAACATGAAGTTTAAAGAACACAAGGTATATCGTTAAAAATGCCTATAGTAGGTCTACTTTAATTTTCAATTCTTTCGTCCCTCGTGACAAAAATACTCTAGCAAAGGCTTTCATTACCTATGTACATCCAATTTTAGAATACTGTAGTTCTGTATGGAATCCGCATTTTTTGACGGACTTACGATACATCGAAAATGTTCAATGTAGGTTCACCAGAAAGATTTTTGGTTATAAATCTGGCTTGTCCTACGAAAGATTTCAAAGGCTAGGTCTATATAAGCTTGATATTTGTAGATTAGAATTTGCCCTCTGTACCATGTACAACATAATCCCAAAAAAACATGTTTGAATCCTGACAACAATATGCGTCATAATCATGATCTAAGATTCACAATAAAGTCAGTCCAAACCACTGCTACATTAATGTCTAGTCAAAGAAAAAATTAAACTTCTGAACTTCGATAACGAATTGGGGGGGGGGGTGCATGTAAGTTGTTACTTTTCAAGTAACCTTTGCACTCTATTGCTGCATGGTTTACCCGTTCCTTAAAATATTCTACATCTTTTGCCAGTCGATTTACCAAACTTGTTATTCATACCACATTCATTTTGCATTTCTCTTTTTATTTTGTTTTGTGTAACAGCAATAAATATTTTTCATTCATTTCATTTCAAATAATTTCCAAAAAACTCGTTAATGAAAAAAAGAATTTTTTGTAATCGATAAATTATCGCATGAAAAAATCGATATTGAAACAAAAAGTCTGTATGTAAAATACAAGGCACAATAAAATATATAGCACAAACAAAAAGTTAAGCAGGGACCATATGCTAAAATCTAGCTTCTGCTCCATTTTGGAACGAGTGATGCAGTGGTTGGAGTTTCGACAAACACAGCCTTAATAGAGATCAGACAATAAATTTCGATAATCTTTAAATTGTCGTATGAGCTTATTGCTCATACAACATGAAGATCAACCTCTTTTTTCGCTTCCTCTCATTGTAACTTAATGTGGGTAGTTTTTGGATGCTTTCATTCCCTACTTTTCTATATTTTTGATCTTTCTAGTTTTTAGGATAGTTCTATGCACATTTCTTTACCCGTTGATAAGTTTCGCATGGATCAGAAAGTCAATATTAGGAGAACTTTTCAGTGTTTTAATCATTCGACAATTATTGTCGGTCTTGTGTTTTTTCTTTCTCATCGTATTCTTGGCCGAAGCCAGTCATTTGTATATATTCTTTGTCAATATTATGTTTTTTACTTTTTATTATTGGTCAACTCGTCACAATAAATCTTAAAACTTATTCCTGGTCTTTATTTGAACTTATCAATAGGGATTATCCTTTCAAATCTGGCATTTGTATATGAGTACTATTGTTTTAGCCTAGAAGCAATCGAGGTGGAGATGAAGGCGTGAGTTACAATTTAGTTCCAGTTCACCAATTGCGAATTTGGTGCACTCCCTATCAGTCAGGGAGCGGGTTTTCCTTGCTAGAGACAATGTGCCCCATTCATTCTCCACGTTTTCACAAAGTACGGGTTCTGGGGTGAAGCGCTCCATTACATCCCAGCAACCAGTGTGTAACGACCAGATTTCCGTGAGGTACTTTACTTGGACCAATCGGTCGATACGGCGGGGTAAATAACGGGACGGGGGCGCGGGCGAACGGTTACAATAAACAACGGGTAATCGACGGTCGCTTGAACATCGACGATAAACGCGCTTCGAATTAAAATACGGACGGGGGCCTCGGTTTAAGTGCTTTCGAATAGTCGGCCGCTTGCAAATGTATAAAGACGGGGCGAGCGCGGAGGTCAAAACGGAGAAACCACAAAAATAAGAAATCAGAATAATCATCAAAATCACGCTTTGCTTCTTCTTTTATACGGCGATTTTGGCCACTCCCTGGACGCTGCGGGAGGTCGAGCTTCTGTCCATCTTCTTCCGCCAATCGTCGTTTCCGGCTACGCTTTTTATGCTTTCTTAGTTACGCCTCTCTAACGCTTTTCTGGTACCGTATGCTTTCTGTGCTTTGCTTGCTTTCTACGGTGGGCTTGGCCACACCTCTGTGCTTCTGTGCATGCTTCCTGTATCGGTTTCTCTGTATACACATGTTTTGTGGGGCCGCCGCTACTGTTACACTTGAGACTACTGTACGGCGGGGCTTCTACGTATTTTACTGTGTGCAGGTGTTGTTTACGATTTTTACAGGGGGATTACGGTAGCTGTGGAATGTGTAGTTTAGTGTGGGTTCTAGGGGAACAGCTGCCGTTTGTGCAAATTAATTAGGGCGTCTTAATTGGGCTACCGGGGTGTGAACGGATCAAAATAAAGTACTTCACGTAATTTTGTGGGAATGTTTGGGTGTGAATCCCAGACATCCTTGAGACGATAAAATGTGAAAATAAAATAATATCTAATAAATGTCTATTACATACAGTATGCTACATATTTACAGTACTGCTTTAGCAGGTACGTTACATTTCCCTCCTTCCGGAGTTGAACGTCCTCGTTCAAGGCTTTCGAGTTTGAGGAAGGTTGGGGGCAGACTCGATAGTTGCTTTCCGAGGGTAGAAAGGGGTTGTCTCGTTTACATGCACCGTGAATGTAATATTCTTATGGGGGTGTTTGAGTGTAACGTTGGGGTACATGAAGTTTGTTACTGTATAGGGCCCGTTCTGGCGAGGGAGGAATTTGGGAGTCAGCCCTTGGTTACACGAATGATTTTTGTAGAGAATAAGATCACCTGCCTTGTAATGTATGTTCTGAGCATGTTTGTTATACTGACGGGTATAGTGGGCTTGGGCTTTTTGCAAACTTTTCTGCACGGTTGAGAGTGCCTCTGTAAAATGCGATTTTACACGAAGGGCGTAATCATCTAAATCAACCATGTAGGATGTGGGGAAAAAATTTAAAGCTGCATCTGACGGCAGATTAGCTTGCCTACCGTGGAGTAATTCAAATGGGGGATACGAAGTGCTATCATTTTTATGAATGTTGATCGAAAAAACAGCATACGGGAGATAAGTATCCCAATCGGTGTGATTTGAATTGATGTACATGCGGATATGGGTGGCTAGGGTTTGGTTGCAACGCTCAACTTCCCCATTGGCAATGGGATGGTATGGGGTGGTATGAATTTTCTGAGTATTGCATAAACTGGTGATCCGTGAGAAGAGATCGGATACGAAATCGGTGCCACGATCACAATGGATGATTTTTGGGGACCCATGACGGCAAACAATTTTGGTTACAAATAGCTTGGCAATAGTGGCTGCGGTGATGTCAGGGGTCGGGAATGCCTCTACATACTTTGTGAAATAATCGATGAAAACGACAATGAATCGGTTGCCGTCTTCAGTGAGGGGTAACGGTCCCATGCAATCAACACCAACTCGATCAAATGGGCCAGTTGGCTGAATTGGTACCAAGTTTGCATGCACTTTGTGTCTAAGAGCTTTCTGTGTCTGGCATGGATGGCAAGTTTTGCAGTAACGTTTGATATCACGGCTCATTTGGGGCCAAAAATATTTCTGTCTGAGCAAGTGTAAAGTTTTCCGGGCCGCAAAATGACCTGTGAACTTGCTGTCATGATGTGAGGCAATGAGATGCTGGACTTGCGACTTGGGAATGTATAGTTTTGCCTGTTTGTCGACTATACGGAAGAGAATGTTTTGATGCACTGCGAATTTGATCAGGGTAAGGGGGTGTTTTTGGGTGATTTTTGCTAATATGCTTTTGACAGTTGGATCAGTGCGTTGGAGTTCAGCAAAATTTTTCTGTTGTTCTTCTTGTTCAGTTGCTTCAGCTTCCAAAACTGAATTGATAGTGGATATTTCGGGGCGGGTTTCTAATTGCTCAATATCAAAGGATTGTTTTGCTGTCTGCGAGGGGAATCGAGAAACTGCATCTGCGTTGCGGTTAGCAGTGCCTTTCTTGGGTCGAATGTCTAGTTGAATACCGGAGAGGGCTAATCCCCAACGGGCGATGCGAGGGGAGGGGTTTTCCTTTTGTAAGACTGCCTGAACTGCTGTGTGGTCAGTGTGTACAATAACATGTTGCTGGAAAAGATAAGGGCGGAAATACTTGACAAATTCGACTACTGCAAGGGTTTCCAACTCAGTGATCGGGTAGTTGCGTTCTGCGGGTTTCAATGTGCGGCTCCCAAAAGCAATGGGGCGATCCTGACCTTTACTATCTAGCTGACTGAGAATGGCGCCGATTCCGAGTTTTGAGGCGTCAGTTTGCAGAATAAATGGTTTTGTGAAATCGGGATGCTGCAGTATTGGGGCATGGATGAGTAATTCTTTGAGCTTAGTGAATGCATTTTGCTGTTCAGGGCCCCAGGAAAATTCGGAATTCTTTTTGAGTAGCGATGTGAGTGGGCTAGAAACTTGGGAGCAATTTGGGATGAATCTGCGATAATATGAGGGTAGGCCAAGGAATGACTTAACTTCTTTTGAGCTTTTGGGCGTGGGTATGTCATAAATGGCCTGTACCTTATGGGGATCTGGTGAAATGCCTTGCTGAGAAATGACGTGGCCTAAGTATTGGACTTGGGGCTGGCAGAATTTGCATTTTTGTATGTTTAGCTTAAGGCCTGCTTGTGAGAATCGGGCAAGAATAGTGTCTAAACGTTCAAGCATTTGGGCATGGGAGTCTGCGAATACCAAGACATCGTCGAGATATACAAGGCACGTGTTCCATTGCAGACCCGAAAGAATAACATTCATTAACCTTTGGAATGTGGCTGGGGCATTGGTGAGTCCAAAGGGGAGGTAATTGAATTGATACTGGCCGGCTGAGCAATTAAAGGCTGTTTTTTCTCTGTCTGCTTGTGCTATGGGAATGGAATAGTATGCATTGGATTGGTCAAGGGAGGTGAAATATTTCATTCCACGGAGGGTGTCTAGAATTTCGTCTATCCGGGGCAAGGGGTAGGTATCTTTTTTGGTGACTTTGTTGAGGCCTCTAAAATCAATGCATAAACGATGGCCTCCGTCTTTTTTGGGAACTAAAACTGTGTTGGTACACCATGGGGAATTGCTTTGGCTTATGACACCTGCTGCTGCGAGTTGCTCAACTTCTGCTTGTATGATTTGCTTTTCTTTTGGGGAAGTCCGATAAAGTTGTCTACGTACGGGTTTGGAGCCATTGGTGTCAATTGTATGTGAAACGAGGGTGGTTCTACCTACATCCATTTTGGATTTAGCATATAATGTAGGGTACTTTGATAGGGCGCGTAGGAGTTGCATTTTTTCTGCTTCTGTGAGGTCACTGGAGGTTAAATTAACATTTTCTTTTAACCATGTGAATGTATCAAAACGGTTGGGCTGGTTTTGCGTGGAAGGGGTTAGGTTAGCAGGAGTATTTTGTTTCGGGATGTAACAGGAGACTGTACCAATGCATGTTCCAGGGTAAAGAATTTGAGCTGTTTCTTGTGTGTTTAAGACGGATATGCGTATGCGACTGTTTTGATTTTCAGAGATGCAAGCTGCGAAATGGACTTTAGAGTTCTGTTTGGGTTTCGGGGTGAATTCAAGCTGTTTGACCTGTAAGTAGGATTTGGGCAAGGGGACAGTAAATTCGGTTACTGTACGGGGTGGTAATTCTAATTTCTCATCCAAATAAGTTCCACCACGAGTTGAAAGAGGGCTATATTCTAGGCCATCACAAGGTAGTATAACATTGCCAAATTTGACCTGTGATTTTTGATTGTTGATAGTGTATTCCGAAAATCGACTGAGAAAGTTTTTGCCTAGAAGGATGTCTGCTGTGCAATCTTTTTGGACATGGACCATGATTGTTTCCTGGATTGTTTGGGCTGTCACTGTGACAAAAGTGGTTCCTACAAAGTGAATCGGAAGATTATTTGCTGCTTTTGCTTGGACTAGCGGGGGTTTCATGTCTAACTGTAAAAGTTGAGCGATTCTGGAATCAATGAGTGAGTAAACTGCACCAGTGTCAATCATGCCTTTTGTCATTAATTTGCCGTTAAGTGTGATTGGAATATGAGGGGTATGTTTCTCAGGTACGTTTTGGGGTGGCTTATTTGATGCAGATTGCTGAATTTGATTAATGAGTTCGATTGCAGGAGTTCGGGGGGTATCGATATCGACAAGGACGTATTTCTGCTGTGTTTGTGCCCCACGACGATTAGCTAATTCTAAGAGAGCATGGCCGAATGATGAGGGTATGGTCTCATGTAAATGTCTGTTGTTTGATGGTATTTCGTATGCATGTTCGTTTGTGGCATGATGCTTTGGAGAGGGGAAGTATTTTCGAAGAACGAGAAACGAATAAAAGACGCCTGCAATAACTACAGTAATAACGGCGAGATTGATAATGATTTGCAGGGGTCCTTTGAGTAAATTGTTTAATCCGTCTGTGAGACTTTGGGTGGTACCGGTTATTACATGTTCTATGCCTTGACCGGCGCCAGAGAGTGTATTTCCGAGTGCTTGACCAGTGCCTGAGATCATGTTATAAACTGTATCGGAATTGAGAGACATTTGGGCGGTGTAATTGACGAGTTTTTTGACAATGTTTTCAAGTGTGTGAGTTTTATAAATGTATTGTTTCAAAAAGAGTAAGTTTGTCGAAATTGTTGCAAGTTGGTCATGGAAAATTGCGGGTGTATTAAAATGGAAAAGGGAAAAATTTTGGTTCCAGACAATTTCTAAAGGTAAATTTGTGACATGCGGGGATCCTGTTTCACTTACCCATGTATTATTCTGTTTGTAAAGGGCTACATGCATGTGATGGCAGTCAACTGTTTGTGAAAAAGGGGTCAAATCGTTGCCTCCTGGATTTGAAAACATGAGTTCAGTTCCTACGAGAATGGGCAAAAGTTTGTAGCATGTTTGGTTGATTTTATGGTTGTAAAAGACTTTGGATGCGTTTACCTGCTTGCAGGGCCAGACTGTGAGGGCTTCTCCTGTGAATTCTGCTATGATGTCCGTTCGCTGTAGGAATGCACGTGCTCCAAGGGTTGCATCAAGACGTAAAATTTGCCATACGAGATCAAGGTGACGCTGTGCCTGTCTGCATAATTCATTCCATACATTTTTGAAATTTTGAATTTCGAATTCCTGTATTCTGTCTGCTAGATAGTTTAGTTTTGCATTGATGGGTTCAAAATCATCAAAATCGTATAGTGTAGTATGAGTTTCGTTGGTTTTTGGGGTTAAAAATGCGTTACGATGTGGGGTGCTTTTGTCCAATTGTACGATAATGCCTTGTTCGGTTAGAATGCTGTCTTGGATTTCTGGGCAATTGGGGTTTGAAAAAAGTGTGTTTTTAACCGAGAATGCACCTTGTAGTTCTTCTATTATCATGTGTGTTTGCGTGAGTTTGATGGGATGTGTATTTTTGTATTCGAAAGGGCATAAGTTTTCAAATGCTGTTTCGTTCCAGATAATGGATCCGTCGGCTGTGACACAATGACCTGATGTCGGTTTGCATGACCCTAGGTCACCTAATGTACCTGTCATAGATTTTCCATTCCAAGATGCTATTTGTCCTATTTCTATGATGACGTTAGTGACCGAGGTACAATGGTCTGTACAACACCATGTGTATTCTACGCTTAGGGAGTTATTTGTTGACCAAAATCCTGGTTGGGTTTCGTATAATTTTTGACCGTTGTGTTCTTTGTCTATAACGATTGCCTTACAAACATGTGGGGTTAGATTTTGCATTTCGGTTTGGTCAAAGACAATACCTTTTGATCCAAAAAATCCTGTATTGGTACAAATTTTGCGTTTGCGAATACTGCATTTGTATGCGTCTGTAATGTGGGGCTTAGTGGAGGGGATATAGATTTTTCTGAATGTTTGTACGGGTTTGTCTACTGTGGAAGGGGGCATGCATGATACAAGTTTTGGTATGCTGACTGAGTGACCGCTCAATGAAGTTCCACACATCTGAAATTGGGCACTACACGATGTGGGGATTATTATACATAAAAATATACAATACAATGGCCAATGTAGTGTTTTAGTGGAGGCGGCGGGGTACTGTGTTTTTTCGCTCTGTTCGATTTGGCGTGGCGCTTTTTGGTGTTGTCGTTTTGCGATTTTGGGCTGGGGGGGTGGCCGGTTTGAAATCTGAACGGTCTGTAAAACTTTAGAAGTTGAGTTATGGGATGGGGTTTGGACTTGCTTACTTGCGGGGGTCGGTAGCAATGTTTGGCGGGGGCGAAATTGGTAGGGTTCGGGGGTCAGGCCATGGAGGAGGGATAACAAGTTGCGGCCTGTTTTCGACGGGGTTTCGGGGGCGATGGGCGGCGTTGTGTCTTGCTTTCGGGGGATCTTGTAGCCTACGGGGATGGTGGGCGGCGATTTTTCGATTTTTGCAGCTTCGGGCGTGGGGGGTGGTGACATGGCGCACCAATCGGGTACGTCCAGATCAAGGACGTATTCGTCGCTACGGCGATGGGTGTTGGGCATGATAGTTCCTAAAGTAGTCTGAGGGCGGTTAGTTATGGCGGGTAATTTTGAGTAAAATGCGGGGTCATCAATGTCCATGAGGGGTTGGGGTTGCCTGTACTCAATGCAATTTTGCATATTACGGCTCTGCTGATTTGGACAATACCTGCTTGTATGACCTCTCTGCTTGCATATGAAACATTGAAAATTGGAGTAGGGTTTTGAAGGGCAGTTATCTGATCTATGTCCTGTTTGGGAGCAGTGGATGCATGGGCTTTTACAATCACGTGTACTGTGATTATTACGGAAACAGATTTCACATGATTTTCGGGTGCCTGCTGATTTACAATTACGAGCTACGTGTCCGATTTGTCCACACTGGAAGCATGTGGGTTGCCTGGGGGTGGTATTGTTCCTGTAAGCATTATTCCTGCTGTAAGTGTTGTTACCGAAATTGTTGTAGCTACTTTGTTGTGGGGGTTGAGGTTTTTGTTTGATCTGCAACTGTAAATCTTTTACTTGTTGTTCTAACTGATGCAAAAGATCCTGTTGGTCTGTATTTTTGGTTAGGGAAAAGATGGGTTCGGGTTTTGGGGGTATAAAGGGAAGGACGTTAGATTTTAACTCATTTCTAAGAATTTGCTGTTCAATGTAAGCTGCTTCGTCTGACATTTCTTTTAGAGTTGCGAACCTTCTATACTTAATTGCTTCTCTGATTTCGTTTTGCATGCCTTCTACAAAGAGGGGTTTTATGATCATTTCTCGTGCGTCTGTGTTAAAGTTAGGGTAGGCGAGGGTTGCGAGATGTTCTAGATCAAATAAGAATTCCGTTACTGTTTCTGAACGCTTTTGTTTTCTTTCGCGTAGGAATTGTTGATGTAGCTCATTATCTCTATTGTTTGGGAAAAATGTCTGTAATGCGACTTTATACTGCTCGTATGTGTGGGGAGGGTTTTCGGAATTTGCTAAACTTTTGAATTTTGCTAACGCGGCTCCTCCTAAATGAATTTCTAAACATGCCAACTTTAACTGTACGTCTGTATCTTTCATGCCTTGGAGTGCCATGAATTGTTCTAATCTTTTGTTCCATTCACCAAAATGTTGGGTCACGCCGCCCGTGAATACTGTAGGTTTCGCGTAGAAATTGTTTGCCATGTTATTACGAATGTTTGCTGTTCTTAGATCGTCTATTAGGGTAGGGTTTACTGTATTCTGATTCAATTGTGTGCGTAGGGTACGAAAATGTTCTGAAAACAAATCGTTTATCTGTTCTCTAACGATTTCTCCTAAATGATCTTGCGTTTGGTGGGTCATTCTTGGTTTACGATGGGATTTCTGCTTAAATGCTTCAATTTTTGCTTCACGCTGTATTCGTTTAAATGTATCGCTTAATGCTTCGTTGGAGGGGGTTTCCAGTTTGCTTAATACGAATACCGTCTTACTGTAGGAAATGATTACTACTGTATTATCTAATGCTTCTAAATGCCCGGATAAGAGTACACCTAATTGGGGGCAGGGAGTTCCACTGGTTAACGTAAAGGTACGGTCACCAAAATATGTAACGACCAGATTTCCGTGAGGTACTTTACTTGGACCAATCGGTCGATACGGCGGGGTAAATAACGGGACGGGGGCGCGGGCGAACGGTTACAATAAACAACGGGTAATCGACGGTCGCTTGAACGTCGACGATAAACGCGCTTCAAATTAAAATACGGACGGGGGCCTCGGTTTAAGTGCTTTCGAATAGTCGGCCGCTTGCAAATGTATAAAGACGGGGCGAGCGCGGAGGTCAAAACGGAGAAACCACAAAAATAAGAAATCAGAATAATCATCAAAATCACGCTTTGCTTCTTCTTTTATACGGCGATTTTGGCCACTCCCTGGACGCTGCGGGAGGTCGAGCTTCTGTCCATCTTCTTCCGCCAATCGTCGTTTCCGGCTACGCTTTTTATGCTTTCTTAGTTACGCCTCTCTAACGCTTTTCTGGTACCGTATGCTTTCTGTGCTTTGCTTGCTTTCTACGGTATGCTTGGCCACACCTCTGTGCTTCTGTGCATGCTTCCTGTATCGGTTTCTCTGTATACACATGTTTTGTGGGGCCGCCGCTACTGTTACACTTGAGACTACTGTACGGCGGGGCTTCTACGTATTTTACTGTGTGCAGGTGTTGTTTACGATTTTTACAGGGGGATTACGGTAGCTGTGGAATGTGTAGTTTAGTGTGGGTTCTAGGGGAACAGCTGCCGTTTGTGCAAATTAATTAGGGCGTCTTAATTGGGCTACCGGGGTGTGAACGGATCAAAATAAAGTACTTCACGTAATTTTGTGGGAATGTTTGGGTGTGAATCCCAGACATCCTTGAGACGATAAAATGTGAAAATAAAATAATATCTAATAAATGTCTATTACATACAGTATGCTACATATTTACAGTACTGCTTTAGCAGGTACGTTACAAGTGGAAAGGGTAACGACTAGTGAATCCCTGTGAAGCAGCAGACACACCTGTGGCTCCAGGAAGGTGGTCTGTATTCTTCACAAGATCCAACAAAATGATTGAAGAGGGTGATCTTAAAGGACTTTGTATTATGAAGGAAAAATTTATTGAATAGTCATTGAGCCTTCCGACCTTGCGCATTAATTATTTCAATGGGGTATAGTTGATATGCTGAGTCTAAATGATGCCACCTTGTATAGTGTGATAAAATCTAGCTCCTGCTCTATTAGCATCTAACTTAGCACATCTACCAAGCACCTGCTATCTTTTAACATATAACTCTGAAGCTGACTCCTTCACACCAAATCTATCGAGAAAGCAACGCAACACCTTAATGATTGCCTACCAAAAGAAAGCAACGCAACACCTTAATGGTTGCCTACCAAACCTTCGGCAATGGTATAACATATACATAAGCTGCAAGCTGCAGCAAACTGTTGCTCAGCTAGCTTGTCTTTTTGATGAAATCCAGTCGCAGCTCTCTTACTGAGCCAGAGTCTATAAAATTTTTTAGTCCAAGGCCAATTGAAGATTTTATGCCGCTAATGTTTAAATTTAGTGAATTTTTACTTTGAGGATTATGCAAGGGAAAGGAGAAATTGAAGAAAAAAGGAAAAAAAGAACAGATATTGAAAAAAACCAAACGAACATATATTTTTGTTGAATAACCTATTACTACACGAGTTTCTACCCCATCAAACCTTATCAAAGCTCAAGAGGTTGACCGGGAAAAGACCAGTCTATTGCATTCTGAGCGTTCTAATAAAAAAAATTTGTCAATTGTTCGTGTATAGAATAAAGAAATAACCGCATTTGATGTTGGAAACCACAGCCTAGAGGTGTTGCTGTCTCGGGGACACTCCACCTCACGTCAATTTCTAGTTACAAAGTTTTTCGATTTTTTTAGTTTTTTCTGGCTTAGTCTCAAGTTTAGCTTCAGGCTTAGGCTTAAACTTGCAGTAGGTTCCTGCATGGGCCATCCAAGGCCCTGCCCGTGAGCAGGCCGGAAAAAGAATTGGTGGGCGGGGCCAGGTCCATAAAAGCCCATGAGTGGATACATTTAAAATTGATTCATGGCCACATACTTATTTACTGGATGTTGAGTTACTTTAATTCAGTTTGGTCATCTGCCCTGCATTACGTACGCCCATATTAAGACAGCCAGATGGTCTCAATCTGAATTTTTTTATTTCAGTTCAATTTTTTCCCGAATTTGTTGTTTTTTTCATTGAAGACAAGACTATGTTTGTCGACTTGGCAGACTTCTAAGCTACATCTAAAAATATTTATATCATCATTGATGTCTCACAAATTTAAATTTGTTGTGCTATTCAATTAATGCCAGCTTCAGACACAGCAGTTTTTGTTGTATAACTGAATAGCTCAGTTTAATGATTCCATTTTCATTTGTATGCATTTTTCTGCTGCATAATTTCTGCGTGCCAAAAAATACTTTGTTTTTTAGGTGTGGTGCAACTTTTCGCACCATTTTTTCTTCATTCTTCAATGATGAAAGACCAACATCTGAAATTTACAGCTCGCCGTCGAAATCATTTGAAACGAATCTGTAGCATCATATTGTCACGTGCCGACGAATTTCGCCCAGCGTCATGTGATTCACATCATATTTTTCTGTTATGTTTTTCGCCACATTTTGTTTTACAGTAACTTGCATTAATTTTGCGTTCCATTTTTATAATTTCTACATGCATGTGTGTACTTTTTTACGTTTCATTTCTGTTTCATTTGCGCACATTTTATTTCCATTTCGATTTATTATTTTGTTATACACGTAGACTACGGTATGTACCCGCTAGTCAAGAATTTCCGTTAGAGATAAGCTCTCCGAGCTCATCACTGTAATTGAAGCACAATGTGCACCTCTTATCAGTAAAAACTAGCGACGTTTCGCAACGTGAAATGCCTAATTGGAAATTCTCACTAGATGATATTCCTATGTTAAGCATGGAGAGTGAAAACTTGTGCCAATGCTTAACGTAGTGAACTGAAAAATGTCTATCTGACCATAGGCATCTTCTGCAGCGATTTCTGCTGCAGAAGTTAGCTTGGGTGTGTCTTAGCTCCGCCCAAGGCATACTGTAGATTACGGGGCCCTTTAGAAGGGCTTGTTTCGTTAATTTTGCACTCATTTTTGGGCCTAATCATCTTTGCGTTTTACAGCCTGGGTTCCTGCATTTGCCTGTGTCATTTTATTATAAATTTACATATTGTACCTGCACCCGCCGCCTCCCTAATAAATTTACATATTCGCCTTCGGTCTCCCTTGCATTGCCAGTTACCGTAACCCAACCTTAGGAGTTTACCCCATCCCCTGTTGTTCAAGAACCCCCATCGCCTCCCCGAGGAACGTTTTGACACCATCACCCGCTGACTCGCACTCACCTATCCTCCATGCCGAATCACTTTCGGATTATCGAACCTGTTCCCCACCGTCCACAGGACCCACATTTGACCCTTGAACCCATTGCCCAGCACCGAGTATGTTGAGGAGAGGATTTAGTGAGTCTTCTCAGGGGTTATTATTGTTGAGGGTATATTTGTGGGAATTCTCCTTTAGCCAGTTTTCCCTTGAGAGTACCCTCAGTTGAGACAGCCCTTGGACCCTTAAGGTCAGGGCCAATTAGGGGATTTAGGTTGACAATTGGGTCCCCTACAGTAAGCCATTCCACGAATGGCACAGTCCCTCATTCTCAGTGAATGAGGACTAGAAATTGCCACCCCTGACCCGGCTGCGTTGTTAATTATTCTACAGCTGAACCCTAGGACAAGGCCGAGGTACACCATGGGTTTTCCTGTGGTAGTACCAGCTGGGTTAGGTTTCCGAAGTAGATACACAAGCGAGCCACCCAATGGGGTCACAGAAGTCACTTGCAGTGACATGACCATATTTTCTATGAATATGGTATGGGTTTTTACTCATCAATGTGATTGTCCTATTTCGTTTAATGTGACATAGCTCCAATTTCTACTTAATGTGACAATATGTATGATATTGACAAGCATTTGCTTGCCTTTGTCTCCTTTTTTGCATGCAACTCAAGTAAGAAAAATGCCAACATTGCCTTTAGTTTCTACGTGATTTCTTTCAATGATTGATAATTATAGTGACTTTCCTTCTGTACAGAGTTTGCAGCCATTGTGATTTCCCAAAAATAAATTCTAATTTTCTGCATTGAAAATTAAAAATTTGTCAACCTTCATAAAGCGGCATTGTTATTAAAGCCAAAATACGAAAAATTATCCATACTGTTCTACGACATGAGAAGACTCATTAAGTTGATCAAGATTTTAATAAAACTGCTGTTGAAAGTTCAGGCCTTCAAAAAGTACTCAACTGAAAGAAAAACCGTCGCTTACGCTAGTGAATCGGAGAAATATACCCTGCCTACTGGAAAATTCAAAATTGGTGACACGGAACAAGAATCAAATAATTCTCCAAGTAGCGATTGCTGCGTAAAACATTTTATCGTTTCCAGTTTCAAGTAATGATGTGCTCCAATAAAGGATGCAGCGATTCCTTGAAAGTTCGTTCAGTACTGAAAACATCCAGAGTAAGCTTATTACTGTAATCAACAAAAACAATTTTCGTCAGTAAGCGGCAAACATGACATCTGAAAATTTCCGTCAATAACCTGATTAGGTGGACAATATTTCTCGAGTAACACAAAGGTATCGATGCAGTTCTATTCAAGTCGACAATGGACAAACATGATTTTTTCAATTATTTTCACTTTTCTCATTCTCATGGAAAAATTTAGCCTTTTCCTACAGTATAGAAATTCCGCTAAGTGAAACTTGTGTATCAAATTGAACTTACTTTTTTGGTTTTCGTTTGGTATGTGGCTGATTCCACCTTTTTCAGCACTTACCAATTGCACCATTACCAAATACGCATTGTTCATTTGCGCCATGATTTTCACTGTTGTTTGAAAACAGTGTACGAAATGAAAAATGCGTTATACGTTACAGTTTTGAAGACCAAGCAGGGCAGAAACCCAGAGCATTGTTAATCATGTCAGGGTCAAGACAAACTGGTCACAAAGCCAAAGAGTTGTAAAGTAATCATCAATCCTCTATGTTTTTTGGAAAAACACCCTGCTTTACTGATATAAATGGGTGATAACAGTTATCGTAATCCTCCGTGGTATGTTTCAAGGTTTTTTATGAAGGTAAACACAAAGGCGGCGCGTTCCCAAGAAGTGCAAATGCAGTTGGAGCATTATACACGCGGCGCAAATGCACAGTGCGCATTTGGAAATCGGCGAGGACCCAGACGGCAAAGTGCAAATGAAATCATCGGGTTCTGACTTTTGATCATTCAGTACGTATATTTTGTAAGGTGGGCATTTACGGGCTTTTTTACTCGACCCGTTGGTGGGCTCGGCACGGGCAGGGACCGCATCGGCCGGGCCACACTCCTTCGACTTATGCCAGGCTCCTAGCCTGCGGTTAAGAAGCAGTAAACTACATTCCTTGGACCAACCAGATTAATGCTATAAATTTTTTCGACGAATGAAATTGATGATATAATTTTTTGACCAATCGAATTGATGTCAGTTCTCGCTCTGCACGGCCTTGTAAATTTTATAGCTTTACAACATACAGCTACGATTAAAAAGGCGTATAATAAAGGCAAAAAATAGATAAAACACATAATATGAAATAAGGCACGATAATAAAATACAAAAAGCTAATCAAATCTACGTCCTTCTCTGGTGAACATACCTATTTACAGGTGTTCGTAGAATTAGAAAACTTTCGGCTGAACTTATCGGTATGTTATTGCCTCGGTGGTACTGTATTAAATGGCAAATGTCGTCGAATTTTTTATGTTTCATCCTGACCTATAAACATACAGTTGAAGATTGATCGAATTCTCGAATGAAATTATCATATTTTGCGCAGTTGTGAAATATAGTACGAAAGATATACTTTTGAAGCTGAAATTTATTAAACTGTAAAACGTTAAATCTCGTCTATCGATCAGCAGAGTCGGAAATTTTTCTTACGTTTCCTTCTTCGTCTATAAGTAACAGATGCCGATGAGTATTGTCCTGCATACCAGTCAAAACGAACTGATTCGGCTGCGCTTCGCTTTGTCGGACGAGAAATTGACCATTTTCGGTGACCAATTCCTCGCTCTTCAAAAACGCGATAAAAAATATTATCCAAAAACAAAGACATAATGAATTCTTTTAACGAACAAAGACGATGAAACATGTAAAGTTGATTGCTAGAATAAAAATTCAGGGAAAGCTGAATTAATTGATAATACTTCAAAATATTGGTCTTTTTTCCGGCCTAAAGATATATCTGTGGTTTTTAGTACTACACATACTTTGATAATAAGGAAAACGTTATCTCACTTTTTCTCGGCTGAGCTTCCCAAGGAACCAGATTTCTTTCTGTAAAAGGTCCAAGTTTGTAGGTGGATGTATGATGCTCGATCCGTTACCTGAACGAAGAAAAACAAGTTGTTCCTAAAGCTTGTTCAATAAAACTAGTGCAGAAATTTCAAGCGGTGAATATTATCTAGAAAGAAATCATTGCCAGAAAACCGGAAATTTGGAAGTTTCACTGCTTTCGCTGCGAACTTTATAAATGAAATGATAGTTTTCTTTAATAAATAGTCGCAAAATTCTTAAGTTTAACAAGGTTTAGGATTTTCTTTTTCATTCTGCCTGATTTATAAATTAATTTTACTTGGCGGCAGAGGAGGCGCCGAAACGCGGTCGGGCGAAGATGTACTGCGCTCCAATCTCTGGCTAAAGAATCGGCAACACGTCATTTTAATGATTTATTCGAAAATTCAAGTCGACTTCGGGGTCAGTTAATGAAAACACAAAAAACAAAAAATTTAACTGAAGGATTGGTCAAACAATAAACGTGTATAAATTTTTAATAAATAATTGGCTTACTTATCTGCATGTCGGTGATGAGAATCGGCCCCCGGTGATCTCTTTACCTGTTCATATCTGAGCCTAAACGCGTGTCCCATGGTTGTGATAATGGCTTGAGCTGTCCCTTAAGAAGATAAAATAAGATATACAATAATTTTCCCTTATCTTCGACGGATTTTACTACAGTATATAAACTACCTGACGGGCAATCAAATACGTAACAGCGACGATCGTTTTCATCATTTTTGGCCACGTAAGCAACAAAGTTCGATGTAATCTAGATAAAAATACAGAATGATATTCTTTCGGGAAAATCCAAATTATTACTCCATCCCCGGCCGAAGCGAAAGATACATTGCGCATATCGTGACAGAAAATGTTCTAAAAAAGCGTGGTAGATGAGATGACAAATTTTTCAGCTAACGCTGACGAGATTGTATATACTTCCGCGGGACTGAATAATTTTACCGACCACCTGTTCGTGCTAATGGTTAATTCAACGCTCGAGCCGCTATGCCGTAAATCTGTGGTGGTTTTTATGCTTTCTTTGACGTAGGAAGGTAGCTGCAAGAGTAAAGATTCTTAAAAAGGCCGCGGAAAGACATTTATGAAAAACTAATTAATTACAGAACGTTTTTAGGGACAAGTCTAAAGATCAATAAAAGATATACAGTATATGCAAGAAAGATGACGAAAAACAAATAGAACAAAATTGAAAATTTGAATATAATGATCCTGGAATAAATATATTTAATTTTGGAACCATCAAAATATTTTCGAGAATCTGTAGATAAAAAAAAATACAAATTTTTATGTTCAAAATACTATTTTGACCCTAAATTTTGAATCTGAGACAGATTTTTTCTTTAAAATTAAATAAAATACTCGACAGAATCTTGTTGAACTATTTGTTTTTTGCTTTCACGAATAATTTGCCGCCTAAGATATACAAAGAATTGCTTTGTTGCCTCCACACTTACTTTTCTGTCTTTGTACGTTATCAATCGTGCGCTTTCTGCGACTCTGAGAATGCATTCCCTAAATTTTTTTAAGAATCTTGAATTCGAATGTAAACTCTAGAGAAAATTTTATCAAATTACACCATTTTTAGTTGAAAAACGATCATACACATCTTATGCATTCATAATAATAACTGAATAAAAGTGAAGCGAACTTACTTCGTAACGGAGGATCTGTCTTCAAACAAGGTATCTTTGTAACTTCTTAGAATTGATATGCATCCAACATACTGAAAGCAAATGTCAAACATGACAACAATAAATTGTTTGGTCGGATTATAAATTCGACTACGCTCTACAGTCTCATGACACAATTCCCAATTTTCCAAATTTTGACGTTTTCAGTCTTTCTTCTTACTATTGCATCGAATGATATTCCCCTTTTTAGGCGACCAGCGTCCGGTGCATGTTCTTCGGGATCAGCGATAGACATTTTTTGATCTACAAAAAAAAAGAACTAAGTTGGCACCCACGAAAAAATGAGGTGTATTGCGATGTAGAAAAGTTTAGAGTAGACCTTGAAAGCAACGACGAATCCACATAAACCCAATTATTTATTGAAAACGTGACTGCAAAAAAGGCAGCAATATGATTTTTGGAAAATTTAGCGCTCATATTTTGAAAACAGGTTATATAAATTCGGAAAAAATACCTGTTTGGGAAAATGCAAAAACAAAGGTCACCTCCGCAACTAAATTTGAAAATTTTGCAGATAATCAAAAAATTGAGGATAGGTTATGAGAATGCGATACGTATATGTTCATTTTTCAGAATTGGGTTCAGAACAAAAAATCTTTAAGGTAAAATAAATTGATTCATTCCGAAAAGGAAAAATCATATCTTGACGCGAGAAAGATACAAACTAGAATTTCGTGACAATTCCAAAATTTTGCCAATACTCATTCCACCCCAATTTAATCATCGCCCCAATGCGTATAATCATCTGTTAACGTTTTTTCGACAAAGTTTGCGTCGTCGGCGATATTCATTTTCGCATTTCTAGCATCTCGCCTATTTATCATGAAGTACGTACAAAACCAAGCGAATATAGCCGTTGTATAGGCCGATAAAGCCGCAGCGCCTGATTTAGGTGCCATTTTGTGGACGCCGTAATAAACGGCGCCGGCTCCCAAAATCGAATTTAAATATGATAGGCGAACAGCCGGCGACGTTAAATGACCTTTGTAATTCTGTTTGCTAAAAGCCGCCCTAAAAATCGATTGGCCTGAGGATTTCCTGGGTAAGTTTTCTTGGGCGGTGGAGGACGCCGATTGATCGTTCGTTGAATTATGCATCTGGACAGCCGAAAAATTTTGTTCCATAATCGATGGATATTTTGTGTACTCGTACGTGAAAAATAAGTGAAATAAGTGAAAAATCTACATCAATCACTGATGGACGTTTCGGGCGCGACTGAAAAACTTGTTATGGTACGAAGAAAAATCAGGTCAGATCAGACAACAAGGTCCGTAATCATAGTATGACAGGTGAATCCGCGATTTTGAAAGTATATTAATCAAACATGCAACGGAGCCTCGTAGTCTGGGGGAGGGGTGGGACAATTTGTTTTGGGCCGGGGGTCACTGATTTCCCAAAAGTTTAGGGGAGAGGTCTGTGAATAAAAAAATTCGATTTTTTCAAAAAATAGTAATTTCTGTCTAAAAACCGTAAAAAATATATTCGTGGCGCTAAACTCCAATAAAATTGACGTTTTTGACTATTGCTTTTTCAAATATGGTCATTTTTCATCAAAAAATTAACATTTTCAACAATTTTTTGTTGGCTACCATTACCATAGGGGTAGCAGACATGCACGGCAAGAATTTTCCAGGGGGAGGGTATATGGACTTTTTCCCAGGGTGGAGGGTGGGTGAGCAAAAAAACAAAAAAAGTTCTACAAGCCTGTTTTTCATACAAAATATGCATAAAAATCATGAAAAAAGCTGTCTTGAAAAAAGTTCAGGGGGGAGTTTTGACGATTTTTTTTGGCCAGGGCACAGTTTTTTTCCTCAATCGACGTTTTTTGAGGAATTTTTTTTTGAATTGAGGAAAATTTTTTTGTACTTAGGCACTAATTTGAGGGAAAATTTTTTGATGGTTTTCTGTTCGGAGGTGCATTTTACGCGTCATAAAATTGAAAATAGTTGAAATTTTCCGGCGCTTGGTGCCGGATTTTAATTATTTAATAATTTTTCTATATTATTCCAATGCGCGGTTAGAAAATGTCATTCTAGCTAATGCTTATAGCTTTTAATTATTAATATATTATAGATAAATGTTTGATCATGTGTCGTTTTTTGAGAATTTGACGAAAAGCAAGATTTTTCTCGACTATTTTGCCAAAGTCTTCTTGCGGTCTTTAAGAAGATTTTGACATTTGTGTGATTAAAACATTTTGAGTCCAAGTGGAAATTCTTCCTAGCTGAAGAATCAAAATTCTTGGTTGCTTTTCTAGTTTTTGAATGTCTAAGAAATAAAAGTTGAAAAGGCTCATTTTCCAGCGTTCTAGAATATGAATATCCCAGAAACATTTTCCGCGCCAAGTGCCGAACAAGTTACTCATACCAATCTTTTCATTTTCTCTTCGAAACTCAGAAAATTTGGTTTTAAAAGCCTAAAATCGACGCGAATCAAATGAAATAAATGAAAACTAGCTTTTGGTGATTTTCCCGATAAAATTGAGCTAATTTTTTGATTTTAGACTGAACAACCAAAAATTTATCTGTGCAACCAAAATTTTTCGCGAAATTGCGCACTGCAACCTGGCTTTTGCGGAAGAAAAGCCCTGTGGTCAAGTTCATACCTTTATGTCAGATTGTCAGCTGTTCAGAATCAGTTTTAAAATTATATTTTTCATTGTTATCTTTTTATCAAAGTCTACTGTTTGATTTACTTGTTATGTCAAAATTAGGTTGCTTTTTGTCGTCAAAGAAATAAAAGAAATAAAGGTTATGCCGTTAAATTATTCTCTTGCTTGGCTCATGTAAACTCACTTAAACATTTATTTACAAGCGGGTCATAGCTCGAGTCTTTTTGCCAAAAAATGTCGGTTTTTTGGCGGAATATGATGCAAGTTATTGAGAAACGTTCAAAAAAGTCATCAGAAATGATTTTGAGCGATTTTTAAGCAAGGAAACTAAAAAAATTGATTTTTCCTCATGAGGAAAAATCAATTTGGGTTAATGGTATAAATGGGTATAATTATAACTATATTCTATCAGGCGCGGCCGTTAGCATATCTACTTCGACTTACTAATTAATGCTCAACAGTTTCTATCAATCAAGTTAGCTCGTTTCATTTTCTAATCGTTTACAGTCAATTATGTCGCCAAAAATAGAGATTTTTCATCAGGTCTCTCAATTTTTTCTTTCGATGATTGTAATTTTTTAAACGTTTGCAATCTGAACTTTTGCGTTTATTGAAGGTGGAAATTGGAGACATTACTCTAGAACGCGATTTTAAAACATTTGTTCACGAATTATCTGTTGGTATTTTTCAGCGTTTTAGAATACAAAAACCCGAAAATTTTTCCGGCGCTTCTCGCCGGAATGGGGAGCAAATTACACTTCATCAGTCTGATTTTAATTTATTTCCCAACGTTATGAAGGTTCATTTTCCGGCGTTTTAGAAAGTAAAAATCCAAAAATTTTTCCGGCGCTCCGCGCCGGAACAAGAACTAAATAAAATTAGATGATTCTAATCGGAATCACAGAAATGCTGATAGCGGATAAATTCATGAGAACTCTACCGTTTACTTGCTTTATCCGCTCCTATAGAACACCAATATAATCTTGATGAGCTCATTTTGACTAACATAACCAGAATTTTCTCAATTTTTTCCTCATTTTGAAGGTTTCTGACTAGAAATACAACAAAATGCTTGGGTATGCTCCTAAAATGCACAAAAAAGCATCCGTAGCCACATTATAAGCATTTTTAAAAATGTGGAAAATTTTTGGAAAATGAGGAAAAAAATTTTGGGTCTGGTTCTCATGTGGAAAAAATCTTCGAGGAAAAAAAACGGTGCCCCCCTCCCAACTGGTTGGCATACCTGTAAGACCTCCGACCAGTTGGGGGGGGGGGGGGGAGTAAATCCGAAATTTTGGGGGGGGGGTAGGAAAAAGTCGAAATTTTCCCAAAAAAGGCCAAAAAACATACACTTTTTGACAAATTTTTTTAGTTTTTTCCCAACTGGGGGGGGGGGGGGGGGTTGGGGGGAAATCATTTTGGGTACTGGGTTGGCCAAGTTGGGGGGGGGTCCCCCCCAACCCCCCCCCGCCAAGTACAGGTATGCTGGTTGGACCTCTTCCAGGTATGCTGGCCTGGCCTGTGCAAAAAAAACCTGAATCCATGCACACATAAACTAACTGAAAATAAGTCGTCTTTACTGCAAAAATAATTTTCTGTTCATTCAGTAAATTCTGAAAAATTTTTGGAAAATTCCCTCCCTTTTCTGAAAATGCTGGATACGGTCACTCATTGCTAAGGATATACCTACAGTAAATAGGATTCTGCAGCAAAATTACGCCTAAAGTTTATAACATGCAAACGCAAATTTCGTGATCTACATACCGTATTTATTTGAATAAACGCTGCGGCATTCATTTTTTCAATGGTACATTCGGTGCGGCGTTTATTCAAGGGCGGCGTTTATTTAATTTTTGAGTTTAACATCACAAATTTTAATAAAATTTTTACTTTTTCAACAATAAATGCATATGTATTACTTATTTTTTCAATATTTTTTTCAAATTTTTTTCAACAATAAATTCATATGTATTAATATTCAAAATACAACCTACTGCAAACTGCTACATATTTTTTCACCTTAAACTGAGGAAGTAAATCCTCGAATAAACGCCGCGGCGTTTATTTAAGGGTGACGTTTATTCCTTTTTTTCGAACAAAAGTGCGGCGTTTATTCGAGGGCGGCGTTTATTTAAGGGCGGCGTTTATTCAAATAAATACGGTATATTATACGGGCGTGATTATGAAGGTTAAACGGGTGCATAATTTTATTCTCACCAAAGGGGACAAAGGCTGGTTAATGTAGATGAAGTGGGATCGTGACCAAGCGACTATAGTGTTTTTTATAAAATGCTTACAAATAGAGAAGTGACACAAATCAGTACTGTCATCAACATCGTTTGCATAGAGCTCTTTTTGTAAAATCTTTTGCTCTAAAAATTGTTAAAGGTTAGGTCAGTACGCTCACATGTTTCCAGTCCTATACGATATTGTCACATAAAGTGAAATTGGGAGCCATGTCACATTAAGTAGATTGGTGATCAGTCACATTGATGGGAAAACCCATACCATATCCCATAAGAAATATGGCCATGGCACTGTAGATGACATGCTGTGACCCCGTGGGGTGGCTCCATTAATGGTTTCAGTTCGGGAACCTAACCCAGCTGGTACTACCACAGGTAAACCTATGGTGTACCTCGGCCTTGTCCTTGGGTTATGCTGTAGAATAATGGACAACGCGGCCGGGTCAGGGGTGCCAATCCCTAGTCCTCATTCACTGAGAATGAGGGACGGTGCCATTCGCAGAATGGCGTACTGTAGGGGACCCGATTGTTAACCTAAATCCCCTTATTGGCCCTGACCTTAAGGGTCTGAGGGCTTTCCCAACTGAGGGTACTTCCAAGGGAAACTAGCTTAGGGGAGACTCCCATAAATATACCCTCAACAATAATAACCCCTGAGAAGACTCACTAAATCCTCTTCTCAAAGTACTCGGCGCTCAGGGATGGGTTCTGGGGTCAAAGCAGGGGTCCTACGGACGGCGGTGAGCGGGTATGGGAATCCGGAGTGATTCGGCGTAAGCGGTAATGCGGCTGCGGGTCGGCAGGCGGCGGTATCAAGCATTTCCTCGGGGAGGGCGACAGGGTTCTCGATCAACGGCGATGGGGGTGAACTCCTACAATCGAGTTACTGTAGCAGGCCACGTAAAGAAGACCAGAGGCGAGAATATGCAAATTTATTTGACGAGTGGCGAACACAGTAGAAATATGAAAAATATAATAATTGACGAGTGGCAGACGCAAAACGCAGGCTGAAACGCAACAAGACGATTAGAGTCGAAGACAAGACACAAAAATGACAAAACAAGCCCTTTTAAAGGGCTCCGTAAACAACAGTATGACACTCCCCCAAGCTAACTTCTGCAGTGGAAATCGCTGCAGAAGATGCCTATGGTCACATAGACATTTTCCAGTTCACAACGTTAAGCATTGGGGCGAGTTTTTACTCTCCATGCTTAACATAGGAACGTCAACTAGTGAGAATTTCAAACTAGTCGTTTCACGTTGCGAAATGTCGCTAGTTTCTACTGATAAGAGGTGCACGTTGTGCTCCAACTACAGCGATGAGCTCTGAGCATGACCCGACAATTGAGCGCCGGACAATTGAGCGCCGACAATTGAGCGCCGACAACTGAGCGCTAGACAACTGAGCGCCGTGACAACTGAGCGCCAACAACTGAGCGCCAGACAACTGAGCGCCGACAACTGAGTGCCGTGGCTTAGGCTTAGGCTTATGTTTATGCTTAGGCTTAGGCTTAGGCTTAATCTTAGGCTTAGGCTTAGGCTTAGGCTTAGGCTTAGGCTTAGGTTTAGGCTTATGTTTAGGCTTAGGCTTAGGCTTAGGCTTAATCTTAGGCTTAGGCTTAGGCTTAGGCTTAGGCTTAGGCTTAGGCTTAGGCCTCAGTAAATGAAAAAAACGCTCAATTATAATGCATTAAATAGTCAGTGCTCAGTTGTCGGCGCTCAAATGTCTGACGCTCAGTTGTCAGCACTCAAATGTCTCGCGCTCAGTTGTCACGGCGCTCAGTTGTCACGGCGCTCAGTTGTCACGGCGCTCAATTGTCCGGTGCTCAGTTGTCGGCGCTCAATTGTCGGTGCTCAATTGTCCGGCACTCAATTGTCAGTGCACCGCTCGGAGAGCTTATCTCTAAGGGAAATTCTTGACTAGCGGGTACATACCATAGTCTACATGTATAACAAAATAATAAATTGAAAAGGAAATAAAATGTGTGCAAATGAAACAGAAACGAAACATAAAAGTACACACATAAATTGCATGTAAAAATTATAAAAACGAAACGTAAAATTGATGCAAATTACTGTAACACAAAATGTAAAGAAAAACATAACGAGAAGTTGTGATTTAAATCACGTGATGTTCGACAAGATTCATCGGCACGTGACACGGCGGTCCTTTGAAAAAGGGCATCCTCGTCCTCGTGCTTCGGGTGCGGCATGTCCGTGGAGGTCAAACGTTCAAGTGATGGTGACGGCGGGCGGTCGATGGTCCAGTGGTTTTTTGGTGCATTTTGGCTCGTGGAGTTATGTTAGTGGTGGGTGGAGTTGCTGACGTCAATTGGAAATGCGTGGAGTTGCTGACGTCAATTGATCCATTTGGTGAAGTCGCCAATTGTCGATTGATTTGTGAAATCTGTAATGAGGCTAAAGGAAAAATTTTAGGGGCGAGATATAGGCTATTGCACGGATGCACCCGTGATATGAGGCAATACCCTAGTTTAGATGCATTTATCGCTGCTCATTCTCTTCTTTACACTGCTGTTCCAGCATGGAACAGGAGTGGGTATTCCGTGAGGGGCATGGCAGTCCTTCGAAAAAGGATGACCCCGTCTGTAAGTAAAGAAGAGAAGAGCCGTTGATTACGGGTCGGAGCCCTCTGCATCAAGATGTAGGTCAATGAGATCTTGTGTAAAATCTCGATTTGTTGATGGAATCAACAAGGGTGCCGTCTCGATGACCTGTGAAGTGGAAGGTACCTCCTCTGCTTCAGTGGGCTGAGCAGGTGACACGTAGCGTCTAAGCTGATTGACATGCACAGTATCTTCTTGATTGGTCTCAAGTGGAATGGTGACATTGGGATGTGCCAGACTCGTTACAAAGTAGGGCTCATCATAAATGGGCAACAATTTAGGCCTCAGACCACGTTTGCTTGCGGTGCGCAGTTTGAGCACCTGATCACCAACTTTGTATGAGACATCTCATGCCATGGGATCGTGTGACCTGGCATAAGCCCCCCTGTGATCTCTCAATTCGGCTCTGGATCAAGGTCAAGGCATTTGTGAAATGCCGTTTGACCTCCATATCATAAGTAGAAACATCTATGATATGGGCCAGAGGGTTGAATGAGAGCACCGCATCAACAGGTAACATGGGCGTACGACCATACATGAGCTCAAAGGGTGAATATCCTGTGGACTTATTCATGCTAATGTTGATGGCGAACACAGAATACGGCAGGTGTTCATCCTAATCAGTATGACCTTGGTGGACATACATACGTAGCCGTGTAGCTAGCATCTGATTAGCTCGTTCCACTTCTCCGTTTGTCATTGGGTGATAAGCAGTGGAGCTGAGTTTCTTAGTTGAACAAATGGCAGTGATTTCAGTCATCAGTTTCGATGTGAAATCAGTGCCACAATCAGACTGAAGAATCTGCGGTGCCCCATGTCTGCAGACAATTTGTGTAACAAAAAGTTGTGCTATGGTTTGCGCAGTAATGTCCGGAGTAGCGAAAGCTTCAACCCATTTGGTAAAGTAGTTGATAGAGACTACAATAAAACGGTTTCCACTTTCACTAGTGGTCATTGGTCCCATACAGTCGACACCGACTCAATGAAACGGCCCAGTAATGGTGATCAGTTTCAGAGTTGCATGGGTCTTTTGTCTTGCGGGTTTATTCCATTGGCAAAGATCACACCGCTGACAAAAGGACTCGACATCCGCACTGAGGGAAGGCCAGTGGTATCTGCGGGCTATAAGCCTTGCGATACATTTTGCACCAAAGTGTCCAGCGAGAATGTCGTTATGGTGAGCCTCAATAATGGTAGTAACCATTGATCGAGGGACGACAATCTTGTTGGACTTGCCTGTCCACTTCTGAAGGATGTTATCCAACAGGTGGTAGCCATTTACATCATTCTGGTCACCATAGGGTTTTAGTGACCTAAGAATGGAGGCTAATTCCGGATCCTCAAATTGAGCTGCGAGAAGGTCATGGTGCTGCGCATCCTGTGATATCTCTGCATAAGACCCAGACCTCGCCAGGCACTGCACACCATCAGTGGTCTGTTAGGATGATCTCGCCAGGCGCTGCGCACCATCCGAGATCATTTGAGATGTTCTCGCCAGGCGCTGAGCACCATTGGAGATCATCATAATTTCTCCCTCGGGTCTGTATAGGGGAGTATTGTCGATACTCTCCCGGACAAGGGAATTAGGATCAGGAAGGCGTGATAATGCATCAGCATTACCATTAGACCGACCTTTTTGCGGCCGAATTGTCAGTTTGAATTCAGCTAACGCGAGGCCCCACTGAGTCATCCGGGCTGAAGGGTTGGGTTTCTCCAACACAGCCTTAACAGCAGTGTGATCGGTCTGAACGACCACCTCATGTTGATAGAGGTAAGGTCGAAAGTGCTTAACGAAATGGACAACAGCGAGAGTCTCTATCTCCGTAATAGTGTAGTTCTTCTCGGCTGCCATTAACCCTCTACTGGCGTACGCAACAGGATGGTCGTATCCATTATCATCTAACTGGCTCAGAACTGCTCCTATCCCTGAAATACTTGCATCAGTTTGAAGTATGAAGGATTTCGTAAAGTCCGGATGGCGCAGGACAGGAGGGTTCATCAACAGCCTTCGGTGTTTGTCGAACGCCGCTTGCTGAGGTTTTGACCACAGGAAGGTAACTTCCTTCTGTAAGAGCTTGGTCAGCTACTCGCTGAGCGGGGCGCAACCAGGGATGAAAGGCCTATAATAAGACACAAGACCAAGAAAATACTTGATGTCTTTGGTGTTCTGCGGAATGGGTAGATCCTGGACAGCAGGCAATTTGACTTTATCCGGCTCGAGGCCATTCTGTGAGATATAATAGCCTAGATATTCTACCTCAGAGTGTGAAAACTTGCTCTTGCTCAGTCTGAGCTTCATTCCACTCTGACGGAGACCCGTAAATACATTCATCAGGCACTCAAGCATCTGGGTGTGAGAGTTTCCCAACACCAAGATGTCATCGACATAGGTCAGTGCCGTGCGCCACTGCAATCCTGTGAGAAGAAGGTCCATGAGACATTGAAACATCCCAGGTGCATTGCAAAGACCAAAAGGCAGATAGTTGAACTCGTAAAGTCTGATAGGCGTGTTAAACACCATTTTCTCGTTGTCTGCCTTGGCAATAGGTATAGACCAGTAGGCGTTAGCCTGATCAAGAGTAGTAAAGTATTTCATACCCTTGAGTGTGTCGAGGATATCATCGATCCGTGGGAGAGGATAGACATCCTTTTTGGTGACCTCATTAAGACCACGAAAGTCGACACACATCCGGTGTGACCCATTTTTCTTGCTTACCAGAACAGTATTAGTAGCCCAGGGAGAAGTGCTAGGCCGAATAATCCCTTTGTCCTGGAGCGTTTTGACTTCTTGTATGATGAGATCCTTTTCCTTGGGCGCAGTGTGGTAAGGGATACAGAGGACTGGGCGAGTGTCACCCATGCTGATCTCTTGGTGCACGATGTCAGTGGAACCTGTGTATTTTTCATCAATAGCATACAGGTCAGTGAATGCCACCAGTAGATCGAGCAACGCTGTTTTATCCTGTGAGGAGATATCAGAAGATATCACAGCATTTGCTTCAACCCACTTATGGTCAAGAATGGTATCAGACTTGACTGTCGATCCCAGTGAGGAATCAGTGTGCATCTGCACATGACAGATGGTTGTGTATGGGTAGAGAACCACTGGGTGTGTACTCAGGTTAACTACCTGTAGGGGTATGCGACCGTTTGTCACAGTGCTCACAGTACCAGCAAAATACACACTGCATTGTTGTCCCAAAAGAGGCTTAGGAAAGAAAGCTACCTCAGGTACAGTTGCGTATAATGAAGGTACAGGTGCAGAAAATTCTGTCAGCGAGCGAGGCTCAAGGACAATCAACTCCTGCAAGGGTAGTGCCCCATGAGCGGAAGGAGGATTGTGAATGAGGCCCTCACACGGAACCCGAAGCTCCTTGAACTGAAGAAAGGATTTCTCTCAGTTCAAGCTGATGCAATTGAACCGTCGGAGACCTGGACCTGCGGGAGGCCCTTGATAGTGAACGTGTCTTCTCCCACCAGGGCTCGACCTGATCAATCTCGGCCGCTGTCAGAAGAAGTGGCAGTTCCACCACATTCAACCGACAGACTTGTTGTTGGTAATCAAACGTGATATTCTGGAATTGTTCTAGAAAGTCCAATCCCAGAATCAGATCGACCGGTGCCCAGAAAGGAAACGTAGTCTTACACACATGGAGATGTATATCCACTCTTGTGTGTAGTAGCTGACTGGTTCCTGGCAACATAATCTCATACGGTCCCAATAGGAGAGTATGGACGGCTTTCCCATTGATACTCATCAATGGGTTAAAGTCGTGATGTTGCTGGAAAGCCATTGCCACCTTCGGACTTTCTTTAATCAACGCTTTGTGAAGGCCTTGACTAATGATGGTCCGTGGACAAACAGTATCAAGGAAAGCAGGAGTCTCCTTGTGGTCAACCATTACAACAAAACACGGAGTGATCCTCTCTAACTGAGTTGGTGCATCGTTCTGTACGTAATGAAAACCTACCCAACGCTGAACTTTCCAGAGGAGGTTCAACGGAGAGTATTGGCTAACAAACTGAACCTGTTTTTTCCGCAGGCGGTAACTGAGGTAATAGGAGACCCCAACATAGATGAGAAATCCTGTACCGGCCAGCACTGCCAGCGCGATGAGGGTGTTAAAGATCAACTGCACTGGTCCACTCAAAAGAGACTGTAAGCCCTGTATGAGGCTGTGCTGTTGACTAGTAATCACATGGTTTGCTGCCAGACCAACACCTTCCAGTGAGGCTTTGATGTCAGTCCCTACCCCAGCAACCACCTGATACAGAGTATGTGGTTGTAGGGATAGACCAGCGGTATAATTTACCAACCGGTTTAAGATGGCTTCAATTTGCTCAGTCTTGTAAACGTATTGTTTAAAGAAAGCAAAACTTGAAGGGGTCATCGCCAACTGATCGTGAAATAGCGCAGGGGCGTCAAAGTGAGTGACATTGAAGCGCTGTTTCCAGAACAGTTCAAGCGGAATGTGGCTCACATGTACCATGCCAAACTCAGTAAACTAGCCCGATTGATTTCAGAAAATCCCTGTGAAGTGGTGGTCACACAGCACTTATGTGCTAAATTTAATGAGGTCGGGGCCACTGGGGGTGGCAAAATAAATGGTTCCACCAACCTGTATGGATAGATACTTGTAACAGGTGTCCCCCACTTGGTACGAATGGTAGACATAAGTGGCGTTGACCTTTTGACACAGCCATATTGTCAGTGCTTCACCCGTGAATTCCGCCGTCAGGTCATTCCTTTGCAGGAATGCCCGGGCTCCTTGAGTAGGGTCAAAACGAAGCAACTGCCAAGTCAGATCAAGGTAGCCTTGAGCGTGAGAATAAAGCTCGAGGCACAGGAACCGAATATTGTTAATTTCCAACTCTTTGATCTGCTGAGCCAGGTAGTTCAGTTTGGCATTGAGGGGGTCAGGACTTGAGTCCTTTGCCAATCCGAACAACCTCTGGGTCATATTAAATCTTCCATGGATGCATAGAAGAAGACCCTGATCCGTCCGCACTGTGTTTAACCGGAGGTCAGGACACAGCTGGAAGATGCGAGAGTTTCCTGAAATCTTCAGGGCAACCTGCAAATCAACGATGATGATATGGTTCCAAGAGACAGATGCAGTGTAGTTGCCCTGAGGAGGAAAATGACACTGTGCTGTAAAGTTTGTTGCAGGCCAAACGATTAACCGGTCGACAGTAGTGCATTGACCTGCAGTGGGGCTGCATCCACCTACATCTCCTAAGGTACTTAGAGCTGTAGTGCCATCCCATAGAGCGACCTGTCCCTCCTCGATGAAGAAGTTAGTCACTGTCTTGCAGACGTCACTGCAGCACTATGAGTACATCACGTCCAGCGTTTGATTTGTGCTATAGAACCCAGAACGTATTTTTACAAGTTTTTGCAAACCAAACACCTTCGTGCGATGTGTTAGCGTGCAAGCTGCAGGCGCTAGATGCTGAGTGGTAATGACGTCTGCAGTAATGCCCCTAGACCCCAAAAACCAGTATTGGTGCATACCTTATGGTTTCGCAAAGTGCACTTCCATGCTATAGCAGTGATTGGATCAGAACTAGGAACATACACTGTAACATTCATGCGCCGGGGACTCCATGAAGATTTTGGTGGCTTGTATTCAACTTTTTGAGGTAGCTCAAGTGGATGATCGCTTCTTGAAAGACCACAAAATTGGTACTGAGTAGCATGTATTGCAGAGCTCGTTCTTAAGAACAGTAGTGTCACGAAGGCCCAATTTATTACAAACAAAATATTTACAAACAGTGCTTGTAAATATACACCAATATTTACAGTTTTCACCCGTTGGGCGGCTTCATTCTTGGACGTCATCATCGTCCGACGATACGGGGTCCTCTCCGGGGAAGTCGATGACCAAGCCTCCGCATGGGTGGACTTCGCAAAGAACACCAATCCTCAGGG
Organism: Romanomermis culicivorax; assembly: GCA_963922205.1. NCBI lineage: Eukaryota > Metazoa > Nematoda > Enoplea > Mermithida > Mermithidae > Romanomermis > Romanomermis culicivorax. The sequence continues at coordinate 1,059,075 of CAWUHX010000089.1, forward strand.
ACCGCGGGATGGTTGCCGTCGAGAATGGCCATGCCTGGGTGATGTTGACGGCGTTGTTAACGGCACGCAATGGTTCTCCAAAAGCGTTGGCGACCCGTTGCTGTTGAGCAATCGCTGCCAGTGTTTGGGCTCCCATCATCGTTGTTGTCGGTGACGTGGCAACAACTGCTGGGGGCTGCACGTTGCGACTGGCTTCCTCCACAGCGCAGCGGATGGCGTCCACTGCCAGCGAGGATGGTTCACCGTCCAACAGGATCTTGTCCACCGGGGTGGCGCGAATAGTTCCATCGGCGATAAACTCGAGCGCCCGTCGAGCGACGTCGGGTCCCAATATCCACAACGCTGCTGGCGCCGATAGCACCACGTCGGCGGCCATAAGTGTCTCAACCTCGAACGGCTCGTTGAGTAGCCCCCACGGGAGGTGCAGATATTTCTTGGCCAAATCTGTTGACCACACGGCCCGCATCGCGTCGGTGACTGATGAGGAATCTGTAAACAAGAAATCATTAAAGCTGGTGACTTATAAGGATATCTGATTTTCAGACCTGAAATGTCAGAAAAAGAAGGTAGTTTACCTATTAGATATATCGATTCCAATTGACCGACGACCTCCAACGCGGAGTCCGTAGGAATTCCGGGCGGCGGTCCTTGGTTGATAACACGTGCCGGGGGTGCCGGTGTACCTTCTGTCGGTCGATAGGATGCGATTACACTGATGTCGCCAGTCATTTTCGGTGTCGCTGATGGGTTTACGTTGACCGGCGTCACGTATTTTGGTGGCGGCAGAGGAAAGGCTGATGATGGAGTCCATGCGGAAGCCACTGCGGCAGCTGAAAACCCAATACTGATTACACAGACATGATAACACAGTTGTGAGTGATCCACCAGATGTTCAGCCAGAACTTCATCATCCAGATCAAACAGATTTGGATGAGGAAGACTGTCGGTAACCCCTACAGCATTATTTTGCCGTGGGGGTGACCGATATTGGTTCCCTGTCCCATGAGGAGTTGGATTAGCATAACGCCGAAAATTTCCACTTGCCCCCTGAGGAGAGTAACCAGAATTACCAAAGTTAGTCTCACCAGGCAGTGTCGAAATCCGATTCGGGCAGGCGGAAGCCCTGTGCACTCGTAACTTTCGGCAATGCGGGCAGGGTCTGTCTCATGGGTTGGTCGGATGCGCCCTCGTTCGACAAAAGTAGCAATGGCTGGCGCCGGTGGCGATGGCGGTGCTAGGGCCGGCGCTATCGGGATGTTGGGCCCGGCAATTAGCACTGTTGTGGGTGCAGCATCCATGGTAGGAGCACATCTGTAAATGTGCCCCTGGCGGGCGATCACCGGCCGTTTGGTCACCAGTCAACGGCGTCAAATTTCTCGAAGGCGGCGCCGATTGCTGAGCCCTAAGTCGGGCAACATGAGCTGTAAGCCGGGCCATCTCCGATTGTAAATGTCGAATTTCGTCGGACGGCATTGCCGAAGGACATTGAGCGGTGCCCCTTTGATTCGACATTGACCTGACGTTGTCGGCGGTCCTTTGTTCTGAAGAGAAAACAGCATTAGATGGGGCAGTATACCTAATCTCATCCCAAAAAATTTGTGATTCCGCGTAACAGGCTGCTTTGAGAGTCTCTTCAAGAGTTGTGAACTCCCTGAACTTAATACTATCTCGGAGGACTGGTTTCAACCCTCTCAGAAAGATAGGTTTTACAATTGAATCCCTAACGTCAGTTGCGAGATCCCGATAAGCCACCCTGGGACGTCTCTTAAGGTGCTCAAGATAAACTATCGCAGACTCAGTCGGCTTCTGCAGGCGATCCTGGATCAACTGCTGATGCAGATCTGAGTCACGCCCTACTGGAAAGTCTTTCCTCAGAAAAGCCGTGCACTCTTCATAGCGGGTAGGCTGCGGAGTACCACTGCTAAAGTCCCGGTAGGATGCAAGAGCAGGACCTGTTAGGCAAAACTCCAGAAACCCAATTTTATATGCATGATCCGTTTCTGTTACCCCTTGAAGTGTAAAGAAACGGGTCAAGTGAGATATAAAATCCGTTATGGACTCACCAAAAGCACCTGAAAAGGCAGGAGGGGCCATGAAGCTGGACACAGGAGGGTGCCTTCTGCCATTCGTAGCCTCCAGCTTTTGGTTGAGCGGTCCAAGGGCATTCTCAAATGCAGCTTGGACCTTATTCTCAATCTGTGAAGGTAAATCAATTTCTGACTTCATAGATGAGAATTCATCTTCCTGTAAGGTATCTAAGACTGATGATCATGCCTGTGAAGTTATTCGATCAAACTGAATAGAGAGGGGCTCACTTGTCTGCTTAAGCTTAGTACTAAGGCAACAGGAACGTCTAGGTGTCTCTATTTTGTGAAAGTGAAGTAAGTGTTACTTTTGTAGTCGCGTGGGGAAGAAGCGCGGGAATCATGAGATTGTTTACACGATGGTGTGTCGAGGCTGTAACTCTTGTTCTTTACAATATCTAGTGACCACTCAATGATGGGGCTAGAAAAGAACAAGGTTTTAGCTCTCAGAACAGCCAGAAAGAAAGATAGGTTGACTCAGAAGGGAATTTATCTGGTCACCTATGTAGTTAAAGAGGGGATAACCCGAGTGTAAAGAGAGGGAAAGTTATTCCCAAACTTTAGAAATTAATGGGGCTAGACCCGGTTATTTGAACCAAAAGTAAATAAATTTGAATGAAATGGTGGAACTCCAACCATAAAATAAAGGAATTGACGTGAGGACATATGGATAAACCCGTTCAAAAGGAAATTTTTTTGGAGGTCAAGTCCGTTGTGCTATTTACAAACTTTGGGATATGGGAGGGCTCGTAACCGACAAAGTCCTACTCACCAGGAGTAGCGCATGGAGTAGCTTAAGAATTAATAAGTAAAGGGGGACAATTTAAAGTAAACTTAATGGGTGTAAATAGATAGGGGCAAAATTAGTTTACAAACCAGACTATGTAAAGGGAATGCGCTATTACGCAATTGGCCTCACTCACTAAGAGCAATTGCGAACTCTGAAAAGTGTGATGACTAGACAGGAGGATCCGGGGAGGACGTCATTCGCATATATGCTACAACCGTGCCCAAAATGGGAATGCGCGTCTTGAACAGAACGGGAACTCTCCAGGAGTATTATATACAGCTGGGGGCGGGGTTTCCAATCACTGAGATGAAGTGAGGATCACAGGTCACCGGAGATAAAGAGCACCAGGTACCAAGGTGCTGTTCTGACACACTCAGTCAGTAAAAGGGCATGGGGGTCCTTGGCCCAGCTGTGTCAAAATAAAGGTGGGGAAATGCAGGCTTCCTCCTATGAATCGAGACTAGGCTCAACACATCTTGAGATCAGGGGTACAGTCTGTCTCGAATAAATGAGTGTAAAGTGAGGGGCTAAGGCGGACTTAGTTGTAATGTGTTTAGGCGGACTCGAACACCTTAGCTTAGGCCGACTAGCGGCATATTATGCTAAGGGACAAACCAACGGAGGCAGACTCAGGATTAAAGGCGACTCTAGTGCCGACATTATTAGGCCAGCTAATGAAGGCGTTTGAGTGTGAAGAAAAGATTACAGGGGGGCCTTTTACACTTTAGGCCCAACCAGTGGCTGTGCCGTAATTCCTGAGGAATTATTCTGTTGGGGACACTAAAGAAGATCATAGATGAGAAAGAAATGTGAGAATTTAGATAAGAAATTTACAAGAAGGTTGTCAACCCTTGCGGTTGTTAGACACAGGCAGTACTGACTGCAAATGCCTAACTGTTGCGTATGTTGAACAACCAACCCAGCTGAGGCTGAGTGTAAACCTGTTCGAACCTACAGTTAAAGCTTTAGAAGAAAGTCACGTGCTGATCCATCAGTGCCGCTACCCTGGCAGACAACCTGATCAGAATCACGGACCGAGTGCATCTCAGGTTGCGTGAGCATGTTTACTGATGTTTCCCAGGCCCCAGTAACACACAGACACAACCCTTAGACAAGAGCCGTAGGTGGGAAGGTAATACTCCAATCATCACCTAGGACTCAAGTGGCATCTTGGAAACCCACAGCAACCCGGTGCTGACGTCAAAAGATGTGATATTTAACACCACACACTTGGTGCTGACCTCAGGTGACTGGGATGTAAGTGCCATAGTCTCATATTGCAGTATGTACGCCAAAAGTAAGAGCCTACGGCCACAGACCCCTTACGGCAACACGGAGCATCGCCATTGCTGATGCCAGAATAGGACTGTAAAGTCTCAATCCCAATACTGGAATAGAAACACTATCACTGTGGACATCAGTAGGTAGGGCCCCAAGGCCAGCAACCCTGCTATGACAACACGGAGCATCGCCGTTGCTGATGTCAAAAGGTAATAGCTGAGTCTCAGTTATCCTACAGCAATGATATGAGATGCAGTTGTTGCAGACGCCAGATGTGCGGTTTGTAAGGCCTCACATCTCCGAACAACAATACGGTGCATTGTTGTTGCTGACGTCAAAGACTGAAGCGGGAATAACCGACCAGTCCTAGTGCAACAACATGAGCCTCTGCTGTTGCAGATGTCAAAGAGACAGTGCCATACGGTCACCATCCCGCAATGACAACCTGTTATGTTGCCATTCCTGATGTCAGAGGTAGAGCCGGAGGGCCACCCACCCCTTAAAGCAACAGCAAGGGATGCAGCTGTTGCAGATGCAGGGGGAGGACACAGAGAACCATCAACCCCTTAATGGCCACATGCTATGCGGCCATTGCTGACGTCAGAGGCTTGACCCCGATAGTCAGGCCTCAGTGCAACAGCAGCATGTGAGGTAGTTGCGGACGTCAGAGGTAGGGTCGCCAAGACACATCACCTCATAACAACAACACAATAAGTAGTTGTTGCGGATGTCAGTGGTCACGATCCGTAAGATGGTCACCACGTGCAACCACCTAGAGGAAGAGAAGAGAAGGAGACCGTACAGTAATGGAAAAATAATAAAAATGACCTACTGAACGGTTGCCAACTATGACGTATGTGTGACCGGTAAAAGAGAAAGTTTGTTTTTTTTGTTGATAAATTTGAATAGAAGTAAAAAGAGAATGTTTTTATTTATTTATTTTTCTTTGGGTAGGAAAAAAAGAGATAAAATTCTTTAATTTATTTGTTTAGAAAGGGGAGAAAATGGGTTATTAGTTTTTATTTGAGTTGATTTTTGAGATAAGAAAATGTATTAGGTGAAAAAGTTATTATAGTTGGGTCACACGTTACGCATAGAAGACTGAGAAAATAAAAGTAAAGTAAATAAAATAAAATTTGAGGCCCAAGAGATAAGCAATGTGATCTTCTAAGTACAGTGTTATATGTGTCAACAGTAAAATTTTGGCTTGTTTGGCCAGAAAATGAGCAACTTGGCTAGTGCTCAGTGAAGATAAGAAAAGTTTGAAAAAGTGTGTTGACACACATACCGGACACAGATAACAAATCACAACCACACTTGATGTCCAGAATCAAGAGTGGAAGGAGTACTGTATCTTGTGATCCGAGATCCCTAAAGCCTTAGGGGCTGTGAAAACCTCATGGGCTGTGATACGCAAGTACCGGTACCCAGGTATACTGTAGTTAGAGTACATGCAAACTGCAGTCATACTGTAACCAAATAGCCATACGGTGGTACAGTAACCTGTCCAATCACACGCAGTGGATGGAGCCCAAAGAAATGGAAAATGGAAAAAATAAAAATGAAGCTCAGAGGAGATTGAGGCAGAATACTCTATTTACTCGACTCTGGGAATTTATGACTCTTGGGGATCGACTCTGGGGGAAAATCTGATACCAGGGGATAAATTAAAGTTTACCGGTGTTACTGTACTCATACGGCGATAATTTACACGCAAGAATCATTAATTTAATCAGGCGTGGGGGCAATCCTGACCTACAGTAATTAAACTCGTACTCAAATGTGGTGCTACCTGAGTTGGCATTAAACTCGAACATAAGGGCCTATTACGACCTAAGGGGCAGTGTACCTGCTTACGGGCATATCCGACTTACATGAGGGCAAAAATTTCATCCTAACGGTCAGTAATCCGGTCAGTAATCCCACTTTGAATGCGAATCCGCAGACCTGAGAGAGGTTACCCCACTCAAGTGGCGATTCTCATGATCTAAGAGAGGTTTCCAGACTCAAACCGAAATTTACCTAGTTGAAAGAGGTATCTCCACTCAAAAGGGTAAAAGGTTCGTTCCCAAGGACTGTGAAGTCAGGCTTAAAGGTCGATTTTCCAGCCTCGCCATGTCACATTAACTGAAATTGGGAGCCATGTCACATTAAGTAGATTGGTGATCAGTCACATTGATGGGAAAACCCATACCATATCCCATAAGAAATATGGCCATGGCACTGTAGATGACATGCTGTGACCCCGTGGGGTGGCTCCATTAATGGTTTCAGTTCGGGAACCTAACCCAGCTGGTACTACCACAGGTAAACCTATGGTGTACCTCGGCCTTGTCCTTGGGTTATGCTGTAGAATAATGGACAACGCGGCCGGGTCAGGGGTGCCAATCCCTAGTCCTCATTCACTGAGAATGAGGGACGGTGCCATTCGCAGAATGGCGTACTGTAGGGGACCCGATTGTTAACCTAAATCCCCTTATTGGCCCTGACCTTAAGGGTCTGAGGGCTTTCCCAACTGAGGGTACTTCCAAGGGAAACTAGCTTAGGGGAGACTCCCATAAATATACCCTCAACAATAATAACCCCTGAGAAGACTCACTAAATCCTCTTCTCAAAGTACTCGGCGCTCGGGGACGGGTTCTGGGGTCAAAGCAGGGGTCCTACGGACGGCGGTGAGCGGGTATGGGAATCCGGAGTGATTCGGCGTAAGCGGTAATGCGGCTGCGGGTCGGCAGGCGGCGGTATCAAGCGTTTCCTCGGGGAGGGCGACAGGGTTCTCGATCAACGGCGATGGGGGTGAACTCCTACAATCGAGTTACTGTAGCAGGCCACGTAAAGAAGACCAGAGGCGAGAATATGCAAATTTATTTGACGAGTGGCGAACACAGTAGAAATATGAAAAATATAATAATTGATGAGCGGCAGACGCAAAACGCAGGCTGAAACGCAACAAGACGATTAGAGTCGAAGACAAGACACAAAAATGACAAAACAAGCCCTTTTAAAGGGCTCCGTAAACAACAGTATGACACTCCCCCAAGCTAACTTCTGCAGTGGAAATCGCTGCAGAAGATGCCTATGGTCACATAGACATTTTCCAGTTCACAACGTTAAGCATTGGGGCGAGTTTTTACTCTCCATGCTTAACATAGGAACGTCAACTAGTGAGAATTTCAAACTAGTCGTTTCACGTTGTGAAATGTCGCTAGTTTCTACTGATAAGAGGTGCACGTTGTGCTCCAATTACAGCGATGAGCTCGGAGAGCTTATCTCTAACGGAAATTCTTGACTAGCGGGTACATACCGTAGTCTACGTGTATAACAAAATAATAAATCGAAACGGAAATAAAATGTGCGCAAATGATACAGAAACGAAACATAAAAGTACGCACATAAATTGCATGTAAAAATTATAAAAACGAAACGTAAAATTGATGCAAATTACTGTAACACAAAACGTAACAAAAAACATAACGAGAAGTTGTGATTTGAATCACGTGAGGTTGGACGAAATTCGTCGGCACGTGACAATATGTTGTTCATCAGCAAATCGTGAAAATTTCAAATACTACTTGCTTTCCACTTTCAATATTTAGAGGCATTTCAAGAAAAACAGATTATAAGTCTAAGCAAAATCATTCCTAATTGGGTCAGGTTCTGGATATGGTTCGGTCTCGGATCCAAAAAAGCAGGGAGTATCTCGGAATAATTTTATGGTATGATAGTCACCCAGTAGGGACATTTCTTTAACGTAGAACTGCGGCTGAACGATGTAGAATCATCCGAGTGATGACCCAAGAGACCTCCACCGACCATAATAGTTTACGATTCCAAAAATCGTCGGAATGTTTACCACAATTTCTTCATGATTTTGAGAGGTCATCCAAAGTCATTCAATATCACCCGGTGATCATTGGTCACTTAAATAACCATTGTATAGAAAATCACAGGTATTGTCTGAACAACGATTCCGAATTTACAATAACACTTTCATCCATTGTTTCATGGAAAACATTGCCTGTGCATATTTCCCTTAAGTTTATACTAGTTTTCAGGATAGACCAGCCTATAGTTAATTTTTATAAAATGCTTCTAAATGCCAAAAATCATTACTGTTGTCAAAAGTGCATACAGATAGTTTTTATTGTAAGATTTTTCATTCAGAATATTGTTAATAGTTGAGTAAGTGCACAAATGTTTAGTCATATGACTCCCGGTTTCGCCAGAACTCGTAGAAATATGAAATAGTACTTGCTTTCCACTTTTATAATTTAGAATGATTCCAAGAAAAGGAGTCTATAAATTTCGATTTGTGTTCTTTGGTCGCCAAAAATCGTGATGTGTAAGTTTTGTGACGCTTCATACACACCATTTAGTGAAAAATGTTACGGAAATGACCACTGGCCATCGGATTGACAGATGATCATTTGGTCACTCCAGTGTCCGGTGAGCTCAGAGGGGCAAATGTAGGCGACAAAACGTCTATTCAACAATATCCACGATTTTCGATAAAAAGACTATGACCAATGGCCATTCAGGTGACCTCGGATGACTTCACGACTTCCTGAAATATTTTCAGCGAACATTCCTACAATTTTAAAAAAATAGTAATCTAAGTGAAGGGATGATTCACATGGATGACCCTGCAGTAGTTTTGCGTTAAAAGATGACGTTGGTCAACCGATCGACCACCATACTAGAACAGGCCGGTATACAAGATTATACAGAACGAGAGACGTCATTTATGCATGTTGTAAATTTTTTAACGCAATTTTGTCAGGAAGTCGAATTTACTGTAGAACTCTCATACACAACGCAAAAAGCCGCAGTCGGTATATTCACAGATGTCCCCATCCCATGGATCACGAATCTACAGTATGACCCGATTCTTTCTCAAGTGAAAAATAACCTGATTTCTTCCACGAATCCTAACTATCCTCTCATTGATGGATGATCATGACAGCCACATTTTCAAACATAAATTATATGTTTCTAAAAATAATCAACAATGCGAAATTCATAAAAATTAAAAAGCGACCCGACTCAGAAAAGCTTTAATCATATGATACGCCTGTTCAGGCTTCCACTGAGGAACCATATGTCCGGTACCCTGTAAAAATGCCACCATCAGAAAAAGCATCATGAGATTCTGCTGGATCATTACTTTGACAGTCGCGAAATCCAATCCGTTGTAACTGGTGATATATCCGGCTATTTGATTATTGACGAGCCATGCCTTCTTTTCATCCGTCAACTAAAAAAACCCTTTTCGTACAGATTGTAAGATTATTGTAGATTTTCATACAGACAAGTTCAAATTGGAGACGAATTTTTGGTTCATAAGGAAATTGCAAGCCATATCAGTGTCTCCATTGTAGACTAAAATACGAATTCGAGCCCGGATAAGAGTTTCAAATTGATGGTACACGTTTTTGTAGACGTTCAGGTAATGAGTTTCGACATTTTCGCTGCACAGATGTTCAACTTGGGCTTAAAATTTAACAAACTTCGCTCCATCATTGCATATGCCTACAAACTGTCCACGGCGGCAGATCCATCTTGACGTGCAAAGCTTCTTGAACATCTTTGCGATTTAAATAAGCTCTAATAGCCGTATCGTTCAGGCATGGAGGCGACCCTACGCGTCTACGATACTTTTGTATGATTCTCTAACATTAGACAAAAACATGTTTTATATCACGCCAAGTTCTCTCATCAACTTGGTACTACGACATCTACTGTAGTCTGTAAAATTCTCAGTTCAGTTAACTGAGCTTACAAGTTTCTACTTCCATAATGACCGGAGTTACGTCGTTAACATACAAACTGTTTTGTATGAAATGCTTGCAGATTGAAAAACGACAAAATCAGTCATCGTGAAGCATAAAACAACGTGCCTCCGATTACACGCAATATTACGAATATGGTCTTTTTTTCTTGAAAACCTCATACCAAAAGTTGAAAATCTATACTTATACAATTTTCTGCTGAACCACATGTCACACACGGAACTGAAAATTGATAAACACACTCAACTATTCTTCCACAGTTTTCCGCGTAAAAAATTTTGCAGTAAAATCTTAATATAAATGACCTCGACGATCCGACCGTACTGTAGTCCATTTAATTTAAAATGACAGACGCAGAACCAAAAAAAGTAGGTTCAATTTGGTACGAAATTTTCACAGAGTAAAAAACTTTATACTGTAGAAAAAACGCTAAATTTTTCTATGACAACATTAATACCAAAATCATAGAAAAATTACGATGCTTATCCACTTTTGCTTTGGATATAACTGGAACAATGTTTGACACCTTTGTGTTACTCGAAAAATTTTTCTTTTGTTCAACGAGGAAATGGAAGGAAATTTTCAGCTGTTCTGTTTACCGCTCATAGGTAAGAAATTTTCTTCACTCATCACAGTAATAAGCTTTTATTAGTTTTTCCGTGTTAAAACTTCTACATCGATCATTTCAAAATGAATGGAGTATAATTTTTGTCATTTGCTCAGTGGAGTCAAATTAGTTACGAAATAATCATGGATTTGTGGAAAACAATGACGCAAATGTGGTGAGCTGATCAGTGTGTCAGTTCACAGCCAAGAACTTACTTTTCTTCGAAGGGTTTCGGTCAAAATATTAGCGTGTTTCGGAAATGCACTTTTAAGATCAAAAATGTGTCTTTGATACGTGTCCACGTCGCCGTGGTAGCAATCTCTGTACAAATCGTAGACGTTCAAACCCATCTCATAAACGTCATTCAAAATTCGGTTAACCTTTGCGATGGGAAAAAGTGCGAAATCAGTTACTTTTTGTGGTTTTTGTAGTAATACATACTGTTATATTGCAGAATATCGTGGACGGTTCGAAAAAGTTGCAAGTCTCACCGCAACCGTCGCAACAGGTTGTTTCCAACTTATGCCATAATCTTGAAATGTAAAGAAATAAAATTAAATCAAACGACGTAGGACATCAGTTGCAGACTTCTTGTGTGTTCAGCTATTTTGGAGCCAAAGAAACTGAAACTAAAAATGGGATGGCTTCGGATCATTACTTTCACGTGGTTGACAATCTCGAGTACAGTTTGATAGGTCACAAAAAAGATCATCATGTCAGCACAGTTCTATCAGTTCACCATAGCAACTTTCCGTCGTGCTACTTGACACATGTATTTCAAACACTTGAAACTCACTATTGAGTGAAAACAATAATTTTATGAGTAGCACCGCAGAAGCTTTCCATCGATTTGGATTGCCATATTAATGATATAATGGGTGTTACTATGATTTGCGTACATACTGTCGGTTTGTGGATACTTTACTCATACTTGATCTTATCGGTGAATTATACGGAAACAGAATTTCAAAAAAATTAGACAAAGATGTCGCATTTCGGCGCTGAGAGTCACTGATTTTGCGCAGTCGTCGTGTTAGATTGAACAAAGGCGCAGGAGTTATGTTTTGAAATATGATTGCTGAAGCATTTTACAGGATACCACGAGATAAAAACAGCGTGTCTGATTTCAGAATTTCTACTTTAGACATTAAGCATATTTTGCATTGTTTAGCGGTTTTGAATTCAGCCAGAAAGGATATGTTTCTTAAAAATTAACGAAGTTACAGTATAAAATTACAGTATATTATAATTGAATAACAAAAGAGCAAAATACCGACACTCTTCATCACTGTACTTCTCACTTTTTGTTACTCACTCGGAGATTTCGCTTTGCACTCGAAAAAATTGTTAAATTCTATATACCTACCGATAGAGACCATGATCCTACTGCAAAAATTAGCAGACAGACTGCCAAGAGTAAGTCAGAAGCATTTGGCATGGGAGGTTCGGGGTTAAACGTCAGCAAGTTAGGTGTTCGACTCTCAGATAGTAACACGTCGAGGCGAGCAAGAATTTTTTTGTCATAAAAAAATTCAAAAATTCATTTTTCAATTCAAAGTAGAAACAAATCTATTCATATCATTGAGATTTACACAGAAACATTGTTCAATAATGTATCTCAATTTTTGAATAAAGAACAGGTGGTTGGTGCTTGGTTGGTTAAAATGTGGCTATCTATCTTCTAGCTTTCGCGTTTTGTATTGTTTTTGTCTCTACGTAGAATGTGTCGTTTTTTCGAAATGTTGTCAGAGTTGCACTTTTCCATGCAAAAATATATCAAATCTTTTTACTTTCTTACTCATTCCAAACTCTGGTCTAAAATTATGAATATCAAAAGAATTAAAGTTACAAAACCTCATTATTTTCATTTAGGCTTAAATGACGGAAAGCGAATTAGAGCTAATCGCCATAAAGTTTGAATTGAAATCGTCATCCATAATTCTAAACCTGCCAATAGCAGAACTAAATGTCCGATTAAGCATATTTTTTAACGCAAAAACACATTTTGTTGTATTGAGCGTAGTCGACTAAAAAAATAGATTTTTTTAGTGACTCCAGTACTCCTGATAATGAAAATGAATACTATTCTTGTTTTCAATAATGCCAACATCGTCAGATAAGCATTCAACGAGGAAGTTCGTTTACAAACGTGGAAAATTTGTCTCACGGTATCTTTTCTCATTCATTTGAGAAAGCAGAAGAGGAAAACAATATTCAGAGGGAATAGGCAAAACTCAAACGAAATTACTAAAATTCCAATAAAAAAGCGTTAGAAACGCCGCTTAAGCACATTCAATCGTCAATTAGCTATACTCCATTCGTTTGGAAATGATCGATGCAGCCGTTGGAGTTTCGGCAAACACAGCCCTACTAGTGATCGGGAAATCAATTTCAATAATCTTGAAATGGTTGAAAAGAGTGATCATCAAGGAGTCTGTATCGTGAACGAAAAATGTATAGTTTCAACGAGCCTTCCCTAATTCTGAATAAAACTTCATCTGTGACATCGCTGCATCGATCATTCAAAAATAAACGCAGTATAATTCAATCGATTAGACATAATCGACGATTAAAAAACGTTAATCTGCTAATCGACGATTGGCTGATAATCGCGATTAACTTCATCGGCCTTCTGACATTCAGGCCTTAAGGATTAAAAAACTTCTCATTAAGAAACTTCATTTTCCCGTATATTTGAAAGTGGAGTAAATATAAGAAGAAATTGGCTAAAGTCCCTAACTTTGATCTAGAATGCATGGGGTTTACTGCAATAAAAATTAAAAAATTTCTCCTAATCTAGAAGTTAATCTGCAACAGGATTTAGCAAATCTCTCAGTCCAGAAGTATTATTCCTCCTTGACTCCTAACTCCTACATCCTAGTTATTTGCAACAAGGTCCTGGTCTATGCTTTTCACAAATTTACAAACGAGAGTATTTATTCCGCAATGGTTCGGATCATGGTCATCAAGAACATTTAGTCTGAAGTTTCAACTCCAGTCTGAAAGAAAAACTTTGATAGACGCAGACGACTGCTCGTTTGCCTACTTTTCATCAACTAGGCCATGGTTGTAGGCAAATTCGATTAACGTGTTTGTATTCAAAGCGAAATCCAACATTCCGTTTCCCACTGCTATACCCTGAAAAAGCGAAAATAAGAGTGTACATCTTTAATTTCGAAGCAAAACTCTGCAACAAAAAGATCCGATGAAAAAAGTTTTCGAATTAATAGCCCTTACCTGGTTCCAGGTTAGATTCTAATAAAGTTAATTACGTGGTTCTATACGTGGTTCTATACATAATTTGCTTTCCAAAAGAGCCAACTTCTTCGATGAGAGTTCTCATTGAACTAGAAGTTTGAGGTAAAATTTAGAAAAACCAGGGCTTTTCATCAAAATTTGAAAAAATAATCAGCCTGATAACTTTAGTTCAAAAAGATAACTCAATGGAAACGGTGCTTTGAAGATGGGTTGATTACGTTGTTGAAATTTTGGGTAGTTTCGAGCTGATGACTATTAAGAAAATGATATAAATCTGCCCTCTTACAATAAAAACGCCAGTCTTTTTTAAGGAATGGTTGTAAATTTGAAGTTGCCAAGAACAAGTGCCAAATAATCTGTACAAAGTTTTCACGGCAGAATTTTTGCAATGAACTCTACTGGACGGTGAGATGGCGCTACAAATTTCCAGTTTCACGTGATATTGGTTTAGTGCATTTAATGTCGTCATAATTTTCTGCAAATTTGCTAGCTAACCCAGTCAATCTTCCACGTTTTTACGTAAAAAGTTTTACGAGGAAACATCGCGTAAACGGTTTTGAAAACACTGCTTATTTTGGTCATTTTTTCTCCAGATACATATTATAAAGAACAATGCCAAAAAATCAAACCATAGTCAAGGTAATCTTAATATCAAAACTAAAACATACCATAAGACGAAATTGAAAAGTTGAGTACACTTCTGTGTACCAATGCTTCTAAATTAAAAATAAAAAAATGCATACGCATTAAAATTCACCTAACCGAAGCTTTTACTGTAGAATTTAGCTCTCTGTATGACGAGTAATTTAGCAGAAAATTATAAAAATACGAAATGGTACTTGCTTTCCGCTTTATTTTGTAAAGGCACCCCAAGAAAAAACCAACCTACTTTGAAATTCATTGGATACTCTTTCATGCCTTCTAAAATTCTAACGGCCAATGTAGGCACATAAATACCGCCGTACGATTCGCCCGTAACGTAGAAATCGTTGATCTTAAATCTGGGGAATGTGTCGAAGAAGTGTTGCAGAGCTCTGTAATTTTCCATTGCAGTCTGAAAAAAAGGTGAATTTATTGCTAGGATGAGTTTTTCTGAAATTCGTGACATTTCTTCACCTGATCATCATTCGTCGTGACATCACCATTTGAGCTGTAAGAGAAGCCTACGCCGGCTGGAGCTTCGAGGAAGATGACGTTGGCTTTCTGAAAATTTCAACACTGAAAAACAGGATGCGAATATCTGGATGCAGCGTTGAAATTGAGGACACAGACTGCATTTGCATCTATCTCAATGATCTGTACTTGTAAATAATCAAATATTCTGATAAGTTTTATTTCATATTATTGTTATTTTCCGTTAAAACATTGCATGGAACTGTAAATTAGGGTGCTCAAACATAATATATCATAAATTGTTGCTCTAATAACTAAAAATCTTTGAGGAAAATTCTATGATGAAAACTTGGAGTGAGTTAACCCGACAGTGTTAACGTCGTCCGGAATATCCAGCAAGAATATTTTATATTTTATTTGCCAGGAAAAATTTAAAATTCGTGGCTCCGAGTTCTAAAATGTTAAAAGATCAGGATTAATTTTATTGTAATTGGAACTACAGATTCAGGGTAATAATCGGGTGATCGAAGAAGCGATCAATTTGAATGTGACATAATACGGTTAGTCTTGGGTTTCTGGTTTTTCATATCCAATGCTTAAGTGTCATATGTCATCAGAATAAAGCTGATCGGGGATGTCTTGAGTAACGATGATTTTTGTTGCATTCATTAATTTTTCGAATTTCAGGAGGACGACAAAATTCAAGCCACCAACGGCAGTGGTTTACTGTGAGAACGGCTCAATCAGAATATAATTAAGTAACTGAGCAGAGCTTTTGGAATAAAGTCACTACGTCGTTTTTTATCATTTATGAACTAAAAAATTTAAAAACTATGTTCAAAAGTCAAAATAGGGTCGAACTCAGGCCCGTTCTTAGAGGGGGAAGGGGGAAATTTCACCCCTACATTTTTTTACATTCAAAATTTTCAGCAATATCATTGGACTTATACATCACAATTCCCAAATTAGGTGATTATATTTACATAATTTTCGTCAAACAAGAAATTTAGACACTAATTCAAGCACACATAACTATAGTCTGTTTTTTATAAAATGTTTCCAAATAGAAAAGTGACACAAATCAGTATCGTCGTCAAAATCGCTTACATAGAGCTCTTACTGTAAAATTTTTTACTCGAAAAATTGATACAGGTTAGTTCAGTATGCTTGCAAATTTCCATTGCTCTATTATATACTGTTTATCAGAAAATCGTAAAAACCTGAAATACTACTTGCTTTCCACATCCATAATTTGGAGGCATTTCAAGAAAAACAGAACATAACTGAAAATAAGTCGTCTTTACTGCAAAAATGATTTTATTTTTATTCAGTAAATTCTAAAAAAAATTTTAGAAATCACCCCCCCCCCTTTTTTAAAAAATCCTGAATACGGGTATGGGTCGAACTATTGTTCTTCTTTCCTCACAGGGTCTTATGTACACACCGAAGAAACGCCTGATTACAAATACTTGATGTCATTGAGAAAAATGTATTCAGAAGTATACATTCTAAAAAATTCTACTAAGGATTTTAAAAGCACATTTGGTCAATGATTGACTAGATTCACTATTATTTCGAAATATCAACTGTAGCGAACTGGCGAAAGTAAGTTCAACATTAAAAAACTATAGTCTGTTTTTTATAAAATGCTTCCCAATAAAAAAGTGACACAAATCAGTACTGTCATCAAAAGCGTTTACATAGGGCACTTACTGTAAAATTTTTCACTCGAAAAATCGCTAAAGATTAGGTCAGTGTGCTCACAAATTACCAGTCCTATATGATATACTGTTCATTAGAAAATTGTGAAAATCCAAAATACTACTTGCTTTCCACTTTCATTATTTAGAAGCATTTCAAGAAAAACAGACTATAGTAAGCTTATTACTGCGGTCAATCATAAAAATTTTTTCCAACGGAAGTGGAAAACTGAAAACTTATCATTTTCTTCTATGTCACAATTTCTATAGTATATTTTTGCTGAAATGCTAGTAAATTCAAGAGCAGAAAGCAAGCACTAACTAAGTGAAAAGAAAGTGGAAAGTGGAAAGAAAAAGAAAGTGGAACGTGGAAAGCACTTTTTTGGAAGTGGAAAGCACTTTTTTCACTTAAGTGGAACGCCAGTACTATTATTTCATATTCTTATCATTTACTCCTAAACTGTATGTCGCATAGGACGGGAAATTCGTGAGCCTACTCAAATAACTCACACCATTTTTAAGCAAAACATTATACGGTAAAATCTTGGTGTAAACGACTTCGAGGGCGGTACTTATTTTTTGTTATCTTTCAATTTACAGACATTTTACAAAAAATAGACTGTACAATGAAAGCTTTGTGCAAAGGATTTTGGGGTGCTATTTTTGTCATTGTTCAATTCACAAGCATTGAAAAACAGACTGTAGAGTAGCAAATGTCTCTATCCTGCGCTCTATCCAAAGCTCAAGCGGATGCATGACTCTGCTTCTATAATTTTGGCCTCCTTGTTGTCTTCAAGAGATTCCGACACTGGATACGGATAGCGTCGGCTGACACCAGCCGAGTCAGCCTGCTGTCGGCCGATGCTATCCGTGTCCTGTGTCGGCCGACGCTGTCCGAAGAAGTATAGCAGGGCATCTGACACTACCCGGCTTCATTATTTGTGTTGATTAACGGTGCGGGGCTTAAACGCAGAAAACTGAAGGATTTTCTTGAGTGTCGGACAGCGTCGGACAGCGTGGGACAAAAAATTTCAACTCGATCGAAATTGCAATCCAGTGTCGGCCGACGCTGGCTGACACCGGATTGTAGAAGTATAGTAGCTCTGTCCGACTGTCGGCCGACACCGGCCGGACGGTCTTCGACACTGGCCGATCGTCTTTTTTTTTATTTCAAAGCGAATGGGTTATACAAAAAGTGATGTACTGATCAATTTCTGATTATAGCACTACAAAAATAGAGTTCGAGACATCTAAAATGATCCTATGATTGAAATTTTCGCAAATTTATTCTCAGCACCATGAAGTGATTCGCCGTGACTGGTTATAAGAGAGCGGAGCAATAGAGCGCGGACATTTGAGGGCGGACATTAGAGCGCAGGACAATAGAGTGCAAGCACATTAGAATGCAGGACAATAGAGCGCGAGCATTAGAGCGCAGGACAATAGAGCGTAGGGACATTAGGGCGCATCTATTGGTTCGAAACAATTTTAACCAACTTTCCGTAATCTGCAATGAGCGCAAATTTTAAATTGTTTTTGAACATGAAAAAATATTAAGCAAGCAGCTTTATTTCAAAAGCTGACAAAAAACTGCGAGTGTGATTCTGAATGCGAGTTGGAAATTCAAAGTGAAGTCGAAAATAACAAAATGAAACAATTTCATTCCAGCGTTCAGAGGTCAAATATCTGCGATTTTTTGTGTCTTCCGCAACTTTTGATAAAATACAACATGGTGGAGGAAAAATGCTTTGACTTTGACCTGAACTTTTTCAGATAGACACGAAAAAATTTAAAGAAAGCATTTATGGGCCAAAATGTAGTTATTTTTCACATTATTGTATTTTCGTTTTTTTCATTTTGCTCTGATCTAATTTTTCTGCGCTCTATTGCGCCTATCCGTTATGGTCCTGCGCTCTATTGTCTCAGTGGCCGACACAGAAATTTTTTGGGGCGGGGGGCGGAAATTTTTTATTTTCAATTTTTATATTTTTGTTGAATTATTTGCTTCGACATGAAAACGATTTTTTTTCTTATTTTTCTTAAAATTTTTTTCTAAAAAAAACAAAACGAAAAAAAGACGAAACAATGGGGCAACGGGCACGAAAATAGAGGATAGATGAAAGAAGAAAAAAATCAAAAAAAAAATTTTGGCTACAGTATTTAATTAAGTTTTGTAGGTTTTGCTCTAATGTCCTTGCCCTCTGTGGTCCTGCGCCCTAATGTCCCCGCGCTCTATTGTCCTGCATTCTAATGTCCCTGCGCTCTATTGTCCTGCATTCTAATGTCCCTGCGCTCTAATGTCGGCGCTCTATTGTTCCACGCTCTAATGTGTCAGTACCGTGATTCGTATCTCACTTTGTTCCAAGCGAAGGGATTCATTCTCAACGTGTCGCCGTCGTCGTTGACTAAGAAGGGGCCTAATTCGGACAAAAAGCCGTCTAAACTACTACATCCGGGGCCACCATTCATCCACAAAAGTAAAGGATCGTTGGACGGATTGGATTGTGATTCCACGAACCTGTTAGATATATCATATGACGTCTTATCATATTGCAAGCTTAACAGGTTTCACCAATAATGGAGGAAATGCGTTGAACTGGCATTCAAATAACCTGAGTAATGTTTGAAAGCGATTTTCGACAAACCAGGCAGATTTTGCACTTCTTGATCGACAACATAAGAAATTTGAAGAATCAAAAACAAAAATTTAAACAACATGGAATATCTTAACAAGAAGGAAGCTGCTTTTTATTCGATTTATAGGCTCCCCTGAAGGAGATTATTTTCTCCGTTTTACTCCTTATCAATAGGTAAACACAAGCGAAGATTTGTGCGAGTAAAATGATTCAGCTTATCTCTCTAGCAAATAGCGATGTGCAGGTGCCACCCTTCTGCCTAAGGAGTATACGAGTACAATACATCTTTCTAATTTTGGATATTCAACGCAATTACCTGACCGGGAACCTTACCTGGAGAAGCATTATGTATAATAGCAGATACACATCTACAACATTGTGCTAAAAATGGATTCCGGATAGTATTGCTCTATTCCCCTTGAACCTGCCACACGGATCCATTCATGAAAATTTTAGTGCAAAAGGTCAATGGGAAAAGTAATCTGTGTAGCGTTGTCCGAGTTGCTATGGTATTTGCTGAGACCCCGTCAATCGTGTTAATCATGAATTCTTCAGACTTCATTAAAATATTCCAAAGTATTGGAGCAGTCAATTTTTTCAGAATTGATATTTTTAAGGCCCATTCGAAATCTGTCTTGCAGTCTATTATATCGAGATTCGTGCAACATTCGAGCGAACATTGCTTGCGTCTGTTTTTTCCGAAAATATTTTTTCCAATTTTCAAATGTTGGAGTTTTAGACCATAAC
This sequence comes from Romanomermis culicivorax, assembly GCA_963922205.1. Taxonomy (NCBI): domain Eukaryota; kingdom Metazoa; phylum Nematoda; class Enoplea; order Mermithida; family Mermithidae; genus Romanomermis; species Romanomermis culicivorax. The sequence continues at coordinate 1,079,080 of CAWUHX010000089.1, forward strand.
TTCAGATAACGAAATTCTGAATTTCGATCTGAACGTTATTACTGTAGATTATTTTAATCGGCGTTTCCGTTCATTGACATTTTCTTCGAGTTTTGCTGAGTTTTCCGAAGCTGCTTTGAGCATTAACACCAAAGATCTGCACTCAATCAGTAAATATTGATCACTCGGCTAAGTAATTTACACATCGAATACAGGATATTGTAGCTTGAGAACGATTCTGTTGAGTGTGATTTATTCAAACCATATATAGCCGGCACATAGTGGTTATCCGTCGTAGGATATAAAAAACATAGTGCTTGTCCATTATCGATTTGGACAGAACTGCGCGGATACCCGAGTCAGTCGAGAATTTTGACCACTTAACCAAGTTATCGGAGGAAATTTTCAGCTGTTCTGCTAGCTGCTCACTGGGGAAAAAATTCTTCCGCAAGCTACAGTAATAAGCCTGCTCGTTTTTTCGTATTTAAGTTACTTTCATATGATTGTTGCATCGATCATTTCAAAACGTCTAATGGGGAAGAGTGCCATGGGAACCCCCAAGAAATCTTCGGTCATATGGCTGGCCAAATGATGATCCCCCGCATGGATTTGCCAATCATATGACTGACAAAACCGGGCAATCGATGACCCTCCGCGCCAAAAAAATAGTTTGACACCCCAGACCTTGGGCACCGTTACATGGATGTTTCAAAATGGAGTATAATTACGATGCCTGAAAAAGATTCAAATCAAAATTGGTGGATTTTACCGATCCGTCGATTTCGATGATGGCCATCACAGAAATAAAAATTCAATAGGGATAAGTTGTTCTGTAGGAAATGTTAAAATATGTTTTTTGTATAAAATCTTGCAAAATTTTCAACAACAGCATTTTCAATCCTGGATTATATAATTTCAATCTGTGACGATAAATCTACGATGATGTAATCGTCCTTTAATCGGCCGCTGAGCATACCGATTATTTTAATCCCCAATTATATTTTGATCGGCGATTAAAAATAATCGTCGATTATTTTAATCGGCCAACAAGCATACTACCCTGAATTTGGCCTTGTGTTTAGTGTTGGCTTTAGACGGATAAAGCCGAATTCATACTTCATACGGAATCGGAAAAAAGTGTATTGATTCTACAATGCATGTGGGAGATATCGAATTTTAGTTGGCAAAATTTTATCATTTTTAATCACGACGTTCGTTTAATTTTTGATTGCTGAATATTTTGAATGTTTTTTTCCGTTCTTGAAAGCATACATGTGCAGGTAGTCATAGTCATATCTGACATCATCAACTAATAACTACGAGTAGACCTGGAAAACGCTGTTTCTCCTGAAACGAGATATTGAACAGATTTAAAAGTATTTAAACATAGTAAAATCAAGAATAAATTGTCATCCGGCCTTTCCGGCGCCGGAGGGAGTATGAATTGCCATCCGATCCGGAAACTTGCCGGACCGGCATTCTGATCTGAATTCGGATGCTGGAAGCCGGATTGCGGGATGCCGGACACTGAATGCCGGAAGCTAAAAATAACTTGCCGAGCGCCGGACGCCGGATGAAGTATGAATTCGGCTTAACTAAGATTGATCCTTTCAGAAAAAATAATGATAATTTTTTTAGAAAAGAGCATGTCAACACGTCAGTCCTGCGAAGCAACAAAAAAGATTTCCACATTATGTAATCCTACAAAAAATGGCACATTATGTCAAAAAATGACGAAAAATTTCTATACAATAAGGTATTCAAAAATTGAAAAACTGTAGTTATTGCAAGGTTGCTCATGACAAAATCGTATTCTTTTTGACGTTTCAATTTCAAATTGTACAGTTAGATATGACTTCTGACTGCATTTCTTACTTTATGCTATTGCTAGGCGAATATTTGAGAGTTTTCCAGAATTTTTTGTACGTGTAACATAGGCTTGATGTTGTTGCCTATTGCATGTGCAGTAATTTATTAAATCAAAAGATTTTGATGAAAAATCTCCGTTTTTCTGGTCTTGTTGTACAGCTCTTTCCTTGGAAGTAAAGAAAGAATATTAGTCTGAGAACTAGTTGGACCTACTCCTTGGCTAGGCCTTGGATCTAGCGCAACAGTTCCTGGCTAGACCTGGCAACAACAAACAATAACACTAATTAACAGGCCCTCACAGTGCGGACCTCGTAAACTCACAGAGAAAAATGTATACCCACTGGAAGGAACGGGATAGAAGAGACCCACTACGGTTTGTCTCCTTACCTGACGTCTGCAATAAGAGACGCCTCGGCCTGAAGCCCTTCGTGTATTTACTGTACCATCGAACAAATATGCAAACGTATATAACTAACAATAATAATAAACGAAAGTGGGTGAATTACTAATAGAATTATGCAAATACGGCCGAACACGGAAGGAAGCTTTTAATGGGTGAGACGTGGGCATAAAACTCCCGGAAAATAATGTAAACATATAACAGTGACCTCATCATCACACTTCCTTTTTTCTTTGACGCTCCTTTTTTATGCAAATCGTATGCGCTTGCCGATCGTCCACTGATGATTTATACGTCAATGGCAAAATGGGCAGCAACAAGTTGCCCAACAGTCGTTCATGTATATCGGCTACAGAATCCCAATAGTGTATCTTACCTTTGGATCGGAAAGTAAATGGAATGAAAGTTCTCCAAGCAAGTTTCATCCGTGAAGTTTGTAAAATTGTGTCAAAAAGCGACGATTATCGTGAAGTCATGCGATTTTTTGCGTTATATCCTTTTTCACGTATCTATAAATCTGAAATTTCCGACGACACTATTTCTTCCGCTCACGTGTGACTTCTCCATCTCCTTATTTGAACTACGCTTATATAACAGGGGCCGATTTCACTAAAGCGACTTAAGCTGCAGCTTAACTCTATATGTTATACTATTGTCGCTAAGCTGCAGCTCAGCTGTAGCTTAACGACAATGGTATAACATATAGAGTTAAGCTGCAGCTTAAGCTGCAGCTCAGCTGGAGCTTAAGTCGTTTTAGTGAAACCCTTTCCGGTATTTATTTTTAGGCGAAAGATTTGTCTTTCGAATAAGCAACAATAAGCCATTTTTGAGCCATTCTAATGCGTTGTTTGGCGTTGTAGAGTGCATTCGATGGACCTCACCTTTGTTGTCGATAAGGTGGGATGAAGAGAAACAAAGAAAACGAATAAAGACAAGTAGAGTAGAAATCTACTTTAGCATACTGTACCTACGTGTTTATTGCTGTTGGTTTCCTGACACAAAATCTCGGTTTGGTCTATAAGCCTCAATGAAAGTTCACCATAGTTCGCCACTACGCACTGCAGATAGCTTTCTGAACCCCTATTGAGAAACACAAAATTTTTTTAGTTTTTCCCTGACAGCAGAAACAAAATGTGCGAGAAAAGGTTTTAGGGGATCACTAATACGCAGTAGAGATCCTTTATGGACCACTGAAGTAAAACGAATATCAGAACTCTGCTCTTACAACTCAGGTAAAAATAAAAGATCGAGAAAAAACAAAGTCCCACCTTTTCAAACACAGACAGCCTTGTGTGAAAATTCATCATAAGTTGATTTCCAATATACCTAACCCCTCCAACTACACCCAGTGTCGGATGAAGTGAAAAAAAGAAAATTTTTATAAGTGAATCACAGTGCAGAGTGGCCACTGAGCTACGATCAAGAGAGACTGACACTCACTGAGCTACTAAGAACTCATAAACAAAATTTCCAAGTTTCCCGGGCACACCATAGACTATTCAGTGAGCTACGATCAAGAGAAACAACGTTTTTCAGGTGTTCCTGTGAAACATACACTGCAACGTGCCTGCAACGAGCCCAGTGTGTACCCAGCAACGGAGTGGAACCCCTTTTTTGGCTTTCGCTGCGTCTACCGTTGAATTAAACCGGCTATAGCCCATCCAGCTGTTTTTTTCTTCTTTTTATTTTTTCGTCGATTTTTCCGGAGTTTATTAAAACATAATCCATAAAAAGCCGGGCGCATTGAATCAACCAGTCTACGAATTTTTTGCCGATATCTCTGCTTTGTTTTTACATATTTTCCAGTCAACCAATTTAGAGGAGTTCTGCTTGATGAATATCGATGAGGAACATGTTGAAGGGGTTCCTGGGTAGTGCCGAAGGAGTCCCATCATTGGCCAATGTCGGGGAGGTGTGACCATCCCGACCAGAGCTCAACAAAAATGGTCGGGTTCGGAACCCATGGGCAGAGTGAAACATCAGTCCTGTGGGTGCAATGTGTATCGACCATAATACAATCAATATCTAACAATATTTCAATTTGCAGGTACAGCAGACGTAGCTGTGAATGATTACAACTCAATAGTCAATGCTACAAATACATATATTCGCATTGTTCTGATATTTATAGTCTGAAAAATAAAACAGCTCTGATACTGTAGATTTCAAGGAAGTTCGCTTTTGCACATATTGCATATCGTACTGGGTGTATTGACATTGAATCAAAGCAAATCTATATTTAGAGCTTTTTCTGGAAATTTCGCGCTCTTGAAAATCTGTTCTCTGATAATCTCTGATAATAATGAATCGAAGGAACATCCCCTCGGATGTCATTTTATGCATACGCAAAAAAATACTCAAAATTCAAGGTCTCACATCTACCGATTTACGTTTTGTAAATCAGGCTATGTGCTCCAAGAGGCTAAAGAGAATTGAACAGAATGTGAAATTTTTGCAACGAAATAATCGAACAAAATCATGTCGTAACGATTGTTTTTCAAATCAATGAATTTGAGCTCTTCGAAAATCGCTGAATTTTCCGGATTCACTGCAAAGGGCACCATGAAATTGTAATTTTCTTCAATAAGTACACTGTTTGGAAAGCTTAAAGTAAAATTTGCTTGTGTTCCTACTCGACGTTCATATTCTACTATAATTTGTCCTTTCATCTCTCCTATTCGGTTACTCGAACGTTCTAATCTTCTCATCATTTTATCTTTTTTCTATTTCTCTATTGAACTAGACTGTCATTAAATTTTTGCATTGCGCATTTTTTTCTTTCATTTTTTTTCTATTTTTCTGTTAAATTTTCTCTTGAACCCCTTATTTTTCATTGTTTCTCCTTTTTTCACATTTTTCAGCAAAATTTTCATATTCTAGGCATTAATCACAATCGGTGTTCAAACCGTCGATTTCTTTCTAATTTTAGAAACATTCGAACAACGAAAGAAAAACATTTTCTCTTTTCGTTTTTGCACCACGTATATGTGTGCGATGAATTCCGAAATTTTCAAAAGCGCGGTTTGCGGTTTCGGGAAAAATGGAGATAAGTAATTTGCTCTAGGGTGTCAGACATGATCATTAATTTTTCGGCGGCGAGAATGGACCAACGGCAGATGTTATCTGAGCAGTGGGTCGAAAAATCTGTTATTTATAAACCGAATTCGTTAAACTGAAACCAGTATTGTTAATTTTTGCAGTCTTCCGATTATATTTCGTCCGATTGTGCAACTCGGTAAGATTCCTTGTTTCTATACAGTCGGATCACTGACTACTACATTTGGTTCCGCCGCATCAACTCTTCAACATTGCTCCAGTCATTGTATGTTCGTCTGAACAATGCACTACCATAGAAAACCTGTCCAAAAGCGAATATTCGAACTTGACTCTTAACATGATTCACCGGAAACGTTAAATTAATGAAAATTGAAGGACTTCATTCATCACAAAGTTTTCGTTTTTCTGCAGGCCAGCTTTCGGTTCACGGTTCCAACGTTTAAATGCAGTAGTTCGTTAAGTTTTAGATGTGTAACACAGGTTTTTTGGAGCAAGCATCATTATTGCAAATCAAACGATAATCCCAAGTCTAAGTTTCAGAGCGCCGTACCATCATCAAGACATGTTGGAAGCGAATTTTTTGCACGCAGTCATATCACGCAATTTAGTTCTGAAAAAAAGTGTTCGTTTTTCTGTCACAACGAACTAATATCTGAAATGTAGCCATATTATGCACAGCCGGAAAGACATCTTCTCCGACGGCACATTTCATGTCAGGCTTAATGCTGCAGAATTATCAAACCATTTTTGATGAGCTAACATCGCTCATTACATTCTCCATAGGCTTCTATATTCTATTTAATTTAAAATGAGCCTCTGAACGCAAAATAGTGCGAGAAATCTGTGAGCAGATAATAAACCTGCATCGTATGTCGAAATCCTTTTTTCTCTATTTGTTCTCCTAACTGCTACAGTCAACTAGAGAGAAACGTGCCCGCGTGTACGCCGGCTGTTCATTATTTGCATAAACATCCTCCTGCTCACCGAGACTCACTTGGATAAATTAGATCATAATTTTGATTATTTTCTAGATATTTCGAAATATTGAAAATGGTCGAAGCTTTCGCCGGTACATTTTTGCTCCAACATACCGATGATACGTTTGATGACTACATGAAAGCGTTGGGTGAGTGTTCTGTACATCGCATTTGAAAGTCTTCTTAGTCACAAAATCATCATTTCAAATCTCAACGAATCTACTTGAATTGAAACAAATAATATTGGAAGGTCATATGCATCAAACGTCAGGTGATTCGAAAATATATAACCCAAGTTCGTCTTAATGTCACTTGCACCACGACAAGGTTTCAGATACTAGTCGATTTACCAGTAAAGTTAATTAATGGTTACGTTTCTTTTAGAAGCTGTTTATTGACTTCAATTTATTCTTCCGAACGACTATTACAACATAGTCCTAAGAAACAAATTCAAAATGTCATTTGGTCACTAAACTGGACTAATAAATCCACTAATATCTACATGAAACCTAGTTCAGAAAAACATTCGGCCATAAGCTGCAAATCTTGCTATCCACACATACCTAACGCTTTTCTTACTATTGTATACTATATAGAGCTGAAGTTCAGGAATAAGGAACATACATATTCTGATTGCTATGATGTAGAATACAAATGAACAGACTTTCAAAATTAAATTTTTGATGGATGGATGGTGAAGACTACTTATATTCAATAAGTTTTATTCAACGAAATATTGCCGACAAGGCGTAGCGCATTTTAGGATTATGTGTGAGAAAAACCAGTTATTCTATTGGCTTCAAGATATAAGTGAAATTCGGGTAAAGTTAAGTTTTACATTCACTGATTTCATGCAGTTTTGGTAAGAAAAGAATCAAGTATTGATCAGAAACTTTAACTATAGATCATATTAAATCTTGGAATTCCACCACCAACCTATCTAGATGGAAGATCAATGACTCCTACTGCATGTGAGACAATGTGTTACATTGTTTTAGCACAACTTGCGGTAAAATAGAAAAAGGCACTCATCTAGAGTCTGACTCTCAGCAGATTTGGCGGCTGTATGCCCGGAAACAATAATGTCATCGAAACATATAACTGACCTACCACGTACCAACTTGATTTCTCGCTTCCAGAAATTTGATAAAACTCAGGCCGAAAAATTGAATAGAAATTCTCGATTTGTTCACAACTGTGTTAAAATCTGGATATGAGCAATAAAGCCGTATACCGCTAACTAGAACTGCAGATACCAACAAACTACTCTCATCATACAGCGATTTCATTGTTCGAGCTGGAAAGTTTCGGTTCGACTGAGTGTTTATTCGAGATAGATTTGAGATTCCAAGCATAATAACTCATATTTTAGGCGTCGGTATGATGACCAGAGTTGCGGCCAAAACTACTAAACCCACCGTCACTTGCGCGGTGAATCCGGACGGCAGTGTTCTCTTCAAAACCGAAAGTGCACTCAAATCACAAAATCTCAATTTTAAATTGAACGAAGAATTCGAAGAAGATACTTTGGACGGCAGAAAGACCAAAGTGAGGTTGTTGTATGGAAGGATTTTGGATTTATGGGCCCAATTGCACAAACATCCTCTTCGCGGAGGAGATTATTTCAGCCAAATTCAGACCCGAATAACTCGTGAACAGAGAGGCAGATATTACGTCTCTTTACACGGAGAGATAGATCTTCGAAACCTGCATGCAATACGGGAAACCGGAATTCGAATCGGAAAAGCTCATAGAGTTGATTTGACTAGAGAAAATCATCTTCCCGAAGGGGACGTTTGTGCAACTAGGCTCTGAAACACATGATTCTGAGTAAGAAAAAAAAACAGATTAGATTGAGTGTCAAAAATTGTAAAAATACCAAGAAACCACAAGCTTTCAGCGCTCATAAGCGATATTTCTGCATAGTTCTGCATAAATGAGGCGAGATGTATAGAGTTTTTGCATATGCGGATCTCGAAAAGATCTATGTTCAATTTGAGGTTTTGAAAATATTCTCACAATGCAGCATATCTCACTGAAGAATTCACTACATGTGGTACCCTACCCCATCCCAAAACTTGGACTAGAGCTTGTACCATACCCATGAACGGGCCAATGAGCGCAAGTTGATATTTGTCCAAATGCCAACCAACGGTCGCCTGGCCAGGCCTCGATCGCAAAGGCTTGTGCCTCGTCTTCGCTCTGTGACTTTGAGACGCTTATCGTTATAGACTAAATTTTACGTCGAAAACGGCAAATTGATCCAGTGCCAGAAAGCAACCAAAGCCGACGAAAAGGACAGCACGATCATTCGCGAAATGAAGGGAGATGAAATGATTGCTGTAAGTCAAACTTTGTTTTTTTTACTTTCATGCTCACGATTCTGGAAAATTTTCCACCGAATTTTATAACCGAAGATTATTCTTCTGATGTGACTATAAGAACACAACAAATTCGACATGACAAGTTCGAAAAAGTGACAAAATGTATACAGAAAGGCGACTCGGGAATTGGGTTTAATCAACCAGGACTTTGCATGTCAATTTTCTGTAATAACGTGGAAAAATGGGAGTCTGAAAAGTTACGTGATTTTTTAACCAAAATTCGGACCTGTTATCTTCTATGATCCCTGTTTTTCCTCTGACGAAATAATCAACGGCTTAATTTAATGGAAAATTTTCAAACAAAACCTTCTACTGCGCGACCCAGTTAAAAATCGAATTAATTTTACTGGAGATGATTCCTTCAATTTCAGACTATGAAATGCGACAACATCGTCTGCACCCGTACCTACAAGCGCAAGTGAATGGCATGATTTTGCACATACTCGTTTCTTTTTATTTTGGCCTTTGTTACTAGTTCTAACAATAAAAAGCAACCCTTTGCTGCACATGTCACACTTGGATTAAAATGGCGGATCGTGGTGCAAATTTCATTGACGCTTTTCGAAAATCCTGTCCTAGCTAATAACGACATTCCTATCGAATTCTTCGGAATCAATTTATAAGATTGGTCAAGGTGTTGTAAAAATCTGCATGGTTCAGACAACTACTGTATTGAGATATCTGAACAGAGTAGAATGAATATATGTAGGTTTTATCAAATCACTCGAATGTGATGTTTTCATTGGCCGTTCAGTTTGTTTGACTTTTCTTCAGGCGTGAATTTGATAGTCCTAAATATTATCAAGTGGAAAAATGCACACGAAAATGTCTACAATGATCTCATTAGCCATTTCTTGCCGATATTGAACGTAGTGGTATGTTCATTTGAGGGTTTGCTGTCTCAAATTTCAAATATGTTCGTATGACTAATTTTCCTCAAGTTGATCAAAAAAGAACGAGATCAAATTTACACTGATTAGTGGTCTATCTAATATTTACTATCAGCAATTTCATGTGAGTCGAGAACTCGGTTCCGAAAAAAACAAAATTTTTATGGGCCATCTGATGGAGATTATGTACGTCCCATGAACAATCTACAGGCATTTCACAAAAAAACAGGCTATGGGATAAAAACGGTATTCTGAGTGGGATTAAACAGCTATCCGTATAAGATAAAACCGTGGATGAGGTCCGAACCTCGCTCAAACCTCGGCTCCCCACGAAAGATGAAATGTTCTATTATGAGCCCGTCGTTACTGTCGCAGAATTTCTATCACCGGATTCTTAAGCGACCTACAGTGAAGCTTTGGATGTATAAAAGATACACTTCTAAAACGCCATTATCCAATTCTCTAGCAGCAAGAAAATTGTTATATTTTTTTAGAAAAGTATAACAATTCTCTGTTATAGAAAAAAAATTTTCATGTCCGCAGGATACTGTTAAATAGCGTCTGGTAGGGCCTTCTATTAACAATTGGAAATGGTCTCACCCTTACTCAGCGAAACGCACAATAGCGACACTCAAAATAGCGAGACTCGATACAGCGATTCCCAAAACAACGAAGTCTCAAAACAGTGATTCTCAATAGAGCGAAGTCTAGGAACAGGTTCTCAAAATTGTGAATTTTCAAAAAAGTTATCTTTACAATGGAAAAATGGAGCAGTTTATTCAGGCTTGCGCCCTAAGCCTAATCTAAACCTAAGCCCAAGATTGAGCCTAAGCCCACGCCCAAGACCAGGCCTAAGCGTAAGCTTAAGCCTAAGCCTAAGCCTAAACATAGGCCTAAACCTAAGCCCAAGCCTAAGTTTAAGCTCAAGCTGACATAATTTTTGTGATTTTGGAATGGTCCATTCGTGTGTACCTACTGCAACCGCAGCAGAAAAGCATGTGAAGCTTAGATGGCCAAATGCAAATAAAAATAGACTATTTCAACTAGCAAAAATGATATTAATATGCCTAATTTGCATATTTATTATAAAATGATGTGTACGTTCACTCTAATGGGTAGAACTTTTTACTGTTCGCTGCGTATTGAGATTCACTGTTTTGAGGCTTTCTATTTTGAGTATCGCTGTTATGCGGTTCGCTATATTGGGGACACGCCTTCGAAATGAACACCTAACTTCCGATGCACAGATCTAACAATCTGCGCATCGGAAGTCAAAGTAGCCATTCAATGTTATCATTTCTAACGATGTCTTCGGATAAAATTTATTTAGGGATCATCATAGTGCAAAAATGTTTGAATTTGATTCGACACAACACTTCGTTATTTGCCGGGACGTGAAAATTACCGATCCGATACCCTGCATGGGTGCTTTCTGGTTATGATGGCAATGCTTTTAAATAAAATTCAAATTGGTCACAGTATTCCAGAGTTATGAGGATTTTTGGCATTTATTTGTCTTTCCTAGCAGTAAGAAATAATCCTGGTCAAATATTTATGCTACCGAGACATTAGAACGCGGGACAATAGAGCTTGGACAGTAGTGCATAGAGACATAGCGCAGTGCAATAGAGCACAGAAACACTAGATCAGAGTAAAATAAAAAAGCCGAAAATTAAATAATTTGAAAATAACTATTTCAGCTTTTCACATTTTTTTCTACACATTTTTTCTTGACTCTGGAGAAGTTCAGGTTCATATTCTGGCTGTATTGAATGAAACGGTGCATTAAAGTGATTACATAGCAAGAATTTGATCTGCTCGACAGTTCGTCTTGGCAGCCAAGTTTTAGATTGGAACATTCATCTGACTCGATGATCCAAAAAATTTATCCGCTCAAAACATATTGCAGTTTTTAGAAATTTTTGAGTGAAGCCAACATACAATATAAAAAACTAAATACCAAATCATTTCCTATTGGAACGATACTAAAATTGGAGATACATAGAACTGTTATCGTAGAAATGACACTGCAGCTATAGTCGAATTTGCTACATAGTGCAGTACTATATATGACTATTTTGAGTTCCAAACTGCAGGACTTAAATGGGGTTCATACAAGTTCTACGCAGACTGTAATTTTCGCTAAATATGAAATCTCAAAATTTTTCAGATCGACCGTTTTTTTTCGTCAAATCGGTGTTTTTGGCGGAAAAAATTTGTGAATGCGAAAAAAATTTCGATGGGCTCTTGCGCCAAATAGTGAAAACCATTTCGGTATTTTCAAGTCGGAACAGTGGCTTTTACCATACCCGTATCCAGGATTTTCAAGAAAGAGGGGAGGAATTTTTCAAGAATTTACTGAATGAAAAAAAATCTTTTTTTCAGTAAAGACGACTTATTTTCAGTTTATGAGTGCTTGGATTAGCGGCTAAATTCTACGTTTGACGAAAAGAATGTAAATATAATTTAATTTGGGAATTATGATGTAAAAGTACAATGATAAATTTTATTCAAAAATTCATGATTTGAGCAGCGTTTTTTTTTGTGCACGGACATTTGTGCCAATTGGCACAAGAGGCCAAAAAAATTTGTGCCAATTGCACAAAAAATTTTTTTTTACTAGAGACATACTGAAAACTGCGGAAAAGTTTTAGGCCAAAAGTTTGATGAAAATTTGTTGTTTAACGCATTAATTTTTTGTAAAAATCGTGCCCAATCTATTTTTCAGCTAACCATGTCAGTGAGAAGAGAAAAAACTGTGGAACAAAATAGTTCACGAAATTCCAGAAGGAAATGGAATGCTGAGACAATTTAAATAGCTCTAGAATTGTTCAGGAAGTTCAAATTGATTCAATTTTCGACTACGAACGAATATCTATGTTATGTTTATTTAACAACCATGTAAAGACTAGAGAAAATAAAGTCGAAAATCGTATTAATTTTCGATCGAAACATTGTGCCATTATCAACGATATCGATTTTTCTATTTGAATCAATCAAACACAAAAAAGTAACAATTTCAGTTTTAAATCCGAATCTGGACTCAATGAAGAGAGAATATTCAGAATTTCTTTTCACTCATCAATCTTGACAGCCTATAAAGTTTGCTGCAACGATACTAATACACTGTTTTAAGAGAAATCGTTCGCGTTCGGGTCAAATGTACGAATAGGAAATATTATATACATTGATTCGGCGCGAGGCGCCGAAAAATTTTTGCATTTTCAGCCCCTAAAACGTCTAAAAATCAACTAAATTTAATGTTTGACCAGCCAAAAAATTTGTGCCAATTGGCACAAACGCTCAAAATTTTTTGTGCCATTCCAAATTTTTTTGTGCCAAAAACCATGTTTTGGCACAAAAAAAACACTGGATTTAAGTTTAATCTAACATTTATGATCATACCTGTACTTGGGGGGGGACCCCCCCCCCCCCCAACTCGGCCAACCCTATACCCAAAATCATTTTCCCCCCCCCAACCCCCCCCCAGTTTGGAAAAAAAAAATTTGCAAAAAAGTGTATGTTTTTTGGCCTTTTTTGGGAAAAATTTCGACTTTTTCCTACCCCCCCCCCCAAAATTTCGGATTTACCCCCCCCCCCCAACTGGTCGGAGGTCTTACAGGTATGTTTATGATATCGCTTCAATCGTATACGGCACGGCGTGGATTTTAGAAAAAGCCGAAAAAATGTAAGAAAATTTTTGGGGGGATTCTCCCCTTCCCCCTCTAAATACGGGCTTGGCTTTTAGAGTCTTACTGAAATCAGCATGGTGACATTGCAATTTGCAAAAAATAAAAAATAATGCACCTATTTTTTATTCGCCAAACTTGAAAAATCGTTTAAGCTTTTCAGTTGATATTATAAAAATAGTTTTCAGTAGCTCTTGCACCAAACTATTAAGTGGAATCAAATCTAAACTACGCTATTCAATATAACGACACCACATTTAATGTCTAATCACGCGTTTTTTCAATTTCTGGATTATCGTCAATTTTTTAAAATACAATCGATTATCAATTTAGAGAGCAAACAATTTCCATGAGTTTAGCAGTATTCGTTCCAATTGGTGGGTAACCACAACCAACAGTGACCACACCATGAATGAGTGAAAGCTTTCCCCGAGGTCGGTATGGCGAAAAATTATATTGGGCTAAGGTAAAGTGGGCATGGGGCAACTTTGGTCAATTTCACTTGAAACATCGCCAAATTTTTCCACAGTAAGATATGCAGGTACAACTTGGCACACTAATGTCTGAGTAATCGGTGCACGTTACAGAGAAAGAAAATTCGGTATTAAGGGTCATTTATACTTGCCCTTTTCGGCGGAACGAAACGGAATGCAATCGACCGAACGGAAATTTCCGTTCGGTTCGGTTGGAGCTTGCCATCGGTTGTTTTCCGCAAAATCGCATTTATACTTCCCGACCGAAAGTGGACATTGAAACTCAAACAAAAATTGCGCAATTTTATTAATTTCTGTCTACAAAAATTTTTCTGGCATCCATCTATAAATTTCCTTTGAGATGGATATCGACAGAACCCGCAAAAAAATTGGATTTAATTTTCGGGCTGGTTTTTTTCGATTCTGGCCATTGTTTCCCCCCAAATCTTGCTTTTTGAGAGATAAATTTGGAAAAGGAAAAAATTTTAGGGCTAGGATCAGACACGCACTGCAAGAATTTTTCAGGGGGTTCCTCGCAGACATGCACGGCAAGAATTTTCCAGGGGGGAGGGTCCATGGACTTTTTTCCCTGGGGGGTAGGGGGTGTGTGAGCAAAAAAAAAAGTTCTGCAAGCCTGTTTTTCATACAAAATATGCACAAAAATCATGAAAAAAGCTGTCTTGGAAAAAGTTCAGGTAGAGAAGTTTGACGATTTTTTTTGGCCATTGGGGTCGGCCAGGGTTTCAGGGAAGGGGGGTTTACCCCCTACCCCCTGTGTGCATGTATAGTTCCTCGGACTTTTTATCGAGGGAGGGGGTGAGGGGTGGGCAAGTGCGGATTTAGGGGGGCGGGGGGCGGCCGCTCCCTCCGAAACTTTTGAAATACGATTTTTTTTCAGTATACCTATAGGCAAATTTGAAAATTTTTTGAATTTTTTTTGGAAAAATACTTAATTCTGAGCATCGCCCCACCCCCCCGAAAAAAATTTTTTGGTCCGCCACTGGTGGTGGGTGAGCAAAGAAACAAAAAAAGTTCCGCAAGCATGTTTTTCCTACAAAATATGCATAAAAATCATCCAAAAAGCTATATTGGAAAATGTTCAGGGGAAATTTTTCGGGACAGGTGGTGCCCAGGGTCTCAGGTAGGAGGGTGTACTCGCCTACCCCCCTATGTGCATGTATGGCAAGGGTATGGAAAAGATGTATTTTGGTGCATTTATGGGGTCCAAATCTCAAAATTTTCTTTAATTTATAGGACTTTAATAATCACTATTAGGAGTTTTTACGGATGGCGGTGGCCACGCCGAAATTTCTCTGACGCCGGTTTTTGAGGGTTTTCATGATGAAGGGAAGAAAGAACAAGTGAAATTATGCATGGGAAAAGCGCCAAAGCGAAGTTATGGGAAAAAATTTGCATAATTATTACTCACTTATGCAATGATGTCCCCATATTCGTCCACCTTTTCTTCTTCATCGTTCTTCAAATTATTCATTTGAAAGAGCCTCAACAGCGAAGCGCCCTTCGGGCGCAGCTGCTGTACCCTAAGCCTAAGCCTAAGGAAAATTTTAAAGGTAGGGTAAATTCGGCGGCCACTGCCACCCGTAATTTACCCCACTATTATTTGTTACCCATTTGGGGCGCGGGTTTCAGCACATTTTTCAGAAAAATCAACTCGTCAACGTCAACTTTCTAAACTTTTTGGAACGATTGTTCCTTCCTAAACGTAAATTGAATTCAAAAGCTTTATGGAAGTAGTTTTCGGAAACTTGTACTCGTAGCTTTTCTAAACTTCAGAATTTTTGAACAAAAAATTTGAATTTGATTCTTAAAGTAAATGTTAGGAAAATCGATCTTTAGCATCGCAGCACTGTTTTTTCCCACCGGCCTTTTCCCCAAATGAAGAAAGGAGTCAAAATTTCCCCCCATTCTCCCCGAGTCATTTTTTGCTTGAAAATGCTCATAGATGCTTTATTCGAGTGTTTTTGAACTTTTTAGAACATTCTGATATTTTTAGAGCCATTAACCCATTAAAATTGAAGAGAAATTAAAATTTTCGAGTTTGAAGTCTAATTAACACGCATTGTGTAAGAAATTTTTCAGCAGACTATCCATTTGCATAATGGCTTTGAATTAGATGAAAAATCGACTGTTTAGGCAACTATGATGAGAAGTGAGAGGCTAAAAAACATGTTACGTTTCCGACGCTAGGCACCGGAAAAATTTTTGGGTGCGAACATTCTGCGGCGCTGGAAAATCAATTTTTCCAACACTTAAATATTCCAAGAATTAAATTCGAAATTTTTGTTCAAAAATCGTAATTTCTAAAATTCATCATATGAAAAATTTTTAAATAATGTGTAAATGCAAAAATGCAGATCTTCATTAAATATAAAGACAAAATATTAAAGGTAACCAATTAAAACATGAGGTGATATTTTTAAGGTGATGTAGACTATTAAAGATTAAATGGTAAGTGGAGGTAGACATGCTAATAGCCGCGCCTGAGCTATAGTACTTTTTTCACTTCTTCAGCTTGATAACATGTCACCCCCTGTAAGAGCCACTGAGTCGGAGAAGTGCATTCTGGTGCATTTGAGACACTGTTTTTTTCGCTAAGACCCTTTCCCCATTTGGTGAGAGAGGTCAAAATTTTTTTCGCCATTTTTGTCATATCGTTTTTTCCCTCAAAAATGCTACCATTTTTATTTATGCATTGTTGAGCTTTTCTGAACATTATTCATGCTTCTGCAGTTAATTCATCAAAAATAGAGAAAAAACAAAAATGTTTGATTTTTGAGTCAGATGCAGGGTTTTTTTTATTTTTGCACACAGCAACCAAATTTTGGACTGTGCAACCAAATTTTTCCTCCATAGATGCACAATACAACTTGGAGCCTGGCAGTTCTTATGACTATGTTATAGGGTTTCCTGTCGAAGATGCATTTTTTCGCGTTTAAAATAGGAAATACTGAAATTATTCGGCGCTTCGCCCCGTACCTGATTTCAAATGATTTATTATTTTATCAGTTCTACGGCGCGGTTAGAAAATGTCTCACTAGTTTATGCTCATAGCATTTAAACATCAACGTATTTTCGATAAATTTTTCATCCTGCACTTTTGTTTGACGTATTCGACAAAACAATAAAGAAATTTTTCAATTATTTTCACAAAATCTTTTTGCGGCTCTTGACAAATTTCAAATTTGACCTAGTTAGAGAATAAATGTTGAAAATGTTCATCTTCCAGCATTCTAGAATAACAAAATACAAATTTTTTTCTGGCCCTTGTACGAATGAATTCATGATATTGGAATCCGAGATAAAATGCCGCGCTTTTCTACTTTTTGTATCACTTGAGAACAATCTCTTTTGATTTATGGTCATGATTGATAAAATGGTGGAAAAATAATTGACCTCTTTGACAAATAGCATAATGACCACAATTGATAAAGATACTTAGTTGCTGAAGTAGAATTAGCTGAAAAAAATTTTCCAACGTTTTAGACGTATCATAATATGTTGTGCAAGTCTTTTCTAAAGAGGCGTAAGAAAAGATGGAGACTTCTGGTCAGAAGTGACCTGTTAGAACTACTCCCTCGGCTAAGCCTCGGTGATAGTGCAACAATCCGGTTCCCCAGACCTACAACAACAAAGATACTCTTACTTAAATGCGGGGCCTCACCAAAGAGCTCCGCAGTCTCCTTGCTGAGACAAGGAATCCCCTCAGGGATAGACTTACTTGAGTATAACCCTTAGTGGGTTTCCCAAGGCTTGCAGACTGCAAGCTGGCACCTGGGCCTTTGACCCTCTGCCTTCGATGATCGATAAATCCTAAATAATAAATGAATATGCTAAACAATATTTCCGACGAAAATACTAAAAAATGTGGATAAACCACTATTATATTTATGCAAATAAATAACAAATATGCTGGGAATGGTTTACTGGACACCAGCAATAATATCTTTCAGAAATATAATAAAAAACGTAATATAGTGAAGAATGATTTCACTATCATCTTTTGGTCTTTCTTTGGCGCTCCACTTCTATGCAAATGTCTGCGCTGCTGGTCGTCCATTTCGTCAATTTGCATGGCAATTTCCCCACGGGATTTGCCATTAACAGGGTGCCCAACATCCCTCCCGGGTCAAAACCGACCTAAGGGAGGTAGAAAAAAAACTTTCGGCCGGGTTACCCCGGCATTAAAAGAATTAATCAAAAAGAAAAAATCTACTACTCCGGCTGACTCCTGTTTTTACAGTTTGTCTCACTCGGACTCCCGTTTCACAGTCTGTCCAAATCGGACTCCTGTGCTGGTTGTTGGACACAACAAATAGCAAGGACTTCGCCGCAATGGCTGGCAAGTGACGCCCATTTTGACCTCAGCCTTGATGGAATAACGTCCCGTCCTAAGGAGTATGACGATGATGTCGGCGCCAAATTCGGTCGATTTCGGGTTCGGCTGCTCGGTCTGCATGCTGTGGCAAATCGTTGGTCGTGGGTCTAACCGCATGCAAATCATTTTCCCGCGTCTCTATTTTTTCTAAATTAAAATCAAAATACGAGATTATATTGTACGATACAACAAAGATGACGCGGGAATGTACGAATATCACAAATGATAAAATGCGCTAAAAATTGAGCATAAAATTGTGGCCAAAAATTTGAAAAATGTTTTTACGGTTGCGTTTTGCACCGGTTTTGTCAAGAAGAAAATTTTTGTTGGCCAGCAGCACCGAAAATTTAAATAATATTTTTGGATTTTGTAATTTTTTGATTTTTTTTGGATTTTGTGATTTTATTAGTATTTTTGGATTTTGTATTTTATGAAATTAGTAAAAATATATTTGCGAAAAGATAAATTTTGGGCCAAAATATGTGTGACTAATTACTGCTGCTGCCCGCTGCCTCGGTAACCTCCTCGAGGTCTTCCTCGATAACCTCCTCGAGGTCTTCCTCGATAGTATCCCCTCTGGCCGGGTTGGCCTCGGGTCTGACCTCCATCCTGGCCTTGATTTTGGCCTTGCTGACTTCCACCGCGTCTACCAAGCGGCTGAAAGTTTGGATTATAAAACTGCGCATCCGGGTCTTGGCCTTGGTGTTGCCAGGTTCCTCGGCCTCTGTAGGGTTGCTGAGGGCGCCCTCTGAAGCCTCCTCTGGCTTGACCTCGGTCATACTCCGGTCTTCCCCTGTATGGAGCCGGGTTTAAGAACATATCGTCTCTTCCCTGTTGCCTTTGCACTGGACCACTGCTAGCAGAGCTGCTGGGTTGTGGTTTTTGAGTCTGGAAAGTTGAATTAAGAGATTTTGATGATGTTGATTTTGACCGAAAAAGCGGACTTTTATAAGAAGTGCTAGCAGCCTCACTATACAACCTCTGGCTGGTCGCAGTAGACGATTGTTGTGTCCTGGGCGGCTGTTTCTTAGCCGGAGGGAGTCTAGGCACCTTAAACTTACTTGGGCTCTTGGCAGCCATTCGCTGGTATTTATCAGCTTGCGATCTGTTATCACCTGGTGCCTTCCTCTTAACACCCATCTAGTTTAACCTCTGCGAGCCTATAAAGATGTACTGGTTAAAGGCTGCAATGTAGACGTCGTCTACGCGGTTTCCCTGGGCCTCAATGACTAGTTGTCTGTTCGCAAACAAACACGCCTGGGCATACCACCTACCAATTGCCGTCCGCGTGATCGGCGCGAAATCCAACTGTAAAAATATCATTAGGATCATGTACCTAATGGCCGTAAAGACGTCTGAAGGGTCATAGTCCTGAAGCCATCTGGGAATAAGAATTAAAATAATCCATTCCCAAATTTCCTGGGGGACGCGTTCTCCATCGAACATAAATCCGCCCTGCATTTTGAACTGTTGGCGATAATTTTTATGAATTTCGGCCATGGCATCATTGACCATTCTATAAATAATAGGCCATTCCTGGCGGTCAAAGGTGAAATAATTGGCGACCTCTGGATTTTCGAATGAGATCGGCCCAATTAAGCCCTTTTGTTCTCGTTGCCACTCCCAATAATCAATCAGTTTCGGCTGATTGACCAGGAGTGACAAACTGCTGTGGCTTCCTTTCAGGTTTTTTAACCACCACATTCAGTTTGACCTTCTTGATCAACTTCTCCTCCGATTCAAGATCGGGCTTTACCAATACGCTTCCCGCAGGTTTACTACTTCTTGCAGTATAGCTGGTGGGAACGGACTAACTCTTGCCAGATACCGTACTAACCTCTCCGCCAGTTTTCGATACCATTCGCGTCTGAGTGTACGATGCAGTGGAAGCTGTTGTCCTATCTGATTTCGTCTTGCCTTTCCCGTCTGACTCTTGGCAGTCTCCGTCCTCGTTTGACTTTTCGTAGTCTCCATTTTCAACCTTTGACTTGTAATCTGAACATTAAAGATACTATTAATTTTAGTACTTATTCCCCTCTTTTCAGCGTATTTTTCGGGTCTATAGTACACCAGCACCACAACACCAAGCGGGTTAAGTTTTGCAGAAAATAAATTTAGTGCAGGGTTGTTAGGTGAGCCACTGATATACAAATATTGAGCTGGTAGGCAACTAACACCTTACCAAATCTTACCCTTGCTACCTCTATATGTTGGGGAGGGTAGACCTGATCCGATTGTCCACCACTTGATCCGACACCAATCTCTGACCAGCTGCTTGAGCGACCAACTATGCTCCATTTATGGCGCTGTATTGTTAATTTTTATAGCGCTCGAGATTGATAATTTTTTAATAATTTTGATATCCAAAAAGTGATATAATTTGATTTGAAAATGAATAATTTTTGATAAATTTTGATGATGAAACTTTGAACGGGCTGAACCCAAGGTTCTAGGTTTCCCTTGAATCATCTAGCTCTTGGTGGTATCAGGTATATTTCCAAGTTTGGAAATTCCTTGATTGGCTTTGAGCTTCCGGTTCTCAGTACTCCCGTTTTTCGTTCCCTCTAAGTTCTAACCTCATCTGCCCTTTAGGGCACCGAGCTGGTCTTCCAGTGACTTCGGGGCATTACCTGCGATTTCCAAGAATATTTGATAAAAATAAGTCCGAAACTTACCGTCAATGAAGAAAAACCGGTTGTCTTGCCAGTGCTGGGGTCTCCCATATTCCACGTAGCGCTCTGTCTGCGACCACTCGCGCGTCGGAGCTTGTTGGCGGTTCCGCGCGCCTTTTCCCATTTCTTTTCTTTTCGAAATGTTTTCTTTTTCGAATAATAAATTTGTAAAAATTTAAAAATTTTAAATGCTGAAAAAGTTTAATCTAGCAGTTTTGCTAATTTCCTTTTTATGGCGGTTCGGGGAATGTTTTACTTCTTCCTTCCGATGGAAGTTTAGAATTCAGATAAGTGGGGGCAGCTACAATTTGATTTTGGGAAAATAAAAAATTTGAAAGTTAATTTTTGGAAAAATGCCAAAATGTTTTGAGTTGTCACTTTGGTTTAAAATTCCGAAGAATTTTTCCCAAAGTCTGAGATAAATATGAAAAATTTACAAAATAAATACGAATAATACTTAAACGTGATGAATATTACAAAATATTACATATTTAATTTAAAATAAGTACCTACACCCGCGAGATATGTACACAATAAAAATAAAATCAGCGCGAGATCGCACATAGATTCGCCTTGGGCGAATTTCCAAATGATTTCATTTGGTTTGGCGCTCCAGTCGTAACTGTTTGCGCCATATTGGAAAGTGACGTGTTTTCATCATGTGGCGCATCCTGATTGGCTCGCGCTATTCATGGCAAGACCCTAGTGGTCTCGTAACAAAAATGTTTCAACCTGCTGATTGAAACAGTTTGGCAATTTAGCGGGTTGTCCCAATGTACAATGGTGACAACATTCTCTGCTTCTCCCGAAATGTCCGTAATTGTGAACGGACCGGACCATAGTAGTCCTAATTTTTTCTGCTTGTCTACTTTGAGCAGAACCCAGTCCTTTTCTTTGAACCCATTTTGTTCAGACTTTTTATCGAAGTATTTCTTCAATTTTTCGGCAGCACTCTGGATATTTTTGGCAATATCCTCGTAAAAGTTGACTAAATGATTGGTTAACACAAATTTGTATGCCTCTACATTGCTGTCCGGCATTACAATATCATATGCTTTCGATAAGTTTAACCCGAAGCTTGCCTCGTGACCTCTAAGCAATGAAAATGGGGATTGCCCCGTTGCTGCATGTGGTGTGGCATTATAAGCAAACACCACGGCTCTCAAGTATCTTGGCCAATTATCTTTTTCCTCAATGGTCACCTTTCTAAGCTCTTTTATGAGTGTCTGATTGAACCTTTCTACCATACCATTTCCTTGTGGATGGTAGGCTGTTGTATAAATTTTTTGACACTCCAATAACTTGCAGATCTCTTTCATCAGATCTGAAGTAAAACAACCTCCTCTATCACTGAGTAATCTCAGTGGAGTCCCGTGTCTAAATACAATTGATTGTAGAAAAGTATCTACAACGGTGCTAGCTGACTGATCCGGGATCAGTTCAGCTTCAACCCACTTTGTAAAGTAGTCCTGAAAGACTATGACATACGGTCTCTTCTCACTAAGTGGAGAAATACCCACGATATCCACTGATACTATATCAAAGGGACCTTGTGGAATAATAGGTATCAGTGGAGGAATTTCCGTGTTTCCCTGATTAGCCATTTGACATACTGGACAAAATTTTATCCAGTGCCTGACATCCTTTTCAATTCCAGGCCACCAGAACCATTTCTTAATCATAGCAAGGGTCCTTTTGAACCCCTCATGAGTCATCATTACGGCACCGTGGTACTGGTGCAAAGTATTGTCCCTTAGGCATGATGGGACGACCACTTGATCATCCGACCCCTGTCCAGCTTCGCGGTATAACACTTCATTCTGGATATAAAATCCACTGTGATACTTGGTTGTCCCATTTGGACCCAATCTATCAAAGTATGGTTGTAATACCTCATCTTTTCTCTGCAAGAGGGCCATGAGATCATCTCTAATTAGCCCTTTTGGCAACTCATTTTCTTTGGGGTCTGCCAAAGTAAACTCTGGTTCTTTTTCTGGGTATAACCAGGTAACTCTTTTTTCCTTACCTTTTTCCTGATTTCCCCTACTTACCTTTTCTTTGCCCAGATTGCCGTCAGGCTGGACCTGAGCCTGATTATCTTTTTCCGCTTCTTTCGCCATGCTCCTCGTAGTTAGGGCATTTACCAAGTCTGCAGGCGAGATTGATTCTGGATCACCCTCAGAATCTTCTGGATAGATTTAGGTGAATCTCGAACCTATTTCAGTCCTCTGATTTTTCTTAGCTTTTGGCTCTGAAAATAATGGAGTACCATCTTCAGGATTCCGATCTGTCAGAATTCTGAATCTCTTCACCAAAGTGAGATGCTTTTTCTCAATAAGCTGTGCTTCTAGATCTTTCAGATTTCCAGACTCTCGTTTATCCTCTGAGAACATGTGTTCCCATTTTGGCGGTATCTTTTCCACTTGATCGTCTGGTTCATCCATCCTTGACAGAAAGTCTGCCATGGCATTCTGTTTTCCAGGCACATACTCTAATTTATGGTTGAACTAGGAGATGAACGAATACCATCTCTTCAATTTACCATTAGTCATGGCATTGACCTTCATAGAAAGTAAAGGCTTATGATCAGTTCTTATGATCACCTTATGACCTACTAGGTAGTGCTTGTATAACTTTAAGCCATACACTATTGCCAAGCACTCCCTTTCTCTGGCTGACCACATCTTCTCGTCCGCTTTTAAAATTCTGCTATTATATGCAATTACCCAGCAGTCCGACTTGGTCTCCTGGTAGAGAACTGCTCCTAGTGCCGTTCCGCTGGCATCTGTCTGAAGGACAAAGTCTGCAGACCCGTCCAAATTCAGATACCTTAGAAAAGGCACTGACAATAGTGCTTCTTTTAGGCTCCTAAAAGCCTGATGGTGAACCTCCATGATTTCCCAAAGACTGTTCTCCCCAGTTGATTTATACAATGGTTCAGCGTGTTTAGCCAACCCTGGTATGAACTTTTTACACCACTGCAACATTCCTAAAAACCTTTGCAGTTTATGTTTAGACTCTGGGAATGGGAAATCATTAATAGCTTTGACCTTTTTGGGATCTGGGGAAACTCCATCCAAATTTAAGATATGTCCTAAAAAATGAACTCTCTCTGGCAGAAATTCACACTTCTCCAGTTTCAAGGTCAAATGAGCCTTTCTTAGAGCTTGCAGGACTAGCTCTAAATTAACTAAATGTTCCTCAAACCTATTTGAGAACACAATTATATCGTCTATATATACTAGACAGATTTTCCACACATATGGATGCAAAACTCTTTACATCATAGGCTGGAACTCTGCTGGCGCATTCTTTAGGTCAAAGGGCATGACTTTAAATTGATAAAGCCTTTCTTGGCATGTGAAAGCAGTTTTCTCCTTGCTTTCTTCATCCATTGGCACTTGCCAATACCCTGATTTGAGATCTAAGGTGGTATAAAACTTCGCTTTACCTAAACAGTCTAGATAGTCATCCATTCTAGGAATGGGATACTTATCATCCTTGGTAATGTCATTTATACCCCTAAAGTCCACTACTGGTCGCTTGGTACCATCCTTTTTACCTACTAGAAATAACGGAGCTGCCCAAGGCGACTTTGATGGCTCTATTACATTCTTTTTGAGCATATCTTGCACATGCTCACGAACATGTGGCCATAAATTTATGGCAGTCATGTGGTACCTTTTTGCCACAGGTGCTGCATCGCCTGTATTTATTTTACAGGTCAAGTAGGGTCTAGTATTTCTAGGATCATTGGGCAAGCTGAACATGTCTCTATATTTTGCGAGACATCGTAAAGCTTGTTCCAATTGTTCAGATGGTATGTTGGATTTAGCCAGCATACTGTACAAAGCTTCCTTGAACTCTTTGTCATCCGATTGAGTCGACTCAGGTCTAGCTTGAACTGCACAGGTTTGCAGCTTCTCCAAATCCTCAACTATCTTCCCCTTTAGTTGATCTTGGTTATTGGCATCACACAACACTGAATTAGTATGGCCAATTATTTGATTACTTTACAAATGGCATCATGATCCTGTGTTGTTGGATACCATAACTACGAAATCATCTTTTGTACCATCTACTATGGTACTATCTATGTGGAACCTTTCTTCATTTTCCTCAGACTCTTATGATTCCATTAAGGTGATTTTCGCCTACCTTATCCCAAAGCTTTGCTTTCAGAAGTATATCAGTACCACTTGGATTCACACTCACCACTGGCACCGAAACCTTTAGTAGGGAAATCTTTGGCTGATACTGGTCGGCGGCGCTCATCGTGGATTCCGTGGCGCTCGTGGTCATGACCTCTCCACAATTCGTTTGGGGCTGGTCCGGCATTACGTATATTCGTTGCTGACGGTTGTTGAGCATCATCGTCCTATTCCTGAAATCTATTTTGGCTCCTACCTGAAGATGACCCAAAAAGTCTGTTCCCACAATAACATTTTCACCTGCTTCAGGTATAACAATTGCTTTAACGGGGAACTGTCCACACAATGTATCTATCCTAAATTGGATATACCCATGGGCTTGGACTGTCTTACCGTTGGCTACAGTAACATTTAATATCTTGGGATATTCAGTGTAATCCGGGCCCAAAGTTTCTTTCAGAAACTTAGCCGACATAAGAGTACACTGAGCTCCTGTATCAATTAAAGCCAGTGTCTTACGACCTCCTATAACAACCTCAATGTGGAATGGGGTTGTTCTGGGGTACGTATCCAGCAAATGTTGTTCCTGAGGACTAGCTGGTGTGCCTCTCTTTACTACTTGTACCGATGGTACTACCATTTGTGGTGCAATTGCATTCATTTGCACAATGCTACCTAATACAACATTTAGGCAGTTCACTCTCTGATTTACTTCACCCAAGGGACTCATTTGTGATTGCCTTGCAACCATTGCACTTGAATAATCCTTCTGGGGTGGCTGATTTGTGAATTGACCCTGTTGAAGAGTCTGAGTGGGACCCGTAATAGCCTGCGGTGGCTGAGGTTGCTGTAATGCAGCTTGCTGCTGGTATTGCTGCATCTGTTGGAACTGCTTTTGCAGCTCCTTTTGCCTTTTGAATTCCAGAAATTCATTATAATCCGAATTCTGTAAGTAACTCTCCTGGCTATTCTGATAACCTGAATAGCCTATGTTATATGCACCTCTACCTCTACTATTGAAATTGGCATTAGGGTAACCTCCTCTACCTCTATAGTTACCTGTAGCAAAATTGTTGAAGCCTCCCCTGTTGAAGCTAGGGAAGCTGGCTCTGCCTCTGCTCCTGCGCTCGGACAACACTCTCACTGTCCTGCAGTCTGCAATATTATGTGTTATGTTCTTATGGAACTCACACCATGGCTTTGTCAGATCTCGGGAACCTTGACCTCCCTGGCTGGTGCCGGGTATGGCCACATCAGACTGATTTTCTGTCTGCCTATTATCAACCTTTTGCTGAAGCTGATCGAACCTTTCGACTAGTTGTACCATCTCTTTAGATATTTTTAATAGAAGGGATTCCTTCTTACCTTTTTCGGTCTGAGCCCTAGGGGCTTCCCGAACTAGAATCTCTTCTATTTCAGGAGAATCACTCCTTGACCTTTGGGTTTGGGCTAGTACCTGATTACCTACAGTTTGATATGGTTGCCGGAACCTTTGTCTCTGGCCTTGTTGATATCCCTCTGACTGATTCCTAGCAACTAGGGCAATTTTAGGATCATGCCCACTAGGCATACCTACTTCATTAATAACAATGGGGTCCTGCTGTGTACCCTTAGGTCCGTATCTTTGAAAGGCATTCCTATATCTGTGTTCAATATCATGAACCTCTACTGCTAAATCATACCAGGTTCTAAAGGTATGCTTTGAGTTCTTAAGTTCAGACTGAAACGTGAGATCACTCTTGTATATGAAGGTGTCAATAATCAGCCTCTGTTTTGACTGATAGTCTAAATCACCTTTAACTAGTTCCACTAATATACTGACCCTTTTTAAAAACTCTAGGGCCTGTTCATTGGGTCTTTGTTGGATCTCAAATAATTCCCTGGTTAACATTTCCAGGTTACACTCAGGTGCAAAGACATTTATAATGGCTCTCCTGGCCTCCATATAGGTCATGTTGTCTCCTGCAACAGCCTTCGGTCTACCTTTAGAAAGCCTCAGCAGTGCTTCATACTTGGCCGATGCGGGTGTATCCCTACGGAATTCCCCCTCAAGTGCTGTTAAGAAGCTAAGCACCTGCTGATTTACCATACCCTCATCTAAAAGTTTGGGTAACACACCTTTAACGATATTCCTAACTACAATCTCCTGTGCCAAATTATTTGTTGGCATTTCCCTCTGATCATAAGCTGCTGTTAACACTGGATCAATATTAGGGATGGGCCGGGTATCCGGATCCGGATCCGGATCCGCAGATATCCGCCTAAATTTTAGGATCCGGATCCGATCCGGATCCGCTAAACCAGATTTTTTTGGATCCGGATCCGCCGAACCAAATTTTTTAAGATCCGGATCTGGATCCGGATCCGCTGTTGTCAATGATTAAGATCCGGTCATAATCGGATCTTTATTCATTATTATTCTCATAAAATTTTGCAGTATTAGAAAACACCAGAAATTTTCCGGCGCTTCGCGCCGGATTAAATAATTCTTTGCAATACTATTTTTCAACAAATAGTGCTTCCTGGAGAAAAAATTTCCAGTAAAGGAAAAAATTTTGGCGGTCCTCCTGTACGGAAAAGGCGAATTTTAGTCCATTTCAGAACGTCAAAATCTACTCCAACTTTTTTGCAACTTAAATTTTAAACATGAAGCCGAGTTTGAATTGAGAAGCATCATGGAACTAATTTTCAGAAATTTCAGGTTTAAAGTGAAGTTTTTCAGATTTATGAAAGTTATGAGTATATTTTCTTAATTTCTAAGATGATTATGAAGGACAGGAACTCGAGTGCTATTAGGAAGAAACTATGTGCAAAAATACATAAAAGATCATGGTTTTTTCAGTGTACAACAAAAAATTTCTTCGTACAAAGACTTTTTGGCCGATCGTTTTACAGGTACAAAGAGGCTTGTACACAAAATCACTGCAATGGTAGCAAAATTATACTTGAGAAACAGTAATTTTTCAACAGTACCACTCTTCAAACGATTTTTGGTAGGATCATAAATTTGACCAGCACCACTAAATAGCTGTTCATAGGGGACACTTTTCGCTGGTGCTAATTTAAGTTTACTTTCTGCATGAAGCAATTGTCCAGAGACGTTTGAGATATAAGTTCATGCTATAATTTGGTTTTTGAGTAGCTAGGTTCATTTTTTGGCTATCTCTAAAGAAAACACAAAAATTAATTCTTTAACATAACTTTACTTTACTAGTAGCAATTTGTTCCACAATTACTCCTATTTTCATTATCTTCTTTTTATTTAGCCGCAAACTGCTTATATATTGCCATATGTTTCCTCTCCAAATGTTTTCTCTGACATCCAGTAGCACAACCTTTTCTGGATAACTGGATTCTGCATTTATTGCACTTTGCCTTTTCTTCATCATCTGGGGATACTGTGAAGTAGTCCCACACTCTGCTAGTGAAGGAAAAACTTAAATCCATAATTTCTGAAAAAAGTTTCCATTTCTATTTATTTCTTTTCTGATGAAACCAATATTAATCTAAACATGAATACAATTTAATGAATGAAAATTATCAATTAGTACATGTGAACTATTTCAATAAACGAACACCTCAATCATTAATAATCTATTAATCTATTGACACCAATGAATACAAATTCATTTAACTCAATTTTAGACAAATTAGACATAGTACATATACTTATTGAAAGATCCAGATCCGATCCGGATCCGCGCGGATCTGTTCCTCAAGATCCGGATCCGGATCCGGATCCGCTGAACCAAATTTTTTTGGATCCGGATCCGCTGAACCAAATTTTCCAAGATCCGGATCCGGATCCGCTGTCGCCAAAAAAGTCGATCCGGCCCATCCCTAATCAATATCAGAGTTGAGGGATTGCAGCATAACTCTATTTGGATCTCATTGAGGTGGTACACCTCCTTGATTTGGTGGGATATTGTCTCTGTCAAACCTATAATCCCTATATGGGAAACATGCCAGTTGATCTGGTCTAAGGGTATTTGGATCAACTATATTTCCTCTACCATCATAGACCACCATTGTTAAAGTTGGATGCTGCGAAGCTATCTGATTTGGATTTCTGAAGTCTGCCGATTGCTCAGCTCCCTCGAATCGCAGATCTCTAGCTGGACCTCTCCAACTTTTGGGCTCAAGGTTAAGCCTTTGCGCTTCATCAAATTCAGGCCTATTACTAGGCCCTGCGCCTGCATTCATTTCAGGAGCATGACGGTTGTCTCTTTCTGCACCCTATTACATGGTCTAACCTGTCTATCCGGCTCCTGTCGGCGACTGTCAGCTTCCCTTTTATTGTCCTCGGTGGCGGCATTCGCGATGATGTCGAATAAGGCTTCGACGGTCCCTTTTAATTCGCGTAGCTGCGTCGCCAACTCTTGATTGGACATTTCCGGAGCTCTTTCCTGCGGCCGGAATCACTCTTGCTCCTGGGGGATCCTCTCTAATTGTCGATCAATTTCGGGGTTCCTTTCATCCAAATTTGGTCGAAATTTGGGCGTAATAACGTCCCTTTTCGGTCCTGCTAATTCGACCTTTGGCGGTGACCTTTTAAAACTTTGCGGCGGCAGTCCATCGGCATCTGGGTTCGGATTCGCCAGGCCTGCCTTTTGCGGATCAATGGCAATCGCTGGTGGTCAGTCAATCGGTACGCCTGCGTCCTGCGGCGTAAAATGCATTGCATTTTGTTGCAATGGTTGAACCCTCGTGGGAGTTTGATCCGGGATCACTGTTTCCAGAGCAGCATGCCATTGCTGTGTCCGGAGCAGCATCCCAAATTTACTAGATTCCCAGCACTCGCCACTCTGGGTGGTGATCTATTTAAAGTATTACCTCTCGGTATCCTTTCGTTAGGCATTTTAAATCCTGCTAACTTTCTGTAGAAACCTGGAGGATTTCCTTTTCTCCTAGTCTGACTACGAAGTTCCGTGGTGAGGAGTTAAAAGCCACCACTTGTTGTGCAAGTCTTTTCTTAAGAGGCGTAAGAAAAGATGGAGACTTCTCGTCAGAACTGACCTGTTAGAACTACTCCCTTGGCTAAGCCTCGGTGATAGTGCAACAGTCTGGTTCCCCAGACCTACAACAACAAAGATACTCTTACTTAAATGCGGGGCCTCACCAAAGAGCTCCGCAGTCTCCTAGCTGAGACAAGGAATCCCCTCAGGGATAGACTTACTTGAGTATAACCCTTAGTGGGTTTCCCAAGGCTTGCGGACTGCAAGCTGGTGCCTGGGCCTTTGGCCCTCCGCCTTCGACGATCGATAAATCCTAAATAATAAACGAATATGTTAAACAATATTTCTGACGAAAATACTAAAAAATGTGGATAAACCACTATTATATTTATGCAAATAAATAACAAATATGCTGGGAATGGTTTACTGGACGCCAGCAATAATATCTTTCAGAAATATAATAAAAAACATAATATAGTGAGGAATGATTTCACTATCATCTTTTGGTCTTTCTTTGGCGCTCCACTTCTATGCAAATGTCTGCGCCGCTGGTCATCCATTTCGTCGATTTGCATGGCGATTTCCCCATGCGATTTGCCATCAACAAGGTGCCCAACAAATAATTATTTTTTGGTTGCATTGCTCCGAACAAATTACTATTGCCAGCCTTTTCATTGTTTCCCTAAAACTCAGGAAATTCAGTTTTAAAAGTCTAAAACTGATGCGAATTGAATCAGAATTTAAAAAACTACTTTGTCATCATTTTTTTTGATAAAAGCTGATAAATTTATTAATTTTAAAGTGGACAACCGAAAGTTTTTTCTGTGCAACTAAATTTTTGATCAAGTTGCAGGTATGTAACAGCCTCTCCTGTGCAAAAATGAAAAAGCCTGGTCAGATTACGACAAGAATTTATTAAACTTCTTAGTAACAAAAAGTTAAATAAAAACCAAAGCGAGGAAAACCTAAATTGCATACAATTTCGATGGCTGACATATTTGTGCTTAGCCAAAATGAAGAATTATAGACTGCATATGAATCACTCATCCTGCCGGTGCTTATAGCTGGACAAATTTTCGGATCCCATAGGATTTGGAAGATGAATTTTTTCAAGACTGATTTCATGGTTTAAAATTTGATTTTTCGGCCTAATGATGTTCATGCTTGAACAATGTGCAGATGTTTTCAACCTGCTAACCAGCTAAAAAATCAGCTTGCTTGAAGTCAACGATGTTTCATAAATTTGGGCGAAACAACAAAACTAGTAAATCGACTTGCCGCGCAAAGCGCCGAGAATTTTTTTGGAGCTTTGACACTAGAACACTGGAAAATAATTTTTTCGACATTTATTTCCTTGATAAATGGTCTAATTTTTCATTCAATTCAATCATTTTTCATAGTCAGACAAAATGAAAAAAATCATATTGAAAGCATACTACTTAATTTGTAAAATCAGAAAAGCAACCAAAAATTTAGATTATTCGACTGGCAATATCTGTCACTGTCCCGAACTGATAGTGTTTCAATCATTTGCCCAATTCAAAAAAATTATGTTCACAAACTTCAAAAATTTTTAAAGACCACAGAAAAATTTTGGGAAGAAAATCAAATCATCACTAAGACGCAATATCAAAGATAAATTGACTAAACCACGAGATGAGACATTCTAGGTGGTAGTAACTATTGAATGATACATAATTAGTAAGTAAAGAAGACATGCTCGCCCTAGCAATGACCAAAATTAGTAGATTGTAGCAAGCAATGACCAAAATGATCATTACCAGCGCGCCGCACCAGAAAATTTTGGGGTTTTGCCCTTCTAAAATGCACCAGAACGCGCCTTTCCGACTTGAAAATCCAAAATTTTTTCGCCATTTGGCGGAAAAGCCCAAAATTTGTTTCCCATTTCTTAATTCTTGTCGCCAAAGACACCGATTTGGCGAAATAACAGTGATTTTAGAAGGTCAAAACGTCAAAATTTTCCGACGCTCAGGCGTGACCGTAAGCATGTCTACTTTACTAGCTAGTTAGCATTCAATATTTGTTACCATTTAGAACGTCTCATCTCATGGTTTAATCAGTTTATCGGTATTAGTGCAGCTGATTGACACCCATTTAATACGTGCACGTTATTCGTTTATAAAATGTCCGCGCGTTTCACCGTTATACCTACTTATTTATTTTTTAGGCTTAGGAGCACGCACATAGAGGGTGTAAACGCTCCTACCTGAGACCCTTGCCCGAAAAAAGTGAAATACCCCCAGAACTTTTTCCAAGACAGCTTTTTTGATCATTTTTATGCATATTTTGTATGAAAAACAAGCTTGCGGAACTTTTTTTTGTTTTTCCGCTCGACCACCCACCCACCCCCTCGATGAAAAGTTCAAGAAGCCTCCACCTAGAAAATTTTTGGCGTGCATGTCTGCCCCCAACCCGAAAAATTATTGAAAAAAGTAGCTTTTTAAACCTTTTTTGGAACAATTTTCGAAATTTTTGGGCACAAACTATTTGAGTGATCGAACACCCTATTCTCTTTAATTTTAGGTATTCTAGGGGTTGGAAACGCAAAATTTTCCCCCCTCTTCGTATTATGATTTGTCAACCGTGCTAACTGTGCTTACTCGTGCTAAAAAGATCCTGGGTGATACTGTTGAAAAATTGCTGCCTTGAATTTTTTGTGAAACTTAATACAAACTGAAATGAATAAAGATCAAAGATTATGACCGGATCATAGTCTTTGACAGAAATATTTCCGGATCCAAAAAAATTAAG
The DNA here is from genome assembly GCA_963922205.1 of Romanomermis culicivorax. NCBI lineage: Eukaryota > Metazoa > Nematoda > Enoplea > Mermithida > Mermithidae > Romanomermis > Romanomermis culicivorax. The sequence continues at coordinate 1,111,744 of CAWUHX010000089.1, forward strand.
TCTAGTGGACCCGGATCCAAAATTTTAGGCCGATACTCGCTGATCCGGCCCATCCTTGATGTTCATTGATTCGGCGCGAAGTGCCGAGGAAATCTTGCGTTTCAGCCCCTAAAATGTCTACATTTATTTATTCTATCAGGCGCGTCTATTTAGCATGTCTGCTTTAACTTATCAATTATCTGAGAGAGCTTAAAAAATGCGTTTTTGCTACATAGCATGAAATGAAAAAACCACACTTGTGATCAATAATTTATTGCTTTAAAAGTGATAATGAGCATTAATTCGTCGTACAGCGATAAAAAATTTTCTCTTTTTGGCTGATTTTTTTTAAGAAACATGATTTTCGACCAAAAAATTTGTATTTTTTTTGTCAATTTCCAGCCAGTGGCGAGGCTATCCGTCGACAACTGAAGTTGATGAGAGGATCGTCGGCAACTGCCTATACAACTGAACTTTTTGGGGTTCAGGGTCATAAGTCATATGGTTAGTTTTTACTTTTCCTTATAGTTTCTGCTTGTCACGCCAACTCTTGAAGGTTCTGAGAATTCTGAAGTTTTCGGTTAAGTTTCGTTTCTTATTTTGTTTCAATGTTGTTTTAAGCAGTTATCGAAGACTACTTTTCAGAAAAATTTCGCAGTTTTCCTGAATGCCATCCACTTGCAAAGAACGCATACAAAGTAGCCGATCGCTCGTCTGCTTACTGCAGAATTTACGCGGACGGCGAACCGTGGTCGAATTACGAGGGGAAAAGCATATCGTTGGCGTTTTAAACGACGTTGACGCTAGTATGAACTTGGAAATGGTAGAGGTTCAAATTTTAAATTGTTGCCGTCATTCTTCAAACGTGAGTACGATAAAATTTGATCGATTTTTCGTTGCCAGCCGTCAGATATGTTACGTACATATACCGAGCGATGTGGACGTGATAAAGACGCTGGAAAAAAGTTTGACGCATCTATTCGCCAAACCTAAACGGTTTGATCAACGGAAAACGCGGAGAGAAAAACTGAACGAGATTATCGAGAAGAAACTTCAAATTTTGGCGGCGGCAAAAATGACTGAAAAAACAAAGAATTAGTCGATGGCGCAACAAATTATAATTCGATTAATTTTAGGATACCTATCACAAGTTGCTAGGAGTTGATGGAACTCAGAAAATAAGACTTCGACATCACCTTACCGCAATGTGAAAGCGAATGATATCATGTTGGTTATATAAAATAAAATTTACTGTTGCTTGTGCAAATGTCTTACTTGTTCAAGCTCTTGATTAATTTGAGTGCAGTATAAGCACATGAACAGCAATTATCGAAATTTAGACCTTATTTTACTCCCATAACATGATCACAAATATGCAAATTACGAAAAAAATTGTTAAAGGACACCCTGTTTCCAATCAAAATATTTGATTTTATGGAAAATACGTATCCGTAAATATCAGGAAATCCTGGAGAAAGGTTTCCTGCACCCCACTCCATGATTGTTCATTTTTTCACGGAAAAAGGCTGATAAATGCTTTAATAAAGTGTTCTTGAGCTTTTTCGATTATTCTGATACAGAGTCGTTAATTCTAAAAATTTGAGAAACAATTGAAATTTTCGAGTTTGAAGTCTTATTTGCCGGCATAGTGGAACGAATTCTCCAGAAAACTATCGTTCTGGGACGCAGGTTCTTTCTACTGAATACAAGCCTTAGCAGAAATATCAAAGTACCCAGTACTCAGTTTATCGCAACCCTGTTGCTATATGTCAAAAGTATAGGACTGAACTTACTGGTGACGAATAAATGTATTTATTAATGTACAATAAGGAAAGGCTAAGATGTGAATATAAATGATCTAACACAAATCAGTGTCTATAACATTGTAACGACCTGATTGAGAAGTACTTTACTTTATCCCTAAATGGATGGTGGTTACGGTAGGACAGTGGCGCAGGTAGGGTAACAGCGCAATACGATAAGACAATCGACGGCTGCTTCGGTCGTCGACAACAACAAAGGGAGATACACGTTCGGCTTGCAAATAATAAAACGGACTCGGTTTAACTGCTTTCGAATAAATTATCGCTTGCAAATAAAAACGGGTGCTTGCAAATAAAACTAGATCCACAAATTCTGACGGAATCATGCTTTGTTTCTCTTTAAATACGCTTCTTTGGCCACTCCCTTGATGCTTGCGGGAGGTCTTGTTTCCGTCAATCTTTTTTCGCCAATCGCTGCTTCTTGCTTCGCTATTCTCGCTTATTTGGTCACGCCTTCCAACGCTTTCCTAGTACGGCATGCTTTTCATGTTTTCTCTGTGCTTGCTTCCTAGGGTGGGCTTAGCCACACCTCTGTGCTTCTGTGCATGCTTCTGTATCTATTTCCTCTGTATACACATGTTTTGTGGGGCTGTCGCTACTGTTGCACTTGAGACTACTGTCTGGTGGGGCTTCTACTTTTTCACTGTGTGCAGGTGTTGTTTACGATTTTTATGAGGAATTACGGTAGCCATGTAGGTTCTAGGGAACCAGCTGCCGTTGTGCAAATTAATTGGGGCGTCTTAATTGGGTCAATAGCAGCTACTGGGGTGTGGACGGATCAAAATAAAGTACTTCACGTAATTTTACAGGAATGTTTGGGTGTGAATCCCAGACACCCTTGAGATGATAAATTACGGAAATGAAATAATAATTAATAAATGACTATCACACACAGTATGCTTTATATTTACAGTACTGCATTAGCAGGTACATTACAACATCAACCAAAACTAACCCAAAAAGAAGAAGCCCTCAACTCAATTACAGCGGATTATATATATGTGAATGATAAGATAAGAATGGTCAAAGCAATTGGCGTCATCGATGATAAGAAAATGGTCAAAATATTTACAAAAATTAAACTGGACTTTGGGACCATAATTTTGGATAAACAAATTTAGTAATTGTTATCTAATTTACATAAGAATCAATGATAATTTACATCGCACTTGACACGTCCCCTCTTAGCTTCAAACATCCTCATTTGAGGAACCAGCTTCTTCATCCAAATTGTCGTTTCCAGGGTATGGAATGTGTCATAGCGGCTTCATTTTGGTCGTTGATCTGTGGGTTGCTTGCATTGACAGTTGATCGGTTGCTTCATCCTCTTTGATTCCAGGCATCGATTTTGGCGTTTCAACATTGTTGGCATGGAATTTCTTTGAACGATTGACATGAATTGTTTCAATAACTTTCAAATTGTCACACAACTGAACCACAATGTTCACTGTTAAAAAAATATGTAGGATTAACATAACTTTGTTACATGTAAAAAGTTGCCGTAAATTTTGTATGCTCAATTGACACAACTTTTGTTATGTCAATCCCACATAACTTTGACAAATCAAGAACACAACTTATAGTTATGTTCTATTATGCTTTGAGGCATGCAAATGTTGTGTTGTTTTTACTCAATAATACATCTACAAAAGTTGTGTAGGATTTACTCAAATTTATTTTTAACAAAAAAATCAACAAACGAATCACATGATACAAAAGGCAATATTTTTGAAAACATAGATTTTTAAACAAGAAATCAACCCATCTTGGCACTTTTGAGCAGTGGTTATTGGGCCAACCAGCCTGGACGATGGCTCTTTGGTAGAATTCCATTGTACAGGGTGTGGTAAACTGCAAATTGAGCAGATACAGGAAGAGATACATAATGAAATGATACAGGAAGAGATACATAATGAAAGGAAGATACTTGTACCTTGCATAACTATCTATTTCTGAATCAACTTTCATTTTCAACTCACATTTTACTTGTGTGGCAAACCATCTAATGCAGAGATCAATGGTAGAAAGCATTTGACACTGGTGTGTAAATTCACACGCTCTGAAATCCAGCTGTTTGAGGCTTCAACAAGAAAAATCACTTACTGAAAAGCAAGTTACATAGCCCACTTAATGACAAATTTGAGCTATCTTTTTTTGAGAACCCTATATAGCTTTTCATTTACAGGTCTAGCTCCCAAAATGGTACTTTTTTCCTTAATTTTTTTGATTGAGCATGCAAACATGGCAAAGCAATCCTAGGAATTTGGCATATGAATATGAATTCATATGCCAAACTCCTAGGTATGATGTTAGAAGCATTGAGAAGTATGAGAAATTCTATATGGCGATTTAACACGCTTTCATCTTTAAATGTTATACAGCTGGCTTTTAATGCTATGGCTTATTGACCCAATGAGTGATGATTTGAAAGTCTTTCCTCAGAATAGCTGTTTATCAGTAACATTTTTGAATGATATAAAAATTAATAATAGCACAGATTCATGGTAGGCAAGGCACTGAAAGAAAGAGCTAAAGAGCATAAAATCCAGAGACAATACGAGTCATATACAAATGCACCCATACTGATCAGGACAGATTTTAAGCGTGCAAATGTGTATACAAAACTGCTTACTTTGAATGTGACATAAGTCCAAGATAATCCAACTCAAATAATCGATGTAAATCAATACCATGCAATAAGATTTAATAGTTTTGATCTTATGGGTTTACAAGTTTGGATTCTCTAACAGAAATTGATCAGCAGCCTTTGGGCACTCAGATATTCCCAATGTCAAATTACATACACACATAAATACGTAGACGTTCTTATTAACTTTTACCACAGAATTTCGCCACAGAAGATATTCCATTATTTTTGTTATCACAACAGCAGACAGAAACTTTTAAAGAAAATGTATCTTGAGCTTGTGGTGCTTTGAACTCAACCGAAAGAATCAGAACTTGAGGTAGAAGCTACAAATGTTCGGAAAAGACAAATTTTTGTCGCTAAAATGTCTCAAAAATACATATTCAAGTCCCAAAAGGTCACCTTGAAAAAAAAGACCTCTTCTTGAAAAAAATCAGGATCCCATCTTGAAAAAATCAAGATGGGCGGCACATCAAAGGATAAAAATTTCTGAACCTAGCCAATCAAAGGCGTTGCGCCGCCCCTTTATTTATATACCGGAACCCTTCAAAATGGATTTCTGAGGTCATTCTGGCAGAGGGACGCCCTCGGTTTTTACAGGCGGTGGCAGGGGAAGAGAGGTTCTTTTGCACTGAGAATCCGATGAACATATTGGTTTTTAATAAAAATTTTTATTTTTCGACATTTTTAAAAAAACGTCAGAAATGCTCTTTTTTCACCCAAAATGCAGTTTTTCTGGAAAATGATCACGATACTTGGACTCTGTCGGCTGTCTAAGGTAATTTCCTACCTGCTCGGAAACCCGATAAAGAAACGATTAATTTGGATCCTTTTCCGAAATTTGCATTTTGGTCGAAAAACAAGCTTTTTTTGTCACGACTTGTGACGCAGGTTCTTTCTAGTGAATACTATGCCTCAAGCAGAAAACGCAAAAAGTACACAACAACTTATAGCAACCCTGTTGCTATATAGCCCAAAATAAGACAAAGATTTACTTGCAAGAAAAATGTATCTTTTATTGTAAAGATAAAAGTAAAACTTGAAATTAAATAAAACTAAAATTGAATGAATGAAAATTATAACAAAACTACAATGATCATGCATATCGTATCGGGCCATATATATATGAAGCAAAATAAGATAAGAACATAGCACGACAAGTTACGGTCGAAATACGAGCCTAGCACAAATGAGTTTTGGTCAAAATATGGCGGGTCATTACTGATAAGCAATGGTCAAAATATTTACGAAAGCATAAATGGACTTTGTGGGTCGTAAACAAGTTTTGCATCAATCACTAAATGATTTACATATAAGAATCAAAGGTAACTTGTGTGGCACTTGACACGTCCCCTCTTAGCTTCAAACGTCCTCGTTTGACGAATCAGCTTCTTCATCCAAATTGTCATTTCCAGGGAATGGGATGAATCGTAGCGGCTGCGTCTTGGTCATTGATCCATAGGTTGCTCGTGTTGATAATTGATCAGCTGCTTCATTCTTTTTGATCGTGGGCATGGAATTGTCTGATGGTTGCGATTCAACATTATTGGCGTGGAATTTCTTCGAGCGATTCACATGAATCGTTTCAACAACCTTCGGATTGTCACACAATTTAACCACAATGTTAGGATATTTCACACTGATTATCTTGTATGGTCCAACATAGATGGGCATCAACTTTTTGATCAATCCTTTTCGAACAATTTCTTATTCCTTAAGCATCAAATCGCCTACCTTGTAGTCAATGTCATCAGCTTTTCTATCAAATTGAGATTTATACCGTGCTTGTGATTCAATAATTTTATTTTGAACCACAGTCAATGCGTTTGTGAAGTGCTTTTTTACTTCCTGATCATACATTTCCAAATCCATTAAATATGTGGGTCGACTGTAATTCAATGTACTGTCAATTGGCAACGATGGCTGTCGTCCATATACTAATTCAAATGGGCTATAGCCTGTACTTTCATTGATATGAATATTTGTTGCAAATTTTGCATATGGTACATGCTCATCCCAATCAATCTGATTGCGATCAACATACATTCTCAGACGCGTGATAAGGGTCTGATTAGCTCTTTCTACTTCACCATTGGACATTGGATGGTACGCGGTGGTGTGCACTTTCTTGGTGCCAAAGAGGTTAGTCACTTCAACCATCAAATTTGACACAAAGTTTGATCCCCGATCAGATTGCAAAATTCGTGGGGCTCCATGCCTGCAAACAATTTCATTAACAAATAAACGAGCAATAGTTTCAGCCGTAATATCAGCAGTTACAAAAGCTTCAACATATTTTGTGAAATAATCTATGAACACCACAATGAATCGATTTCCAGCCTCTGTAGGCGGAAGTGGTCCAACACAATCAACTCCCAACCGGTCGAAAGGTCCAGAAATTGGAATAGGCTTCAATGAAGCAACAATTTTCTTCCATGTAGGTTTATTTATCTGGCAAAGCTTACAGATTTTACAGTATCGTAATACATCTTGTCTCATGTTTGCCCAATAATATTTCTGTGAAATTAATTCCAAAGTTTTCTTGCCACTATAATGACCACCAAATTCATCATCATGATGGGTGCTTATGATCAATTTCTGTAACACATCAGGAATCACTAATCTTTTCGAACCATTCTTAACAAAATACAAACGTGAATCTCTGACTATGTAATTCAAATTATGTTGATCATCTTTGATTTGATCAAATATCAAATTCAATGTTGGATCCTGTTTTTGCAGTAAACCTACATCAATAGAATCAGATGCAATCACATTAGAATAACCAAGATCATTACAATTAATCAAAGAGTTTGTTTCAATGTCAAAATATTTGTTTTCATCTGCATTTGGTAATCGTGACAAACAATCAGCATTTCTATTTGCTGTACCTTTTCTTGGATTTATAACAAGTTTCACGTCAGCCAAAGCTAAACCCCAACGTGCGATTCGTGGTAAAGGATTCGGTTTTTGTAACACTGATTTCACAGCAGTGTGATCCGTTTCCACATAAACTTCGTGTTCATACAAATAAGGACGAAAATATTTCACGAACTCAACTACTGCCAAAGTCTCAAGTTCAGTAATTGGGTAATTTTTCTCAGCAGACTTTAAACATCTACTTGCATAAGCCACAGGGTGTTCAAATCCATCACTATCAATTTGGCTGAGCACAGCACCAATTCCATTAATTGACGCATCCGTTTGCAATATAAACGGTTTTGTGAAATCAGGGTGTTTTAAAACAGGGGGTTGAATTAATTTTCGCTTAAGTAGCTCAAAAGCATTTTCATGTTCTATCATCCAAACAAATCTTTTATCTTTTTTTAACAAATCAGTCAAAGGTTTCATGATCTGTGCACAATTTTTCACAAACTTTCGATAATACGAAATCAGACCTAAAAATGATTTCAACATTTTTACATTAGTAGGTCGTGCAATCTTTTGAACAGCTTCAATTTTCTTGGTATCTGGCAAAATACCGTCGGCAGTGATAACATGACCCAAATATTTGGTGGACTCATGACTGAATTTACATTTATTTAATCTCAATTTAATGTTGGCCTTTTTGAACCTGTGCAGCAATTCATCCAAACGATTCAACATTTCCTCATGAGTTTTTGCAAATACCAAAACATCATCCAAATAAACAAGACATGTTTGCCATTGTAGCCCAGACAACATAACATCCATCAAACGTTGAAATGAGGCGGCCGCATTGCATAAACCAAATGGGAGATAATTGTACTCGAAAAGACCTATGGGGCTGGAAAAGGCAGTCTTTTCCTTGTCTCTTTCGTTGATCGGTATCGACCAGTAAGCATTTGCCTGATCCAATGACGTAAAATACTTCATACCATTCAAAGTATCAAGAATTTCATCAATGCGAGGCAAAGGGTAAACATCCTTTTTTGTGACTTCATTCAATCCCCTAAAGTCAGTGCACATTCTATATTTTCCATTTTTTTTACGAACTATTATAGCATTAGTGGACCAATCTGACTGACTTGGTCGAATAACCCCATTCTGTAGCAATTTCTGAACTTCACTTATTATGATTTCCTTCTCCCTTGGCGAAGTTCGAAATGGCAATTTTCGAACAGGTTTGCTATCTCCAGTATCAATTTTATGCAAAACCAAATCAGTTTTTCCAGTATCCTTTTCATCCAAAGCATACAAACTAGGATATTTAGCCAAAAAGCTAACAATATCTTCAGCTTGTTTATTTGACAACTGAGCACCAATATTCGCATTTTCTCTGATCCACTTTTTCCGATCATGTGGATTCATCATTTCTAACGTCACCACATCACTTTTTGTTTCAAACTTGTCACTAGAATACAGTGAGATATTCCCAACTTGCATTCCCTCGTACAATTTTATAGGATAGGAATTTGTGTTCATCACCTGAAGTGGAATTCGATGATTTTTAACTGAACAAATTTCAGCGGCGAAGTAAACATCCTTTTGCATCACAGGTTCGAATTTCACACTTGAATTTTGCGAATACATATTTGAAACAAGTCCATCAACAAAACAAATACTTCTAGGTGGAATATGTTTGTCTTTAACAAGTTTAACAAGTCCACGCATTTCAGGAGCATTGAATGCCATTCCGTCACATGGAATATGCAAATTCTTGAATTTCACAGTGGAATTCTCATTGTGGAATTCTATGGTCTTAAAACGATATAGGAAATTCGTTCCAAATATAACGTCAGCAGTACAGTGTTTCTGAATGTGTACAAGAATTGTTTCACAAATATCCCCGCAATTCACAGTTATCATGGTTGAACCTTCCATAGGTATACTTGACCAATTAGCTGCTATTGGTTTTACAGTTGCAGGCATCACTGTAACATTAGGCACCTTATCCAACACAGATGCATCAATCAAAGAAAACACAGCACCATAATCCAGCAAAGCTTTAGCAACAACACTTTGGTTCAACAAAATTTGAACATGTGGGGTTCTCAGTCCACAACCAGTAACATTCACAGGTGTCATTCTTTGCTCTTTAGAAGCGCAAGTGATTTCTTGGAGCTCGTGCTCCTCGGCCATAGATTTTATTGAACTTTTCCATGATTCGCGGTTTCTATTTTTCATTCTTGACAAACGTAAAAGAGCACTTCCTAAATTGGCTCTAATGCTAGGTTTTTGCCAGATAATCACTGTCTTGGGGTGACTTCTACACTTAGTCAAATAAACATAGAAACCAAATCCAATTCCAAACAATACAAGCATGCAAATTAAGAAGTTTATCAACAATTGTATAGGCCCTTTTAACAAGTTACTTAAACCAGAAACCATATTTTTCTGTGAATTATCAATTACATGCTCCAAACTTGATCCCGCTCCTTGAATGAAATTTGTCAGTCCTTTTCCTGCTCCAGACAACGTTTCATAAACCACACCCGGTTGCAAAGACATTTGGGAAGTAAAATTTACTAGACGATGTGTCAATTGTTCAAGCATGTGAATTTTATAAATATATTGTTTTAAGAGCGCAAAATTTTCATATGGACTAGCAAACTCACTGTGAAACAAAACAGGTGCATCAAATTGAAATATCTTTTGCTGTCTGTTCCATACAAGTTCAAGTGGAACCTTGCTGACATGCACTGGTCCAGAGTTAGTGACCCATTTACCATTCTCGTAAAAGATACCAATGGTGTGATGTAAGCAATTCACTGTTTCGCTAAAGTAAACCAGATCTCTTGCACCTGGCGATACAAACATTATTTTTTTATCCAGTTCAACAGGTAACAGCTTGTAACAAAAATTTCCAACCTTATAGTCATTAAAAACTTTCGACACTGTGACATTTTTGCATGTCCACACTGATAGAGCATCGCCAGTAAACTGAGCAACAATATCAGTGCGTTGAAGAAACGCCCGGGCACCAAGCGTTGCATCAAAATTCAACAATTGCCATATCATATCCAAGTACCTTTGAGTATGATGGCACAATTGCATCCATACAGCACGAAAATTATCAATTTCATTTTGTGTAATCCTATGTTCCAGGTAATTCAACTTAGCATTTACAGGATCAAAATCAGTGACATTGTGAACTTCACTTCCAGGTTCAACTATATGTTCAACGGTAAATTTTCGTCCATGAATTTTAATGACAATACCTTGACGAGTTTGGAGAACGTTTGTGAGATTATGTGAGCAGAGCTCATATTTTTCAGCTAATTCAACAGCAGCTTGCAATTCATCAATTACTACATGCTTTCCACTAAGAATAGCAATGTATTTTCCTTTAAATACAACAGGACACACCATTTCAAATTGAGTTTCATCCCAGATGATAGTTCCATCAAAATTAGTGCAGTGACCATCCCCAGCTTGACATCTGCCGACATTACCCAAATCAGTGAACAAATCTTTCCCATTCCAAGAAGCTGCTTTTCCTTCCTCAATAAAAAAATTTGTCACAGATTTACAATAATCATGACAACACCACTTATAGTCAACTGTCAAAGAATTATTTGTCGTCCAAAATTTTAAAAAACTTTGTTTCAAAACTTGATCTTTGTACTGCTTCATCAAATAAACAGACCTACATTCAGCGTCAGTTACCGTAGTAACATAGGTTTCGTCTCCAGTGATCCCCTTTGATCCAAAAAATCCAGTGTTAGTACATATTTTTCTGGTTCGAAGCACACATTTGTACGCATGTGAAAATTGAGGTTCACTTCTTGGCACAAAAACACTAATATTGACTCTATAAGGTTTATGCAAATTTTTCATTGGAGACTGGTGGCAAACAACATTTTTAGGGATTTCCAAAGCATGTCCGGTTCTACTAGTTCCACATAACTGAAATTGTTTCATGGCATCAACTTTATTAAAACCTATGTGTAAAAAAATTGGTAGCAGGACTGCACCCGCTATGCTAATGCTATACAATCTACAAATTATTATAATCAATAATTTTTTTATCACGACGTGGCCTCGGCCGTCAACATTTCTTCGACCCATCCAACATTGTTTATTCATTTTCGTCGCTCTTTTCATTTTCATCTGTAAACAACAATAAGTCAACAAAAATAAGAAAATCGATTTGACATAAATCCAAGTAGTACCCGACGAAAGGTCTCTGCCGGGCGTAGGCGGAGGCGATTCAGATTCATCCTTATTATCTTTTACAATTTTCGTGGCCGATTTATTGGCTGCGGCCGGACAAACATTATCAGTACCCCCATGTAACGGGCAAGCAAAACATATGCAATTTGCTGTATCGGCTAAACAACACAAACAAACATTTGTCGTCATTGCAACAACATCATCACAAATATTACGCCCAGCATAATTTTGTTCATGAATGACCTCTGGCTCCTCAAAAAGCCAAACAATATCAAACAATAGATCATCATCTTCGATGCTATCATTATAATTTAATTTTGATTTCAAATATTCGGGGTTCACTTTCAGTTGATGAAAAGAACCAGATACGAATCCATTCATTGGAAACTCAGACACAAAATGATTTGATCCCAGATCATTAATCGTAAAGTTGTGATCTTCAATATCTTGCTCATCACAAACTGATTGAGCTTCATCATCATACAAACTTATACATGTGTTTTCAAAAACTTTGTCAAGATATTCATTGAAAGCAGTAAAATCAGGATCATTCACAAAATCATCTGAACATGATTTTGAATGTTCAGTTTGCACACATAATCTTTGATAAATTTGATTATTAATCTCCAAATTACTGTCATGATTCAAAGTGAAACACAATGGAAAAGCCATGATCGAGTTCCTAGCTTGTACATTTTCGGCCTTTTCATAATTTTCAACAAAAATTTCCAAATCAACTGTGAACATGTCATCAATATCATCAACAAAATTATCATCAGGGTTCACAGTGGGATCAGAAAAAGAAACAAAATTTGGAACGTTCACACCAGGTTCCATATCAAATCCCAAATTCAAATTTTCCATCCATTGGTCCTCCTGACACTGACTTTCCAATTTTTGCGTGTCTATCTCAAAACCATCAAAACTTTTGTCATCAAAATTGTCAAGAAGATCTGTCGTTTGATTTTCCAAATTACCATCTGGAAAGGAATTTTCAAATTCAATTTTTGAAGTATCCACAATAGGAATTTGATCAACAAACAAATTTTCATCATTGGGACTACTCAACAACTTTTTTTGTACTGTGGGCAATAAGTTGACATTACAAAGTGAAAATTGGGTCCCATTTTGTTGGCGTCTTTCCAAAAATCCATGATCATCAATATCTAATAATTGATCCTCAGAGGTAAACTGCTGAAACTCAGAATTATTATTGTTGATCCCAGATCTATTACAATTCGAATTTCGAGGGAGCAAATTTCTATTTCCCCAATTCTGGTTTTGTCGATTATCAAAAAAATTACCTTTCCGTTTGTACTGGCTATCCCGAAGGCGATTCAATCGACTCTTTGCTGTACAACGGTCTGGATGATGACCTGGAAACGAGCAATGGCGGCACGATTTTGTGCAATCTCGCGCTATATGGCCCCAATCCAAACAAGCGTGACACTGCCGGGATTCGGCTCGATTTGGGTTTTGGGTTGGTGGCCGTTCGAAAGCGATCCGTTTAAAAACTGAGGGTTTCGGTGGTTCATTCAATTGTTGCGTTTTCGACATCCCATCAACGGCCAATTTTAAGATTCCTTTTATCGACTTTAGCTCGCTTTGTAACTCCGCAACTGTTTGTGTCATATCTGAATTAGAATTCATTCCAATATTTGAGGCTACATTCAAATTAGCATCATCCCTAAATATTTGCGATTCAGTATACCTTGCAGTTTTTGCTGCCTCATTCAAAGTACCAAATTCTTTATATTTCAAACCCTCATAAATGTTTGATTTTACACCTCTTACAAATATAGGTTTCAAAATTTGCTCACGCGCCTCGTCTTGCAAAGTGGGATATGCTGATCTAGCCAATTTTCTGAGCTTATCCACATACTCTGTGACTGATTCATTTTTCTTTTGTTTTCTATCATACAGCAACTGCTGATGCAAATCACTATCCCTTCCGTCAGGATAAAGTTCCTTGAACCCTTGAACTAGTGCCTGAAAGGTCACTGGATCCAAATCTCTCTTCAGATCATGTAATGACGCAAGAGCTGGACCAATTAGATTTGATTCTAAATAAGCAATTTTGTACAATTCATCATTATCCCCTATGCCTTGCAAAGTCATAAAATGTGTCAATTTTTCAATCCAATCCGAAAAAGTTTCACCAAAATTACCAGAAAATGGTGGAGGGGGATTAAACATTCGAAACGGATTAAAACGAAGAAACGATTGTCTCATATTGGCCTCATTATTGCCTTCCGTTTCCTCAATTTTCAATTTCAAATTTTCAAGCTTATCCTTGATGGGTTTAGTAGCTTCTTCCATGGCTTTTTTTACAGTCTTTTCTAAAGCCCTAGCTTCAGCAACATCATCACCAGGCATAGTTTTAAGCTTAGTTTGTAACCTAGTACGACCCAAAAATTCAAAATCTGCTTTAGCTTCTTCAACAATCTGCCTAAAAGACTCGTATTCACTAGTTCCAAATTTTTCACTCGTTTTGGAACCCTGTTCAAAATATAAACAACAGAATTAAAATCCCAGATTTCAATTGAGAATGGGCAAAAAGAAATATCAGATTTCTGAACAAACAAGAAGTTTTGAACCCTGTTCAATCAAACACAATGAATTAAAATTCCAAATTCTAATTCAACAAACAAAAAGAAATCTTTTGATTTCCAACAAAATATTTTGTTTTAAACCCAATTCAACCAAAACAATGAAATTAAAATCCCAGATTTTAATTTAAACGAAGGAAATGAAATCCCAGATTTTACACAAATTGCTCAAGAATGAAGAAAAACCTGTCAGCCTCGCCAAAACTTGTCACAACTTGTGACGCAGGTTCTTTCTAGTGAATACTATGCCTCAAGCAGAAAATGCAAAAAGTACACAACAACTTATAGCAACCCTGTTGCTATATAGCCCAAAATAAGACAAAGACTTACTTGCAAGAAAAATGTATCTTTTATTGTAAAGATAAAAGTAAAACTTGAAATTAAATAAAACTAAAATTGAATGAATGAAAATTATAACAAAACTACAACGATCATGCATATCGTATCGCGCCATATATATATGAAGCAAAATAAGATAAGAACATAGCACGACAAGTTACGGTCGAAATACGAGCCTAGCACAAATGAGTTTTGGTCAAAATATGGCGGGTCATTACTGATAAGCAATGGTCAAAATATTTACGAAAGCATAAATGGACTTTGTGGGTCGTAAACAAGTTTTGCATCAATCACTAAATGATTTACATATAAGAATCAAAGGTAACTTGTGTGGCACTTGACATTTTGACGTTTTCCCCAAAAATCTAGAAAAATAAAAACTTTTATGAAAAACCAATGTGTCTGTCGGATTCCCCATGCAGAATAACCTCCCACTCTGCCAGCCCCCAAAAAATCCAAGCGCCCTCCGCCAGAAAGCTGTGACCTCAGAAACCTACTTTGAAGGGTTCCCCTATATATATAGAAAGGCAGAGCAACGCCTCAATTGATTGGCTAGTTTCAGAAATTTCTATCCTTTGATGTGCCCATCACCTAAATTTTTTTTCAAAATGGGATCGAGCGATGCACTTTGAAAAAAGTCAAACAGCAAAAAACTCTTACATCTTGATTTGTTTTGCGATGCATCTGGAAATTTTTGCAATGCATCTTGAAAAAATGTTGTGCATCATGTTGACGATTTTTTTTCAGGTGGTGACATTTTTTTTCAAGTGGCCCTTCTCGTATTGTAGCTAGTGTGAATATCATTTTAGGTCGAAAGAATTAAGCTTTAACATGGAATAAGTGTTGAAAAGATTCATTTTCCAACCTCTAATAGTCCGATTTTTATGAAATGCTTCCAAATAAAACTGACACAAATCAGTACTGTCGTCAAAATCGTTTGCATAGAGGTCTTGTCGTAAAATTTTTCACACGAAAAATTGTTAAAGGTGAGGTCAGTATGTTCACAAATTTCCAGTCCTATATGGTATGTGGTTTATCAGAAAATCGTGAAAATCTGAAATACTACTTGCCTTCCACTTTCATTATTCAGAAGCGTTTCAAGAAAAACAGACTATAGTGTATAATCATCCAAAACTTTTTTCAGTGGTTGGAGCAGGAAGGAAGGATGATTAAAATCAAGTCTATTTATTCTCCATTTTAGCAAACATGGCAGCAGTCGGATTTCCTTGCAAATTAAGGTTTCTTGTTGTAATTTAGTTGATTTTTAACTGTTTTATTGGAAATAAACTATCCTAGTGTCACGTGCCGATCAATTTTGCCCAACGTCACGTGATTTACATCATGTTGATACTTTATGTTTTTCACCACTTTTTGTTTGACAGTTACTTACTTTTATTTTGTTTCATTCATTTTGTTTCACATGCGTTTTGTGTGTCATTTTTGTTACGTTTTTGTTGTTTTCTGTTCTAGGCTACGGTATGTGACCCTTTAATTAGAATTTCTGCCAGATAAGCTCTACACGCTCATGGCTATAATTGGAGCATTACGTGCACCTCTTATCAGTAAAAACTAGTGACGTTTTGCAACGCAAAACGACTAGTTTGGAGGTTCTCATTAAAAGACATTCATATGTTTAGCATGGGGATGTAACTTGTCCCCTAGGCTAAACGTATTCGAACTGGAAAATGTCTATGTGACCATAGGCATCTGCACCAATTTCTGCCGCAGAAGTTAGGTTGGGCATAATTAGCTCTGCCCAGGGCATACTGTAGGCCTACAAGGTTCTTAAAAGGGCCTGTTTTGTTAGTTTACTCACTTTTGGGTTCTCCCACGTTTTGCTTTCTGTCTCAGCTCCACATCCATCGCTGTCAAATTTAATTTACATATAGTTTTATTATATTGTATTGCATCTACTGCCCTACAGTAGTTCAATAAATTTTCATACGTTTACTTGTCCACTGTGTCCGCCACCCGATTCTCATATAGGAACATACCCATCACCTCTTAGCACCTAGCCACTCCTGCCTTTCTGTTCCTGGAACGTTTGAGCATCACCCTCTGACCTCCCGAGCTAACCCAGCGCGTCGAACCAACCGGATTGTTACCGCTTCCATTCGCCTACCAAACCCACGTTCACAGGGACCCGTGGCCCTTGCCTCAACTTGTACTTGAGAACAGGACTAGGTAAGTCTTCTCAGGAGATTATTCTTGTGGAGGGTGTATTTTGGGGAACTCTTTCCTAAGTCGGTTTTTCCCTTGAGATTCCCCTCATTTAAAAGAGCCCTTGTGCATCTTGGGTTAGGGCTAAAAAGGGGATTTAGGTTTACAATTGGCTCCCCTATATCAGGTCATTCTACGAGTGACCTTGTCTATCGTTCATACTGAATGGGACCAGGGATTGCCACCCCTGATCTGGCGGCGTTGTCCATTACTCTACAGCAGAACCCCAGGACAGCACCAAAGTACCCTATAGGTCTTCATATAGCCAGTACTAGCTGGGTCAGGTTCCCAAAGATGAAATAATTGAGCCACCCAACGGGGTCACAGCATGTCACTCACAGTGACATGGCCGTATTTTCCTACCAATATGGCATGGGTTTTCCCATCAATGTGATTGGCCACAATTTTACTTAATGTGACATGGCTCCTATTTCAGTTAATGTGACACTAGTTGATATTAAACTAATTTTATCTTTCATCTTTATCTTTTTAGTTTTTTAACCTGAAAATTATCTTTATCTTTCTGATTTTCCCATCTTATCATTATCTTTTGAAAAGATAAATTTGTATTTCTATCGTTATCTTCATCCTGATTTTTATCTTGTTGTAATGCCTCATCTTTTTGAACACTAGGAGCAGGCTATCCTATAATTCATTTCTTGGATGAAAACTTCAGGGTCAAAATTGGTGCTTGAATAATATCCATTCATTCGATCTGAGTTTAAAAAAGTCCATTCATTTTAAAATGATCGACGCAGCGGACGGATTTTCGGCAATCACAGCCTTACAGATCAGGAAATCAATTTTGATAATCTCGAAATGACCCTATATCATAAAGAAAAAATTTATGGATTTGAATCGACGAGCCTTCCATTTGAATGAAAGTTTGGAGCCAGAATGGCATGCATATTTTTCTCGAAAATTTTCTTTTCTGTCGAATCTTTACTATAGGTCTAGCGTTTCTCAAAACAAGAATCCCCAATATAGTTACTCAAACCTGACTCCTCATAATGGCGAATACCTAAAACAAAAAACGGAATTCTAGACAAACTGATGTATAGAAGGACTGAATACTTGTTGTAGTCGTCATCTCATCTGAAATCAGTAGTTCCTATGAATATAAACAAAACTGTAAAAACTGTGCCTGTATATTCCATTGTCCATTGAAGTTAAAAAAATTTGTTGATATAGAAAGACATATACAAAGAATTGGACGCTTTGTATGTATATCTTGCCCATCTATTTTGAAATGGCAGGTGCAGGCGAGAGCAAGGCACTAGAAAACATAAAGCGCGGAAAATTGCCGTATCTCAGAGCAGTAGTAAGGCCGGCCCGCATAAGTCGTACGGTTAAGGATACTCCTATCTTTTGTGTACGACCTATAATTTGTCATTTTTGGTTGATTTATATGGTCGACTTTTGGCTGATTTACAGGTCGTACAGTAAACATATACGGTCAATTTCTTCGTCGATTTATAGGTCGTACGGTTAAGTATACAGGCTTTAGAGTTACCGTAATAGTGGGATTACGGTAATTTTCGATTATGGTAATAGTGGAGTTATGGTAATATTTGTGTTACTGTAGATGAAAAAGGAAAATTGATGATGAACGGAAAATGAAAAAGGAAAACTAAAATGGACAAAAAATTAAAAAGAAATAAAAAGAGATCGTGTGTAAAAATGGCTTCCCCTCTGGGAAGAGGAAGCCCTTCAAAAATTTGCGCCCCGGACCCCCTTTGTCAAAAGGGCGCCACCTGCAGGCGTAAATATGTTTCGGAGGTGCCATTTCTGAATGATCGTTCAAGTCAATAAATGTCAGAAGGGTCAAATAGGTCAATAATGGTCTACTTAATGAGTAAAATCTCGAGAGAGTCAATACGCGATGAAACATTATCCTTACGGGTGCATGCGTATAAAGTTTGATGTTCTGCCAAAAATGACCAAGAAGGTCTTTTATAAAAAATGACCAGAGCGAGCTGGCCATAAAAAGCGTGTAGAAAATTTGGAGGGTTGATGTACGGTTAAGCATACAGCTTCGGGAGTTATCGTAATAGTAGAATTACGGTAATTTTTCTATAATGGTAATAGAGGAACTAGAGTAATAGATGTGTTACTGTAGATGAAAAAAGGAAAACTGAAATGAACAAAAAATGAAACAGAAATAAAAAGCAATCATGTGTTAAAATGGCTTCTCTCATGGGCAGAAGAAGCCTTTCAAAAATTTGCGCCCCTGGACCCCCTTTGACAAAATGGCGCCACCTGCAGGCGTAAATATGCTCGCAGGCCCCATTCCTGAACGATCGTTCAAGTCAATCTCAAACGGTCAAATTGGTCAGTAATGGTCTGTTTAATGAGTAAAATCTCGAGAGAGTCAATACACGATGAAACATTATTCTTACGGGTGCATGCGTATAAAGTTTGATTGACTGCCAAAATGATCAAGAAGGTCTTTTATAAAAAATAACCAGAAAAAGTTGGTCGTAAAAAGTGTGTAGACGTAAAAAGTGTAGTTGAAAAATCTTTACATATCAAAAAGAAAAAATTTTTTAATTTGATGCAACATTCTACTTTATTGTAAAAATCATTTAATCCAACCATAAGGAAATGTACAAAAATTACGTTTCAAAATACGTTTATCATATACTATACGAAATTTTTTCAAAGTTTTACGAGTAACAACTTTACGATCTTGCTGACGCTCTACACGGAGACTATGTACATCTACTTATTCTTTTCCATTGTTTTTTACAAAAGCAAAAACCATTCGACGAAGCGAATAAAAATTAACTTTTTTCATAGTATCTGATGACAAAGTGATGCTGCGGACTTTGATTACGTGATGGTATTGGTCTGTAGATGGACTGTACAACCTGTAGGCGTAATTTTTAGGACCTCCACTAACAAATTCGGTAATGTAAGATCCAGAACCATATTCACGTAACTCGTCAGTCATTTCACCAAGACACCAACTAGTGGGTACCTGATATTGTTGTTTGTCAACTGCTGACAGGTAAATAATACTATCCGTGTCAAAATACAATACTCAACTTTTTAATCGCTCAATGTAAGAATATAACTTTAGTCCAGCTTGAGCCGTTGTATAAGCTGCAATAACAGCGTTAGTATTTCCCATGACTTCTGCAAAATCATCATGTTGACAATATGTTGTTGATACCAATTGTTCATTGATTAGTCTAACATTTTTAATAATGTTGGCCACATTCATCACAAGTTCAAAATATTCTTTGGGTGCATTGTGGATAACAGTCTTATCCATATTGTTTCGTTGACCAAACTAAAAAAAACATAAGAATAATTAGATGCAAAAAAAACATAAGAATAATTAGATGCAAAAAAACATAAGAATAATTAGATGCAAAACTATGCAAAGTTACTTTTCCCCAGAAAGAATTTAGCATTAATTTCCCCAAAGCCCTCTTTCCAGGATTTTTTAAAATTTTCAAAGAATCCAATGAAATATTCTCACGATTGTAGACCTCCATTTTGTATTCACGTTTTTGCTCATCCGTCTGAGCTTTAGCAGGGTAGCCTTCACTCTCCTATAAAAATTACAATCAAATTCTGTCACATTTACATAATATAAAACTTGCTAGTTTCATTTTCATGAAGGTATTGACGTATTGAGTAAATAAACCACCAGTGGGGTTTTTGGTTGGATGATATTGCTCAATATTATCATAATGCCAAACCTCAAAAATCTTGAGGATCTGAAACAAAAATAATATACATAGAAAAAGAACCATTACAGTAACAATATACCTTATATTGCTTCTCTAAGGCTTTATATAATTCTATCGTAACCCATGTACCATCTAATGCTCTGTCTTGGTCATTATGCTCGCATGTGGTCTTTTGTGAATCATGCGTGCAAGTTTTGCATAAAGGAAACAATAATTTACCACCATGTCCATACGGTAAAGCAAGATGTAAGAGTTTGGGACGTGGTAAAACCATACACTTGATTAACCCCTCATAAGGCTGGGACGTTGAGCTGACCTCTTCAAAATCTTCAGTAAAGATTTTTGGATGGCCTGTAGGGTATTTCCCATATTTGTTGACAAACGGGTATAAACTGCATACATCTACATAATTGATCTTTTCTGCAGGTGTACCATCTTCATTGTACTTAATTTTATGATACAGTTTTACAGCATTAGTGCGACTGCCAAAAAAAGCTAAAACAAGAAAACTTTTGACAAAATAAAAAAAGAACAATTCAAGATTTTACCTTCTCGAGGATTTATAGGTCCAGGTATTTTGACTGTATCAAAAAATGTTTTCATTTCGTGATCTGAGTGAAGTTGTTGTAAGAGTTGGCATTCGCACATTTCGACTATGCTATAACCGAGTGATTGAAGTTCCATAGCCCGATTAAAAGTGGGTTCATATGCATCGACTGCTTTTTTATTATTATCGGCTGTTAATTGATATCTATTTTTCATACATTTAGGGCAACCATGCCAATAACAACCGTAAAATTCATAAATTGTGGTGTCTTAATGAGCAAACATATAGATATTAAAATTTCAAAAATTTTAACAAAATTACCTTTGTATCTTCCAATTTGAACTTCACCACCATTAAGTTTATGTCGAATATACAGTTTTTCATTTTTATGGGCTAACCATTTCAGTCATTTTAAGGCTATAACAGACTGTCTTTCTTCTTTATCGTAACCTTTGTACGGTATTACACCAATAGTATCTGGCTTCAAAAATAAACATCGGAAAACTAAGTTGCAAGCACTAGCAATGGTTATTGAATTTTCAAAAGGATCGACATTAGTTTCTTCCATAAAAATATCCCGAAATTTCATACAACATTGTCGTAAAACTTGCACATCGCTACTACAGTAGTCAAGTAACTCATTATCAAAATTAAAATGACACCCCTAAACAATGATGCATTTAAATGCAAAACTTTATACTTTTGCAAACTTACTGCTTCAAGCTTTCCATTATACCACTCCAGAAATGTGGCACGAGCCGCAGGTTTCATAGCATTGTAACCGTACATGTGGGGTGAAAGATATGAGCCAATATATCCGTAATTTTCTTTTCTATTAAAAAAATGAGGGAAATATCCTTTACATATTTCACCTATTCCAACTGTTTTCGGTAAAGCCGCCAAAGGCATGGGGAGAAAGTTCAGAGAATCAATAATTTTTATGGAGCCTACTTTGATACACATCAACTCTAAACCTAAAATAAATAAATAAATAGATGAAAATGAAAAACTATAAACAATTTACTAATTCACCCTTATTAATGATATGTAGTTTATGATGTCCATTACGATACAAAAACTGCATTATAAATTGTCCATCGAATCCTCGAGAATTATGCGCTATTGCTATAATGTTTTTCATACCTTTTGCAAAAAGGTATTCGAGAAATCATTTAGACATGTAGAGCCTTTGAAAATACGCTCGCGTTGACCGCATGTATTGCAGCGAAAATTTCCCTCATTTTGACAACACTGATTGCATACAGTATGGACAACACATAAATTTTGTTCATGTTCGAACACATCCCCTAATTCCGTTTGTCGTAGAATTTTTTCCTGCGTAGTCTCAAAATCATAAAAAACAAATTTTTGATTAACAGGACACTTATCAGTAATTCCTGTTTCATTATCATCTAGACACTCATCCTCATCAACATTTGTTTCAAATATATCTTCTTCCTCTTCAATTTGTTCGCTACCAACAGGTTGCATAAAACATAAATGTCCTAAAATTAAAAATTTTCATATAAAATAAAATAAAATAAAATAATTATACTGTATCTAATACCTTTTTTAGGTAGGCTTTTATTGCATGTTTTGCATTCAAAATAACCGCAATTATGAGGTTTAGAATGTGCTCCTCGAATCAGTGTATCACATTGTTCACACACTTTGAAACGGTAGCAAATAGATATCCCTGTTTTTTGACGAGTAAAAACCTCTTTGAGTAAAAACAAACTTGCATCGAGCAAAACACTCATCGTTTTTAAAATATTGCAGACAATCTTTGCATTTTCGAGCATTAAATTGATTACATGGGGGTGTATTGTAACACAGAGGACAAATGTTTCTGCATCTGTGTTCCATTTTGTTATTGTAGGCCAGATTGCAATGAGGGCAAAAGTAGCTGCGGTCAGAAAATCCAGGCATCTTTGTAATGACGGAGTAATGGTTATCATGGTTGTAAATATTCAAAAAATTCGTTGCTTCAGGTCCTTAAAACTCTAAATACGTACAAAATAACAGAAAAATAAAAACTCTAACCTCTAAATATCAAATCTTTAAAGTGTTCTTTTCTAAAAACTTTGATTTGATAATTGGGTAATAAAACAGCTTGCAGTTGTTCCCACTGATGAAAACTGCAAGCTCCTTGATGGTTAGCTAATCCTGCCAAGGTCATCAGTTCTTTAGCAACCTTTGTTTGCAGCAGATGTTACTTGTCAGCAGACTTTCGAATACTTTCCCATTTGTGTTCTGCATTCCTATCTTTTTTATGAATGTAAGCTCTAGCAACAACTAGAGCTCTAGCAAAACATAAATCATCCGTGTTGTTGATTTGAATAATACAGCGTTTATCTTTTAGAAAATCATTATGTTTTAAATATTGATGAGCATTGTGAATACCTTAAATTAAAATAAATAAATAAATAAAAATAAAATCTTACATAAGTAATTTTAATCAGCTTACCGCTACCCGCAGGTGGTGTTACAACAATCGTACGAATTGTAGACTGACGACTATTGATTTGTATTTGCTCATTTGATTGAAGAACAGCATTAAGAGTGTTTACAATCAAATCTCCAGTTAAAGCATGTTTCGGTCTAAAAGGTATCAAAACACGACCTTTCGTCAAATCTGGATGGTCAAAGGAAACCCCTATAAACGCATTATCAGCGACATTCTCAGAAATTTGCTCTACTATACATTGAAACGTTGGCACTATTTGAGCATTTAAATCATCCATATATTCAGTATTACAAAAGATCACAGAGTACTCAGGACCTTCGGTATTAAAACGCCTAATATTTAGGGTACTGGGTTGACCTAGTTCGAAAAAATCATCCGCAACAAAAGATGCATTCGTTACACCTCCACTACCCCGAACACCACCACCACCACTGCCACCAATTTGAGCTGCTTCGTAAATTTCTTCCTCATCAGAACTGTAAGGCATATAACTTTTGTATTGATCATCTTCATCATCATCATAATCTAAAACAGTTCCTTTTTCTTCTTCTTCTTCCAAAATATTATTATCAAGTGTTTCTTCTTCTTCTTTCTCAGAGGTAATATTCTCTGAAGACTCATTCACGATCGTTTCATCATCTTCATCAGAAGTAATATCTTCTCAAATTTCCATAGGCATGTCATCTTCATCCGAAGTAATATCTTCTAAAATTTCTATAGGCATGTCATCTTTGTCCGAAGTAATATCCTCGTAAATAGGTTTCATTATAAAAATTATCCAAACTAGAAAATATAAAAACTATAAATTAGAAAAATAGAAAACAACCTATTCATCAAAACTTATACAGTAATAATAGAAAATTTTTATAAATTAGCAAAAACTATTAATTTTATGGTAGAGATTTAATTATTGTTTACGAGGTTATTGTAGTACTTTTCTTTTTTATGATGGGAAAGCTTTAAAGACCTCTATAACTCATGAACACGTGCCCATATCATTTCTTTAGCTTATTTTATTAGCATATAACCAGATAAAACCAGTTGAAAACCTGTTTTACTGTACAACCCTAGTATTTTTGTTTTGATTCTTGAAGCTATAAAATAACTGTAATAGCTGCTTATAACCCTGTTGCACCATCTTTTCTTTTTATGTGGGAAAGCTTTAAAGACCCTTATAACTCATGCGCACGTGGCTATATTGCTTCTAAAGCTTTGACCTTGATAGTTACTATAACACATAAAACACATATATTTTTCTAGCTTTGATCTCAAAGGTTACCATAGCACATAAACACATTTTATTTTATTTTTGTAGAACATAGCTCCTCCTCTCATATACTCCTCAGAATTGTAGAATACTGTAGGATATATGTCTTGAATATTTATTATGCTTATAACTCCTCCTCTTACATCTATAAGCTATATATCCTGGTATTTTTATTATAGTTATAGCCTCCTTTTACGCTAAAATTTTGAACACTTTATACATTTATCTGTTCTGTTGCTACAAAAACTACTCGCTTCTTTTCTCTCTCTCTTTGCTATATTTCTTCAAGAATTTTCGAAAATGGAACACCAGTTCATGTTAGACGAAAACATGGCATTATTTGTAGTGGTTGAAGGTAGATACGTGTCAATTTATATTCGTAACGTCGACCCTAAAACAAAAGAGGCGTACGGTCGCAGATTCAGGCTCATTTTACCACAATACGGTATACTTGGTCGCAATGTCAATATAATTGAAAAGACATTTTCACATGGAGGTCAATGCGGCATCAACCTTGGTTATAAGATGTTGGTGGAGAGCGACGGGGTTACAGTACGCTTTAACAATTTGTTTAATGGAACGACATGGTGTTTATCTAAAGAAGTGAGCTGATATATGATTTCTTTCTTTCTTTCTTTCTTTTAAAATATATAATGTTTTATTCTTTAGCAATTTTGGCGCTGGACCAATATGATACATGAGATAGCACCAGCTATTTCAAATGAGTACAACGCTTTAGCAGTAAATCACCAATTAGTGATAAAACGCAAAACAAATGAAAAGGACGACATAGCTGGAAAAGATGGTTCTACCACAAAAATTGTTAAAGAAGAAGAAGTCGCTGCAGATAAGAAAATTATTAAAGGAGAAGAAGGGGTTCATGCTACAAAATTCGCCGGAGAACAACGCAATGCTAGTGAAGATCAAAAGGTAGCTAGTGTTCAAACGTCATTTGTTAACAATCTCTTCATCAACTGTTTCAATGATCCTGACTATGATTCAATGTCGGATACCAGTTTGTTGGACGCCAAAACCAAACGTATTTGTGAGTTACGTGTTCCGGGTTTAGATATTCCATGGTTTTTTGATGGGCAAGTAATAAAAGGTGAAAATTTATTTATAGTTGCTGAGCTAGTAGCTATGTGCTGAGCTAGTTATACAAGACATCTTTAATGGGTGTATTTTTGATTTTTATTGCGCGAAAGAGGTAGAAATTGTTGAGGATCATCAGTGTCCAGCTCGTAATTCCATATATAATATTGCAATTACACCAACAGTTAATCGTTTATATGAAAAGATGGGACTTATCATTGACTGTTTTGAATATGTTATAGGTGAAGTTCAAGGTTATTATTGTCTTCGCGCTTTTAAACAGATGATTGACATATTTAGATGTATACTACTTACAAGTACTGGTCCTAAAATTATTAAGGATACTGTTGCTTGTTTTATTGATGAAGGTTATCATTATGATTTTGATGATGCTGTTGTTATCAAAACACTACGCGAGTTTATTAACAGTAAATTGTAAAAGTTTTGCTTACATTCATTACAGTTCGTATGTTTTAATTAGCTATAGTTTGCTTGCTTATGTAGTTGCTTATGTATTTGCTTGTTATATAATTTCATACATATATTTCTCGTATATTTTTGCATACAGTAATGTTATTCTATTTTATATAATCATCTATCTTTATATTTTACATGTGCACTGTTTTATATTGTAATTTTGATAATTATATATAACATTTTGTTTTAAAATAATAATAAAAATCATTTTAAAAATTGTTCAAGTAAAAAGTGGTTGGTTTTTGTGTTTGTCAAAAAAAGAGATGACAAATGATGATGATGAAAAGTTTTATATATGGAAACATCCATTTAACTGTATAGTTTCTGCTCCAACAAAATCAGAAAAAACACAATTTGTTAAAAAACTTGTAATTTTTGCTAAAGAAATGCTTCACCCTGCTCCTGTGAAAATTTATTGGTGTTATTCGGAATGGCAGGAAGCTTACGATGAATTAGTTCAGAAATGTTCTTATGTAGAATTTATTCAAGGTTCGCCTGATTTGAATGAACTTCAGAAAAGTAAAGATACACCTAAATTATTAATTATGGATGATATGATGCAAGAGATGAAGAATGATCAAAGTTTAACTCAACTTTTTACTAAAGGATCGCATCACTGGAATATATCAATTATACATATAGTTCAGAATGCCTTTTTGATGGAATGCGTACAAGTAGGATAAACACTCAATATTTAATTCTTTTAAAAAACCCTAGCGATAGATTACAAGTCCGCACACTGGCTTGACAGATTTTTCCAACTACTTCAAATTATTTCATAGAGGCATATGAGGATGCTACTAGTAAACCATACGATTATTTATTAATAGATCTTACACAGACATGTCCTGAAAAATATCGACTTAGATCTGATATATTTCCCGACAATGATCACATGATTTTGTATACACCTAAATGATTCATCATTTTTACAAAAAAACTTTATACAAGTTAGTCGGATCCTATTATTTTAGCGATATGATATACAGTAAATACATTTTTTTAATACTCTTGCTGTGATTCTTTTCATAGCTGTTTTTATTGTATGAGTACAATACCCTTTTCAATTTTATGAAAATGAAGAACCTGTAAATGTTACAGATTTTACGATACCAAACACAAAAAATGTTACAGATCATAAATTATTATTACGAGAAAACTATAAATTACATATAACACCCTTACTACGTTATGTAGAAAAAAATTTACATTGTCCTCAGAATGACGAACAATTTATGCAATTACGAGCATGTTTCAAAATATATATTTTCAATCCTGTTGTATTTTCTTATTGTAGTCAAAGCAGTAAATTTCAAAACTTGTACATCAATGGAACTAGATTACGATATATTGATACGATAGCTTTATTACATAATCAGAAAAAAATATTATACCCCTCATCAGTCTAGTCGAGAATTTTGAAGAGGTTGGTCGTTTTTCTATAATTCGTTTGTTTTGTGACAATTATGATCTCAGCTGCATTTGAAGTTTTTGTCAGAATGGTGCAAAATAAAGTAAAAGGTAAAAATTTTATATCTCTTCTTCTTCTTTAACTATTTATTAAACTATAGTATTTTTATTTAAGGTAAAATACTAAACAACAAACAGAAATGCAAAATAGCTGATTTGTTTTGGACTCGTTTCTCACAGTACTCTGCGTTGATACCACTGCTTAATCTGATAGAGTGTG